>OY728145.1:180534884-181784884 GCA_963277665.1 Viscum album
TATACCTTCTATTTTTAATTAATGTTGACACATTTTTACCTTTTATAGAAATTAAAATACTTAATTATTTCCATGGATATAGTGTTGTTTTTTATGTTGGTTTTATAATTTCAAAGAACGATACATCGATCACATAAGTAGATGACACTCACATGAAACCTACATGATTAGTGACATGTAGATAAAGGGATTATAATATATAGTGTATATTAATAGGTAGTTTCATGATATTATGAAATTAACTCCATTATTTATGGGTATTTTGGCATGTCACTAGATGCTAACATTGGACATTAGTTTGTTTAGGTCAATGAAACTGAGGAAGGGGTCTAGAGGGACACACAGAAATTTTATTAAGAATCTTAGTTAAATTCCATATGAATTTAACACGTTGGATAAATATTATCCCCGGTACGTGGTCTAATAATTATTCATGATAGATTGATAAACAAATTTCAATCATAAGTTATTAAAGAGAATATATATTTGAGATGGATATTTCTTAAATAATTATTCGCCAGGTAATTATTTATTTAATCACATGAATATGTAATATTTATACATTTTGTTTTATTTTCAAGGCAATAAGATATTTAATTATTTATTTATGTTAATATTGAATAAATATTTATTCATTTATTCAATGAATATAATATTTATATATTTTACATTGAATTAATTAGTGTATTTAATTTAACTAAATAAATAATTATTATTCAAGGATTGAAAAATATTGAGTAGCATTGGTCGACTGATTTTGATGGTCCAATGATAAATATAATATTAAATATTATTTTCATAAATTTTATTAAAAATATAATATTAATTTTTTTACAGATTTTAAAGCATGTCATGTAAATAATAATAATATTAATATTATTTAGCCATTGGTTTTGCTGGGAATTAAGAAAAAAGGAAAGGGGATTTGTGAATTTATTATTTTATTACAGTAGATCCATATAATGCTGGTTATGGCATTTTCTACATGTGTTCAAGCACTAGCCACATTCCATAATTTTGGACAATGAATTACAAAGAATATTTTCTAACAACATAGATAGATCTCATCCTAGAACTATATGAAGAACAAAGTTCAATTATACACATCCACTAGAATTAATTCTCCACCCTCAAAGGATTTTTTTTGTGATGAATGATGATCATGAAATGAATTAGACTCACCTGTTATATATTCAAGAGAATTATATTTTGATATTAGATTTTTATAATGCTTGAGTGGATCACTGATAGAGGTATTATACCATTCAACACACTAATTAAATGACTCTATGAATAGAGGTCATCAACAGATAATTGACAATGAAGAAATAATTCGATGAAATGAAATTATTTATTGAAACAATTAATTATAAATTACATGTGAAAATATTCCCTTATCCTGGAAATACTTCCAATATTCTCATTCAAGACCATCTTCAAATCACCAAATATTTTATGTCACACTTGTAGTTTTAATATGACTAAAATATTTTATTATAAATAAAAACTTTTTCACTTTTTTATAATGTATTTCAATGTCATGTATATTTAGATTTAAAAATCATAAGATGTGGCATTTAGTGTGTTTTACTTAGCATTTATTAGTTTCCTATTATAATCATTCATTTAAATTTCTATTATATCTCTAACTTTTATTCCATGAAATAGAGTAGAAAAAAATTAAGACTATGATATAATAAGTGAGATCTCATCTAATTCCTCCAAATATAATAATTGCATCTATCATATAGAGGAACTTATTTTGAATCAAGCATGTACTGTATGGTAGAAATCCACTAATGAATAATTATTTTTATAAGAATCTTATGTCTCTCATACCAATTGTTACAACAACATGCCCAATAAAAAAAGGTAGGGTTGAATTATGGTGTAAAATTATTCTTCTCATCGAGTGGATCTTGATATCAAGTTAGAAAGGACACATTGAAAATGTCTATACTCAAGAAAAAACAATATCTAGATGATGGAAATTAACACAAAAACATAAAGATGTTACTTGGTTCTCTACAGAGGGACAATCCAAGGAAGATAAATTGGTGGTGTGTCAATATACCAAGGGATTACACTACTTATTTTAGTTTCTATAATGGTTTATTAATTACACATTATTAATGCTATTGTTACCCCATTATCTTTTCTCTATGCACGATGTTTTGTAATAAAGAATACAAGAATATGCAACAAGAAGATCACTTATAATTATTATTCAAAATATATAAACACAATATTATGAATAGTATTTTATTCCCTTTGTTTCATTATCCATTATATGATCTTTAATTATATTAATCAATATAACTAGTTTCACACTCATTTTTAGATCTAGAAATTTTCTACAATTCCAATATTTTTATCCTTTTATTAAATCAAGGATTAATTAATATAATGTATTATCCTAGAATTTTACCCATTTCAACCACTTATTAGACCATTAATCCACCCATAAATCACTAATTAAGTTTACCTAATTAAAAACAATCCCATGAAATATGAGATGGATTTAAACACGGACAATTTTTTAGATTTACCTTATTTATGGAATGAATTCCCCTACCGTGGAATGATTATTATTAAAAAATAATAAAAAAAATTCCATGTATTCTTTCAACATACTTTAATCCACATCCACAACTATACCCATTAAATCCGCACAAACTAGTGATGGTTTTGTTTCCCATTTGACGGGGAAAGAGATAGAGAAATAGTATTCCGTCAACATAACAAAATTTAATTCTATAATATATTTTTGTTATTATATTGGAATTTTAAGGGCATAATTTAATGTTTTAAAAGAATAAGTAAAAAAATAATGATATTGTTAACACAATTAAATTATCATAGATGAAACATCCATTGGATGTCTAATTATGGAGCCTAGGGTTTGGCATTTATGAAGAACATAATCTCTAGAAAATGGATAAGGATCTGGGGGGGAGAATTTTTATGGGTTTGTCTATAAATTTTACTCAAGAGGTGTGATGAAGTGGGGGGAGAAGGTGAACATTTAAAATTGAGTTGAGTGGAACACTTTTAATTTTTCTATGATTTAAAATATTGTTAAGTAAAATTCATGAAAAATTAGCACCAAAATGACTTATATATTAAAGTTGTAAGGATAATTTCAATATACAATCAAAAAAAGAGGATTCCATACATATTTAGTTCATTTTAACCACTATCATTTTAGATTAATTTTTAGTTAAACCCATTCAGACCTTAACAATGATAAGAAATTCATACTCTTTTAAGTATTGTTTATAACAAAATATAATGTTGAAAATTTTACTGAATATTAAATTTGATTCTATAATTATGGAATTCGTTTTTTGAAGTTAAATTCATAAAAATGTAATAATTGAATTTAATAATAGGCCCCCAAAATTTGACCAAAATTGGTTTATCAAGAAGTTCATTTTTTAAGAATAAGATAATGATACATTGAATATATGACTAGTAATCATAATTATGTCAGTTTAAATAAATATTATTATATTATTAATCAATATATTTAATTTAAATCAATAATTATTAAAAGTCATTTTAATTAATTAAAAAGGATAAAAACTATTTTATGAAAAAGCAACTCTTTTTACCTACAAAGGAAATTTTCAATATTTCTAATAAAATGATATAAATTAGTGGTTAATGATAAATATTATTACATATAATTATAAATAAATGGTGAATAGTTAATTAAAAAATCCTCAAACATTCTTAAAATCTTATTTTTGAAGAAATTTTTTGATAATTCATTTTATGCTTATTTTGACCTAGTAAGTTCAAAATTGGTCTTCATATTATTAAATTATAATTTTTCCATGAAAATGATAATATATATAATGTATTATAGTTATATTAAATTAAAATTTTCACTTAATATAAATTAATATTGGATGTTACATTCTTTCCTCCATCAAATATTTTATCATAAAAATTTAAATGGATATTACTTTCTAAAAAATGAGGGTGGTTCTTATTCATAAAATCCTTAGGTTCCCATGTTTCATCCACTATTTTATTATATAATCAAACAACCTTTACCAATAAATCCTTTAAATTTGATAAGACTTATTCTCAAGTGTTAAGAATATAGATTGGATCATTATAGTATTATAAATTAGGTTCAAATTCTATTTTTTTAGAGATGAGGACATGCATTGGGTCTGGCATATAATTCCATAAAATTGAGATATAAAATAAATAATGTACTTTATAGAGATATATGGGCATGTCCAAATGTCATGAAACAAATAAAATTATGTCCATAATTTCAAAATCTCTGATATACCTGGGATCAATTTTCATATCTTAGCAAATCCTATAACACTCCTCCCTGGATATATATTCAATAAAATGTTATCTTCCACGTAAAATTAAAAACTATTTCTATCAGTTATCAACATAAATCTATTTCCTACATTTATCAGATAAATATGACTCTAAATAGTATTTATACTTGTTGTTTCCACCCCAAAAAGTTTTGAGCCAACAAGATTCCTTTCACCAACTTCATCCCAACATAGTGAAGTATAGAATCTATATCCATATAATGCTTCATATGGTGCCATTATAACACTTGAATGGTAGATATTATTATAGAAAAACTCTTCCAAAGGTAAATAATAATCCCACATACAATAAATTTCGTGTTAGAAAACATCCTTAACATGTCATCTAATGTTTGAATATTCCTTTTAAACTTTCCATCCATTTGAGGACAATAGGGAGTGCTAAAATGATGCTCGGTATCCAGATCCTTCTGAATTATTTTCTATAATATTTATGTTACTAATATATTATGATAAAATACAATTGATTAAGGTTTTCCATTATGTATTTGGTAATCCATAGACAATTTTCTTAGTATTGTCGTCCCATTTCTAAATAAGAATAGATAGATGTTGCATGAATCTTTTAGGATTCTATCGCTTAGCCTTCACCTATTGAAAACTATGAATCCTGATACATAATAAATAATTTCTCACTTTATATTATCCAGAAAAAAATATTCCATCAAATCCATATACATATTGGTGATAACATGGTGTGTATGGAGTTTTTACTTATGATAATTATTAGATAATTCCATTTTCAGCTTGGATATAGATGGATCATATAAACTCCTTCCAAATTTCAAATCATCACCTTTATATACAAAGTATAAAAAATTCCCATCATCCAAGGCTATAGTTTTATTTTATAAATTCTCATCTTTAGGATAATATTTTTTTATATTTTCAAATAAATATGTCATACAAATCATTTGAAATAGGAGTGATGTTTACGCTTCCATAATAATTCCTATATCCATCTTCATAAAATCTATGAACATAGGATCCATGTAAATCCTCATTTTAATTAGGACTCTATGATAATTCCTACTCAATGCATACACTACCTTATTTTATTTCCACGGATGGTAGGGTATTAATAAATCTGGATCCATGAGTAGGTTGATCTTTATTCCTTTCCACACGTTGTCAGGAACCAGACTCGGATTCCATCCACCCTAACACCTGACCCATCCCATGGCATGTCTTGAAGGGTATTCCCAATCCCCAAGAGCTAGAAAATAGTTCTTGGGTATAAATTGTTACATTTTGGAAGAATTTGTCACATGATAAACAACCATAAACATAAAAAAAAATAATAAAACACCACATAATCAATCAGCATAAGTAAGAGAACACATCTTTCACAAATTAATCATTTTAAAACTTTAAAAATAAAACCCAAATACCCAAACGAAGAGTGGAACAAACTACAAAACCCAACATCCATGAAAAAATAGGGCCATCACCCTCATGAATCCTACACAAAAATATTAAATAAACAAGCCACTAGAAATAGTATCGATCATCGCCAATACGAAACACCACTTCTTTACATGGGAAAAATATAACAAGATCTACAAACAGATGAGGGTCTATATTGGGAGTGAGACAAAGATTAGTAGGATATCACCCAGAGAAAATGATTCCATTCTATAACATTATAAGATAAATCAACATGCATGTTTTAATAAATAGATTGAAAACATATTTAATAAAACATTTTAAGGAAAAAAATTTCAAGGGGAACATGCTTTAAAACTAAAATGAAATACAGGTCCACCATATGTCAATGGTAGTAACAACATAAAAAGAGCACCATGGGTAATATTGAAATGAATTAGAACTAGTGGGACCCTAGGAACCTCTTATCTTGGTGAAACATGGTATAAAAACCATAAACCCCAAAATCATCATGAATGATCTACTAGAGAGGAATCCATCCAAAGTTATAGTGGTATATATTTATCATCATAGTTTAGTTAGTTTTTTAGCATCAATCATACTATAAGGAACTAGGCCTTGGCCCCATCTCTCTGACTAGTGTACTAGTCCTAGTCCACCCACCTAGTCACCCAAGATTCCCTTTGTGGTCAATTACATTTCCAATGTCACATAGATCACCTCTTCCACATACAGACACCAAAAATTTTGACTACACATGAATACCACCATTTTCAATAAGGAAAACCTCTTTCAAATCCATAGTCACACTAAAGACATTTTAAATCATGCTTCTCACTACATACACAATTCATATAACTAGTTTAGAAGGAATAATAATGAAGGAAGACATGAATCCCAAATAATTCCCTTTGTAAATCATCTTTCAACCCATAATAACATCAAATACTTTTGAGAAAACATTCCACACCCCTCACACAATCTATAGAATAAATTATTGAATCACATCAATCATACTAAAATAATACAATAATGTAAAATTATGGAATCACCTACCTCAAGTATGGAAGCATCCAGAATATGGTGGAAAACCACAAATTAACCAAATAGATAACCTATAAAGGAAATAAAATACCATAAGAATAAATATTGAACCCAAGGAACCAAGGTTCAACCCATTTTTTTGGAAACCAACCCTTTGGATAAAGAAAAGCCCAGGAAAGAGAAAAGAGAAACCCAATAAGTAGGAAAAGATCAATAATAGAGGGTCTTACTTGATGATTCTTAAAGATACCATACCAAAACCACCAAAAAATTAGAGATCCAAGGGACCCAAGGGAGGAAGAGGAGTTTCCTAGATTGGAAATCATGAGTGTGTCGAATTGGGGGTGGATTGAGGTCAAAATTGAGGAAGGGTAAAATAGGAAATTTGACATTTTTAAGTATTGGACATGCCGCACTGTTTTCCAAACCATGCTACAACCATGTGGTCTTTTATTTTGAAAAGGAAACCAGAGGAACTATTTTATTTGGTAGGTTTCATGTCCATGTGGTAGACCATACATCCTGGAAAATGACACTATCTAAGGTGCACCGTTTCTTCTGTGTTGGAACATAGTTTTTAATAACCATGTGACACACATGTGGCACTTTCTGTCTGGTCCAAAAAACTATATTTTTTCACCAAAAACTATTTGGAAATATAAGGAACCAATATAATAAAAAAAAATAAACATGAAAATAAACTCACAATGAAATCAAAGATGTGAAAATTCTTCCAACCATGAAATCTCTCCACCCTCCGAAAGTCAACTTGAAGTCTGATTCGAGAACAAAACAGGGTACTACTCTTCCACCCAAGATTTATTTTTCCATTTTCCATGCTCATAATTTCAATGATTCCAAAGAACATAAACTAAAAGTATGTAATTTTCTTGAATAACTTTATCTTGGAAATACACAATCTATACCAGCCGCTCAAACATAGACAAGTATGATTCAAAATCCAAATCATCCCCATTAAATACATGAGAATGATCCAGATTATACGTCTTTAGCTACGAGACATGAAACATTTCATGAATTTATGTCACCTGAGAGGAAAAATCTAACCATCATGCCAACTTATCAACTCTCTCAGTAATCTCAAAAGGTTTGATATACCTCAGCGTTAGCTTCCCTTGCTTACCAAGAAGATGATGACCCAAGTGAGGGACAACATTAAGAAACACACGATCACCAATAGAAAATTACAATGTCCGGAACCACTGATTGGAATAAGAATTTGGGTGACTCTATTCTCTCAATAAATGCTTCCTGATCTACTAGAAGTTATTAGATGTGTCATGCATGAGGCTCGATCCAAAAAATGCGGTCTCACCCAGCACTCTCTAGAATAAAGTTTATTGACATGATTGAACATAAACCAACTAAAAGGGATCCATTAGAATTGAGTATTAGTAACTATTATTATAGGTATACTTGACCAACCCTAAATGGATATCCCATGAGCCTATGAAATCTAACATACATGCTCAAAATATGTCTTCGAAGATAGAATTTTCCAGCTTCATCTGACCACCTATTTGAGGATGGTATGCCATGATCAATGTGACCTATGACCCCATAGCCTACAAAAGGAATTCCCAAGTCCAAGAGGTAAAAAGGGGGTCTATTTCTAATATGATATCCAATGGAACACCATGAAACCTCACTATATACTGAACATACAATCGACCAATTTCCTCTACTAGGGATAAATCCTTTATCATAATGAAATGGGATGATTTTTTATGACAATAAATCACTACCCAAATCGAGTTCTTTCCTCAGGGTGTACATGGTAAGATAATAATAAAATCCATGGAGACCTCATCCCACTTACAAGTAGGAATGGGTAATGGATGAAGGAAGATTTTGGGAATTTGGGGCTCAACTTTAACATTACGACAAATATAACACTGAGATACAAAATCCGCTCTATCCCATCTCATAAACAGCCACCAGAACTAATGACACACATCATAGAACATTTTGGTGGTCTCAGGATGAATGGACCATTGAGACAGGTGGATATTTGGCACGACCAACATTGGTAGAGAAAATGGAACCACCACACGAACCTAAAAGAAAATTAAACTACTTAAAGATAAGGACCAATCAATGGGAACCTCACCACCATTTTGGAACCACATAGACTGCAGGAATAACTCACCACCGAACTGTTTTTTTCAGAATTATATCTAGGAGGGAGGGTGTCAGTTGAACACTATCCAGGAATTCACCTCCACTGTGATCCTTGGTGTCCAAATAGATTTGAGAAAACTTTCCATCAAAGTCCATTCATTATTGGACTCTTTCAAATCCTACACCCAAACATTTATGGTCAAATAATCTGCTACCACATTACCTTTTATGAGTGATTACAAGATCTCAAAATTTAACCCCTATAGGTATTCAACCCAGTGATGCTACCTTAGATTCAAATCCTTATGGGAGAAAATGTAGGCTAAGATCTTATGATTTGAGTATATGAAAAACTTATCCCTGAACAGATAATGATGTAATTTATTCAAGTCTTGCGTCACTGATACTAACTCCAAGTCATGGGTTTGGTAATTCAATTCATGTAGTTGGAGTTGGAGAGAACCATATGCCACCACATGCTCGTCCTGCATTAGCCTTCACCCAAGACCCATAACTAAGGAATCACATTAGACAACATACCCCTTTCCAGATTCTAGAAAGATACAACCATGGACTATAGTTAACCACCACATAATCTCCTCAAAGGATGCTTGACATTCTGGGATCCACTCAAACATCACCCATTTTCAGGTAAGCGCCGTCATGGGAGATGAAATTTGAGATAAATCTCTAACAAACCTCATGTAATACCCTTCTAGACCCAAAAAAACATTTGATTTCAAAAACAAATATCCAGATACTCCCATGACATCACTACACTGATCTTATTGGGGTCCACTTAAACTCTTCCTTCTGAGATCATGTGACCTATAAACTTTTCTTCCCTGATGGAATGCATATAATAGATGCGATGATATGGAAGAGTACCCAATACAATCCTCAAGTGATGCTCATGCGCTTCTTCAGTTCTAGAGTAAATCAGGATATCATCCACAAATGTGATGAAAAAGGAGTTAAGATATTGTTGTAACACCCTCTTCATGAGTGCCATAAATAACAATAGAGAATTAGTCAACCCGAATTGAATGACTAAAAACTCAAAATGGACATACCTTCTTTGGAAGGTTTTCAAAGGAATATCAAACTCACTAAATCTAACTTGGTGACACCTAGAATGCAATTCAATCATGGGGAACCACCTCACCCCATTTAGCTGATTAAAAAGTTTTTCAATGGAGGTAAAGGGAAATCTGTTCTTGATCATGACATTATTCTTCTTCTAGTAATCGATACAAAACTAGATATTTCCCTTATATTTATTGGAAAACTGAACTGTGGTTGAAAAATGTGAGATTATCAGGTGAATGAATCCTTTGGATTATAAATCATCCAATATTATCTTCAATTCCCACAACTTGGTGAGGTCCATATGGTATGTTGGAAGATATTTTGGTTGTGTTATTAGTTCCAAATACATGGTGAAATCCCTGTATTTCATTGGAGGAATCCCTAAAAAATTATCTAGTAATACCTATGGGATGTCAACCACTAAATAAGGTAACCCAATCTTAGTACTACCACAAGAATACTCCAAAATGAGCAATGTGATCTAGAAAATGACATTACCTAATTTTGGAAGTGGAGGTCTAACACGTCCTAACTAATGATCCCATTCACCCTGAAATCCATGAGAGCTTCCATTAGGTGCCACAAAACCCACACACGGATAATAAAAATTGGCATGTCACTAGAAACAAACCATAAAAACCATATCAAGGATCACATAAAAGAGGAATATGCCCAAAACTAGGAAATGCCATTCCAGCTCGACCCATTACATAAAGAGTGAACAAGACAGACACCTGAATACTTTCTCCTACTTCTTTCCAGGAGGCATCACAAACTCCATCCCATATGGTATGATATCCGTTGGAAATTTCAACAAATCAAAAATATGGGTAGATATAGAGGAAATATTGGCACTCATATCAAACACAACAGAATCCATGGATGATGCAATAAGAATCATACCTCGAATCTTCGTAGGTCCTACATCTAATTCTGCTGGTGCCTAATATAAGTAATGAAGGTGCCTCATTTTTTCATTGACCTTAGAATGACCACTGAACTAAATATATACTTTAGGTTGAATTTTCCCTGAATAAGATCCATCATTTCTTATAGGACCACAAAACCAATAGCTCGTTACCTTGGATGGTTTTGATTGGGATGACATTACCCTACAGGATGTGAAGCCTACAACACCCTGATGTTAATGTGTATCTCTATGTAATCTTTACAAGATTCATAGAATTCCATAGTTAGGTATGGGTGGAGATGAATAGTTTGAACTCATATTCCCCAAATTCCCACAATGCTAGAATAAAACTGACCCAATATCTAAATCTACATGCGAAAATGGTCAGGAGTAATGTCCTGAGCTACCACCTCACATATTTTCTTTCTCATCCCACTTCCTCTTATTTTTAGAAATACTTCCACTACTCTAGAAAACTTCTATAACTACCCCAAGAAACACAGACATTACACTACGTTCAATTTACACTATAAAATGATGATCAACCACCTAAACATGGGTCTTTAACATGAACATGATGACCTAGGATTGAATATCCACCACAAAACAATTTTAAACCAATGAGCCCTAAATTAATCATTAGAAACTAATTCGACTACAAACTAAACCAACTATTCAAAGTATTTATCCTACTCCATCACAACCCGATCCACTTGGCGGAGATCCAAAAATTTCTGGGTCACAGCAGAGGCTAATGTCTTAGTAAAATATTGATCGTTAAAGATGACCTTGAAATCCATCCAAACCATATGATATTTCTTCCAAACATGAATCACTGAGTCACACCACCTCTAACTGGGGCCTTCCAATAGGAATTAAGAACATTTTATATGTACTACTATAGGAGTGTCATGAAACCCAAGAATCTTCTCAATCTAATCAATAAAATCTTATTCCTCCTAGGGATCCATGTTACCTAAAAAAGATGGAGTCTTGTTCTTGAGGAACTTCTGAGCCTTGTTCTTTCCTGGACCTAGTTTTGCTTCCTTAACCTGAGAAGGACTAGGGCCCACTCCCCAAACCAAGTATTGGACATACTGAACCACTATTTCCACTATTCTAAAATCAATCAGTGAGGGGTAACTCTCTCTGGACTCTCCCCACCGCTATATAGGAAGTCTCTAGTGAGGCATCTTGATACATCAATAAAAAAACATGTTAAAAACCATCAACACATGAATTTGATTTTTTTTCAGAAACATCACCTTTTAAACATGTTTATAAATAAAAAAAAATCCAAAACAAGCACAATCACAAGCCCTCCCACTTCACCTCTACTTGGTGTCCAGGAACAGTCTACAACCTATATGTCTCACCTAGAATAGAAGTCAAACCAATTCCAAACATCCTTTGAAAACTCAAGACCTATTATGAGGTGTGTTGTGTAGACGTGACACTCATAACCATAACCTAGATCACCTAAAATCTTAACTCATATCTCATAGACTCTACCAAATAAAATTACTTAAAGAAAGAGAAGAACCATAATCTAAAAGAATTTTGTCACAAACCATCCCAATATTCCATCCAAACCAACACCTAACCCGACCCATGGCATGACCCAAAGGGAATTCTTGATACCAGTGTGATAGAAACTAGTTTCTGGGTACCAAAAATTACATTTGGGAATGATTTAACCCATGAGAAACTACCATAACCATACAAAAAAATAATACAACATCACATTATCAATAACCATAAAAAAGAGAACACATATATCACAAGTAAAAGATTTTACAACTTGAAATAACAATCTAAATTACCAAAATTGTGAGGGGAACCAACTACACAAACCAAGGTCCATACAACAAGAGGGGAATCACCCTCATGACACCTCCACCAACACATGAATGAACTGATCCACAATAACCAAATCCACCATCTCCTTATTAGAACATATTTATTTTACCTCGTTTAAATATAAAAATATCTACATACACCAAAGGGTGTTTGTAGGGTGTGATCCAAAGCCCAATTTGATGTTACCCAAAAAGAAGGATTCCATTCCAAAAAATTATAATATAAATCAACATGAATTTCTTATGAAAGAGATTGATATTTGTAATAAAATATTTAAAGTAAAACATTTTTAAGGGAATTATTCTTTGAAATTAAAATTAAATCAAGGTCCACCCTATGATGATGGTAAGAACAACATCAGGAGAGCACCCCAGGTAATGCCTAAAGGTACTAGCACTAGTGGGACCATTGAACCTCATATCTCAGTAAAACGTGGTATAAAAACCATAATCGAAAGCCTCCTAATGAACAAGCCACTAGAGAGGAATGAATCCAAAATTTTAATAGTCTCCAATCATCATCATAATTTAGATAGTTTTCTAGTTTCAATCATGTTATAAGGAACCGGGCCTCAGCTCCACCGAGCCTACTAGAGTACTAGTCCAAGTATTCCCACATAGTAACCGACGATTTCCTTTATGCTCAATTCCATTCCCCATGTCACATAGATCAACCCCTCAATATACACACACCAAACATTACGAACACCTAATAAAAACCACCATTTTTCATAAAAAACATATTTCAAATCCATATGCACCCTAAATCCATTTTAATCCATGTTCACACTACTTACACAATTCATAGAACACATTTAGATTGTTTAAAAAATAAGGTACATATGAAAAAAACCAATTTCTTTTGGAAATAATTTTTCAACCCATACACACCTAAAAATCTTTTGATAACACATTTGAAACCACTCACACAATCCATAGAAGACATTAAAGAAGCACATAAAGCATTCTAAAATCATAGAAAAATGTAAAATCGTGGATTCACCTACCTCAATCTTGGAAACTTTCAGAATCCAGTGGAAACCCAAAACCCCACATTAAGGAGACCCTATGAAGGCAAGATCATACCATAAAAATCAATATTAAACACAAGGAACCAAATTGCAACCCAATTTAGGACAACAAACCCAATGGTGAAAAAATAACACAAGAAAGAGAAAAGAGAAACCCAATAATAAGGAAGATATCAAGAATGGAGGGACTTGCTTGATGATTCTTGAATATCCAACACCAAAACACCAAACAAATAGAGATCCAATGGTGCCAATGGGAGAGGATGAGATCCCAATGGATTAAAATACCAAGTGGGTCAAATTATTGGTAGATTAGAATTATAATTGAGGAAGATTATAATAGAAAATTTCACATTTTAATGACTGGGATATGCCACATAGTTAGGCCGCATGATTTTACAAATTCTGCGGAAACTGTGCAGTCTCCTTTGTCGAAGAGGAAAGTAGACACACAATTTTATTTGGGAGGGTGCACGATAATGTGCTAGGCCATGTGGCTTGAATAATGCCACTGTTTAGGCTACATGGTCTCTTCTGGGCTTTCACACAGTTTCTACTAACCACACACCAACTATGTACCACCTATAATTGGGTCCAAAAAATACATTTTTCCCAAAAAATCCAATGAAATCTATGTAACCAAATGAAGAAAAAATAAACAGGAAAAATACCTCAAAATGAAATCACAAATGTGATACATATTGAGAACTATTTATGAAAATATGTATTTTAGACTCTTATGATAGGTGTATATCTCATATCATTTTCCATATAGATAATGTCATTATGTCTTCAACGTAAATATTACGGTTTCCAACTCAATTTCATGAGTTAGATAGTATGGTTTATGATTCATTAACTTCCTTGATGACTATTCAATAAAATTATATCTATTCATATGGATACAACAAAAAAATTTCTTCAATGCATAATAATATATCACAAATCATTTATTGATTGATTGTAGAGTCAAAATATGATAATTGACCAATATTATCTTCAATTTTTAATTCTTTATTCGCGTTCATTTTTCCATTTGAGCTTAAAATCTTTATCTATAAGATTTTCTAAGAATTCAGTCATTTCGGAGTAATTTTAAACAGATAGACGATAGTAACCTTCCAATCCAATGAAACTATGTACCTATGTTATTTTTTTTGGTGTAGGCCATTCATTCACTACCATAATCTTTATAGAATCAACTCAGATTCAATCCTTGTAGATAATTTAGACAAGAAAATAATCATTCTAAAGAAAGAATTAACCCTTACTAAGTTTCCCATATAACTCTTTCCATCCAAGATCCTAAATTATGATACAAATGAGTTTCTAATTTTCCTAAAATATTTTAGAATACATAAATATACCATCAATAAATAGTAGAGATAAATATTGATGTATTCCTTAAATACTATGTTCATTAGATATATAAATATAGAGGTTGTATTATTTAATCGAAAATACATTATTGTAAACTCTTAATGTTTATTCTTTTTATGAAATTATATATTGAGAATAACAACCTTATAAACTGAACAATAATGATACCCAAAATGATAGTCAATCTTTGAAAAATATTGAGCTTATAAAGTTTTATTGAATAAGTCATAAATACAAGGAAGATGGTGCTTTTTCATTATCATAATAGCCTTAATTTTTATATAATTAATGTAAAACCTGATAGATCCATACTTCATTATAAATAAATTAATAGGGGCCCCCATGGTGAAACACTAGGGTGTATAAATTCATTACCATACAAATCTTATTGTGGTTTATTAGACTCCACTAATAATATAGTGTCTATTCTATAAAGATTATTGTATATAGGTCCTACATTAATTATTAAATATATGGAATAATCAACATAATATTCTAGTGTACGTCTAGGAAATTAATTATAAAATACATAAATTTATTCATTTACAATAGGTATATTCCCAAATTGAAGATTAATGTTTCCATCTAGAGATTATCTCATCCCTTATTCTCTAGAAAAATAATTTAGAAGAGCTACTATAGGTGGATCTAGACATGACATAGATAATGGAGTATCCAATATAATGAAAAATAATTCCACATCTTCATCATGAATCATGATTTCTTTAGTTGGAATGTTTTTTGCATTATGTTTTTAAATACAATTTATACGAAGAAGTACAGGAATGTAAATCATATTTATTATAATAAATTATAAAAATATGGAATTTCTATGCTTTATAGTGGGAAATTATTTAAAAATTATTGTTTAGTAAGATTTCCAGTAGGAGTCTTTACTAACAACTCCCTACTCATGGTGTTTGGTAAATTTATAATTTTATTAGAAATCATTGAAGATATTAAATTTTGTGATGATCAAGAATCAAATAACGAAATAGATAAATATGGGTCTATGATTAATGTATACTCCAACACATATTAAAGATCTTATACTTCAACTATAATGATCACATAATTATAGACTACCCCCTTACCATCTTCTATGGGAAGTTACCTTGATGCGTGTGACATTGGGTTCGAATAATACCCCATATCCTTATAGTTGAATCACTATAAATCAGTGGCCAATTTCTTCCACTCACATTAATTGAAAAGATGAAACTTATATAAAAAATGTAAAACAACTCCCATTCCCTTAAATTAAATTTTAGGATGTTTCTTTCTATAATTTTTAAATGATAGAAAATACAGTATTATCTTTTTCTTCTTTGATTCCTACACTTTTCAAGGTGTTCAAAGGAACAATTATTTTCTTTACTTCAATTAATATATAAGATCTTGAAAATTCATTCTCTATTTTGATAGTAGGTAATACTATTTAATCATATGATTAACATGTTTAGGAAATAAATTCTTTTTATAGGATTGGATTAACCCCCACAAAGAAATGGTTATTTAAAATTTTTAGATTACATAAGTAATCCATATCATACATAGATAGTCTTTCAAAGGTTGCCTCATACTCCAAAACACTTTATTCTTCATTTTTCATTAATTAGGATTAAAAATCTCTTCATTTCAGATCATTTATTATGAAAAAAGCATTTATTAAATAATTTTACATGAAAATATCTCTATTACATACATTTTATTTCTTCTTCATCGTTATAATTATGGATCAATGACCAAAATTGATCAAAACTACCTTTATGAAAATATATTTACAGTATAGAAATTTCTATTTCACTGGATCCCAAGTCTAGAAATATCATTTCCTGAGACTTAATCCATTTCTTATCTACAAATTGATTACTAATTCCACTAAAAGATTGGGTATTTTTGCAAATGAAAAAAATTTAATTGAGGTGTATCATTTCATGGAATATCATTTTTCTACCTATGTGCAAGGTTATTAGTCATGACTTTTGTTAGGTTCCCTAATATTGCCATGATCTTCTCAACTCTATCACCAGTTGTATTGTCTTTCTTAGTAGAGAAATTTTTACATTGTCCATGAGTAATCATGTCTTTCATTCTACCATGGCCCATTTCTATAGAATGTTATATAATGTATTAGCTCATGAAATTTAGAATTTTAATCATAAAATATAATTCAAAATATTGGGTAAAACAAAATAGAATTTGAAAATTAATGCATTGTTAATCTCAAAATCATAAAAAACCTTTCTTTAGGAATATTATTTAAATCATAAAAATATTTTCAGATATTACATAATGGTTTATAAAGATAATGTGAATTAATAAAACAAAATCCCCCAAGAGTGTCAAACCAGGAGAGAACTAAGAGACCATTCTCCATGCATTATAATGATGGTCGAGATATACCTAAATGACTCATTTCAGGGATATAGATGCATCTATTTCAAAACAACTTCATCTTATTTTATCAATAAAGGGTTCTATTTTTAGGGGAAAAAGCTAACCTATTCCGTAACAATAATCTTATGACATTATCCAATATTTAGAAATATCCTCAAATTCTTCCATATGGTCATTCTCTCTAATTAATGTTTAAATAAATTTTGTTCCCATGGTTTCTACTAACATTCCTATGATGTCAATAGTAACAACCCAAACTCTAGTAACCCAGTGTCAATTTCTACATAATTACATTGTTATGGTTTAAAAATCAAGGATCAATATATCTAGTACTCTTTAATAACCAAATACAAATATACTTCCCTTATTACATTGGAAATTCAGCATAAAAACACAGTGAATGTAAATATTATATATCCCTGAACTCATTGAAATATTCATTCTCCATATCCTAGGAAAAGTAATAAAATAAGGGAGAGGTCAAATTCTTAGGAAAGTATAAATATAGTGGAAACTATCAAGATTAAATAAGGAATAATCAACATGTAAAAGTAAATTACTGAAAACACATTCCATTTAATCAATTTTTTGAGGAATAAATATATCCATGGATAATATTAATATAATAATCTCATGAATAATAGTAAATAAATTCTCAATGAAAGATATTCATAATGTTTTTTGTCATGGTCACATACATTTTTCTATCATTACCACAAAGGCCTTACATTAAGATCGTTTAATTTATACATTGGTATACACCTAAACCCCATTTAATAAGGCCACAAAACTAGTTTATCTCATGAGACCTGTCTATGCATTGAGAGTAAAATTAATTTTTGAGACACAACAATACATTCATGTATAATGCTATCAAATTATAAAAATGATAAATTTAATTCATAAATAAATTTCTTATCAACAAAAATCCATATTGAGTAAATGTTACAAAATATCAAGATTTCTCCAATTAAGAAATAAAATTTTATAGTAAAAAACATAAAATAGACTTGATATACGGTTTATGAAATAATAATATAAATGATACAAATAATATGGATAATTAATTCAAATTTAATTTCCAATTAATGATGATAAAAATAAATTGAATATTTATAGAGAAAATTAGTGAACATAAAATTAATAAGAAATAAAATATCAAAAATCAATTCCTCTGAAATATAATTTTTATAATAAATTAATTTCTTTTAGATAATAAAATAAAATTGAAGAAAAATATTATTACAAGTTTTTATTATACAATTTTAAGTATAAAAACATTGAAAATTTGTAAATTAATATAAATAAATTAAAATGTTTATAGTAGGGGGAATTTATATTAATATCATATATGTTAAAAAAGAAAAATTCATTTTGACTTTTTATAAATATTTTCAAAAATAAACCTTTCAGAAAACATTTGAGTGATTCCATTAAAATAATAAAAAAACAAAGGATATAATAAAGTTTCTTTAATAAAACATTATTCTTAATAAAAATGAATTTTGAAAAACAATTTTGAAGAATATGGACATGGAAAACAATATACCAGATCATTAAGATAAATAAGATCAGATTTTACTTAAAAAATTTCATTGCATTATTCAAGAAACCAATATAGTTTATTTTTTTTTGAATAAAACATGGTAAAACCATAAATATGTAGAATATGATAAAATAAATAATTTTTATGATGGATATATTATAATATTAAATCAATGAAAACAAAGAAATCCCAAAAAATGAGATTATAAAATAAATTCTTACTTCGTTGGTAAATTTTATATTAAAATACGTTGAAAGTGTGAAAAAAGTGAAAAATTAATTATCATGAATAAATATATATCCTTGTTAAATATATTAGAAGGATTTTATATACTCAATATAAATGTAAATAGGGGTATAATTCCATATATGTCTCTATAGAGTGTATTTTGAGATGGAAACTCTTACCAGATGTTTACAATATATTGAACATTATTTAACCTCACATATAACTATTTTAAACATTTTATTAATTTTTTAAAGATAACAATAAAAATTTATAATATCATATATTTTCAACTTATAACATCTTATCAACTATTCATTGACAATCATTCATTATCATCATTATTTTAGTTGTTGACTACTTTATATCTCATGAATGTTTCATGATGGATGTACTAGTTCTTAATAATGTGGTATATTTTCATCATATATTGATTTATAATAATGTTATAAATATAATACTTATTTATTAGATACATTTTTGTAATCATTCTTCAATTTCATACATAGAAAATGAATTGTATCGATTCGTTTAGAATATAATCCATACGTACACATGATCAACTTTACAATTTCTTAATGGGGGAAAGGGTAAGGAATTAGATAATATATTAAATTTAAAAAATCAATATTATTATATAATCATAATATATATTAATTAGATCCAACATTATCATTACCCATGTAATGTAGTGATGTAAAACATTTATATATATTCATGAGTTGGTAGTCCACCGTACACACGAGCAATGGTTTTGTTTCTCATTTGATAGACACAGATATGGAAACATTTTATTTCAAAAACATAATTTAATATATGTATATGTTATATATTTATATTATTTCATTTTAATTTTTAGTATATAAATGAATTTGTTAAAATAATAATTAAAAATTAAGGAGCTTAGTTCTGACAATTATCTTCACATAGAGAAACCTCCTTTGGAACTCTTATTAAGGACCCAAAGGTTGGTGTTTTGGGAAAAAAATACTCTATAAAATGTATACAGATTTTTGGGATAGATTTTGGGGGGATTTGTCCTAGCTAAATTTCACATTAAATTTACATAATTGAGGAGAGGAGGTACCCTTTTATAATTGAGGTGAGTGGAACACTTGATATTTTCAAGAGAATTGAAATATTATTAAGTCACATTCTTGGAAAAATAGATCCAAATGGAAAAATATTTGAATTTTATAATTTTATGGTGGATATAAAACAAAAATATTTGGTTTAACCAAGTGTTTATTCCATTTTAACCCTTATAATTTTAGATTAACCCGTCATAGTAAACATGTTTTGACATTAACCAAGGTAACCAATTTTTACTATTTTTACAATTCAATATGAAAAAAATCAAGTTTACTATATTAAAAAGTATTAATTATTCTGATTAAAAATATGGAATCTATTTTACAAATTCACTTTATTGAATTTGAAGTATTTAATTTAAAAATAAACTCGTAAAAATCTATGAAAATTGATTTCTCAACAATTGCATTTTTCTAGCATTATTTGATCTTACATTAACAGTATGACTAATTATCATCATTATGTGAATTTAATTTAAATATTTTTGATTTATCATTTATAAATTTCATTTAATTCATTGATTATTAAAGGTTACTTTAATTAGTTAAAAATGATTAACATTATACACTTAAAAATAGATTAATGAAAAACATCCCTTTTTACCTCTAATTGAAATTAAAATTATTTATTACAAATTGATAATAAAAAAATGGTTAATTTTAAATATCGTAAAACAATATTATAAATAATTTTTTTAATTTTTAAATATTATATTTTCAGTTAATCAAAACAATTATTTCTAAAGTAAAATTTAAAGGATTCATTTTAGGATTATTTTGACCTAGTATGTTGTAAATAAATACTCATCCTGTAAATATATAATTTTTATTACATGAAATATTAATATTCTCACAATATTTTTTTATTAAAAAAAATTCACTTACTATAATTGAATATCAGGTGTTAAACATTTCCTTAGAAATGATTCACTCCCAATATTATCATAGTGGATAGAGACCCTTAATGAACGAGGTTCAATCCCCATTAAAATCCTTATTATCTCATGAGATATCCATCTCTACCCAATTCATTGAAGGGATATAAAATTCCTAACCCCCCATCACGTAATGAAAATCATCAATATCAATTCCACTATATCACAATACATTCATCATATCATCATATCAAAAACTAAAGAAAAGAAATGAGATTCATAATCATTTCAGCATTTCAACATATCACAAGCCTTGAAAAATAAATGGGTTTCATAATGGTTTCCCCATAAATATTATCATATGAGAATGAAATGGGTTACATAAAAAAATCCTTAAAAAATTACCTTAATAATTCCAGAGAATTAAGGCTGATCATATAGAAAGATCATATCCCTAGTGAAGTATAAAAATCCTTAAACAATGTTGTCAAAGATGACTAAGACCTTTAAAATACAATTCCAACCATTCTTTGAAAACAAGAGAAAAGCAACCTTTTATTTTGATAACATTTAAAATAAGAATTCCCAAAATATATATAATATTATTTTATTTGAAATTATAAATGTATTATTTTTTATGAAGTTTCAAATCAAATAATGTTCAGGATAGTGGGAAAATTAATTCATACTATACACATTATAAGAGAACATTCTTTTCACACATTTGTAAAAATTAAAAAATAACTAGTTTAGCAAACATCGTTAAACACTATTACTATTATCACATTGTAAATAAATGTAAAGGTAATTAAAATGAAAATTTAAAATAATTTAATGTATAGGTAAAAAATCTATAAATCAATTTTTTAGAGTTTGGATATGGAAGAAAAAGTTATTCGACCAAAGTGGAATAAGATTGACATTATTTTATAAACATTTTCTAGATGATTTTATGTAAAAATGATAGGAAAATGGTACAAATATAGAGAATTATATGAATAAAAAGAGGAGAATAAAATATATTGGGTTTAAAGGATAATATCTATATAATTTCCTTTAATATAATTTTATTATAGATAATCTAGAAATGAAATGAGACATTATCATAAACCCCTTTCCTTTAGTCTTATCTTACTTCATACATTTTTAAAAATCCTATATAATAAATATAAATATATTATAAATATAAATATATTATAAATATACTATAAATATATTAAAAAACAATATTCATACAAAACATATTATTTATTCTTTTTAATTTTATAATATTCTTATATAATTAATATCTTCATTAAAATGAACATTCATGTGAAAATCAGTCTATTTCCATGGTTGTTTTAGTTTGATAGTTTAGATTCATTCATAATGAAAATTATTTATTCATACCCATAATATCAATAATTATTCATGTATAATTTTTATTCATTAAATACAATTTTACAATAATTCATGTAAATTGGTTATGAAATTTGAATAACATCACTTCATAGAGACGGTTTTCCGTACATAAGCATGAGTGATGTTTTTACTTTTAAATTGATGGGGTGAAAGAAAAGTTATATTATAAATAAATTTTATATAATAAATAATATATAATTAACATTATATATTTTCATTAAATAAATGCATATTACAAACTATGAAATGTATAATGGATAAATGAATCACATAACTTGGTGGATGTGGTAGTCTACAAGTATGTACAATTGTTTTGCAATGGATGAAAAGGTATGATAGAAGATAATATATTATAATTTCTTATCAATAATTTTTCCAAACATATTTTACTCAAATATTAAATCCATTACTGTAACTAATGATGAATTATGGTTATGTAAAATTAATCACATCACTACGTAGATGTCGTAGTCGATACGTATGCACATATAATACTTTTATTTTTCAATTGATGGAAAAGTGGGAAAATAGTTTATCCATATAATAATAGAAATTAATAATAATTAATATACTAAATTAATTATTTTATAATTAATATAATATATTTAGATAAGGTATATGAAGTCAATAAATTGAAAGTACATGGTAAATAGTTATATATATTTATTGAGAATTCTCCTCTGGCCTATACCTTCTGCCTTAATATGATAGAATTATAATAGAAATAAAATCTATATGATACATGTTTATATTTTAGGAAGATATTAGGGTATTTTTTTTTCTGATTTTATAAATACCATATAGTGTGTTGAGGATAAGATAATTTGTATCCTTTTATAATGGAGGGAGAGGACACAATTGGAATTTTTCAAAAGATTAAAATATAATAATGTCTTATTCAATTCAAGGAGATCCAAAAAACCAAATCATAAATGAATAAATTTATATATTCAAAATAAAATCATCCAATCAGTTATTTGTTTTATATTTTGAACATTTTCTCTAAGGGTAACAACCCCACCCCATGGTACCCCCTTTTAACCCTAACCATGGTAATAAACGTTTACGACTCTTACTATTCATCATCGCTAAAAATTAAGTGGGACCTATAAAATTAAATTAAATATAATGATTAAAAATATTGAATTTTTTTTAAAGACTCAATTTATATAAGTTTTATGAATTCATTAAATTATTATCACTTAAAACACAACAAAAACTATTTTTAGAAAAATTCATTTTTGATCATAAAACTGGATTTATATTATTTAATTCCAAATAAAAAATATTATATGAATTTTGAAAAATCTATTGAATATATATTCTATACTTTTTATCAAATAATTTATCAATATATATTAATCCACTTTAATAAGATAATAATACATTGTGGGTTTAAAATCAGTCATTCAAAAAAAAACATCTCTATTTACCATCAAATGAATTTATTTTCATTTATAACCAATGAATTAATTTTATACTTATATATAAAATAATATTTCATTATTTATTTAGTATATTTATTACCCACCAATAAAAATTTTAAGATATAACTATAAAATTAAATATGAAAATATTAATAGTATATCATGGTTCGTTTAAACTCAACGTTGTAGGTAACGAATACTATTAAAGAAATTAAGTTTATTTAAAAGTAAATATAACTTAAAATATAAAGTTGTAACATTATTACCCGCTTATATGAAATTATTCATCAAAATTATTTCAAATAGATACAAAAAAATAAAGACACTTCTGCCTCATCACATCTTCGAATTTCCACACAGCATCCTCAAATTTATGGTTTAGCCCTAATACTTTAACTTGGTGGGTGGTCATTTTTTGTAGTGATTTCTCTCACTGATCCATAATCCACGCTAATTTTTCCTCACAAGAGATATCATAATATTATGGTTTGAACACTAATATTAGTATATTTGAATGATGAGGTATGTATTCCTCATGAGAGATACATAGAACACATTGTTATCATGAGAGATATTTAATCGACATGTCAAGTAATAAGAAACTATCTCGATTCAATAATTTTTTTAAGGGACCAATATATCATGAACTCATCTTACTAATATTTAAAATATCACAACCTTCTTCCAAGTATATTTTCATAATAATTCCTTACCACCAACATTAAATTATTGATCATGCGAAACATGATTAGAATAATGTTTCCATCCAATCTGAGGTATTATATTTTTCTATTGAATTACTCAAAAATTTTATGTCTTTTAATTAAATTGATCAGATCCAAATAGCATTATTTTCCCATCCTTATCCCAAAACATTGGAGTTATACACTTCTTACTATAAAGGTCTTCATAAGAGGAAATCATTATTCTCAAGTGAAATATATTATTGTATGAAAATATTATCAAAGTATGGTCTTGATACCAATGAAATTTGAAATCTATAGAACATCATATCCACATGTAATCTAGTGTTTTAATGTTCTTATCATACTTAACATATGTAAGAGTATGATATATAGTGCTAAATATCAATACAGTTTTCAATTCACATTGAATACTTATCAATAACATCAAGATAATCCTAAAATACCTATTAGGTACAATAGAATGTGTTAATTCATTAAACCTTAAAAAATATTTAATTTATATAACAACAATCTAGTCAAGAGATAAGTCTTTACAGATTTAAATGAAATGTTTTAACATTGTAAGGAAATCAATGATGACCCAAGGAACATTGTTCCCTTTAAATGTTTGAGGGATTCCAATCATGAAATCCATGACAATTTTTTCCAATTACCATTTTTATTGGTAATGGTTTCAAAACCCCATTAGAAATCTATCTCATATACTTATAATACTAACATACCAAGATCTGGGATACATACTCTGCAAAATCTCTCTTCATGTTATCCCACCATAATCACTCTTTCAGATCTTTATCAGTATTCTTTTTTCTAAGATGAATAGATATTAGTGGACTATGCGAATCATCAAAACCCTCTTTTTTAACTTAGGTATTGATGGTAAGAATACTCAGTTCCTAAAATGTATCATTCCATATAAATTCAAGTTATTCTTAGGAATATTTCTCACATTCATCTATAGTTTTTCATCCTCTTTTTGTTCCTATTTAATCCGCACATGGATGGATGGTTGAACTATCATATGGAAAATATACGATCTATCCCATTTAATCATGATTTTAGGATCAATATTCTAAAAATACATAAATAATTGATATATTTTAATCATTATCATAGATAAACTAGCATTTTCTTTGAGACTCAAAATATCAATCACCTTGTTCCCCTTCCCGTCTTTTTAGTATATTGAGTACTTATAATCTGTAATCATGTTTAACCATTTCCTTTGGTTAGTATTGATATAATTCAATAATAATATATACTGAAAGAATTTATGATCATTATATATATCAATCCATTTAGATTAATTATAATTCCACTGTATTTTTAGTTTGAAATTATTTTCTTCTAACTCCAAATCATGATTCAAGTAATTATTCTGAAACATTTTCAATATTTGGGTGGCATAAGATATCACCATATCATTTTTCATGAGGATTCAGCACAGTCACTACTTTGATGTATCACTATTGAACATAAATCCTTCCCGTATCAAGGTTTTTCAGGAACATGTGTGTTGAACATATATATTTTCAAATCCATAAATTTTTTATTACATTCATCTATAAAAAGGAAGTGGGATCCCTTATGATTACACTTGGTTAGTGGATTAGATATCCATGATAAACATCTTAAACATTTTTGATAGTATCCTAACAACCTATAAAAATTATAGATCTTGGTTACCAAGGTTGTTCTGGGACATTGGTCAATAACTTCCATATTTTATGTATCCAATAATACACTATGACTTGTGATTATACGACCCAATAATGAAAAATTATCAAGCTATATTTCTAACTTGTTAAATTTTTCATTCCATTTATCCTTACTCAAGACCATTATAACTATCATAAAATATTATTCATTCCATTACATTATCCTTGAATATATAATATTATCATATATAAATAATAACAAAAACTAATAAAGGTAATATATAGAGGATCTATTCACTAAAACCATGAATATAGGATTTAAATTGGTGGTCCAAATGACATCATAATTAATTCATACAGACAAAAACTCATATGTAAGGATATATTATGTATATCCTCATTATTGAATATTGATATATGATATACATATTGGGGATAAATATTGGAAAAATATTGATCTCTTCATAATTGATCAAACAGATCATCAATATGAGGTAAGTGATACTTTTTCATCATAGTGATCTTGTTATATTATTAGTAATAAATGAAAATATGCATTGACCAATCATTTTTCTTAAAAAAATAACATTTTCACCCCATAGTGATTCACTAGGGTGTATTAAACCCTTATCAAGATTCTTTTGGAGTTGGTTTTTCTATTATTATAACTTAATCAAGGACATTCATATATAATTATTTAAATAGGTGTAACACTAGTTATGATTTCTACTAAAAACTGAACATCATCATTTATGGTAAATCTAAGAATTTTTTCATGAAATTAATAGATATAATATAATAAAATAAGAATATCTATAATGTTGAGTTTATCTGAAACAATTTCAGATATATATCCCTCATTAATTGAATGTATGACATATACAATAAAAATATCTTCCATTGTTAGTATTGATTCTTCCTCACACTAATTGAAAATGATATGTTTGTCCAAAATATCAAATATGGCTTCCCTTAATTAGTAATTCATATGGTATCTATGTTGATAGAGCATATAAATGGCCAAAATAGTATCATATTCAACTAGAGTGGGAATCCAAAGGTATTTAGGAAGTATATTTCTAGAAACATCTATAAGATAAGATCTATATACATGAGATGTGATCATTATACCATTTGAAGATTTTACAAATAACTTAACATCTAATCATTGATATGGTGATTTGATACTCATATTAAATTAATTAGATATAAAATATTGGTTATATCTTGAATAAAATAAAATATTATAGTTATAGAGTTTATGGTAATTTCACTTTCACTACTTCAATTATATGACCCACTTCAGCCACTGTGATTATAAGGCCCCAACCTTAAACCTTACTTAATCTTGAGTTATTACAAGATTACACATTGAGGATCTTTTCAGGTTTAGAGTTTTAGAGAATTAGATCATGAAACTTGAATTACATTCCACATTTAAACAAAGTGGTTATATAAAAGACAGTATTCATTCTTTCCATCAACGGAAACATATTTAAAATATAACACAGATTATTTCTTGACACATCCTTGACACTATCATCACATCATGTAACTTTCCCTTGACCTGTGAAAAACATTTCAAAAACTTGGGATGAGCATAAAAAGCTCAGTAAGAGTTATAAAAATATGGAAAGGAAACATGAGTTCATATATACATTAGAATGAAATCACACTTTACCCATAAAACATAGGCATATCAAATCATGAATAAATCATGGAAAACATAAGTCATAAAGGTAACTTGAGGCATTCATAACATTCTTACGTAGGGAGTAACCCTCTTGGTTACATTTTGAATACCCATCATAGTATATTCCCTAAATCTCTTCGTAGAAACCTTAACATTTCACTCCTTCGCGTTACCCAATGCATTGGAGAGCTATATCGGGCTCACCCGCCCTTAGTTTATCACGGAACCACCCGTTTTCATAACAATGCCCAAGAACCATAACATAAATGTATCAAATAAAACATGCATAATGGAAACATAACATTTCCACATTTCAATAACAATATAACATTTTAGTATATTGAAATAATGAATCCATTAAAAAAGAAACCATTTCCAAAACCATTTAAAACATTTAATAAAGAGATATTTGAATCAAAGTGTCCCATACCACCTTGAAGCTTAAAATTTTAAACCATTAATATCCATATAAATAAATCCTTAAAACCATTTTGAAAACATGGATATTAATAAGAACAAATAATTAAAACATTTAAAACGATATTTTGGTTAAAGAGGTTTTACCAAAATTAGTGACACTTGAATACAATAATTGAGGAATAACATTTAGTCAGAACTTTATAATATCATGAGAATAAATGGATTCATGATATAATACTCCAAAGGATAGTATATACACCATATAAGAGTGAATTTGTGCATAACAACAATGAACCCTCAATAGAAATGTCAAATGTGATGAAATCCCTTATAAAGAAGGAATCCTTAAATTAAGGACAAATCAATCTCAAAAATATGTGTGACAAATATAAATACACCCAATATAAGGGGATATTAAGTGTAAAATAATAAAAGGTCATTCACACATATTCAATGGATGACATATTCAATGACTACATGTTGAACCCAAAGAAATCGAAATTGGGTTAAAAAGTTCCCTTGACAACCTAACGACATCACATCAAAATGAGTTGATGAGAGATAAAAAGTGTATCTCATCACTTGGAAATAAAATTTACATCAATAAGGATATATTAGAACATATCCCAACATAACAATATGTAAATTAAAAGACCCAACAAAAGAAGTCTTTTAAAAAAGAGGAGGGTGAAAGGTTCCCTTACCGACTTGGGTATCATTCAAAACATACACCCCATGAAAGAAGGACAATAGATAATTGATGTAAATACTCATAAATGAAAGTATATTACACAAAGAGTAGAATAATGATCAGTACATACACCACTCAATGGAATTTTTGTCAAATGTAGCATAAATCTCACGGGAATAAAAGTGAGATGAAAAATCCCTTACGAAAACTCGGCAACCTAACAGCGCCACATAAAACTTCCGAATATGGATTGATGAGATCAAATAGGGTATCTCATAACATTAAAATAAAATGTACAGCAATAGTAATATAAAATAACATCCCCCAACATTACAAAGAGGAGCTTAAAAGAAGTGACATAAAGGAGAGTACTTGAAAAGAAAGAGAGAGGTTAGATCTCTTACGAAAGTTCGGCAGCCTAACAGCGCCACTCAAAACATCCAAAATGGATTGATGAGATAAAATAGAGTATCTCATCATATTAACTTAAAGTTTATATAAATAGTAATATAAAAGAACATCCCCCAACATAACAAAGATGAGCTTAAAATAAGTGACATAAAAGCGTGTACTTAAAAAGGAAGAGAGGAGTAGGATCCCTTACCTCGGGTCCGACTTGACTCGATCGTTCTTTAACGTCCTGAATAATAAACTTGAGTTAATTTCTACTTGCTTAAGAACCTTTTCAAAGTTCATTATTCCTTTTATATCAATTATTGACAAGTTATAAACATTATGTAATCATTTAAGTTAATAATATTTGTTTTGCTGATATTTGGTTCTTAAGTCGAAAGTGGACTTCTTACAATTACATGTTGTTCGTGTGGTCAAAGGTTCTTTATATCCAGAATGAAATTCCTGATTTTGATATCATATATATCATATATATCCAGCATATACATGTATTTATAATATGACATAATCATTTAGAGGTAAGAAATGAAATGCACCGTTCATGGAGACGGTAAGCCGTACATACGCATGAACGCTACTTTCATTTCTTTGTCATATTAATGGAATTAAAACTAAATGATAGGTATGTATATTTTAATTACAGAATTATATTCATAATTTAGATGTATCATTCATCATATATATCCATTATATACATGTACTTATAATAGTACATTACATTTGGGGATAAGAAATGAAATGCACCGTTCGTGGAGACGGTAAGCCGTACGTACGCATGAACGCTACTTTCATTTCTATCTCATACATTAATGGAAAGAAATAATAATGATACAGAGGTATATAATAATTCCAGTATAACATCATATATAATAACATTAAATCCATCCCTTATACGTCCCACATATGGCATTAACGAATCACATCACTTTGAGGGGGCGGTAGTCCGCACTTCCTAAAATGAAGATATCGTGTATACCCATAATGGAAGACATAAAGGTAAGGCACAAATGAAAAATAAAGAAGTATAAGTAAAACATAAACATATTATATATCATATATAAAAATAGTGACATCATAATGGCCACCTTTGAAGGTGTTAAATGAGTATTGAACAATCATCGTTTCGGGAGGCAGAATTTCGCCATCCACGGAAACCGTATGTTCTTTAACCATTTGATGTAGTTGTGTGAGAGTGTAGCTCGAATAAATCTTATAAAAACATCCTAGTATATTGAATATACTGGTGTTGTTACAAAAGAAGTAAATAAAAATAGTTTAGGGGGTTGGAGAAGCAAAATAAAACAAATGAACATGAGAGAGTGAATTACCTTTAAAAGTGTAACTCCTTTTGATTTGAGCATAACGGCTTCCTTTAAAAGGATTATTCTCAAAGGGAATCCTCTAGGATGAGGAGAGGTATGTGGAGAGAGTAAATGGGCAGGGGTTGGCCGAGCCAAAGGCTTCAGGAGTGTGTGAAATGAGGTAGAGGTGGGGGCCTTTTATAAGAGGAGAGGAGGGGTACTTTTGGAAAGTAAGAAATATTACTTTATTTGAAAATGTGTTTCGGTTTTAAAAGGTCCCACATTGATATTATTCTTGGATAAGGTTTTAAGGGTTCGAAATCCTCCCATACAATAAGTTTTGGACATGTGTAGTTCATATATTTTACATTATCTTTCCATTTTATTTAAATCGTCAAATAATGATGTCATCGCTGCATCATTATTATGTCATAAATAATTTAATTTATTTAATGTCTAAAATTATAAAAAAAAGACTATTATGTTGGAAATCGTTTTAGCTTTCCAATTATTATTTATAATAAAACTGATGACTTGTATAACCCCACGTAAAAATTGTTTTAGTAAAACATATCATGTTTGTGTCATTTTTACTTTTACATTAAATAAAAAGTTATTTATGTCATTTCTCAACCAAAGTGGATCCATGGGGTCCCCAAGTTGACCCATGGCTTGTCTGGGTCGGACATTACACCTCCAATGAGGTTAGGACATGTGTCAAGTTCATTTTATTTTATTAAAGCATTATTTTTACCTTAAACTACACTAATTATCACTAATCGCGATTAAAAACTTAATAAGTTACTATTCACCAAAAAATTATTTTTATCCCATTGAACCACATTTTACTTATTAATGACAACCATTTTTGTTGGATTTTTGAAATTAAAAACACATAACTGGTAAAATTTCATTTAAACAAAAAATCAGCTTCTATAAGTACCACTTAGTGGTTTCACTATTAATCAACAATTGAAGTTTTTCAGAAAAATCCCAAAAATTCACCCTAAGCTATATTTGATTTTCCGAATTCAAAAATGAAGTCCGTTTTAAAAAATTCAAAACATATTAGTCACATTAATTAATTTAATAATTAATTCCCGCTGTCAGAGCAAATAGCGTGTTTTTATAAAACAATAAGTATCAAAAGATTGACACTAGTTTAAGTCTAATTTCAATGTGAAATTAATTCCAACGACCACTATTGGATTTAATGGTAAAAATATTTTCTAATTTAACTTTAAAACCAATTAAAAATATTATCTAATCATATAAATAAATTAGATTAAAAATAGGTTTTGAATTAAAACACAACATTCTACACTATTCATTAAAAAATGAACTTTATCGGAAAAATACCAAAAAATTACACAAAGTAAAATTTGATGTCCTGATTCTTAATAAGAGTTTTATTTGGTCCAAAAGAATGTATAAGAGTGATCAAAACTATATTTAATTACAGTTCTCCATTAAAAGGCGATAAGTGAACCTTTAGTGAAAACTAGGGCATATACACCTAAAATTTTATTCTTTCCGTATTTTAAGCCTTTAGCTTTTATTGGATAAATGTAAAAACATTAAAAAACATATATAATCATATTTTAGTTATTTCTATCCATTATCGCCAATACAACAGCTACATTTTAACTACCATTTGAAATAATATTATTTTATTATTAGAGTGCAACGTAAGATTCCCAAGAAACTCGTTGTTGCGTGTTGGGTACGCCATCGAGCATAGCGTCCCCTTTAAAGTCATATTAATATTTTATTCACAAATATGGATAAATATGAAAATGTCATATTCATTATTTACCTGGGGTGTTACATCCTTCCCTCCTTTTGGGAATTGCGTCCTCACAATTTTAAAATTGAGCTTGGAAACATCCTTGAAAGTCCCAAATCGGAACAAGAGTCGGTAAAACAATCACTTTAAAATAAAGGAAGATAAGTACAGAGGTCACCCGAGTTAACCCATACTAGGATTCCATGTAGGAAAACATGGACATGGAGGAGAAAACATAGGGTCATGTTCTGATGGAGAGTGATAGAAAACATGTTTAGGAGAAAGTTAACCACAAGAAAATCACAAACTTGTGATGGGTTAGACGGTATTTGATTCCCCAGTAGGAAAAGTTAGTAGACAACATTTTTGTTTTAAGTTACTTTTTATTGAGTAATTCATAAGGAAACATAATCACTTATCATGTTGACTCTCAAATTTTACTAGATTCCTTAATCAAACTCATATTTTTTTCCAAAAGACGAGTATTTAGGGAGAATTGTTCACATTAAGAGTACTATAATCATCTTCTAGAGAATCACCTAATCCACCAAATAGAACTATATACATCCCATGTCTTTAGGCTTTAACCAAAACCAAAACCAAAAAGGTTAGTACAAGGTCAGATAATCAAGAAAAGGATAACCCTTTATAAAAAGAAAATCTATTCTTAACCTCCAAAATTTGTCCAACAAAACCCAAAGTTCAACGAGGACCATTCTATAATCAATTTTTCCATAAAATTCTTCAAATTAAACCAATATAAGATTGAAACCCAAATATTTGAAGGATTTAGTCCCATAGTCTTCCAAGTTAAATCGTAACATTTATCTCCAAACAACATCAGTTGCCCCTAATGTCTCGTATTGAAAAGTAATTAACCTAATCACATATCCTCCAAGATAGGTTAATCATTTTCATAAATAACCCAAAATCAACTTACTCTTAATTCATAAAATCATATAACTAGAAAGAATCAGTCAAACTAACCAGGGACTTCACGTAGTCCAGTGGTAGGCGATAAATACCAGTCGCACTTTGGTTGTGGGTTCGATTCCCGCAGCTTTGTCCGACGCGACGAGTAGTCACACGGTCTACGTGTTGTCCTTTTTTCAAAACTATATAATTCTTAAAAAATTCCCCAAAATGAGATAAAATCTTCAAGAATAATCATAACATATTTTAACCTCAAGTTTATCTCATGCCCTTCATTTTCCATCATATCAAATAATAACCCATAATTACCTCAAAAGTAAGGATCATATAAACCCTAATGGTTACCTTAATAATTATTACCTGAATATCCACATCGAGTTGGACATCTCGTACATGATCCATTAGAGAACTCACCAAGGTTGAAGTGATTGATCATGACTCCTTGATAGTTGGTTTAGAACAACTATGAGATTCCTCATTGAATCCCCTATCTCATCCAGTATCTTAATCAGAGAACCACCACAGTTTCCTTCAAACCCATTGTCACTTTGGTGCCTGCTAGATCCAGCTATTTAATAAAACCAAAAAGTTCAGTGTGAGTATATCAACAAAACCATAATGTACTAATTAGGAAGGTAAACACTAAGATATACTTACTCATTCACTTTATCTAAAATTAGGACTCTTTCTGAAATCCTAACCATTATGGTAATGTCACTTATGCTTAAAGAATACCCTAACCTCCAAAGATATCTAAACCGACCTTTGATACCAACTATAAGGCCCCAACCTTAAACCTTACTCAATCTTGAGTTATTACAAGATTACACATTGAGGATCTTTTCAGGTTTAGAGTTTTATAGAATTAGATCATGAAACATGCATTACATTCCACATTTAAACAAAGTGGTTACATAAAAGACAGTATTCATTCTTTCCATCAACGGAAACATATTTAAAATATAACACGGATTCTTTCTTGACACATCCTTGACACTATCATCACATCATGTACCTTTCCCTTGACCTGTGAAAAACATTTCAAAAACTTGGGATGAGCATAAAAAGCTCAGTAAGAGTTATAAAAATATGGAAAGGAAACATGAGTTCATATATACATTAGAATGAAATCACACTTTACCCATAAAACATAGGCATATCAAATCATGAATAAATCATGGAAAACATAAGACATAAAGGTAAATTGAGGCATTCATAACATTCTTACGTAGGGAGTAACCCTCTTGGTTACATTTGGAATACCCATCACAGTATATTCCCTAAATCTCTTCGAAGAAACCTTAACATTTCACTCCTTCGCGTTACCCAATGCATTGGAGAGATATATCGGGCTCACCCGCCCATAGTTTATCACAGAACCACCCGTTTTCATAACAATCCCAAGAACCATAACATAAATCTATCACATAAATCATGCATAAAGGAAACATAACATTTCCACATTTCAATAACAATATAACATTTTAGTATATTGAAATAATGAATCCATTAAAAAAGAAACCATTTCCAAAACCATTTAAAACATTTAATAAAGAGATTATTGAATCAAAGTGTCCCATACCACCTTGAAGCTTAAAATTTTAAACCATTAATATCCATATAAATAAATCCTTAAAACAATTTTGAAAACATGGATATTAATAAGAACAAATAATTAAAACATTTAAACGATATTTTGGTTAAAGGGGTTTTACCAAAATTAGTGACACTTGAATACAATAATTGAGGAATAACATTTAGTCAGAACTTTATAATATCATGAGAATAAATGGATTCATGATATAATACTACAAAGGACAGTATATACACCATATAAGAGTGAATTGGTGCATAACAACAATGAACCCTCAATAGAAATGTCAAATGTGATGAAATCCCTTATAAAGAAGGTATCCTTAAATTAAGGACAAATCAATCTCAAAAATATGTGTGACAAATATAAATACACCCAATATAAGTGGATATTAAGTGTAAAATAATAAAAGGTCATTCACACATATTCAATGGATGACATATTCAATGACTACATGTTGAACCCAAAGAAATCAAAATTGGGTTAAAAAGTTCCCTTGACAGCCTAACGACATCACATCAAAATGAGTTGATGAGAGATAAAAAGTGTATCTCATCACTTGGACATAAAATTTACATCAATAAGGATATATTAGAACATATTACAACATAAAAATATGTAAATTAAAAGACCCAACAAAAGAAGTCTTTTAAAAAAAGAGGAGGGTGAAAGGTTCCCTTACCGACTTGGGTATCATTCAAAACATACACCCCATGAAATAAGGACAATAGATAATTGATGTAAATACTCATAAACGAAATTATATTACACAAAGAGTAGAACAATGGGCAGTACATACACCACTCAATGGAATTTGTGGCAAATGTAGCATAAATCTCACGGGAATAATGAGATGAAAAATCCCTTACGAAAACTCGGCAGCCTAACAGCGCCACATAAAACTTCCGAATATGGATTGATGAGATCAAATAGGGTATCTCATAACATTACAATAAAATGTAAAGAAAGTGGAATATAAAAAAACATCCCCCAACATTACAAAGGGGAGCTTAAAAGAAGTGACATAAAGGAGAGTACTTAAAAAGAAAGAGAGAGGTTAGATCTCTTACGAAAGTTCGGCAGCCTAACAGCGCCACTCAAAACATCCAAAATGGATTGATGAGATAAAATAGGGTATCTCATCATATTAACTTAAAGTTTATAGAAATAGGAATATAAAAGAACATCCCCCAACATAACAAAGATGAGCTTAAAATAAGTGACATAAAATCGTGTACTTAAAAAGGAAGAGAGGAGTAGGATCCCTTACCTCGGGTCCGACTTGACTCGATCGTTCTTTAACGTCCTGAATAATAAACTTGAGTTAATTTATACTTGCTTAAGAACCTTTTCAAAGTTAATTATTCCTTTTATATCAATTATTGACATGTTATGAACATTATGTAATCATTTAAGTTAATAATATTTGTTTTGCTGATATTTGGTTCTTAAGTCGAAAGTGGACTTCTTACAATTACATGTTGTTCATGTGGTCAAAGGTTCTTTATATCCAGAATGACATTCCTGATTTGGATATCATATATATCATATATATCCAGCATATACATGTATTTATAATATTACATAATCATTTAGAGGTATGAAATGAAATGCACCGTTCATGGAGACGGTAAGCCGTACATACGCATGAACGCTACTTTCATTTCTTTGTCATATTAATGGAATTAAAACTAAATGATAGGTATGTATATTTTATTTACAGAATTATATTAATCATTTAGATGTATCATTCATCATATATATCCATTATATACATGTACTTATAATAGTACATTACAATTGGGGATAAGAAATGAAATGCACCGTTCGTGGAGACGGTAAGCCGTACGTACGCATGAACGCTACTTTCATTTCTATCTCATACTTTAATGGAAAGAAATAATAATTATATAGAGTTATATAATAATTCCAGTATAACATAATATATAATAACATTAAATCCATCCCTTATACATCCCACATATGGCATTAACGAATCACATCACTTTGAGGGGGCGGTAGTCCGCACTTCCTAAAATGAAGATATCGCGTATACCCATAATGGAAGACATAATGGTAAGGCACAAATGAAAAATACAGAAGTATAAGTAAAACATAAACATATTATATATCATATATAAAAATAGTGACATCATAATGGCCACCTTTGAAGGTGTTAAATGAGTATTGAACAATCATCGTTTCGGGAGGCAGAATTTCGCCATCCACTGAAACCGTATGTTCTTTAACCATTTGATGTAGTTGTGTGAGCGTGTAGCTCGAATAAATCATATAACAACATCCTAGTATATTGAAGATACTGGTGTTGTTACAAAAGAAGTAAATAAAAATAGTTTAGGGGGTTGGAGAAGCAAAATAAAACAAATGAACATGAGAGAGTGAATTACCTTTAAAAGTGTAACTCCTTTTGATTTGAGCATAAAGGCTTCCTTTAAAAGGGTTATTCCCAAAGGGAATCCTCTAGGATGAGGAGAGGGATGTGGAGAGAGTAAATGGGCAGGGGTTGGCCGAGCCAATGGCTCAAGGAGTGTGTGAAATGAGGTAGAGGTGGGGGCCTTTTATAAGAGGAGAGGAGGGGTACTTTTGGAATGTAAGAAATATTACTTTATTTGAAAATGTGTTTCGGTTTTAAAAGGTCCCACATTGATATTATTCGTGGATAAGGTGTTAAGGGTTCTAAATCCACCCATCCAATAAGTTTTGGACATGTGCAGTTCATATATTTTACATTATCTTTCCATTTTATTTAAATCATCAAATAATGATGTCATCGCTGCATCATTATTATGTCATAAATAATTTAATTTATTTAATGTCCACAAATTATAAAAAAAAACTATGATGTTGGAAATCTTTTTAGCTTTCAAATGACTATTTATAATAAAAAATATGACTTGTATAACCCCACGTAAAAATTGTTTTAGTAAAACATATCATGTTTGTGTCATTTTTACTTTTACATTAAATAAAAAGTTATTTATGTCATTTCCCAACCAAAGTGGATCCATTGGGTCCCCAAGTTGACCCATGGCTTGTATTGGTCGTCCATTACACCTCCAATGAGGTTAGGACATGTGTCAAGTTCATTTCATTTTATTAAAGAATTATTTTTACCTTAAACTACACTAATTACCACTAATCGCGATTAAAAACTTAATAAGTTACTATTCACCAAAAAATTATTTTTATCCCATTGAACCACATTTTACTTATTAATGACAACCATGTATGACTGATTTTTGAAATTAAAAACACATAAGTGGTAAAATTTCATTTAAACAAAAAATCAGCTTTTATAAGTACCACTTAGTGGTTTCACTATTCATCAACAATTGAAGTTTTTCAGAAAAATCCCAAAAATTCACCCTAAGCTATATTTGATCTTCTGAATTCAAAAATGAAGTAAGTTTTACAAAATTCAAAACATATTAGTCACATTAATTAATTTAATAATTAATTCCCGCTGTCAGAGCAAATAGCGTGTTTTTATAAAACAATAAGTATCAAAAGATTGACACTAGTTTAAGTCTGATTTCAAAGTGAAATTAATTCCAACGACCACTATTGGATTTAATGGTAAAAATATTTTCTAATTTAACTTTAAAACAAATTAAAAATATTATCTAATCATATAAATAAATTAGATTAAAAAGAGGTTTTGAATTAAAACACAACATTCTACACTATTCATTAAAAAATGAACTTTATCGGGAAAATACCAAAAAATTACAAAAAGTAAAATTTGATGTCCCGATTCTTAATAAGAGTTTTATTTGGTCCAAAAGAATGTATAATAGTGATCAAAACTATATTTAATGACAGTTCTCCATTAAAAGGCGATAAGTGAACCTTTAGTGAAAACTAGGGCATATACACCTAAAATTTAATTCTTTCTGTATTTTAAGCCTTTAGCTTTTATTGGATAAATGTAAAAACATTAAAAAACATATATAATAATATTTTAGTTATTTCTATCCATTCCCGCCAATAAAACGGCTACATGTTAACTACCATTTGAAATAATATTATTTTATTATTAGAGTGAAACGTAAGATTCCCAGGAAACTCGTTGTTGCGTGTTGGGTACGCCATCGAGCATAGCGTCCCCTTTAAAGTCATATTAATATTTTATTCACAAATATAGATAAATATGAAAATTTCATATTCTTTATTTACCTGGGGTGTTACAGTGATTACATAACTTATTCATTTTTTACTTGGCTTAAGAGTTTATTAATGTTTACTATCATTAATAATCCTAATATTCATGAATTAATTAGATTCTTGTCTATACTCCTCATAATTAAATAATTCAAGTGTGGGTGGAACATTTTGTTGATATTTTTCATCTTTTCATTCAATAATTCTCATATTCACATCGCTTCAAAAATTATTTTGTTCAGTGGAATAATTTACCACACATAAATTTTTTTACTAACACAATAAGGTAGTTTGAACATTTATTACTTCCACACTTCAGACATGAATGAATATTAATTTTCTTTCCCATATTTTTATTATTTTTAGAATTTCCTCAAAATTCCGTCTTTCATTTTTTATCCCCTAAACCATGAGAAAATTGAGAGTCTCTAATTTCCATTTCAATATTAAGATCACATCAAATTATTTATTAATATTAATCAAAGCCTCTTTTTTCCAATTCCTTTCAAATATTTTTTATTAAGTTGTTAATGAATCAATCAACTTTTCTTTTAATTGACGTTAAAACAAAACACAAAATTTCAATGACTGGTGAAATTTTATTCATAGGTTCTAATAGATTTGACTTATTTCTAAATTATTTTTTGGAGTTCCCTTTTATTTTAATGTAATTATTATAGGAAAAATAATTATAGAAAAATACCTTCTTCAATTTTTTCAATATCCTAGAGTCAATTTTTTCTTCTTTCATTGTATTCTTGATAAGACTCAACCTTTGATTTTGTTCACCATATAGGTTATATAATGTCAGGAAAACTTTTCCATGTTTTAAATATTATAGAATTAAAAATATATTTTTAGTGGTACTGATAAAAAACCCTGTAATTAGTGGATCCAAGGAACCTCTGACGGAAGGTGTATGTGGTCACATATAAGTCTCAATAGTGATTTTTTCCTTCCTTTGACTGATTAGATGATCAAAATTATTAATGTAAAATTTTATAGATGGAGAGAGATTTCTAATAATAGAAAAAAATATTTCTTATCCTTGGACCAATTTTTATTAGTTTCTCATAATGAAATTTTTTCATTTCCTATCATATTCATCATTAATCGGTTTCCTCCTGGGTCTATCCTTTGATGATATAGCAAGCCAACTTTCTCATACACAACTATTACATAATTTTCAAGATAAAAAACATAATAACAATAAATTATTGGATCCAAATGTATATTTTATTGGGAAAATTTGTATTATACAACCATTTTACATAATAAAACATAAACAATTATTAAAACATTTCTTCTTTATCCTTCAAAAATATTACATTCTCTTTTATATAATGTGTCACATAAAGATATAAATCAATGAATGGGGTGATCCAAAATATAATTAGTAGGATAATAAATGGACATGAATCAATATGAAATGTGTGAGAATAAAAATAATCATCATATTAAAAGAATTAAATCACCATCATAAAACTGATGGGAATGTTTGATAAAGGCATGGAATGTGGCATATACATAAAAATGAAACATCATGTCATAGTGTTCAGATACAATACATAGTATCGAATGAAGATACCATCATGTCCATGCATAGAAAATATAATATCATGAGATAAATCACACTACCCAATGAATTGAAGGTCTATATAATTCTTATCACACCCTTCACATTATAAATGATCAAAATCATGCATGAAATATAGAATATATAACAATCACAGTCATGAAATAACCAATAGAAAGAAATGGGTTTCATAAATATTTCATAAAGAATAATTTCATAAAATAAACGTTGGGATTACAATATGAATAAGGGTAGACATATTTTTCATAAACATCATCATTCTTGTGTGAAGAAGAAATAACTTAAGATGAGTCAAATATGTTTTTTGGGAAGAAAAGACTTTTTGGGAAAATATTTATAATTAGCTTGAAAATCAATTTGAAAAGATAGTAATATGTATAACCCATAAATACAATGTATAGTATAGCTAATATTCATTTTAGATACATTATAGGATTACTCGTACTAAAAATATAGTGAATGAGAAGATAACCCAAAAGGTTGGAATTGGATTTGAGAGTCATATTTCCTAAAATCCCTTTTTATTTCATCCCTTTTCCACCTACTAAATAATAAATATAGGATTATTAAAAAATTGATTAAAATTTGTTTCTAATTTTCAACTATTTATCAACTACAACCATTTAATTATATTTATTAATTTATTTCTTAAAGGGAATACATTTTGGTGTAATGTTTTCCTTAAAAGTATCAGGTTTTCTTCCATTTTATTATTTTATTCAATGTAGTTTATACATTAGTAGAATTAATTTCAAAATATTGATATATATATATATATATATATATATATTTATACATTTCTATATTATAAAAATTTTAGTATAACCATCCATAAGGTTGGTGATATTAAATAAGTAGGAAACATCCTCATTGGTTGTTCACCGACCATTATTGGAAACATTTTCTAAAGGTGGGTGATGAGAGGTATAAAATATAAATACTATATAAATATATTTTTTACTATAGGTTGAAATAATTATTATAATCTTAAAATAATTTATAATTAATTTTATTTGATTTTTTATGAATGGGATATGGAATGAGAGGAAGAGAAGGGGAAAATGCAAAGATGAGTTGAAGAAAACAACAACTCTTTTCAATGTTTCTTCCCTTATACAACATTAATATCCCTTTATTATTATAGTGGGATTACTCTAGAATGCACCATTGTATAATAATAGGCTTAAGAGGTATTTGTATTTCTAAAGTAAATGAGGAGTGGTCTTCCAAGGGGAGGGAGATGGGGCATTTTTACTTGAGGAGAGAGGTATTTTTGAGTTAAAATATGGAATAAAATACTCTATCTTCGGTAAACCTTATAATAGTGATATTTTTGAAATTATTAACAATAATTTCATTATATAACATAGTTTTAACTATTATACTCACTTTATAATTTGAATTCATTATATTATTCAAAATGAACAGTTGAATAATGAGAAATTTTTATTTGAATTTAATTCTTTAGATTTTAGACTTCAGAAAGTTCATTTTTTGTTTGGAAAACATGTAAATTGTATTTTAATTAATAATTAATCTAATTTAATATTATTTTTTTGATCCTAATGTAATATAAATTTTTAGGAAATTATTACATCATGATTTATGTAAATCAAGATACACCGATTATATAAAATTTTATGTTTATTATTCAATAGAAAATTGATGTAGTTTAGAAAATTACCAAAAAATAACCCTTGGAAAATTATTACAATACGATTTCAAAAAAGATATTAATTTTATCAAAATAATTGTCTATAATATGTAATTTTAATTATTAATCTAAAAAATATGATTTTTACGAAATATATTAAAAAACAAATTATTAAAAATGTTCTTATGTTTTCTTTGAGTTTTTTAATCATGAAATTTATTTTATGGCATTATAATATTTATAGTAACATAAATTAATCATGATCAATATTATTTGTGTCAAATTTTATTATTTTGACATTAAATTACTAATCCAAAAGTTTGGTTATTATTTCTAATAGTTAGGTTGCAATTCCCAATAGTTATATTATTATTCCAATAGCCACATTACTATTCCAATAGTTTCATTAACTCCTATAAATTACTAATCCTAATTTTTTGTTATAATTTTTATTTTCTTACTAATAATTGTTTTTTTTCTATAGTGTTGTTTGTGGGAGGTATGATTCTACCCAATCAGGGTGATCCATATTTTCCCACTATAGTTATTCTATTTTCTATTTTCCCCATGTAATATTTTTCATTTTAAGGTTTTTAGTCATTAACTAATGTAACAATTTTCATTAAGGAATTATTTTTTTCTCTATGTTCTATTTGTGTATAACACATATATAATATAATATAACACCCATTTATTTAGACAAAAAATATCATTTATAAAGTCCAGGTCATTAAATTATCCCCCCTTTAGAAATTTCATCACAGGAGTTTAAAATAATATTCTTTGTTGAGAGTAGATTAGGGTACTTTGGTTTTATTTTTTCCTCTAGTTCCGACATCACCCCTTCATATTTGTGGTTCCACCACAACACATGGACAAGTTTGGTTGTTTTTTTCCATAGAATGTTTTCTATACGATCCAAGATCATCACTATATAATACTCACATGAGAGGTCATTCTCTAGTTGTACCACATCTATATTTAGTACATGTGACGGGTTCAGTATGTACTTTCTCAAGAGAGATACATGTAATATAACATGATCCTGACCCATATTTTGTGGAAGTGCATACCGATAGGTCACTTATCCAATGTGATCAAGAATCATAAAGGTTCCAATGAACCTAAGGCTAAGATTGCATTTATTTAAAAACCATATTACTCTCTTATATATCAATATGTGAAGGAAAACATTTTCTCTAATATCATGCTCCAAGTCCCTTAAATTTTTTTCATCATTTCTATCTTTCTAAATCTGAGTAACTTTGATATATTGATGGATTTATTGAACATTATAGGTTATCTCGTGTGAAAGATTATGTCTTAGTATATTTCATTCACCAACATCATATAAAAAATTAGGATTTAGACATCAATTCTCATATAGAGCATCATATGAAGAAATTATAATACTTGAGGGGAAGCTTCTATTTTTTGAGAACTCAACTAATTTGTAATGTTGATCTCATCCACCTTTAAATTACATTGATCAGGCTCTAAACATGTTCTGAAGTGTCTGAATGGTCCTTCTAGATAATCCATTAGCTTAGGGGTGATAGGCCATACTGAAATTCAATTTTTCATTCAGATCTTGTTGAAGATATATTTAGAATTTAGAAGTGTATCAAAGATTATGATCAGAGAAAATTGAATATGGTACCCCATATAGCCTCACCACTTCCACTACATTAATATTGGGATTTAATGAAGAGAAAAATATTTACTAATAATAATAAAGGGTCAGTATTAGTGAGTTGATCAACCCGAAACCATATCACATCATTTCCTTTATATTTCCTTATGAGACTAGTAAAAAAACCTATGGGTGACATTCTACCTTTTCCACTTCAGTGTCAGAAATGGTTGCATAATCCATTTTGAACTTATTTACCTCTACATTAACATACTGACAAACCATGAACCTTGATATATACTTAACAATCTCCTTCTTCATGTTGTCCCACCAAAAGTGTTCTTAAATAGCACATTTCATATTGGTACTTCCATAATGGATAGAAATAGATGAAATATTCTAATTATTCAATTGACATACCATGAAACTTGATATATACATAACAATATCCTTCTTCATGTTGTCCCACAAAAAGTGTTCCTAAATAGCACATTTCATCTCGGTACTTCCATAATGGATAGAAATAGATGAAATATTCTAATTATTCAATAGATCATTCTTTATCTCTGGTTATGAAGGCACACAATTCCTATCTCTAAAGAGAATGAAAATATCATCATCTGTAACACCCCAGGTAAATAAAGAATATGAAATTTTTATATTTATCCATATTTGTGAATAAAATATTAATATTACTTTAAAGCGGATGCTATGCTCGATGGCATACCCAATATGCAACAACAAGTTTCTTGGGAATCTTACGTTGCACTCTAATAATAAAATAATATTATTTTAAATGGTAGTTAACGCCTAGCCGTTTTAATGGCGGGAATGAACAGAGCTAATTAAAAAATTATTATACATGTTCGTCAAATATTTTTACTTTTTACAATAAATGTTAGAGGATAAAAAATGTGAATGAATTCAATTTTTAAGCGTAAACATTCTAATGTTCTTTAGAAGGTCGATTAACCGCCTTTTGATGGTGAATCTCTTTTAAATCCACTTTTTTAAAATTTTATGTGTTATATGTGACAAAATAAAATTCTTCTTTAGAATAGAGACATCAAAATTTACTTTGTGTAAATTTTTGGTATCTTTCCGATAAAGTTCATTTTTTAATGAATAGTGAAAAATGTTGTATTTTAATTCAAAACCACTTTTTAATCTAATTTATTTATATTATTAGATTATATTTTGAATTGTTTTTGTAGTAAAATTAGAATATATTTTTACCATTTCATCCAATAGTGGTCATTGGAATTAATTTTACTTTGAAATTGGACTTAAACTAGTGTCAATCTTTTAATTGATATTGTTTCATAAAAACACGCTATTTGTTTTGACAGCAGAATTAATTATTAAATTAATTAATGAAACTTATATATTTTTAATTTTGTAAAATAGACATCATTTTTGAGTTCAGAATATCAAATATAGCTTAGGGTGAATATTGGGTATTTTTCAAAAAAACTTCAATTTTTGATGAATAGTAAAACCACTAAGTGGTAGTTAAAGAAACTGATTTTTCGTTTAAATGAATCTTTGCCACCTCTGTGTTTTGAATTTAAAAAAAATCCAACATAAATGGTTGTCATTAGGAAGTAAAATGTGGTTCAATGGTATTAAAAGAATTTTTTGGTGAATAGTAACTTTTATGTTCTTAATCGCCATTAGAGGTAATTAGTGTAATTTAAGGTAAAAATAATGTTTTAATATTGTGAAATGACCTAGACACATGTCCTACATTCATTGGATGTGTCATGGCCGACAAAGACAATCCATGGGTCAACTTGGGGACCACATAGAGCCACTTTGGTTCGAAAATGACATAAATAACTTTTTATTTAAAGTTAAAATACAAATGTCACAAGCATGAGATGTTTCACTAAAAAAAATTTAAATGGGGTTATAAAAGTCATATTTTTGACTATAAATATTAATTAGAAAGATAAAAATATTTCCTACATCATGATAGTTTTTTTATAATTTTTAGACCTTAAATAAGTTAAATTATTTATGACATCATGATGATGCAGCGATTACCTCATTAATAAAGGATTTAAATAAAATGAAAAGATAATGTTAAAACTATAACTTACACTTGTCAAAAATTTATTGTATGAGTATATTTCGAACCCTTAACACCTTATCCTCGAAATACATCAATGTGGGACCTTTAAAATCCGAAACTCAATCTAAAATAAAGTATCATTTTGTAACATTACAAGAGTGCCCCTCCTCTCCTCTTATAAAAGGCCCCCACCTCTACCACCTTACCCACACCTCTCAAGCCTTTGTCTCGGCCAAACCCTGCTCATTTTGCCTCTCCACATCCCTTCATTACTCCTAGAAGCCTCAAATTGGGCAGAAGTCTTCCCAAGGCAGCCTTTGAGCTCAAATCAAGAAGAGTTAACCGATTCTAAGGTAATGTCTTCACTTGTGTTCTTTTGTTTTATTTTGCTTCTCCAACCCCCTAAACTCTTTTTATTCATTTCTTTTGTAAAAACTCCAGTATCTTCAATATACTAGGATGTTGTTATAAGAATAATTCGAGCTACACTTACACACACCTACATCAAATGGTTAAAATACATACTGTTTCTGTGGATGGTGAATTTCTGCCTCACGAAACGATGATTGTTCAACACTCATATACACCTTAAAAGGTGGCCATTAAGATGTCACTATATTTATATATGATATATAATTTGTTTATTTTTTTACTTAATCTTATGTATTTTTCTTTTGTGGCATACCTTTATGGTTTCCATTGTTGTTAAACACGATAATTTCATTTTAGGAAGTGTGGACTACCGCCCCCTCAAAGTGATTTGATTCGTTAATGCCATATGTGGGATGTATAAAGGACGTATTTAAAGTTATTATATATGATTTATGTTCCATATAAATGATGAATATAATTCTGGAATTAAAATATACATACCTCTCATTTAGTTTTAATTCCATTAATATGACATAGAAACGAAAGTAGCGTTCATGCGTACGTACGGCTTACCGTCTCCATGAACGGTGCATTTCATTTCATACCTCTAAATGATTATGTAATATTATAAATACATGTATATTATGGATATATATGATATATATGATATCCAAATCATGAATATCATTCTGGATATAATGAACCTTTGACCACAAAAACAATACGTAATTGTAAGAAGTCCACTTTCGACTTAAGAACCAAATATCGAAAAAACAAACATTATTAACTTAAATGATTACATAATGTTTATAACATGGAAATAAGTGATATAAAAGGAATAGTGAACTTGAAAAATGTTCTTAATAAAGTATAAATTAACTCATGTTTATTATTCAGGACGTTAAAGAACGATCGAGTCACGTCGGACCCGAGGTAAGGGATCCTACTCCTCTATTTCTTTTTAAGTACACTCTTTTATGTCATTAATTTTAAGATCATATTTCTGGTGATTGGGATGTTCTTTTATATTACTATTACTGTAATTTTTATGTTCATATGATGAGATACCCTATTCTCTCTCATCAATCCATTTTGGAAGTTTTGAGTGGCACCGTTAGGCTGCCGAATTTTCGTAAGAGATCTAACCTCTCTCTTTTTTAAGTACTCTCATTTATGTCACTTATTTTAATCTCCTTTTGTTATGATGGGGGATTTTCTTTTATATTCGTCTTGCTGTAAATTTTATTGTAATATGATTAGAGACCCTATTTGATCTCATCAATCCATTTTTGGATGTTCTAAGTGGCGTCGTTAGGCTGCCGAGTTTTCGTAAGGGATTTTTCATCTCACTTTTATTCCCGTGAGATTTATGCTACATTTTCCACAATTTCCTTTGAGTGGTGTATATACTGCACATTATTTTACTCATTGTTTAATATACTTTCATTTATCAGTATTTACATCAATGTTGTATTATCCTTATTTCACGGGGTGTATGTTTCGAAAGATACCCATGTCGGTAAGGGAACCTTTCACCCTCCTCTTTTTAAAAGACCTATTTTGTTATGTCTTTTAATTCACATACCATTATGTTGGGATATGTTCTTCTATATAATTATTGATTTAAATTTTATGTCCAAGTGATGAGATACCCTTTTTATCTCTCATCAACTCATTTTCTGAATTTTCTAGTGACGTCGTTAGGCTGTCATGTTTTTGCAAGGGAACTTCTTAACCCAATTTTGATTCTTTGGGATAAGCTTGTACTCCTTGAATATGTCATTATATGAATATGTTTGAATAAACTCTGATTGTTTTACACTTAATATCCACTTATATTGGGTGTATTAGTTTTTCACACATAATTATGTAATTGATTTATCCTTAATCCAAGGATACTGTCTTTGTATGGGACTTCATCTCAATCTCCTTACAATGAGGCATATTTTGTTTTACACACAACCTTAATTTATACGGTGTATAAAACCCTTTGACTTTTACGTTTATCTGAAAGGAATCTTTTTTATACAAAGCGTTTTACTAAACGACAAAAGGGAATGTTTTTGTCGTACGTATGCTGCCACAACGACTTCTCCGCCGCCGTGACCATTATTTGAGTTTCAGCTTCCTCTATAAGCCATACCATTTTTTAAAGAAAAATAAATACTATGTTTTACTTTTCTTTTATTTTGGTATTTAAAATGGTTTTCATAATGTTTTTATATCAGTGTATTGTATTGATATCTTATGATTGAAAAGTGGAAATGTTATGTTTCCTTTATGAATGTTTTATGTGATACGATTATGTTATGGTTCTTGGGCATTATTATGAAGACGGGTGGATCCGTGATAAACTAAGGGCAGGTGATCCCGATATGGCTCTCCAATGCATTGGGTAACGCGAATGGGTTAAACGTTAAGGTTTCTACGAATATATTTAGGGAATATACTTTGATGGGTATTCCAAACGTAACCAAGAGGGTTACTCCCTACGTAAGAATGTTATGAATGCCTCAAGTTACCTTTATGTCTTATGATTTCTATGATTTATTCATGATTTTATGAGGTATGCTAAAGTGCTTATGTTTTATGGGTAAAGTATGATTTCATTCTTATGTATACATGTACTCATGTTTCCTTTCCATATTTTTGTATCCCTTACTGAGCTTTTTAGGCTCATCCCAAGATTTTGAAATGTTTTTCACAGGTCAAGGGAAGGGTACATGATATGATGATAGTGTCAAGGAAGTGTCAAGAAAGAATCCATGTTTTATTTTAAATATGTTTCCCTTGATGGGAAAAATGAATATTGTCTTTTATGTAACCACTTTTTTTAAATGTGGAATGTAATTCAAGTTTTATGATCTAATTCTCTAAAACTCTAAACATGAAAAGATCCTTAATGTGTAATCTTGTAATAACTCAAGATTAAGTAAGGTTTAAGTCTGGGGCCTTATAGTTGGTATCAAAGGTCGTTTTAGATAACTTTAGAGGTTAGGGTATTCTCTAAGCACAAGTGACATTACTATAATGGTTAGAATTTCAGAAAGAGTCATAGTTTTAGATAAAGTGAATGAGTAAGTATATCTTAGTGTTTACCTTCCTCATTAGTACATGATGGTTTAGTTGATATATTGACACTAACATTTATGTTTTTAGTGAATGGATGGATCTAGCAGGAACCAAAGAGACAATAGGTTTGAAGGAAACTGTGGTGGTTCTCTGATTAAGATACTAGATAAAATGGGGGATTCAATGGGGAAACTCGTGGTTGTTCTAAAAAAACTATCAAGGAGTCATGATCAACCACTTGAACCTTGGTATTATCTGTAATACATCATGTATGAGATGACCAATCGATGTGGAAGTTCATGTAATAATTATAAAGGTAACCATTAGAGTTTATATGATCCTTACTTTTGAGGTAATTATGGGTTATTATATGTTATGATGGAAAATGAAAGGCATGAGATAAACTTAAAGTTAAAATATGTTATGATCATTTTTGAATATTTTATCTCGTTTTGGGGAATTTTTTAAGAATTATATAGTTTTCGAAAAAGGACAACACACAGACCGTGTGACAACCCGTCGCGTCAGACAAAGCTTCGAGAATCTAACCCACAACCAAAGTACGACTGGTATTTATCACCTACCACTGGACTATGTGATGTCCCTGGTTAGTTTGACTAATTATTTATAGTTAGATGATTTTAGGAATCAAGAGTAAGTTTGTTTTGGGTTATCTATGGAAATGATTAACCTATCATCGAGGATATGTGATTAGGTTAATTACTTTTCAATATGAGAATTTAAGAGCAACTGATGTTATTTGGAGATAAAAGTTAATTTTTACCTTCGAAGACTATGTGACTAAATCCTTCGAATATTTGGGTTTCAATCTTAGTTTGGTTAACATTGAATAATTTTATGGACATTTATTTTATCAAATGGTCCCCATTGAACTTTGGGTTTTGTTGGACAAATTTTGGAGATTAAGAATAGATTTTCTTTATATAAAGGGTTATCCATTTCTGGATTATCTGATCTTGTACTAACCATTTTGTTTTTGGTTTTGGTTAAAGTCTAAAGACATGGGAAGTATATAGTTCTCTTTTGTGGATTATGTGATTCTCTAGAAGTTGATTATAGGGAAAAAGTTTTCCTAAATACTCGTCTTTTGGAGAAAATATGAGTTTGTGTAAGAAATCTAATAAAAGTTGAAAGTCAACATGATAAGTAATTATGTTTCCTTATAAATAAATTCCTCAATAAAAAAAACAAAAATGTTTTCTATTAACCTTTCTTACTGGGGAATCGAATACTGTTTAGCCCATCATAACTTTGTGATTTTCTTGTGGTTAACTTTCTCCTAAACATGTTTTCTATCACTCTCCATCAGAACATGACCCTATGTTTTCTCCTCTATGTATATGTTTTCCTACATGGATTCCTAGTATGGGTTAACTTGGGTGACCTCTGTACTTCTCATTATTTATTTTAAATTGATTGTTTTACTGACTCTTGTTCTGATGTGGGACTTTCAAGGATATTTCCAAGCCCAATTTTAAAATTGCGAGGACTCAATTCCCAAAAGGGGGGAAGGATGTAACACCCCAGGTAAATAAATAATATGAAATTTTTATATTTATCCATATTTTTTGAATATAATATTAATATTACTTTAAAGGGGACTCTATGCTCGATGGCGTACCCAATACGCAACAACGAGTTTCTTGGAAATCTTACGTTGCACTCTAATAATAAAATATTATTATTTTAAATGGTAGTTAATGCCTAGACGTTGTAATGGTGGGAATGAATAGAACTAACTACAAAATGATTATATATGTTTTTAAAATATTTTTACTTTTTACAATAAATGTTATAGGATTAAAAATGTGAATGAATTCAATTTTTAAGAGTAAACATTCTAATGTTCTTTAGAAGGTCGATTAACCGCCTTTTGATGGAAAACCTCTTTTAAATACACTTTTTGATAGTTTTATGTGTTATATTTGACAAAATTAAATTATTCTTTAGAATATAGATATCAAAATTTACTTTGTGTAAATTTTTGGTATCTTTTCGATAAAGTTCATTTTTAATGAATAGGGAAAAATGTTGTATTTTAATTCAAAACATATTTTTAATCTAATTTATTTATATGATTAGATTATCTTTTGAATTGTTTTTAAAGTAAAATTAGAATATATTTTTACCATTTAATCCAATAGTGGTAATTGGAAATAATTTCACTTTGAAATTCGACTTAAACTATTGTCAATCTTTTAATAGATATTGTTTCATAAAAACACGCTATTTGTTTTGACAGTGGGAATTAATTATTAAATTAATTAATTCAACTTATATTTTTTAAATTTTGTAAAATAGACCTCATTTTTGAGTTCAGAATATCAAATATAGCTTAGGGTGAATTTTTGGTATTTTTCTTAAAAACATCAATTTTTGATGAATTGTGAAACCACTAAGTGGTAGTTAAAGAAACTGATTTTTCGTTTAAATGAAACTTTTCCACCTCTGTGTTTTGAATTTCAAAAATCTGACATACATGGTTTTCATTAGTAATTAAAATGTGGTTCAATGGTATTAAAATAATTGTTTGGTGAATAGTAACTTTTATGTTCTTAATCGCGATTAGAGGTAATTAGTGTAATTTAAGGTAAAAATAATGTTTTAATAATGAGAAATTACCTAGACACATGTCCTACCCTCATTGGATGTGTCATGGCCGACCAATAAAATCCATGGGTCAACTTGGGGACCCCATGGAGCCACTTTTGTTGGAAAATGACACAAATACGTTTTTATTTAAAGTTAAAATAATAATGTCACAAGCATGAAATGTTTCACTAAAAAAAATTAAATGGGGTTATACAAGTCATATTTTTTACTATAAATATTCATTAGGAAGATAAAATTATTTCCCACATCATGATATTTTTTATATAATTTTTAGACATTAAATAAATTAAATTGTTTATGACATCATGATGATGCAACGATTACCTCATTAATAAAGGATTTAAATAAAATGAAAATATAATGTTACAACTATAACATACACTAGTAAAAAACCTATTGGATGAGTATATTTCTAACCCTTACCACCTTATCCTCTAAATACATCAATTTGGGACCTTTAAAATCCGAAACGCTTTTGAAAATAAAGAAACCTTTTGTAACTTTACAAGAGTGCCCCTCCTCTCCTCTTATAAAAGGCCCCCACCTCTACCACATTAACCACACCTATCAAGCCTTTGGCTCGGCCAAACCATGCTCATTTGGCCTCTACACGTCCCTCTATTACTTCTAGAAGCCTCACTTTGGGAATAAGTCTTCCCAAGGAAGCCTTTGAGCTCAAATCAAAAAGTGTTACCCAATTTTAAGGTAATGTCTTCACTTGTGTTGTTTTGTTTTATTTTGCTTCTCCAACCCCCTAAACCCATTTTATTCATTTAATTTGTAACAAAAACAGTATCTTAAATATACTAGGATGTTGTTATAAGAATAATTCGATCTACACGTACACACACCTACATCAAATGGTTAAAGAACAGACGGTTTCTGTGGATGGCGAATTTCTGCCTCACGAAATGATGATTGTTCAACACTCATATAACACCTTAAAAGGTGGAAATTAAGATGTCACTATATTTATATATGATATATAATATTTTTATGTTTTACTTAAGCTTCTGTATTTTTATTTTGTGGCATACCTTTATGGTTTCCATTGTGGGTAAACACGATAATTTCATTTTAGGAAGTGCGGACTACCGCCCCCTCAAAGTGATTTGATTCGTTAATGGCATATGTGGGATGTATAAAGGATGTATTTAAAGTTATTATATATGATTTATGTTACATATAAATGATGAATATAATTCTGGAATTAAAATATACATACCTATCATTTAGTTTTAATTCCATTAATATGACATAAAAATGAAACTAGCGTTCATGCGTACGTACGGCTTACCGTCTCCATGAACGGTGCATTTCATTTATTACCTCTAAATGATTATGTAATATTATAAATACATGTATATTATGGATATATATTATATATATGATATCCAAATCATGAATATCATTCTGGATATAATGAACCTTTGACCACACGAACAACATGTAATTGTAAGAAGTCCACTTTCGACTTAAGAACCGAATATCGACAAAACAAACATTATTAACTTAAATGATTACATAATGTTTATAACATGGAAATAAGTGATATAAAAGGAATAATGAACTTGAAAAATGTTCTTATGAAAGTATAAATTTACTCAAGTTTATTATTCAGGATGTTAAAGAACGATCGAGTCAAGTCCCACTCGAGGTAAGGGATCCTACTCCTCTCTTTCTTTTTAAGTACACTCTTTTATTTCATTCCTTTTAAGCTCATATTTCATGTGATTGGGATGTTATTTTATATTAATCTTACTTTAATTATTATGTTAATATTATGAGATACCCTATTCTCTCTCATCAATCCATTTTGGATGTTTTGAGTGGCGCCGTTAGGCTGCCAAATTTTCGTAAGAGATCTAACCTGTCTCTTTCTTTTTAAGTACTCTCCTTTATGTCACTTCTTTTAAGCTCCTCTTTGTTATGATGGGGGATGTTATTTTATATTCCTCTTGATTTACATTTTATTTTAATATTATGAGAGACCCTATTTGATCTCATCGATCCATTTTTGGAAGTTTTAAGTGGCGTCGTTAGGCTGCCGAGTTTTCGTAAGGGATTTTTCATCTCACTTTTATTCCTGTGAGATTTATGATACATTTGCCACAATTTCCTTTTAGTGGTGTATGTACTGACCATTATTTTACTCATTGTGCAATATACTTTCATTTATGAGTATTTATATTAATGTTGTATTGTCCTTCTTTCACGGGGTGTATGTTTCGAAAGATACCCATGTCGGTAAGGGAACCTTTCACCCTCCTCTTTTTAAAAGACTTCTTTTTTTATGTCTTTTAATTCACATAACATTATGTTGGGATATGTTATTCTATATCCTTAGTGATTTAAATTTTATTTCCAAGTGATAAGATACCCTCTTTATCTCTCATCAACTCATTTTCTGAATTTTGTAGTGACGCCGTTAGGCTGTCAAATTTTTGAAAGGGAACTTCTTAACCCAATTTTTATTCTTTGGGATAAGCATGTACTCCTTGAATATGTCATTATATGAATATGTGTGAATAACCTCTTATTGTTTTACAATTAATATCCACTTATATTTGGTGTATTATTTTGTCACACATAATTATGTAATTGATTTATCCTTAATCCAAGGATACCGTCTTTGTATGGGACTTCATCTCAATCTCCTTTCCTTGAGGAATATTTTTTTTATATACAGCCTTCTTTTATACGGTGTATAAACCCCTTTGACTTTTAGGATTATCTGAAAATAATCGTTTTTATACAAAGCGTTTTACTAAACGACAAAAGGGAATGTTTTTTTCATACGTATGCGATGACAACGACTTCTCCGCCGCCATGACAATTATTTGAGTTTCGAATTCCTCTACAATCCATACCTTTTTTTAAAATAAAAATAAATACCATTTTTTACTTTTCTTTTATTTTGGTATCAAAAATGGTTTTTATAATGTTTTTATATCAATGTGTTGTATTGATATCTTGTGATTGAAAAGTAGAAATTTTATGTTTTCATTATGCATGTTTTATGTGATACGATTATGTTATGGTTCTTGGGAATTATTATAAAGATGGGTGGTTCCATGATAAACTAAGGGCGGGTGAGCCCGATATAGCTCTCCAATGCATTGGGTAACGCGAAGGGGTTAAACGTTAAGGTTTCTCCGAAGAGATTTAGGGAATATACTATGATGGGTATTCCAAACGTAACCAATAGGGTTACTCCCTACATAAGAATGTTATGAATGCCTCAAGTTAACTTTATGTCTTATGATTTCTATAATTTATTCATGATTTTATGAGGTATGACAAAGTGCTTATGTTTTATGGGTAAAGTATGATTTCATTATTATGTATACATGTACTCATGTTTCCTTTCCATATTTTTATATCCCTTACTGAGCTTTTTATGCTCATCCCACGTTTTTGAAATGTTTTTCATAGGTCAAGGGAAGGGTACATGATATGATGATAGTGTCAAGGAAGTGTCAAGAAAGAATCCATGTTTTATTTTAAATATGTTTCTGTTGATGGGAAAATGAATACTATCTTTTATGTAACCACTTTGTTTAAATGTGGAATGTAATGCATGTTTTATGATCTAATTCCCTAAAACTCTAAACCTGAAAAGATCCTCAATTTGTAATCTTGTAATAACTCATGTTTAAGTAAGGTTAAGGCTGGGGCCTTATATCATCAATATGGAATTCATTAATCTTCCCTTCCTTATCTTCTTCTTCCTTCATTTGATGTTCCAGATCATCCCATTATGCCTCATTGATCTTCCATTGGATAAATGATTGGGAAATAATTTGGGAAAGATCTAAATTTTTTTCCTACTGTTATGATTTTCAAATCTATCCATTGCATATCCATGAAGACAGGGTCTCTCTTAATCCACATCACTGATAGGGTAGTAGTTTCCTTTCTTCTAAGCGAATCAACTTACTAGTTTTACTTTCTATAATTGTAGTTAATAGAGAAATTATATTCCTTGATTAGATCTAACCATATTATTTTATACAAGTTGAGATCGTTCTATGTGGATATATAATTTAGAGTCTTTTGATATGTATAAATGTAAGACTTCTCACTATTGAGAAAGTGGAGCTAAATTTTTAACGAAACAATCACAACTACTAAATCCAGATCATGTGATGGGTAGTTCCACTCATGGTTCATCAGTTTTCATGAGGCTTAGGCTATAAAATTTTCATTATGTATGAGTACACAACCCAATACATTCTTTAAATAATCATTTAATATCACAAATCAATACCCATATGATGGTACTGCGAGTAAATGTGTAGTGATTAGCCTCTTCCTGGTCTCCTTAAATCATTCCTAACATTCTTATATCCATAAATATATTACCCATTTCTGTTTTAACTTAGTTAATGGGATAGAACAAAAAGAAACATGTATCTAAAAATTTCAGTAACACCCTACCATGACAATAAAACCACGGGTTTCTATGACACTAGTGGGTCTAGGCTATTCCCCAATTACCGTTTTGTTCAAAGGGTCTGTAGTAATTCCCTCACTTGTGATAAAATTCCCTAATAATTTGACTTGTTGCTTCCAAAAGTCACAATTACTAAACTTATAATACATTCTCTCCTTCATTAATGTCTCTAGAACAATCCATATATTCTCTTTATATTCCTCCTTGATCAATGATTAGATGATAATATCATTAAAAAACTACCTATATGTTTTTCAAGGTAGTCTATAAAGACCATATTCTTCAAATCTAGGAATATTGATATATAATTAGTATGTTCAAATTTCATTACTATGAACTAATTGTCTATATAAATTGTACAAAAGTAAATCATCCAAATATCATACATCTTCACCTTTAGATGATGATATCTAGAATTAATATCCACCATTGAGATGTATTGATCTCCTCATTGTTGATCAAACATGTCATAAATCCCTTTAATGGGATTATTTTTATTTATGGTGATCTTTTTCAGCACCTGATAATCAATATAAAACTATATTGATCCATTCTTCTTCTTTAGAAGGAGCATTGCCACACCACAAAGTGATGCACTAGGGAATATGAACCCTTTTTCAAATCTCTTGAAGCTTCTTCTTTAACTACTAAAATTTGATAGGGGAAATACTATAGGGGTTGTTGGATATATTAGTGGCTTGTGTTATAACCTCTATTTAGAACCCTGTCTTGTAGTCTAATGGAAGTTTGGGTACTATTTGGGAAATAAATCATTATATTCCCTAACAATGAAAATTTCCTCAATGATGGTTCTTTACATCAAATCATCCATTTTTGAATGGTATGCTTCTCCCCAGGGTATCAACACCCACACTATTGAGGGATTTTACAATGAAGATTCATGATCTTCTATGAATTTTTCCCATAACATCGGATTGTTCAAGTATGAAAATATACTTAATTTTCCTGATAGTTTATGTATTCTATATATAACAATATCCAATCCATGCCCAATATAGCATCAAAATCCACCAAGGTAAGGATTAAGAGATTCACTTGAAGAATTATCCCACATATTCTGACATGAAAAGAGTCCAACACTTGTCTTACAATGACCACATAGCTAGTTATTTTTATAGATGTATCTACTTCAACATATTAGGGAATTAATCCAATAGTTCTAGAAATCACGCTTACTATAAATGAATTTGAATAAATATAATCAAATATAATTTTTTCCCATTCGTTAGTGAAAAGGAAGTGCACCTATTATGAATTAATTTTCATAATCCACTTCAGTAGTAGTGATGGAATAACCTCTCTATTTTTCCTTGGGTAGAGTGGATGCTGATGTTGATTACCCCCAAGGAACCATGGTTTATTTCACTATCTGTCATAGTGCCTTTTACCTCTATAGTTGAATAATTTTACCATGTGTGGCATATTAGAAGGTTCCTAACTTTCCTCTATCTTTTTTGATGGATTATTCATGTCTCTTTGACCTTCATGATCTTGGTGGCCTTCTTTCATGCGCTTTAATAATTTCCTTTCACCTTTTATGAAACTACCTTGATGCTTATTCGCAAATTTACGACATGTGGGTTGTTTTATGCTCTTTCCACCTTTTTCATTTAATCCACAAATGTGGTATTACATTATTCTATTCTTATCTTCATAATTTTGGGACCATTCAAAAAAATCCATCTCTACTTTGAGATCACATCGAACTAAATATTTGTAACTCCAAAATTCTCAGATAGATAGATCCTTTCAATGGTTTGGTTTAAAAACACTAGAGAATTAATAATTTTTTCAATCATTGTTATTGAAAAATCATTAGTCATATCTTATAATCCTTGTTAAATTTCCCTGAAAAGTCATGACTGATTCACCTTCCTTTTGATTCATCTCTATGAGTTCTCTCCCCATAATATTTTGAAGTGTTTATTGAAATAATTATTAAGAAATTTTTTCTTAATGTATTCTCACTCCATATATTCAATTTATTCCTTTATATTGGTTTTTTATTATCAACACTGACCATTGATTAGCTTCTATATATAAACGATACATAGCTAGAGTCTTCTTATCCTTATCAGAATCATGGAGTACAAAAAAGAGCTTCTAAATTTTGTTAACCCACTATTATGTTATAATTGGATTACAAATTTCACAAAACATCAATAGTATTTTCCACATAAAGGATTAAATTTCTAGTTTCACCTTATTGGGTGAAAATCCTTTGTGGTTTAGGTAATTTTTCATTGTATGATACAATTGGGTTAAAATCACCATGATGTTTTGAACACCACCTCCCATGGAATAGGGGATGTCATTAGGACAATCATTGAATTGTCCCTAGCATGGGATATTGCCTTAGTTTCTCCCTATTCACACCATTTTAAAAAATAAACATGGTTTGAACAAAACAAAACTCAACAAATGATGAATAAATAATTTAGTCTTATATGAAAATTAACTCTAAAGGAATATCATATGAGATCCATATGTTTATCCATTTTTGAAAATGTTTCTTTTAGGATGTTTACCTATAAATAGAAATATTCTTCTGTTTTCTAAATAGAATTATAGGATATTAATTGAAAAATTAACAAAATCATTTTCTAACACAAACTATAGTGACCAAACATTTTCTTACATGATAATTAAATCATTTTCAAGATATAAAACACAATAATGATACAATCCATGATCCAAAGGATTAGTGTCTTTAGAAAATTAGGCTCATCAACCATTTTACATAATAGAAAATAAAAATTTATTTAAATCATTCTTAATTATCCTTATTAGGGATCAAGTTCTCTTTAGTACATGTAGTCACATGAGGATATACATAAAAGAAAAGGGTGAGTTAAAAGCTCGGGTTGAGGAGGAATAAGGGATATGAATCAATATAACATGGGTTACCCTAACCATAATCACCATATTATAACCATATGATCATCCTCATAATCATATGGGAAACAATTGATAATATCATGTAATGTGGTATATTCATACAAATGAATCATCATTTCATTATGGCCAAATACCACACATAGTTGTGTACAAATCTAGCTTCATGTTCACATATCACATATGAGCATTAATAATAACTTAATTTTTTAAAAAATATAGAATCATGTTCAATTATATTTGACATAATCTCATGAGATACATCATCTTACCCAATTGATTAGAGATTTATATAATTTTAGGCCCACCCATCACATCTTAAATTCTCATAATCATGCATGCGAAAAAGAACATACGACAATCTTAGTAATGAAATAATCCATTGAAAGGAATGGGTTTCATAAGGATTTCATAAATCACAATTTAATGAATAATAATTGGTGTTCCCAAGTGAACATGGAATAACTAATAATGAGAAAAATATGTGTTTTAGAAAGAAAACTCTTTTTGGAAAAACATTTTTAATTGGAAAAAAAATAATTTTTACAAGGTAGGAACATGTAAATCCTTGAAGGAAAAGGGAAAGTATATTGAAAATTAATTATTGGGAAATTATATGAATACCAATATTGAAAATAAGATTAAAGTGAAGAATACCATAAAATAAGGAATTAGGTTTGATAATCCCCTTACCATAAATCATGATTTATTTCATTGTTTTTATGCCACCCGAATAACAAACATCGATTTACTAAAACTGTGAATTTGATGTATTTTTTTAAACATTTTATCAACTAAAATCAATTGATTATATTTTATAATTTCATTCGAAAAGGGAATACAATTTGATATATGGTTTTCGTAAAAAAATTCCAATTTTTCTATGATTTCACTATTTTATTCAATGCAATTTTTAAATTATTCGAATAAATTATAGAATAATGAAATGAATTTATTATACATTTAAATATTATAAATAATTTTGAATAACCATCCATCCGGGCGGTGATATGAATGAAGGTGGAAACATCCTTATTAGTGTTTAATATAACATTACCGAGAATATTGTCAAAAGAAAAATAAAGAGAGGTATAAAATATAGATACCTGATAATTTTAATTTTTATTATATGTTATCATCATTATTATAATTTTAAAACACTATTTAATTAATCTTAAAATATTTTTATCTTAAAGTGGTGGATAAAGAGAGGAAGGAAAAGGAAAATGTAAAGAAGAGTGGATGAAAACATACCCTCTTCTCGGTGTTTCTTCTCTTTCATGACACTAGAATCCCTTGATTATTTGAGTTGGATTACTCCATAACAAACAAATATATTCTAAGAGTCTTAAGAGAGAATATATGGTTATATAATTGGATTGGGAAAGTGTTGGAGGAGTGGTTTTCCATGGAGTGGGATAGAGGATATTTATATTGAGGAGAGGGGTATTTTTATGTTAAAATATAGAATGAAATAATATATATAAGGTAAACCTCATAATAGTGATGTTTTTGACATTATAAACCATTTTTAATTAAATAAATTGATTTTAATACTTTAAATACAATTAAAATTTGAATTAATTTGTTTAGTAGAAAATAATTGTTGAAAATGAAAAAATATTAGTTTAATGTAACACTCTAGATTTTAGACTTATGAAAGCACTTTTATGTTTTTTAAAATCATGTTTATTTCGTTTAAATGACTCATTCATCAAATCAAATATATTTTTTGTAGTGACTCAAGTTAAAGAAATTATTAGTTCATCATTAAATCATGAATTATGTAATTTAAGTTATATTGGTTACAAAAAAGTGGTATTTTTACTTTTCACCTGAAAATTTAATTATAACTTAAAATTAATAAAAAATCACCCCTAAAAAATTTTTCTGTGATTATTTTAAAACTGATATAAATTATATCAAAGTAAATTTCTAGCATATGCAGTTTTAGATTTTAATGCCAAAAATTTGATTTTTATGAAATACTTTAAGATGAATTTTATTAAAAATATAATTATATTTTCATTGAGTTTTTTAATAATGATATTTATTTTATGGAATTATAATATTTATATTTACTTAAATTACTAATAATTAATACTATTTATATCAAAATTTATTAATTTGTGATTAAATTACTTTTAAAACTATCAGGTTACTATACCAATGGTCACATTACTATTCTAATTGTCACATTACCTCCTATGTATACCTCTTAATTAATTCATTCTTTATTCACCTCACTTCCACTTGTGGATCTACATTTCAATTATTTATATTGCCGATTGGTTTAATAATTTTTTTTCACTTCTATATTGTTGTTAATGAGAGGGTTGATTCTAGCCGTTTTGATTGATCTAAATATACCCATTATAGTTTTTATGTTTTCTATATTTTTTCACATTATAATATTTTATATTTTAATGGTTTTATTGATTGAATAAAGTAATTATTTTCATTAATGAATTAATATATTTTTTCTCCATGTGGTCTTTATGTATAATACTTATAAAATATAATAAAACACCAATTTATTTTAGAAAAAATCACTGTTTAAAATGTCTAGATCATTACATATGAAGACAAAAAAACATATCTTGTGAAATAATAATCACTGTGATTAATCAAGTAATCCTGAAAATATTTTCATATGATGTCTAAATCATGACACATTCTATTTAATCTATGACATCATAGGTTTAATGAATTTCCTTCATGGTTATTATACATTCAACTACTTCAAAATAGTTCATAATGAAAAATATAATTCACCAAAGAATATCTCTAGGAGTGTCTATCTAGGTGTTTAGTTTTAGGCCCACTCATCATGCATTGGTAATGATCATGTTAAAAACCAAATCACCCCTTCTATATTTGTTACCCCAAGGTGCATATTTGGAACAACTTTATCTAATATCTTGTATAATTAATGGGTTTTATTTTTATTGGAAAATACAAAATATATACTTTACCATAATATAAATATATTTTCAAATAAAAATAATTATTTCTAGTGTTTTAAAAAATGTTATCTAATTTTGAACTCTAAAAATTTATTAAACATTTATATGATTCCAACTAAGGTGACCCATGATTTTAAAATATATATATTAAATAAATTTAGATGTATATTAATAATAAGGTCCATTGAATATTAACGGTTTACATTCTTTTTAGACTAGATACATAGTCAAATTATTGGAAATAAATATGGGACAAAACATGATATTACATTGAGAAGGTGAGTGAATAAGGGTATACACAGTAAATGAAAATTAAAACCCATTCTCCTTTAAATATATCACTAATAATATAGGATAATGACCTAAAAACCTTGAGGGAAACTTTGATTTATCATTAATAGGATATACTTTATGTTTGTAAATATATTTTTGTATGCATTAATAATGTAAATATAGAAATGAGTATTTACATGGTTTAAACGTATTGGGCTATATCCATGGAGAATGCATCAAAATTGTATCATGAAACAAAACCCCATTAAATATTAATAATTATAATGGTTTAGGATAGGTCACTTAAAATACCATGGTCTCTATTTTATAATTTTTAGTGATGTCTCAGTGCATCCCAAGGTCCAGTCCCTCAAATGTTCATTTATTAGCATACTACTGCTGGTAAGGATCACCATTACAGTGTATGGAAATTTAGGTACCTTATCTAGCTTCACTTTCATGGATTTAATCTTTAAGTATCAATGGATAATATATTGAATTCTTATCAGATTTCTTCTTAAACTTATATGAGAACACCTTTATATAGCACCTTCATCTATCCATAATACCTATCGAATAACATCAAATTGATGTAAAAAATAAAAACAAATTATTTTATTTTATAATGATATTAAATAATTTAAATTATTAAATATTACATCCCCGCACTATAAGAAAACATTCTTCTTCCTCTAAAAATAATGTATTCAAAATGATCTCCATTCAGGTCTCTCAAAGAACTCTCTAATAATTTTTCTATTCAGAGATTTCTCATGTGATAACAATATTCTACTACTATAAAACTTTTTTCACCAATATTGTAACTACAATATTAAGAGTCGTAAATGAATCTTAAATTATCCATGTGTCTCAAAGTAGATATTATCATATATAAAGGATATTAATACCCATGATAACTTCAATCGATTTTTTTCATCTTCTAGGAAGAACTTCCACATATAGAAATATAGAAATCAGTATTTTCACAACACCATGATCATTGAATTTAGAATTTAATAATTTTTGAACCATGATCATAAAAACAACAATATCATGTGTTTTAATCACTATTTATTTAAAACCAAATGCAATCATAAATTTTCTGATAGTTATGGACTTCCAAGATCCTCTCCTTCCATTAAACATAGACACTATAATGTGGAAAATAATTCTCTATTGTAAGATTTTATGGCATAACCATTAATTTCATGGTGAAAAATCATCTGATTAGACATAGCCAATGTTATATAATGGAATCTAAATTTCATGGAAGAATCATTAAATTATGAATCAAAAAATATAAACTCCAAATAACATTGAATTATAGGCATCGGTTTTATGGTGTAAAATCCTTTTTTCTATGATGTGGTTGTTTCTTTACAGTTCATAGATTATAATAATTAGTCCCAAATATCTTCTACAATGTACATTATGTCTCTATTTCCTATTTATATTTTTAAAATCTCATATTCATAAAGGATGCGTCAGGGAATAATCTTCTTTTCCATATCCATTAGAATCTACAATATAATTCACTACACTTTGGCATAACACACTATAGGGTTGAGGGTAATGGAATTTTACCTATATGAAATTATATACCTTTATTAATGCTTGGTAAAATCTAGTGTTCCCTTATGTAAAACTAATATACTTACACAATAAAGAAACTACCATTATATGTCCTTAGGATCCATTGATGACACTTACACTCAAAGTGACCTACTAATATGTAGCCTTTAGAACCCTTGGTATACCCTCATATTACCATTAAAATAGTATTAGAAATATTTTAATACCATTTTGTATTAATCTTAACTTACCTTTATGCATTACATCTCAATAAACCTTTTTAGAGTGCATCTTATCTAACCCTTATGCAACCTTGTAGCATGACCTATTAATCATTATATGTCAATCAGTTAACCATATGTAAATAAAATATTTTAATTCATTTATGAATAAAAATTGGGACTGATATCCTTACACAAGGCATGATGGGACTCAAAATTTTAATAGATTCTATATACTAAATGTAACTATACAAATCCTTCATAACTCTACATAGCATTACAGAGGGTTTAAAAACCACAAAATACCCTTATCCGACTCAAGGAAATAAACACATACCATATCTTCCAATATATATAATTCCAAAATTATTGAGAATAAAACTCATATTGTTAATAAATTAACTTGAAAAAAAAAATCCACTATAAACCCCATTTGGGGTTCAAAAAAATTTCCCTTGGATTTCGTTGGCAACATCTAATATCTTCTTGAAACCAATATCCATTTTTCTTCCCTATATCCATTTTAATTCTTCCCTTTATTCTCAACAAAATACTAGGGGAAAATCCAATTGAATCTATTGGATCGGGTTATACTGGATACGCACAAGAGGGGGGGGGGGTGAATTGTGCCTTTTTCAATTTCTTCAAATGGTCATGATTTGTCCTTTTATCTTTATATCAAAGATTTAGTAGAGGAAAATAAATATCATAGGACACATGATTTATAGTGGTTGGGGGAATAGAGATCCCCTTGTCCACTCCACCAACACACTACTCCACGAGCATGGTGATTTTCACTATCTGGTCCTCTTATCAATAGACCATTCCACAACTGAGTACAGGTAGTTGAAACCTTTAAAATCTTAAGGCTAAGAAGAGCCTTCTAGTTCATCCATAAAACCAAATAAAAAGCTTAGAACGGGAAGCTGATCATTCAAGATAAAATAGTATTTTGTTTGTTGAAAATACTTTCCCAGTTGTTCTTCACAATTGAAATAGCACACAATTGACAGTAGATGGATATTCGTCTTTAGAACTGATGATCTTCGGGTAAAATTAGTTCTGAGATGATCCACTTGTTGTAGATCATGAAATTTCATTTGCAACATTAACAGTATTTGATTCACAAAAATATATTTGATGTAGATCAATAAATATTCAGTCGAGTTTCTTCTTCTTCAGAAAATCGATATTTTTCTCTCTTCATAATAACAGATCTTAGTTTCAATAATTCACCCCCTTTATCTGAAACAAAATAATATAGGTATATATATAGACTAAATACGATCATTCTCCTTTTAAATTTAGATCCACAAAATTCGCCTTTAGAATTGTGATATTCAAAAGTTTGAAAAGCAGAGCAGTCATAACTCACTTGAAAATTCGGCATGAAAAAATACTCTTAAATTGATCCTTTTGAATCAAAAATAAATGGCTTTGTATCAGTAAAAGACACACTTTAAATTAGGGCTTTTAATCTGGCTTGAAATCAGCCTGAAAATATGTATAAATACCATTGCTTTAATAAAGTCGTAATTTAAACATCCGACATCAAACATAGGGTTGAACTACATAGCACACATTCTCTGAATGTAAGGTTCACAACATAAGGTTGATCTCAAACGTAAGGTTGATCTCAAACTTTTCTCTTCAACTCTCAAACATACGGTATATAATCCATACTTTTCAATCAAACATACAACTGTTCATAAAAGTAAGATTGATGAACCATAATTTTATCTTTAGCTTTAAAACGTATGGTTGTTCACAAAAGTAAGGTTGATGAACAATACTTTTAAGAAACAAAATTATCATTCCATAGTTACGTAATTATCTTCTTCCATACTTTTCTGATTTCCCAAGCATAAGGTTCATTCTAAACGTAGGGTTCCTTCCAAACGTAAGGTTCCTTCCAAATGTAAGATTCCTTCCAATTGAAGGGTTCCTTCCAAACATAGGGTTCCTTCCTTCTTACTTTTCCGATAACGTAAGATTGTTTTACCATACTTTTTTGATATCTCATAGAGTAAATACCGCATTTCAACCTTACACTACACTTCTCAATGTAATATATGAACAGTGTTTCCAGAACACGCTAAAAAATATTTCTGAATACTTTAGCAATTAATTCTCACCGTTCAAGTACTTAAATATTTCTTCCAGAAATAGGAATATAAGGAATATTAAATTCTTAAAATACACTTAAAGTAAAATCATTATAATAACAAATAAGGGTATTTTTGAGCATCAAAATCTTCATAAAGAGAAAGATTATTGTTCTCAACAATCTCCCACTTTTTAATAATAAAATCATGTATTGTTGAAAATGACACTTTCTCAACAATATCCACCTTTTTGATGATCACACAACCCATAAAATAACCAATGAAATTAATTTACATAATTAATTACATATATTTTAAAATTTTACAAAGAAAAACAAAATATTTAATTTGAAAAAAATTATTTTAACAAAAATAAACACTGTATTATCCAAAGTCATAAAAAAGAAAAAAATTCTCCCCAAATAAAATATTATTTTTATCCATATATCTCCTTAAAATAACATTTTTTTTAAAATAAATTAAAAATACTATGTTTGGTTTAATTCAATTTATCCCCCTTAGAGAATTAAGATAATACCCTTTTTGATTAAAAATATTAAAGTAAAATTTTAAATAAATTAAAACATATAAAAATAAAATGTTGTGTTTATCCTAATTTCTACCCCTTTTGTGATATCGAAAAAGAATGGTAGAAGAAGGAATATAACACATTTTTATGTAGTAATAAACTTAAGTAAATGCTATTACAAACTATTTATTAATATGTGAATCTGGATTATTGGATTTTTGATCATAGACAGTACAATAAAACAAATTAAAACACATGAAAATGAGATGTAAAGATATTTCATAGAATAATAAATATAGCAATGAAAACCAACATGAATCAAGGTTGGGTAAGAGTGTGAGATAGGGTTAATATCCTCTAAATTATTTCCTTGATCATTATCAATTGTTCCCTCAATATTCTCATCAATCCATATCCCATCTAGATACCTAGATTTCTTCTTTCATGAGACAAATGAATATCTTCAATCAGATTTACTTTAAAATCTCATGAAGTCTTTCTTCCTTCTCCATCAAAAGAGTTAACTTTTTTGTGAACTGATTCAGCACAGTTCTAATTCCTGGTTCACTGGAAGTGGGCAACAAGAAACTTTTTATTATCTAACAGTACTAACAAAAGAGCATTGTTGCATTGTAATTCCTTCAGTTTGGCATTTATATTCTCTATGACCACTTTAATAGCCTGAAATCTTGTGATTAAAACAGGTGAAGTACATGATGTATTGGCCTCACTGGTTTTGACAGATAAATATTATTGCTCTATGAAAGATCTAAATTCCATTATATCTATCTTCATAACCAGCTCTAAATTCATCATTGAAACTTCATTTAAAATTTCCTTCTTAAAACTTTAAACTCATTGTTTAGAAACTGTACTTGCTTTTAGCCTTTGAAAATTTAAATTTTCCTTTTCTAATGCTCTCTGTAGAGCATCATTCTCCTTTTCAGCTTCAGTTGACTTTCTATTCAGTCCCCCCATATCTGTATTTACTGAATCAGAGGAACCTTGTGCTTGATTGTTATTTTCAGCTTCAACCTGATGCAACAACATTAATGGAAAGGATTCAGCATCTGATTTTTCGTCATCCCATACCTATACTGGTTTCTCAAGAGATGTTTCCTCTGATCCTTTCCCAGACTCATCCACAAAAAAATTCTCATTCAATACCTCAATATGAATCTCATAAGAATTCTCTTCCTCATTTTCAAGTGCTGGAGGTTTCTTCTCATGAGCATCATCTTCATGTTCTTCCTCTATCACCAGATTCTCCAAAATAATTTGTTCTTGATCAAATTATACTTGATCAATTTGAGTTTGGGCCACTAATTCTCTATTCTTAGACATTGTCCCAGCTTATTTTTCTATTATTGGTTCTGCTTCAACTATAGATTCTCTTATAAACTTATAGCTTAAGAGATCACTAGATGTTAAAAAATTCGAAGTTACAATAGGATCTTCAATAGGATTAGGTTCCCTGGTCTTTTTGAAATGAAGTTCTTCCTATATTTTTTATTCAAATACATACACAGCCTCAAACCTGAGCCTTCTTGATACAACACTGACTCTTGATTAAACTTTTACTTCCTATGATTTTTCTGGTTAGGATTGAGCACTTTCTTAATCCTCTTCAGCTCCAATAAGCAGTTTCATGCCTTTGATTGTGCTCCTAAAATATCCAATTTTTCTCAATGTACCAGCATTGAAGATGTTACTATGGTGGAATCTCACCCGAGCATCCTGCAGTCTTATCATATCTTTCTTAATCAAAATCTTTGAGATAAATCTTCCAAAAGGATAAAAATTCATTCTTGCCTCTAGTTGGCAACAGTATTAGAGATATCTCACCGTGTATCTTGGAATGTTCAACTTGATATCACTTATCAGTAAAAATATTAAATACATATCTGGATAACAAATCTTTTCCATTTCAGACATCCTAGGTGCAATACTAGTTTGGACAAACTTAACCAATATCTTTTGGTCCGGTTCCAAATCATTCACAAATATATTATTGATATTAGTTGATCCAAATAGAAACGAAATAATATATTCAGATTTATGTACAATTTTTCAAATAGTTTTCAAATAAAAATGATAAAATCCCTCATGAGGGTAGTTTAGAATTTTTGCAATTTCCATAGATGAGAATGAAAAATCTTGATCATCAATCTTAGCGATTTACGAATCCTCATCATTTCACAAACTAAATAGTACCGACTTAAAGAAATGATGAATTTCTACCTCATAGAGAAACTCTGTGTAATATCCATTAAACGTCTTTTATAATCTCTGAAAATCTAGAGCTTGATTTAGCATTAGGTTCATCTGACAGATCCATTCTAGATCTATGACTTTTCCTTGTAAAATCGTTCTACCTACTGAGTGCTTCCTCTTCGTAGTGCTGATCTCTAGATCATCAGTTCTCTTGGTCTTGGATATTTCTTTCGTAAATTTATGAAGGTTTGAAAATGACTAGGTTTTCGAATTTTCAGGTTTGGGAGAGAATAGCGGTAAAAGTTTTCGAGGTTTCAAAGGGTTTTGAGAAAAATGAACTGGTTTAGAATTTGAAACAATTTCTGACATCTATAATTTCCATGTCATTACGTACATACTAATTATTGCATAAATTTTAAAACGAATTAAAATTGCACATGACAAAGAAAAATATAAAAACATAAATAAATAAAATTGTACTATTTGAAAAACATGTAACTAAAATATTTAAAAAAAATAAAATGTAAAAAAAATATTTAAAATTAAATAAACCTTACTCCCCCTTAATAAAATAAAACCTTGAAGTGGGAACTGGTTTAGTAAAAATATCATCTAATTGAATTTTTTTATTCACAAATTCTAAAAATAAATCCTTTTTAATAACATGATATCTTAAAAAGTGATGTCTAATATCAATATAATTAGTCCCTAAATGATTAATACAATTTTTTAAAATATTTATAGCACTTGTATTATCACATAAAATAGGTGTATTATTAAAATTTAGTCCAAAATCCATATGAGTGTTTTTCAGCCACAAAACATGGGCAAAGAAACTGCCAACGGATACATATTCTGCTTCGGCTGTTGATATGGCAACTGAGTGTTTTTTCTTTCTGGACCATGATACTGAGGAATTTCCTAAAAAATGACAAGTTCATGAGGTTATTTTTCTATCTAATCTACAACTCCCAAAGTCTACATCTGAATATGAAATTAAATTAAAATCAAACGTTTTGGGATAAAGTAGAGATTGAAAAAATGTTCCTTTTAAATATCTGAAAATTCTTTTAACAGCAGTTAAGTGGGAATCATTAGGATTTGATTGAAATCTTGCACAACGACATACTGAATACATTAAATTTGGCCTTCTAGCAGTAAGATATAATAAACTACCAATCATAACTCTATATAACTTGTTGTCAAGTGATTTTCCAGTTTCATCCAAATAATGTTTTATATTAGTACACATAGGATTTGTATATTTCTTGTTGTTTTCAAGTCCAAATTATTATTGTAAATCAATAATGTATTTTATTTGATTCATAACATTTCAATTTTTTTTGAATAATTTAATTTCCTAAAAAGAAATTTAATTCTCCCATCATACTCATTTCAAATTCTTTTTGTATTAAGTTTGAATACTCAGGACAAAGAGTTTTATTTGTTGATTCAAAAATTATTTCATCAAAATAAATTTTAACTAATAAAATATTAGAATCTATAGTTTTTTTAAATAGTTTTGGATCTTCCATACCAATAGTAAAATAATTTTTCAAAATAAAAGAAATTAATCTTTCATACCAAGCTCTAGGTGCTTGTTTAAGACCATAGAGAGCTTTAGTAAGTTTAATGAAAAATATGGTTTTTGGGAATTTTCAAAACCAGTAGGTTGCTCAACATAAACCTCCTCTAATAAATAACCATTTAAAAAGGTAGACTTAACATCCATCTAAAATAATTTAATGTTCATATGAGATGCATAGGATAAAAGGATTCTAATGGATTCTAATCTAGCTACAGGTGCAAAGGTCTCATCATAATATATACTTTCTTCCTGATTATATCTTTTAGCTACAATTATTTCTTTATTTCTAGTTATTATTCCTTGATCATCATGTTTATTTCTAAAAACCCATCTCATTCCTATAACTGGGCAGTTCTGAGGTCTTTCAACTAAATTCCAAACTTCATTTTTTTGAACTGTTTTAGTTCTTCTTACATTGCTATAATCCAAATTTCATCAACTAAGGCTTCTTCTATAGTTTTGGGTTCTAATTGGGATAGAAAGGAAGAAAACTCAACATGATTTCTTATTTTCCTTCTACTTTTTATTTCTGTGTCTATGTCTCCTATTACTGTTTCTAGAGGTTGATTCTTTAGGGTTATTGACTGTCTAGGTAGTACAAATATAGGTTCTTCAGTGTCGTGTTCTTCTAGACTGGACTGAATTTCATTTATATATTCTTCAAAATCATTTTCAAGTTCTCAAGTCTCATGTTATAATTAGAGTTAGATTCATCAATTTGGTCTTTCCTTTTCTCAAAGGGATCAGATTCATCAAATTTTAGATGAACTGATTCTTCAGCAATCCTTGAATTTTTATTAAAAACTCTATAAGCTTTGGAAGTAGTAGAATATCCTAATAAAATGCCTTCATTAGATTTTGGATCAAACATTCCATGATTTTCCTTGGGATTTAAGGTGAAATCCTTGCATCCAAAAACTTTAATGTAATTTACTTTAGGTTTTCTGTTATTCCACAGTTCATAGGGTTTTATTTTGAAAATTGGTCTAATTAAAACTCTATTTATTATATAGTATTCTGTAATTATAGCTTCAACCCATAAATAAGTAGGTAAAATATATTAATTTAACATAGTTCTATCAATTTCTTAAATAGTCCTATTTCTACTTTCAACAATTCAATTTTGTTGAGGTGTTCTTGCTGTAGAGAAGGTGTGTTTAATATCCACATTTGAGTAAATGGAATTGAAATCTAGATTCTCAAATTCTCCTCCATGATATCTTGTTAATGAAATTATTTTAAAATCTTTTCCATTTTGAATACTTTTTAAAAAACATTCAAATATTGTAAAAGATTAAATATTTTATTTTAGAATGAAAATTCAAGTAAAACTAGAATAGTAATCAACTAAATCATATACAAATAATTTACCAGATATTATTTCTAACCTTGAAGGTCCAAACAAATTCATATGGATGAGTTCTAGAGTTTTAATTGTAGAAATGTTTTTAACTGATTTGAAGGATGATTTGTGCTGCTTTCCAAGTTGACATGCATCACAAAATCTATGACTTTCAAACATGAGACTAGGAAAATCAAAAAATAATTTTTTCTTAGATAACTTATATAAATCATATACATTGTAATGTTTAAGTCTCCTATTCCAGATCCATGATTCATTTATCTTAGTAGTTAAGCAATTTACTTGTTGTTTATGCAAGGAATATAAATCTAGGGTATACACATTATCAGTTTTGAGTGCTCTAAATTTAAGCAATTTATCTTTGAAAACAGAACAACAGTTGTTAGAAAAATAAAAAATATAACCATCATCAGAGAGTTGAGAGATAATTATCATATTGTGTTTCAATCCTTGTACATAGAGTACTTTGTTGATTGAGACAGTTTCTGGATCTCTAACTATTCGAATGCCAATAATCTTGCCTTGGGAATTGTCACCGAATGGGACTAGAACACCATGCTTTTGTGTTAATGTTTTGAAATTAGATGAATTTACACTAATATGCCTGGAGAAACCACTATCCATATACCATATGGTCTTTTTTCTCCTGTGACCTTCCTCCTCAAAAGGCATTTAAACAGATTGTTTTGGTACCCATATTCTATTGGGTCCAGTTGTGTTAGCAAACAATGATCTAGGAATCTATACTTTCTTTGTTTTTCTAAAATCAACAGAATCATATAAATTATTTGAAACAAAGGCTTTCTTAATTCCACTTATTCGAGGTTTCCTTAAATAATAATTCTTAGATAAATGTCCTTTTTTAACACAATAGTTACATATTACTTTTCTAGTACTTGGCACAATGTAATTTTTGTATAGTTTAGGTTTTTTACATTTACTGACAATTCCATATCTTTCCATTTTAATCACATTGTAACAACCTGAAATTTTGAATAAATCTTGTTTCCTAATTTTGTGTGTTATTTTATTGTTTTATACTAAACAAAACTGTTTCATTTGATAACATGAGTATAATTAAAATGAGACTGTTGGGTTTTCATTGTATATGACCATTGGTCAATCTGACCACTGGAAACTAAACATTTCGATATTTGTCTCTAAATACAAGTGATCTTGGTTAATTAATATATAAAGAAGATTCATTGGCCTCACCCAGTAGTGTTGGACCGATCAAATCCCATCTAACAGAACTTTGGAAGGAGGTAGAACTACTGGGATTTTCTTAGGACCAAACCCAAGCCGAACTTTATCGTGTTAAGCTAGAATGGAATCACATTCATGATAAGTTCAAACTAATAGATATTACTACTCGTGTGATGTTCGTCGAGCCTCCCTCAGATTCTCTCGCCTTAGCGCACCTTACACTTAGGTCCTATGCTGGTGTGATAAGGGGCTATGTAAAGAGACCGTAACTGCCTTGTGTAATCCTTTGTTTTAAATAAAATTTTTTATTTCTTCTTATGATGAAGCTTATGAATTTTCAAATGTCCAGATAAATATAGTATGCATATTTTTGGTGAATCTTAGAGAAAGGATATTTTAAAAAACGTTTATGTAAACCTTAAATAAATTAAAAATGTGCAATGATTTTAAAAAATGGACTTCTACAATTATGTTCAGTACGGAATTTAGAGTCTAATAAGATCAACATAATTGTTTATGAATAGTAAATTATGAATAGTGATTTTATTTTTAGGATTAGTAATGTAACCAAATTTATTAGTAATCTCACTTAAATAAAGTAGTAATATAATCAGGGCACCTTGATTAAGTAATGTGATTCAATAATGTGGTTAAATAACGGTTTCAAAAATTATTAGTCATGTATTAGTTTTTTTGGGTGAATAGTGTTTTTAATTAAAAATTAAATTAAAAATATTTAGAAAATTATTTTTATAAAATGGATTTCATTTTTGAACTCAGAGCATCGATATTATGTTAAGGTAATTTTTGGGGATTTTTCTGAAAAAATGAATTTTCGGTGAATAGTGTATGTATTTAAAAATAAAATTAAAAAAATTTAGAAAATTATTTTTATGAAATGGAGTTCATTTTTGAAATCAGAGCATCGATATTTTGTTAAGGTGAGATTTTGGGATTTTTCTGAGAATGTTGAATTTTCGATGAATAGCGAAAATACAGTTTTTAAGTTACGGGTGTTTAATGACGTCATTAAATGATGTATTAAGTATGTAATCAATATTGTCGACTTATTAATAGTAAGATAAGGTATGTGGTTTCCCAAGTGGCCAATACCATGGGAAAATACTATGGGAAAGCCCATGGTTTTTCCAAAACCACCAATGAGGTGTCCCTTGGCCATTAATGCCTTATCCCCTCACTTTCCCTATAAATAACGAGCCATCCTCTCATCCATTCGACTCTAACTCTCCCCCAACATAGCTATGGTCTCATTACCTCCCAAAGAGTCCTCCCAAGGTTCCCCCAAGCCCTCAAGGTCCCATCCTTTGAGTTTTAAGAGTTATGTTTTAAGATAAGGGATCCTACCTCTCTCTTTCTTTTCAAATACTCTATTTTAAGTCATTTTCTTTATGCTCCATGTTCATATGTTTTAGGATGTTCTTTTATATTCCTCTTAATTCCCTTTTCATGTTCATATGATGAGATATCCCATCTTACTCTCATCATTTCGTTTTATTAATTTTTAAGTGGTGCCGTTAGGATGCCGATATTTTTGTAACGAATTATTTCAGTCTTCTCATTTTCAAGTTCTATTTTTTGTCAAGTCTTTCAAGTTCAATTTTATGTTGGGGCATGATATCTATATCTACCATAGTGATATTTTATTTTCATATGATTAGAGACCCTATTTGATCTCGTCAATTCATTTTTGATGAAGTTTAAGTGGCGCCGTTAGGCTACAGAATATTTAAGGGATTCTTTCACCTTTCTCACTTTTTCAAAGTTCTACTTTCATGTCAAGTATTTGAATTTCCTTTTTATTATGTTGGGGAATTATCTCTATATAAATCATACTGATCTTATATGTTCATATGATGAGAGACCCTATTTCATCTCTTCAATTCATTTCGTTGAAGTTTAAGTGATGTCGTTAGGCTGTCGAATTTTCATAAGAGAAATCTTATTTTTGTCTTCCCTCCATGATTTTCATTTCATATGGTATGTCTTTCAAATATCATTACCGTGTTCTTATATCCATTATATTTTGTCCCTATACTCTTCTCTGTATCATTTATTAGTGTTTGACCTATATCCCCTCTCTTTTCAATATTTTCTAAAACCCCAAAGCATAGCCGTTATGCTGCAGAATTTCCATCTCAAATGTCTCTCTCTTTTTCTCAAATTATTATATTTTATTAAGTGAATAATCAAAGCTCTTCCTTCTAAAGGGGTATTAACATATATTCCAAAATGTTCTATTTTAATTCTGTGATTTATATACATGAGACCCACTTCCCTTTTCCGTGGGTTTAAAGTGACATAGATATCATGTCTTTAAAGGAGTTTTTAAAACGTTATGATTATGAAATAAAACCCATTTCTTTTATGCTATATGGGTTTTTTATGAAATTATTGATGATGATATATGTGGATCACATGATAATAAAGAAAAATTAATGGTGTTCCCTGATAGCGCTCCAATGCATTGGTTAAAGACTTAATCTCTAGAGATGACCATTTTTAATGGCACCTTGGTGAATAACCTTGGTAATTTTTAATGACACCTTGGGGGTGGACCTTGGTGAAACAGAATTGATTTTATATGTTAAATGTTTTATCCACATCTTCAAGTTATGAAATACATTATTTTTATTATGATATGCCTCGTTATTTCTTTCTCATGACTTAAAGTTATTTTTCATGACATTGTTGATGTATCTCAAGTTCACATGTTAAATATTTTCCCTTGTTTCCCTTACTGGGCCTTCTGCTCACCCTTTCTTTTGATGTATGTCCCCAGGTTATGAGATGAAGTAATGAACCTAGGATGAACATAAGGAGAATCATTTCATGTTTTTAAGAAGAATGTTTTATGTTTTCATGATTTAAGTTCCTAGTTTCAAGACACTAAACCTTAAAGATCCTCAGTTTTGTAAAATGTAATGAAAGTTTATGTGATAAAAGGCGGGATGCTATAGATGGTATCAAAAGATGGTTTAGTTATTTGTGGAAGTTAGGATATGAAAACTTTACGAAGAACCCTATAGAAATGTTTATATATAGGAAATATTCCTGGTATTTTGGTGAGTATTGAGTAAGGGGTTGCCATGAAAATATATCCTTGTCTGGATATGAGCTGGTAGACGTGGCTCTAGCATAGATGTACATAGGGGTAAAACCCGAAAACACCGCTTTGAGCTAAACTTGAATGGGAACTGGTACACGACAATGGGCCTTTCTTCATTCTTGGTTACGATACTCCCTGGGGATATGCTTTGGTAAATTCATAAGCTTAGTATGAACCATTATTAAAGGAACAAAGATAAAATAAAATAAAGATTCACATAAGAATATATGATCATGGATAACCTAGATTGGGAGCTAGGGGATCACAAGTTAGGGTATAATTTTCATCTAAAAGTTTATCATTCTATGCTTTAAGTTTCCTTTTCATGATTATTGTCTAAGTATTTAAGCCCCCAAATTATACGTTCTTTTCTTAGTTAATGGTGGGAAATGGAACAGCATGTCCCAACAACCAATGTGATAGGAAACGGGATGATTTCCCTATTAATGTGATAGAGATGAAGAAAGTTCAAGTTGAACATATTTTGATTGTGCCAAACCAGCTATCAAAAATCACAATTAATAATTGGTACCTAGTTGAATGCCCAAATTCATCAAAGAAGAAGAGGACAAAGCCTCAAGGATGTTCATCTGATAAAGTTGATAAGGGAAAGAAGACCCAATTTCTTATTTGAAAAAATTGTGGGAAGAGTCACTAAGGAGAATGTCACAAAGGAACCAGGAGATGTTTTAAGTGTGGGAAGATGGGTCATAAAGTATCCAATTGCTTTAAAAAAATGGATAATGTGATGAATGGAGATAAGGTTCGATCTAATGTACCTTATAAATTTCGATGTCGTAAATGTGGAGATGTTAGACATTATCCAAGGCAATTCTCTCTTGGAATGGATGAGAAGCATGATGAGCATCAACAATCCTCAGGGACAAGGGAACAATTCAAGTGCTATACTGAGATGGATCATGATGACTGAAGTACATGTAACTTCTTTGAAATAATTGTATATATCATGTTGTATTTTAGTTCGTGATCTATGAGCATATATTTTATGTTTTCTAAGATCATCGAGTCACTACCTAAGATGATTTTATATCATTCAGGAAAACATCTATTTTTGTGTTCCACATGTTGATGTAGTGAAGCTGTTCTTCTTAAAAAATGGTGATTAGGGGATTAAAAGATGATTATTATTTTGGAATACGTTCACTATTTTGGGAACCCTATTTGATCGAGGTAAATAGATTACTATGGTTTTTCTTTGAGGAGTAAAGGTTGACTTATATTTTAAAGAATCGATGAATTTAAGGTAGACTTATAGTAATTTAGGTTACATATGGAAATGATTTACCTATCTTGGGAAAAATGTGATTAGGTTAGTTACTTTTGTTATAAGATGATAAGAGTGGTTGATGTTGTTTGAAGATGAATGATAAAGTATATCATGGAAGACTATGTTATGAGATCGTTCATATAATTGGGTTTCAATCATAGGTTGGTATATTTTGAGGAATTTTATGGACAGTTATTTATGGAATGGTCTATGATAAACTTTAGGTTCTACCATGGAACTTTGAAGATTTAAAAGTAGTTTCCCTTCCTATATGATTCTTTCTTTTTTAAGAGTTGTTTTATCTTACCCTTTCTATTTTTGGGATAATGTTTAATGATAGAAGAAATTTATAGTTAATCATTTACAGATTACGTGACTCTCAAGAAGATGATTCTTGTGTTTTGATGAGACCAAGTGTTTTTGAATGCTCATCGTTTGGAGAAAAGATTAGTTTTGGTAGAAACTTATTAAAGGATGAAACATTACATGAATGTAGGTATATTTCATTATGTTTTTGTTCTATGTAGTAAATGAATTCGTCAAAATTATGAAAAGGAATGTAAAAAAAACATTGTAGGTTTACATTTCCAAATAGGTTATCAAAGACCGTTTAAACACATCATAAGTTTGGGATTTTCTCTTGGTTAACTTTCTCCTAATCATGTTTTCTATCACTCTCCCTCAGAACATAACCCTTTGTTTTCTCCTCCATGTCCATGTTTTCCTATATGGAATCCTAGTGTTGATTATCTCGGGTGACCTTTGTACTTCCCTTTATTTATTTTAATGTAATAGTTTTATTGACTCCTTTTCCAATGTGGAACATTCATGAAATTTCGAAACCCAATTTTAAAAATTGCGAGGATGAAATTTTTTAAGGGGGGAAGATTGTAACGACCCGAAATTTTTAATAAATCTTATTTCCTAATTTTGTGTGTTATTTTATTTTTTTATACTAAACAAAACTGTTTCATTTGATAACATGAGTAAAATTAAAATGAGACTATTGGGATTTGATTGTTATATTCCCATTGGTCAATATGACTGCTGGAAACTAAACATTTCAATATTTGTCTCCAAATAAAAGTGATCTTGCTTAATTAATATAGAAAAAAGATTTTATGGCCTCACCCAGTAATCTTGGACCGATCGAAGCCCATCTAACAGAACTTGGGAAGGAGGTAGAACCACTGGGCTTTTCTCAGGACCAAACCCATACCGAACTTCATTTTGTGAAGCTAGAATGGAATCGCCTTCACGAGAAGTTTAAACTGATAGAAATTACTACTTGTGTGATGTTGGTCGAGCCTCCCTCAGATTCTCTCACCTTAACACACCTTACACTTAGGTCCTATTCTGGTGTGATAACGGGCTATGTAAGGAGACCGTAACTGCCTTGTGTAATCCTTTGTTTAAAAAAAATTTATTTCTTCTTATGATGAAGTTTATGAATTTTCAAATGTCTAGATAAATATAGTATGCATATTTTTGGTGAATCTTCGAAAAAAGATATTTTAAAAAATGTTTATGTAATCCTTAAATAAATTAAAAATGTGCAATGATTTTTAAAAATGGTCTTCTACAATTATGTTCAGTAAGAAATTTAGAGTCTAATAAGATCAACTTAATTTTTGATGAATAGTAAATTATGAATAGTGATTTTATTCTTAGGATTTGTAATGTGACTAAATGGATTAGTAAACTCACTTAAAGAAAGTATTAATATAATCTAGGCACCTTGATTAAGTAATGTGATTCAATAAAATGGTTAAATAATGGTTTCATAAATTATTTTCCAAGTATTAGTTTTTTCGAATGAATAGTGTTTTTAATTAAAAATTAAATTAAACATATTTAAAAAATTATTCTTATAAAATGGATTTCATTTTCGAACTCAGAGCATCGATATTATGTTAAGGTAATTTTTGGGGATTTTACTGAAAAAATGAATTTTCGGTGAATAGTGTATATATTTAAAAATTAAATTAAAAATATTTAGAAAATTATTTTTATAAAATAGAGTTAATTTTTGAAATCAGAGCTTCGATATTTTGATAAGGTGAAATTTTGGGATTTTTCTGAGAAAGTTGAATTTTCGATGAATAGTGAAAATACAGTTTTTAAGTTACGAGTGTTTAATGACATCATTAAATGATGTATTAAGTATGTAACCAGCATAGTCGACTTATTAATAGTATGATAAGGTATGAGGTGTCCCAAGTGGACAATACCATGGGAAAATACCATGGGCAAGCCCATGGTTTTTTCAAAACCACCAATGAGGTGTCCCTTGGCCATTAATGCATTGTCCCCTCACTTTCCCTATAAATACCGAGTCATCCTCTCATCCATTCGACTCCAACTCTCCCCAAACGAAGATAGGATCTCATTACCTCCCAAGGAGTCCTCCCAAGGTGCCCCCAATCCCTCAAGGTCCCAACCATTGAGCTTTAAGAGTTATGTTTTAAGGTAAGGGATCCTACCTCTCTCTTTCTTTCCAAATACTATCTTTTAAGTCATTTCCTTTATTCTTCATGTTCATATATTTTAGGATGTTCTTTTATATTACTCTTAATTCCATTTTCATTTTCATATGATGAGAGATCCCCTCTTACTCTCATCATTTCTTTTTATGAATTTTTAAGTGGTGCCGTTAGGATGCCAATATTTTTGTAACGGATTATTTCAGCCTTCTCATTTTCAAGTTCTATTTTCTTGTCAAGTCTGCCAAGTTACATTTTATGTTTGGGAATGATCTATATATCTATCATAATGATATTTTATGTTCATATTATGAGGGACCCTATTTGATCTCGTCAATTCATTTTTGTCGAAATTTAAGTGGCGTCGTTAGGCTGCTGAATTTTTAATGGATTCTTTCACGTTTCTCATTTTTCAAAGTTCTACTTTCATGTAAAGTCTTTGAAGTTCCTTTTTATTATGTTGGGGAATGATCTCTATATCAATAATACTGATATTATATATTCATATGATGAGGGACCCTATTTTATCTCTTCAATTCATTTTGTAAAAGTTTAAGTGACGTCGTTAGGCTGCCGAATTTTCAGAAGAGAAATCTTATTTTTGTGTTCCCTCCATGTTTTTCATTTCATATGGTATGGCTTTAAAATCTCATTACAATGTTCTGATATCCATTATATTCTTTTCCTCTAATCTTATTTGGATCATTTATGAGTGGGTGACCTATGTCCCCTCTCTTTTCAATAATTTCTAAAACCCCGAAGCATAGTCGTTGTGCTGTAGAATTTCTGTCTCAAATGTCTCTCTCTTTTTCTCAAATTATTTTATTTTATTAAGAGAATACTCAAATAGATTCCTTCTAAAGGGTTATTAACATATATACTAAAATTTTCTATTTTAATTCTGGTATTTACATACATGAGACCCACTTTCCTTTTCTGTGGGTTTAATGTGACATAAAGATCATGTCTTTAAAGCATTTTTTAAAATATTATGATTATGAAATGAAACCCATTTCATTTATTCTATATGATTTGTTTATGAAATGATTGATGATGATATATGTTTCTCAAATGAAAATAAAGACAAATTAATGGTGCACCCTGATAGCGCTTCAAATCATTGGGTAAAGACTTAATCTCTAGAGATGACCATTTTTAACGATGCCTTGGTGAATAACCTTTGTAAATTTTAATGACACCTTGGGGATAGACCTTGGTGAAACAGAAATGATTGTCTATGTTAAATGTTGTAGCCACATCTTCAAGTGATGAAATATGTTATTTTCATTATGATATGACTCATGATTTCTTTCTCATGCCTTAAAGATCTTTTTCATGACATTGTTGATGTATCTCAAGTTCACATGTTAAATATTTCCCCTTGTTTCCCTTACTGGGCCTTATTCTCACCTTTTCTTTTGATGTATGTCCCCAGGTTATGAGATGCAGTAATGAACCTAGGATGAACATAAGGAGAATCATTTCAAGTTTTTAAGAAGAATGTTTTATGTTTTCATGTTTTAAGTTCCTGGTTTCAAGACACTAAACCTTAAAGATCCTCGGTTTTGTAAAATGTAATGAAAGTATATGTGATAAAAAGGCGGGATTCTATAGTTGGTATCAAAGTATGGTTTAGTTATTTGTGGAAGTTAGGATATGAATACTTTAGGAATAACCCTATAGAAAAGTTTAAATATATGAAATCTTCCTAGTATTTTGGTGAGTATTGAGTAAGGGGTCGCCAAGCAAATACATCCTTGTCTGGATACGAGCAGGTAGAGGTGGTTCTGGCACAGATGTACATAAGGGAAAAACCCGAAAACACCGCTTTGAGGTAGACTCGAATGGGAACTGGTACATGACAACGGGCCTTGCTGCACTCTTGGTTACGACTCTCTAGGGGGATATGCTTTGGTAAATTCATAAGCTTAGTATGAACCATTATGAAATGAACAAAGATAAAATAAAATAAAGATTCACATAAGAATATATGATCATGGATAACCTAGATTGGGACCTAGGGGATCACAAGTTAGGGTATACTTTTCTTCTACAAGTTTATCCTTCTATGCTTTGAGTTTCCTTTTCATGATTATTGGCTAAGTATTTAAGCCCCCAAATTATACGTTCTTTTCTTAGTTATTGGAGGGAAATGGAATAGCATGTCCCAATAACCAATGTGATAGGAAATGTGACGATTGCCCTATTAATGTGATAGATACGATGAAAGGTAAAGTTGAACATATTGTGATTATGGCAAACCAGCTATCAAAAATCACAATTAATAATTGGTACATATTTGAATGCCCAAATTCATCAAAAAAGAAGAAGACAAAGTCTCAAGGATGTTCATCTGATAAAGTTGAAAAGGGAAGGAAGACCCAATTTCTTTTTTTCAAAAATTATGGGAAGAGGAACCAAGGAGAATGTCACAAAGGAACCGGGAGATGTTTTATGTGTGGGAAGATAGGGCATAAAGTATCCAATTGCTTTAAAAAAATGCATAATGTGATGAATGGAGATAAGGTTCGATCTAATTTACCTTATACATTTTGATGTCGTAAATGTGGAGAAGTTAGACATTATCCAAGGCAATGAACTCTTGGAATTGATGAGAAACACGATGAGCATCAACAATCATTGAGGAAAAGGGAACAATGAAAGTGCTATACTGAGATGGATCATGATGACTGAAGTACATGTAACTTCTTCGCAATAATTTTATATGTCATGTTGTATTTTAGTTCGTGCTCTATGAGCATATCTTTTATGTTATCTAAGATCATCGAGTAACTACCTAAGATGATTTTATATCATTAAGGAAAAGATCTATTGTTGTGTTCCACATGTTGATGTAGTGAAGTTGTTCTTCTTAAAAAAAGGTGATTAGGGGATTAAAAGATGATTATTATTTTGGAAGACGTTCACTATTTTGGGAACCCTATTTCATCGAGGTAAATAGATTACTATGGTAATTTCTTTGAGGAGTAAAGGTTGACTTATATTTTGAAGAATCGATGAATTTAAGGCGGACTTATAGTAATTTAGGTTACATATGGAAATGATTAACCTATCTTGGGGAAAATGTGATTACGTTAGTTACTTTTGTTATAAGATGATAAGAGTGGTTGATGTTGTTTGAAGATGAATGATAAATTATATCTTGGAAGACTATGTTATGAGATCGTTATTATAATTGGGATTCAATCTTAGTTTTGTTTATTTTGAGGAATTTTAAGGACAGTTATTTATGGAATGGTCTATGATGAACTTTGGGTAGTACCATGGAACTTTGATGATTTAAAATTAGTTTCCCTTCCTATGGGATTATTTATTTTTGAAGAGTTTTTTTATCTTACCGTTTCTATTTTTTGGATAATGTTTAATTATAGAAGAAATTGATAGTTAATCATTTTTGGATTACGTGACTCTCAAGAATATGATTCTTGTGTTTTGATGAGACCAAGTGTTTTTGAATGCTCATCGTTTTGAGAAAATATTAGTTTTGGTAGAAACTTATTAAAGTATTAAACTCTACTTGAAGGTAGGTATATTTACTTATGTTTTTGTTCTATGTAGTAAATGAATTCCTCAAAATTATGAAAAGGAACGTAAAACAAAAACATTGTTGGTTTACATTTCCAAATAGGTAATCAAAGACCGTTTACACACATCCTAAGTTTGGGATTTTCTCGTGGTTAACTTTCTCCTAATCATGTTTTCTATCACTCTCCCTCAGAACTTAACCCTTTGTTTTCTCCTCTATGTCCATGTTTTCCTACATGGAATCCTAGTCTGGGATAACTCGGGTGACCATTGTACTTCCCTTTATTTCTTTTAAAGTAATAGTTTTAATGACTTCTTTTCTGGTGTGGAACTTTCAATGAAATTTCAAAACCCAATTTTAAAAATTTCGAGGATGCAATTTCTTAAGTGGGGAAGATTGTAACGACCCGAAATTTTGAATAAATCTTGTTTCCTAATTTTTGGTGTTATTTTATTTTTTTATACTCAACAAATCTGTTTCATTTGATAACATGAGTATAATTAAAATGAGACTATTGGGTTTTGACTGTTATATGACCATTGGTCAATATGACCGCTTGAAACTAAACATTTTCATATTTGTCTCTAAATACAAGTGAACTTTGTTAATTAATACAGAAAGAAGATTCGATGGACTCACCCAGTATTCTTGGACCGATTGAAGCCCATTTAACTGAACTTGGGAAGGAGGTAGCACCACTGGGCTTTGCTCTGGACCAAACCCAAGCCGAACTTCATCGTGTGAAACTATAATGGAATCGCCTTCGCGAGAAGTTAAAACTGATAGAAATTAATACTCATGCGATGTTGTTCGAGCCTCCCCCAGATTCTCTCACCTTAGCACACCTTACACTTAGATCCTATGCTGCTGTGATAAGGGGCTATGTAAGGAGACTGTAACTGCCTTGTGTAATCTTTTGTTTTAAATAAAAATTTTGATTTATTATTATGATGAAGTTTATGAATTTTGAATTGTCCAGATAAATATAGTATGCATATTTTGGGTGAATCATAGAGAAAGGATATTTTAAAAAATGTATATATAAACCTTAAATAAATTAAAAATGCGCAATGATTTTCAAAAAATGGTCTTCTATAATTATGTTCCGTACGAAATTTAGAGTCTAATAAGATCAACATAATTTTTGATGAATAGTAAATTATGAATAGTGATTTTATGCTTAGGATTAGTAATGTGACTAAATTTATTAGTAATCTCACTTAAAGAAAGTATTAATATAATCTAGGCACCTTGATTTAGTAATGTGATTCAATAAAATATTTAAATAACGGTTTCATAAATTATTAGTCAAGTAATAGATTTGTTGGGTGAATAGTGTTTTGTAATTAAAATTTATATTAAAAGTATTTAGAAAATTATTTTTATAAAATGGATTTCATTTTGGAACTCAGAGCATTGATATTATGTTATGGTAATTTTTGGGGATTTTTCTGAAAAAAATGATTTTTTGGTGAATAGTGTGTTTATTTAAAAATTAAATAAAAAATATTTAAAAAATTATTTTTAAAAAATGGACTTCATTTTTTAAAGTAGAGCATCGATATTTGGTTAAAGTGAAATTTTGGGATTTTTCTGAGAAAGTTGAATTTTCGATGAATAGTGAAAATACAATTTTTAAGTTACGGGTGTTTAATGACATCATTAAATGATGTATTAAGTATGTAATAAATATAGTCGACTTATGGATAGTAAGATAAGGTATGAGGTGTCCCAAGTGGCCAATACCATGGGAAAATACCATGGTCAAGACCATGGTTTTTCCAAAACCACCAATGAGGTGTCCCTTGGCCATTAATGCCTTGTCCCCTCACTTTCCCTATAAATACCAAGCGATCCTCTCATCCATTTGACTCCAACTCTCCCCCAACAAAGATCTAGTCTCATTACCTCCCATGTATTCTTCCAAAGGGTCCCCCAAGCCTTCAAGGTTCCACCCTTTTAGTTTTAAGAGTTACATTTTAAGGTAAGCGATCCTACCTCTCTCTTTCTTTTCAAATACTCTCTTTTAAGTAATTTCCTTTATGCTCCATGTTCTTATGTTGGAGGATGTTATTTTATATTCCTATTACTTCCCTTTTCATGTTCATATGATTAGAGATCCCCTCTTACTCTCATAATTTCATTTTATGAATGTTTAAGTGGCGCCGTTAGGCTGCCGATATTTTTGTAACAGATTTTTTCACCTTTCTCATTTTCAAGTTCTATTTTCTTTTCAAGTCTTTCAAGATAAATTTTATGTTGGGGTATGATATCTATATCTATCATACTGATATTTTACGTTCATATGATTAGAGACCCTATTTGATCTCGTCAATTCATTTTTGTCGAAGTTTAAGTGGCGCCGTTAGGCTGTCGAATTTTTAAGGGACTCTTTCTCCTTTCTCATTTTTTCAAAGTTCTACTTTCATGTCAAGTCATTCAAGTTCCTTTTTATTATTTTGGGGTATGATCTCTATATATATCATACTGATCTTCTATGTTCATATGATGAGCTACCCTATTTGATCTCTTCAATTCATTTTGTTAATTTTATGTGACGCCGTTAGGATGCCGAATTTTTATAAGAGAAATCGTATTTTTGTCTTCCCTCCATGTTTTTCATTTCATATGGTATGTCTTTAAAATATCATTACCATGTTCTTATATCCATTATATTCTGTCCCTCTACTATTCTTTGGATCATTTATGAGTGGGTTACCTATGTCCCCTATCTTTTCAATGTTTTCTAAAACCCCGAAGCATAGCCGTTATGCTGCAGAATTTCCGTCTCAAATGTCTCTCTATTTTTCTCAAATTATTTTATTTTATAAAGTGAATACTAAAATATATTCCTTATAAATTTTAATTAACATATATACCAAAATTTTCTATTTTAATTCTAGGATTTACAAACATGAGACCCACTTTCCTTTTCCGTGGGTTTAAAGTGACATAATGATCATATCTTTAAAGCAGTTTTTAAAATGTTATGATTATGAAATGAAACCCATTTCATATATGCTATATGGGTTGTTTATGAAATGATTGATGATGATATATGTGGCTCAAATGATAATAAATAAAAATTAAGGGTGCTCCCTGATAGCGCTCCAATGCATTGGGTAAAGACTTAATCTCTAGAGATGGCCATTTTTAACGACACCTTGGTGAATAACATTGGTAATTTTTAATGACACCTTGGGGATGGACCTTGGTGAAATGGAAATGATTGTCTATGTTAAATGTTGTAGTCACATCATCAAGTTATGAAATATTTTATTTTAATTATGATATGACTCATGATTTCTTTCTCATGCCTTAAAGTTGTTTTTCATGACATTGTTGATGTATCTCACGTTCACATGTTAAATATTTCCCCTTGTTTCCCTTACTGGGCCTTCTGCTCACACTTTCTTTTGATGTATGTCCCCAGGTTATGAGATGCAGTAATGAACCTAGGATGAACATAAGGAGAAGCCTTTCAAGTGTTTAAGAAGTATGTTTTATGTTTTCATGATTTAAGTTCCTGGTTCCCAAGACACTAAACCTTAAAGATCATCAGTTTTATAAAATGTAATGAATGTTTATGTGATAAAAAGGTGGGATGCTATACACATTCATTCCAAGAATTTCATTTAGTGTATGTTCTCATTTTGTAAAAATAATAGATTCACTTTTATATGCTTCTACTTCTGTTTTTAGTGTTTTTATTTTAGCTTCTTGATTTGTATTGTTTGTATTTATTGAGTTATATTTTTATAGTAATTCCTGACGTTGTTTTAGTAGAGTTTCTCCCTCTCCTAAAAAAATTATGATTATTCATTAAATATTTGTGTTTCTTAAATAAAGAATCATATTTTTCTTCAATCAGGTTGTATTAAGATGCATGTTTATCATTTGTAAAGCTTGATTCCGAATTATAGGAAGAAAAATAATAGGATTATACCTCATTAGTTTCTGCCATAAACCATATATTGGCTTTCAGATTTGATTCCTACTTTTCTGAATTAGGCTCTGAAGAGCTGCTGGAGTTTTTAGACACACTCCATGTAGCCTTCATTGTTTTCATATCTTTTTTCTCATAATAATTTCTCTTAAAGAATTTCTTCTTCTTGTCTTCCTTTAATTGTGGACAGTCAGGTCTAATATTACCAATCTTCTTGCACTCATATCATCTGACTTCCTCATAAACCTTTTTGAAAGACTTTTTAAAACATTTTTTCATTCTATAAAACTTACTAAATTTTCTGGCCAGTAGATCCAGTTTCACATCTAAATTCGAAGAATCAAAACTTTCTGATTTCACCTTTATTTATTTTTTCTTCAGCATTCTACTTTTCCTTTGATATGACACCTTTAAGGCAGTGTCTTCTCTCTTGATCAGAACTTTATCCTCATTTGATTCATCCTTCATCTCATCTTTATACATCATGAGAGTTCCAATTAACTCTGATTGTTAAATTTTTTACAGGTATTGATTGTCTGATAGCATCAGAAATTCATTTCCATCGAGTTGGCAGTACTCTCAGTACTTTCAAAGCTTGATCAGCTTGTTTGATTGGGTCTCCCAAATTAGTTATATTGTTGACAATCTCTGTCAATCTTCCATTCATTTGGGTGATTCTTTCTCCTTCAATCATCCTAAATATATTGAATTTCAGTTTGGAAGAAGCATACCTCATATGTCTGACATTTTTAGTTCCTTCATAAGCAACTGCAATTATCTACCACATTTCATACGTTGTTGGGAACTAAGATACTCTATTAAACTCATCTGGTCTTATACCACATATTATTTCATTCATAGCCTCCGAATTCATGTCATACTCAGCTTCTATAGCTGCACTCCATGTTTTGGGTTTCTCTGTTATTTTCGAAGGAGTCGGTATTTTTGAGTAGACCCTATATCCGAGGTTTATCAAATAGATTACCATTATTGATTTCCAGCATCCATAATTGTCACCATTGAAGTATAGAGTTATGACCATAGAAATTCCTTCTCTTATATCAGCTATCTTAATCTGATTGTAATCCTATATAACTTTGATCTTGTTATAGCTTTAACAAAAGCTCCATCTCTGATACCAATTTTTTGATCGGGTTATACTAGATACGCACAAGAGGGGGGAGGGGAATTGTGCCTTTTTAATTTCTTCGAATGGTTGGGATTTTTCCTTTTATCTTTATATAAAAGATTTAGCTGTGGAAAATAAAATTCATAGGATGCATGATGTATAGTGGTTCGGGAAATAGAAATCCCCTAGTCCACTCCACCAACGCTCTACTCAACGAGCTTGGTGATTTTCACTATCTGGTCCTCTTATCAATACACTGTTCCACAACTGGGTACAGGTAGTTGACACCTTTACAATCTTAAGGATAAATATAGGCTTCTGGTTCATACACAGAACCGAATACACAACTTATAATTAGAAGATTATTACTCAAGTTAAAAGAGTATTTTGTTCATTGAAAATAGTTTCCCACTTGTTATTCACAATTGCAACAGTACACAATTGACAATAGATGAATCTTTATCTTCAAAAATGATGATATTTGGGTAAAAGTAGTTTTGAGCCGATACAGTTGTATTAGATCTTGAAATGTCATTCCCAACTTTAACAATAGTTGATTCAAAATAAGATATTCGATGTAGATCAGTAAATCATTAGTTGAGTTTTTTCTTCTTCAGAAAATAGTGATTTTTTCACTCTTCATAACAACAGATCTTCTTTTCAATAATTCATCCCTTTTATGTGAAAAAATTGCAGGTATATATATAGAATAAAGATGAGCGTTCTCCTTTTAAATTTAGATCCACAAATGTCACCTTTAGAATCACGATATTCAAAAGTTTGAATAGCAGAGCAGTCATAACTCCCCTAAAAATTCGTCATGAAAAGATGCTCTTAAATTGATCCTTTTGAATAAAAAATAAACGGCTTTGAATCAGTCAAAGACATAAATTTAAATTTGGGCTTTTAATCTGGCTTGAAATCAGCCTGATAATCCGCATAAATACTATTGTTTTAATAAAGTCGTAATTTAAACATCTGATGTCAAACGTAGGGTTGAATTGCCTAGCACACATTCTCTAAATGTAAGGTTCACAATGTAAGGTTTATCTCAAATGTAAGGTTGATCTCAAACATTTCTCTTCAACTCTCAAACATATGGTATATAATCTATACTTTTCAATCTAACAAACAGTTGTTCTTAAAAGTAAGGTTGATGAACCATACTTTTATCCTTAGCTTTCAAACATATGGTTGTTCACAAAAGTATGGTTGATGAACAATAATTTTAGGAAACAAACTTATCATTCCATACTTACGTAATGATATTCATCCATAATTTTCTGATTTACCAAACTTATGGTTCCTTCTAAACGTAGGGTTCCTTCCAAACGTAAGGTTCCTTCCAAACATAAGGTTCCTTCCAACACAGGGTTCCTTCCAAACGTAGGGTTCCTTCCTTTATACTTTCCCGATAATGTATGAATGTTTTACCCAAGTTTTATGTCATCTCGTAGAGTAAACACCACATTTCATCCTTACTCTAAGCTTCTCAATGTAGGGTATCAACAGTGTTTTTAGAACATGCTAATAATGATTTCCTAATATGTTATCAATTAATTCTTACTATTCAAATACTTAAATATTTCTATCATAAATAAGAATATAAAGAATATTAAATTCCTGAAATATACAAATAGTAAAATAATTAGAATAACAAATAAGGGTAATTGTGAGCATAAAAATCATCATAAAGGGTTAGAGTATTGTTCTCAGCAATCTCCTCCTTTTTAATAATAAAATTATGTATTGTTGAAAACAAAACTTTCTCAATAGTCTCTACTCCTTCCGGACCTATAGATTTACTTGGAAAATCACCATTTCCCTTGAAGGTTATATTATATTATAATGGATTATTTTTATTACAAAATGGTTTTATAACATTCATCTATAAAAATATGTGATTCATTTTTCTTTTTCTTATCCTCCTTATTGAGGTTAAAATCATCTTCATCTCCCTCCTTAACACAACAGAATATTCTAGGAAAGATCAACTCCCCCTTTGGGGTTGTATTCTCCACTAGAGGATATTTTATCACCCTACGTCAAAATAAAACAATTATTTAGAATCAAAAATATATTAACTAGCTAAATGCATTGACTCGACAAGTTGGAAAAGTAAACCTCCCTTCTATATTTTGATAAGATATTCACTTATTGAATTTAGTACATGACACATGAGATGTCTATAAATCCTCTATCACCAAAAATCTCAAGCTTGATATCGGTAACAAGTTATTTATAGAAAAAACAAGGCTGTCCATGTCACTCATGAAGACCTATAAACACACATAAAAACTTTTTATTTTTCCCATTCAAAAGAAAAGATGTGATCTCCTTCACATTATAGCAAACTGTTAATACATAACATTAAAGTACTTGTTTGTGAGAAATATACCCCATAATAGATTAATTTATATAGAATGATAAATATTTGATAAAACGTGTTGCATGTGTAGTTTAATTTGAAAAAAGGCAATATTTTATCTTCATTCCGTTCATATCATTATAGGATTAAAAATAATAAGATAAGTATTCATTGTATTTTTAGCATAACTCCTAGAAACACAGTGTCTCTTGAAACTATTTTTTATATCAATTTTTAGTGTACTAAATGGGGAAAAATCTTTTCTTAATATATTTGTGATAAAATCCATCAACTTGTACTTATGTACCATAATCATTCATGTTATTTTCAAAAACAAATCAACCCATAAATAGTACCTCACCCATCATTCGATACTTTTTCAAAAAAAATGTTAGATATAATAAATCACAAGGGGAGAGGCGTAACATGATGTTCCTAAAGATGAGGAATATGAATGGTCATGATTAACCTACCCATCACATTCTATCTTTAATTTTCCCTTAGATTTCAGGAATGGAATGTAATCATCTCTTCAAGTTCTTCATTATTACAAGTAGTCAATCAACTCAATCTCTTTATAAAGGACCCCGTTATGTGATTATCCTTACACAATTCATTAAATGTATTTGAACATAATTATCCATTCTTGGAATGGTATTTTCTATGATTTTATAATCAATCACATGTGAATAAGTTACTTCTTTAGTTTCATCACTACAATATTTCACCTCCAGCTCTCTTCTCCATTGCATTTTTATATTCTTATACTTGGTGTTTTGTGTATGACTACATTGGAAAACATATTATTTATGTCTAAAATTTTCATATTACATTTGATCATATGCAGTGCAATCAAATTTAATTTCTCTTCTAGCCTCTTCATAGGTGTAGAAACTACTTATTTTTTAATCTAAATTTGTCATATTTACATCCAAGAAATTTATTGTGAGTGCTCATATTATTGTGATTTATATAGCTTTATTTTAATCTCTTTCTCATCCTCATAAAATTTAAACCTATTTTAAACCTTAATGATTATATTTTTGAGATAATAAATTCCACTTTATATAATAAGTGTGAAGTGTTTATTTATGGATTCTTTAACTATCCATGCATTTCCCCAATTCCAATACATTTCTTTGTGACCAAGGTTAGAACAAATGGTACATTGATATTAAAAATATTGCCTCATATAGTCTCCATTTGGTTGAGATTTTGGCAGAATTATAGTTATTATATCATCTTTGGACTTTTTGGCTTCACAAAATCTACACATAATATGTCCAAATATTCCACAAAAAATCACTTTGGTGATTTCATATTTTGTGTAACCATAATTCTCAATTCTATATGGATTAACACTTGACTTTGAAATTTTATATCTATTTTTCTCTTTGTTTCTAAATTATTTGATATCAAGTTTAGATAGATATTTACATCATTCTTATTTTTTTATCCTCTCCATAGGGTATCTTATTTTTTATTTTTCTTCTTCTAGTTTTTAACCAAAAAATTCATATTTATTTATAATTCATACCTTATTATCTCCTTTATTCATGTTGATTTTTTATAGGTATGATTCTTATCTTCAAAACCCCGTATGTGTCTATTATATTCAAGATATATTTCAAAATATTTTTAATCATGTCACATTACTCCTTTACATTTGTTCAAATTTTATTTATGATTGATTTAGAGGACACATATTATCTTCCGAAAAATTTATTTTCCATGGAAAAATATTCTAACATTAAATAGTATACTCTATGTAAGAACCATGCTGATCATGGTCGTCAATGATTGAGAATTATATAGAATAAAAACATGATGTTTTTTCTATTTCATCACCAACCATTTTCAACTCTACGAGAGAGTAAAAAATTTCACATCCTTTCTTCACATGATTTTTATAATCAGATATAAAATATGGTTCATGTTTTACCTTATCTTGAGAACAAAACATTTGGGAAGATTATTTTTCTTTTCTTATTTTCTCAAAAGGAAACAGTGAATTGGTTTTATTCTTCCCCCAAAATAATCTTCCCACTGAATCCATATATCTTCAGATAACTTCCAACAATTCATCTATTTATTAAAGTATTTTTTAAGGGGTTCCATTAGGGTAAATTTGACAAAATAATAAACTTCAATATTTCTTTGAACTATTTAAATGATAACTTCATATCTACTAAAAAAACAATTTCATATTCTATCACTTCTTGAGAAACTCTAAGAGAAAAATCCAAGATCCAGAAGAAATACTTATTATATGATTTAAAATTCTATCCATAAATAAAAATATCCTTCACCATGGATAAAATATTCAACAACACATATGAACTAGTCATAGAAATAAAAAATAAATAATTGAACTTATCCCTCTGATACCACTTTTTCGGAAATAAACATTGAACATCGTATGGTATTACCCTAGGAGGTGGGGTAGATCAAGGTATGCACTATCATTGATAATTCAAACTATTTCCCTTTAACTATCTAACATACCCTATAGGTTCTTGACCTCTCTACCATGAGGTTCAATTATATTCCTGTTTGACCATATGTTATTTAGGTTTCTTTATATATTTTAGCGTGTATGAAAAAATATAACATGGAAACAAGTATTTACATTTCTCAACCTCACTAGGAAATGTCAAAGGATCACACATTAACATTTTTCCATGTGCCAAAATTACTATGAATATTGCCACATAAAAATGTTCAGGATATTTCACTTGTATACCTATGATCACTACATTTTAATGATTAGGTATAGTTCATTTCTTCCCAAGGGACTCTCTATTAAATATCCCTTCTCTATCTCACTATCGGTGGAAACTATTACCTTCATAGATTATGTAAATTCTGGTTACTTCTATAGAATAAATTTCATATATTTATTCTTTAGGTATTAATGAATTCTATGTTGAATTGATGTTGTGATAGTTCATAACCTCTAGTTAAAACACATTGACGCAATACCTTCTTCATTCAAGAATACCTAGGGAACATATTCACTTTTCCTTAGGAATAGAAATCAGATTATTATATTTTAATAGAATATTAAATGATCCCAATTACTCAATCTTTCAACCCATCACTAGAGAATATCCTTATTCTTACTCTAAAAAGTATAACATCTATATGATCTCTATTCAAGTCTCGTAATGAAATGTCTCATGTATTTATATTCTTATGTAAGATATCTCAGGTGATACTGATCTTATTCTCTTATAAAGTCATTAGCACCCTTGTTGTAACATCAAATTTAAAAATAATGAATAATTCATAAATTATTTATGTTTCATAATTTATATATTATCATATTGGAATGTTATGAATTCATATGATAATAGCCCTCAATAAATTCACTATTTTCCAGTATGAACATCCATATTTATAAATATTTAAAACCATATTTTCATAGCACCATGAACATTGTATTCTAATATTAATTAGTTATGACCCAAAATCATAAAAACATATATCTCATATGGTTAAACCTCAATATATGAATTATTGCACACTATCATGGATTTTATAAAATTGTGGGACTTCTATGATTCTCTACATAAATTACACTTTCACACTATAACATTAAAATAAATACCAAGGTGCAGGATCTGACAATGTATTCATTACTTCCTTGGATTAGTATAATATATTTCGAAAAAAAAGTGATATAGTGTAATAAATTCTTCTCTGTGGCATGGATATATCATAAATGGATGAATACCAAAATATTATCTCCACAAACATTTAAATCATAGTAATAGGTTCCATAGTGTAAACTCATTTTACATATGACATAGGTATTTCATTATAATGAATCTATCACCTTATTTAGCCAAACATCTTTTATTATGAAAGATGTTTCTTTGTGGCATGTGAAAACTCTCACAATATTGGCTTCACATAGGATTCATCATGGAATATTCTTTTATGGCATCACCATCATCTATTTTTGTGTAATCCCATACATATTGACATAACATAATAAATAGGTGAGGGTAATAGGATTTTACCCTTACACATTTGGCTACCTTTACATAGACTTGGGAAAATCCTGGGTACCCTTAGGTTAACATTAATATCCATGCAATACTATTCTGTGAGTAAGGAACAAGCCACATGTGGCCTTAGTATCTATAGCTACCCTTATGTAGATAGGGCACTACATTACACTGTTTTTAAAATAACAGGTCCCCATTACACAATTTTTATATTAACCTTAAGTAGGTATTTTAAATATCATCTTACCATTACCTAATAGACATTATCTTACCATTACATAGTGCATCTTGGTTACCTTTATACAACACTTCTTTGACGAACTTTAAGAAACCTCATAGCATGAAATTTTTACCCTTAGACTGCACCCAGTAACCCTTATGTAATGATCATATTTTACATTATTTAACTTTACACATTGGACATGATACCCTTATATAAGAAATGATGAAATTTACCCTTACCTGAGATTCTATATGCTCTATATACCATTATGAAGCCATCAAGACTCATGTTACCTTTAAATAGGGTGTGGGAACCATAATTTATCTCTATGAAAATCAATGAAATCGTCACCAACTATATCATCTATCTTATATAATTCAATAATTCAACCAAACTAAAATTAAATTTTCATCAAATTAACTTGTCATAAAATATACTCCACAATTCATTTGGGTTTCAATACATCTTATTTCATGAATTATCTTCATCATCTCCCTCAAATTTTTTCTCACATATTACACTACATAGACATACCCAATTTAGAACCTTTTTTAACAACCAAGGAAAACAAAACATAAAAATGGTGATATAAGATCCTCAATAATGGATTTCTATGAGATATGATTCCATGATAAAATGTGAGAATAAGATAATCATAAGGGTATTAGAACATGATCATAACATTCAATAATCATATAGAATCAGTAAAAAATAATTCATTCTAAATCATATAATAAGGCATTTTCATAAAAAAAGAGAAATCTAATATGTTACCAGATTAATCAATAATCAATCCTGATCCACAAGAACATATCATAAGAATAATACATAAGTTTTTGTCATACACATATGCTTATAAAATCATTTACAAAGTAAAGGATCACTTCTAGGATAATCATATTAGATTGGGATCACTCTCCATTCCACCACATCTATAATTATGGTTCACACCCAAGACTATCATAGTCGACATATCCCATTAAAAAACTAGGTTTACTCCTCAATTTAATCTTTATTATATAATGATATATTAATGTTTACAAACTTCAAGGGAGGGCTATATAATTTTAGGCCCACCCATAATATAATTAAAACCGTGTATATGTATACCAAAATATCATAATATATTCATAAATCATCATATTATAACCCAAGTAAAGAAATAAGTTGTATAAACATTTAATTATTTTATAATATAATAACACAAAAAAAAAAGAAATAGGTTTCATAATAGTTTTATGATAAGTTAATTGTCTGATGGGAAAGAAACAGGTTTCATAGAACCATTCATAAATCATCATCATCAGAAGACATCTAGAGAAATAAAGTGTATGGTATGATCAGATCATATCCCCAATGAAGAATAATTTTCCTAAAAATATTTTTACATAATTAATAATACCTTTAAAATAATATTCCCACAATTCTTTGAAGACATGAGGAATATATTATTTTCAATCAACAATTTATTAACTGAAAATTCCCAAAATATTGTAAAAATGATTTTTTTTAAAATAACTAGGAAAACTTTTAATGGAACATTTAATGAAAATAAAATTCATGCTAGAGGTAAAATTCATTTTTTTTATAATTTATAAAATAGAATATTCTTTTTACAGTTTTATAAAAATTGGAAAACAACTTTTTTGAAAAACAAATATTAAAAAGAATCCTTTTAAAACATTATATATAAATTAAATGTAAATTCATAAAGCCGTTTTAGAACAATATATGTATAGAAAAAAATTACATAAAATGATTTAAAAGAATATGGACATGGAATAAAAATTTCATCGCCAAAGAGGAAATACCGTTGACTTTTCTTTAAAAACATTTTCTCAATAATTTTTAGTATCAAAGAGAGAAAAATATTACTAATATATAAAATTATAAGAAAAAATAGTGAAGATGAAAATAAATTCTTTTTAGAAGATAAATTCCATATAATTTCCTTTAATAGAGTTTTTTCAATGATAATCCTGAAAGAAATGAGATTATAATATAAACCTCTTACCTCAAGTATTGTATTATTTTTTACACATTGAAATATACTATATAATGAATATTAACTAATTATACATATATTTAAAAAATAAAATTCATATATAACATACTATGTTTTCATCATTTATAATTTCCAATTATTCGTTTATCAAAAATTTCTTCAATAAATTGAACATTTGGTTGAAAACTTCTCTATTTTCCATGATTGTTTCAGTTTGATAGTTCTAGTGCATAGACCTTCATTATGATATCAGAATCTATAAAATATTAATCATGAAATATGTATAATTTTTATTCATTACATACAGTTTTATAATCATTTATAAGAAGTTGTGAATAAAAATAAATTACATCACTTCATGGAGAGTATAGTTAGAACACATTCATGGGTAATGATTTTAATTTTTGAGGCATTGAATGAAAAAAATGTAAATAATTACCATATAGAGAACCATTATTATATTATTAAAATAATTTATATTTTTCAAATTTAACATTATTACCAGTTATAAAGGTTTAAATGAAAAACAAATATTATCACTTCATGGAGGTGGTTGTCCACACATTTTCAGGAGTGACATAATAGGTCTCCAATGGATTAAAATGTAATATATTTAATAATTTAATATAATTAAATGTATATAATTATGTAGAATATGTCATATATTAAAATTAAATCCATCATAATAACCCCCATTAATTATAATGATCGAAAACTACATGTATGACTACAAGGAGGTGGTAGTCCAGACATATGCACAAGTGAAAAATTCATTTTCCATTTGATGGAAAAGAGGTGTAAAATGATTGATAAATAATCATAATAAAATTAAAATATATTGAAGACACTGAATTAATTATTTTATAATAGATTTATTTGAATTATACAAGGTTGAAGATGAAATAAATTTCAAAGTACAGTGTTAAGAGTTATTCCTCTATTGAGAAACCGCCTTTATCTTACACCATACTCATTTATATGATGGTATTATTCTAAAAATAATAAATCTACGATATATAGAGGGATGTTATTAATGGATTATGATAGGGTTTTTCAAATACATACAGCTCAATAAGTGTGTGGAATAGAGGATAAATAGAATTATTTTATAAGGGAGGTATGTGATACACTTGGGATTTTTCATAATATTAAAATAATTAATCATGTATATTCCAAATGATAATAATATAATATTGAAATAATAAGGTAAAAATAAAATCAAAAAATAAAATAAAATAAAGTGTTATGTGATATTTTAAACATTCTCTCTTAGTTTAACCCCTCAGTAAACCCATTTTGAACCTAACAGTGGCAGCCCAATTTTAGTATTTTTACTATACACTATGACCAAAAATTAAGTAGAAAATATTTAGTTATATTAATTATGTAGATTAAAATTATGAAATATATTTTACAAGATTAAATTTCTATAATTGGATGAACTTTATTTTATGATAATCCTATAAAATGAAATGAAAAACATTTTTATAAAAATTAATTTTTAAGTATAAAATATGATTTATTATTATTTCATTCCTACTCTAAAATATTAGTTGAATATTAAGACAAATAAGTTAGTATAAAATATACAAAATAATTAAAATAGTTCATAAATATATGTTAATACAATTTAATAAGATATAATCAAATATTGGAAATAAAAAATGTTTTCTATAAAAACATATCTATTTACCTTCAAATGATTTTATTTTCATTTCTCACCAGTGAATTCATTTAATAAAAACGAAATAAATACTTCTAAATAAAATAGGCCTACTCATAACTAAAAATAAAATGGATATTCAATAACATTCACATTTTATAATAATATATTAATAATATATCATGTTTTGTTTAAACTCGGTGTTGCGTGGAAGGAAAACTATCAATTAAAATAAATTTATTTGAAGAAAAATATATCATAAAATATAGAGATTTTACATTCCATCTCAACTACTCTGATTTATTATAAGGGATATCTTGTTGATCAAATTGAAAAATCTAATATTATTCAACCATTATTCTCTAGTGATCCTACTATAGTTGAATAAATTCCATGAGAGGTGGTTGAGAAATCATTGGAGAATGTGAACAAAATATTTAATGATAATATGAGAGAATATCTGCATAGTTTTACTACGCATACAACTATAAAAGAATGGTGTTCACCTCCTCCTCTTTCCATCAATAATGTTATCTTTCAAGAGATTATTTGGATGACTTTAAGTTTCATCTTTTGTCTGTTATTATTGATATTTCTTAGTGATGCATTTATGAATCTAAATTCTCCAACCAAGATTAAATATCTTAGATTGTGTCTCGAATTGTGTAACACATAATGCCTATTTATCCTTGAGTATTAAGAATTTATAAGAGGTGAATAAGAGGATTTTTAAACATATCAGTGTTATCCACATATTTTTGGATGATGTTAAGGTGGATTTGAATTTAATATACCTAACACTCATTGATATTATCTTTATTCTAATGATGCATCAATCTCTCAATATCCTCTAAATACTATCCTTACTGCCTCAATTGTTATAATATATTTATAATAATTTTAAGGAAATATTTGAGAAATGTAATAGGATAAATTTTATAGTATTAAGAAGAATATTTAAAGAAAATAATATCATGGTGGGAATATATATATTTATATATATACTATTTTATGAGAATGTTTTAGGGAATCCAAAGAGTATAAAGAAGTGATATCCAACTCTATAAAATCCTATAATTCTATGTTATTCAATGAAGATGATCTCACCTAACTTTTTAGGTATTTGGATGAAAATGTTGACATTCATACTATAAACTGATCCTTCAATGAACATGTAGATCAATTGATATTTATAGAACTTCTATTGAAACTATTCCTGGAAGAGAATATAATGTTATTTGATGTTTTAGAGCACATTGGTCGATTTATCTCTCAGTTTATTGAATTGGTGGACCCATATATCTATACTAATATAACTACTCTCATTTCACATGATATTGATCCCACAACTACTCAGGTTTCATATCCTATACCTCAGATCCTATTTTCACTATTTCTATATCATTTATTCCCTTTGGACTTAATATTTTATAATAATTTCATTAGAAAAAACTATTGGTTTAGGAGTTTTCTTCACGACTCTAATACAACCATCTACTATGGCTCCTTCTCCATCCACCTCTATGGAAAAGTCATTAGTTGATAGGGAAAATGACAATGATTTTTATTACAGTCTCTGATAGGGATTTTATAAAATTGTATTACCCTGTGATATTTTTTTTATATTAATGAACTATGTTAGTTTCTTCAGTTTTTTTTATTTTTCTCAATTTTTTTTGAATATTAATTGCACAATAAATTTTATTATAGTGTATATATAAGAATTTATCCCAAAATTCATTATATCATTTTGAAAATCCAAATGGAGGGAGGTGAATAATGAGTTACGGGAATGGTTTTTTTTCATGTTTTTATAATTCTATAAATCCCTTACATTTATTATCCTTTAAAAAATTATTGTTTAACATAAACAAGGGTAAGGTCATTGGATTAGACTAAAAATACCATGTTTTAATAATAATAAATAATTAATAAATTATTAGTAATATTTTATTTCTTTTATAAAAGAACCAAATATTTTTTCATTTTCAAGAAATACTAAAAGTATGGTTTACCACCAAGAGATGCATATACTACCATAATATGATGGAAAATGACACTGTTAAAACTACATGTGACAATAGAGGAATTATGATCATGCATCTGATAGTTTTTGGATTCATGGACTCTGATACAACAATGTGATGTATTTATGATCATGAGTGTACTTATGAATCTATGTTCATGAATCATTTCATACAAGAAGATATATTAATTAATTATTCAAATTTTTCATTCATGGAAGGTGAATCTGTGAAAAAGAAAAGTGAGACCATGCATTCGAACCCATGACTCAGAGGAATATATGCAACCATGAAAAAACTATGTGACCGTGGATATATTGTGTGACCATGATATATGTATTATTCCATTATGTTATCTCATACCATACCTAATATTAATCTGAAAATATATTATTATATTTCAATGGATATATCTTTTCAATATTAATTCCAGTCAAACTATTAAATTCTCTTGGAGATTTATTTTCTAAGTACATGGATTTAAGAATAATTATTCTTAAATTAATACTTTGGACATTAGGATTAGATATAATATTATGGATCCTAAAATATGGGGGGTTCGGTAGATAATTTATGTACTGGGAACACTAAACATACATGTATTTCCTCAACTATATGAATCTCTATTGTTTTAGGCACCATTCAAAAACTCAAAGAACAAACTTCACTATTGGTTTCATCTATATTGAAATCCATATTTGAAGACAATAAATTAATTGAAGCTAATCAGTGATTTAAGTGAATCATAAATATATCTTCACTCCTAATTCGTACTTATTTTTACTTTATATTCATGTGGTTATCATATTATTTTGTATATATACTAGAACATTTTTGTTTCTCTGTATTTGAGAGTACAAAATATTATCTCTTTACTCATTTTACTCTTTTTATCTGAAAAATAATTTTTAGAGAATTTGTTTGTATCCTGAACAATCTGTGTGAATCTATATATATAAAACCATATCAAATATGTGGTCCAAAATTATTAGGTGTTTGATAAATGTGCATGTTATTGGGTGATTTTCATGTGGAGGGGATTAATTTCCATTTTGGAACTAAACCTCTAATCATAACTTCCACTCGGTGTCAATTGCGTTTTTATTTCTATTTATATTGTTTTATATTAAATTATATATTACCCAAGAATTCATTTTGTAAGATATATAATGTTTTTGGAAAACTGACATTGTGATATTTAACATTGAATGTTATATATTTATATATATATATAGTGTTTGGTGTAAGTAGATTTTTCTAAAATGATATTTTTTTCGAAGTGTTTAAATGGATTATGATCAATCATTTGAGAGATTTTTTGAATGCACAAAATTTTATATACCTACAAAATTAGTTAACTATGATACATTTCAATGTGGGGGTTTTTTGGTTTTCAAAATGGGGTTTAAAGGAAAATATGAATTGGAAACTCAATTAACAATGCTCTTGATATTTCCAGTGGTTCGAACAATAAATTTTTAGGTTCTATTTAATTAATTAAATTCACCATAATATATGTTGATCAATCTATCAAAAAATTTAATTTCATTGATTAAATCCATGTTTAGCATTATAGGAATGATTTATGTTCATTTAAATATGTTCTACTATTATTGTTTTTTCTTGTTCAACATAGTGACACTACTTGTGATTTATTTTAAACTAATTGATACCCTATTAGTTATGTTTTAATATTATTATTTATAAATTATGTATATTGGTTGGTTTTAAAAAGTAAATTAAACTATTTTTATAGTGATTTAGTTTAATCTTTTTTAAATTAAAGAAAATAATTATTATAGTCAATTGGTTTGAAAAAATGTGATTATGAAATAAAATTGAATTTTGGAATATAATAAAGGTCTTATAAATAAAATAATTTTTTTGAAGTTTATAATAATGTCACGAACCGTCCCCCATGGCCCGTGTCGTAACTACCTCAAGCCCGCCTTCCATAGGCCAGGGGCTGGCGACTAGAACTAAATGCATAAATCCCTATAACTGGGATGACATTGCCTTTATAAAATGTAAACACACACACAACCAGAGTGCAAGCGGAAACAAACACTAAGTAAAACAGTAACAAGTGTGTTGAAAGTACAAGGGGTTGGAAATACAAGCCAAACATTAAAGTAAAAGAAAAAGACAGAACAACTGGAAGGTGAAAAGCAGCTCTTAGATCGTCCTCCATGGATCCTACCTGAAGTGTATGTACAGATAGCACAGCTCCTAGATTGTCCACCATGAATCCTACCTGAAGGGTAGGTACGAATAACCTCCTCAGCGCCCTCATCCGTCAACCTTCTCCAGGTACTGACTGGTCGTGAGGTTCACCTCCAGGTGTCGTCCAGTCCTCGTACACTCGGCCTTCGTCAGCGCTGTCTTTTGTCTGCATCCAACACAACAAGGTGCGAGCATAGTCTGTGTAGGGGTTAGTATAACGATACTCAATAGGGACCCCGACACCCTCAAGGTCTCACTAAATCCAGAAAGGATAAACCAAAAATAAATATCTCTACATATAACCTTTACTTAGCTATATTCCCATACATATACCTAAGTTATCAAGTAACCCATCTCAATCATGACGAAAACAGAAAGGTCATTGACTCAGCTCAAACCAGGATTTTCATTCATGACGATGAAAACACGGCTGCTGGAGAACTCCTCCTCTGTCGAGCACAATAGTCCGGCCACGACATCGAGTTGCCACTCACTAACCTTAGACTACTGAGGTACTTCTCCTATCGAGTACCGCAGGTTTTCCACCTCACAAAGTAGTGCTCCTCCACCATGGTTTCACCACCTCAAAAAGTAGTGCTCCCCCTCATAACCTACAGAGGTAATCCTATAATCGAGTATCATGGGTCTGCCACCTCACAGAGTAGTGCTCCTCCGCTATGGTTCTACCACCTCACAAAGTAGTGCACCCCACTGGGCTATACAAGTCACTCAGAATCTAATCGGACAAGCAGTCATCTGGTCTCAGCCTGCTACAAGGTCACCGTATTCCGTATGCTCATCTCCAGGAGGATCTGCTACACGTGCTACAGTTTAACACTTCCATGTGTCACATAATCCCACGTGGATGTATCTCAAAGGACCACCGAGTTATATGAGTCACAACGCAATAGACGGCGCGTCAATCGGATGCCCGGTCTGTGAGTTATTAGCATTTCCGTTCCAGGGGCCCGGTTGGATTACATGTACAATCCAACCCGGCCTCACTCCAGCTGCATCCACACCTCAAGTGAAGTATTCCAAAAGAACTGTCTCATCAAGAATAATACAATATAGTCAACGACATGTCAATTAGACGTCTGGTCCTCATGTTATGAGTGTTTCCGCTCTAAGGGCCCGGTTGGTTTCGAGTTCGAATCAACCCGGCCATACCTACACTTCTTCGAAACCTTGAGCGTAATATAGTGAAATTACCATCTCGGTCCAAGGAATCCTACGCAACTAACGGTGCGTTGATCGGAGGTCCGTAGCTCAAGATATGACCGTTTAACTGAAAATTGTCCAAAAATAGGGGGTCTGGGCCGGGTCCGACTTGGCCCAACACCCCCTGGGTCGGCCTGAACCGGGTCGACCCGACTCAGGTCCGGGTCCAGCCCGGGAGGGTAAAGCCCAGCTCGGCCGGCGCGGCCCAGCCTGACTCGGCGCTGGCGGCCCGGCCCAGCCGACGTGGTCCGATACAGGTGGCCCACGCGGATGGCCACGTGACTGGACGACCAGGGGGGGTTACACACCCCGGTTCTTGAGAAACGGCCAGCCATTAAGGCCGACCCTTTGGTAACCGCGGGACCCCCTCGGGTCCCGCCTCTTGATGGCACTGGCGGCCGACACACCTGTCCGGCCTTCCCAGTCCTCTACGGCCTTGGGCCGCGGCTTTATTCAATTAGCACGGAGTGACGGCGCTGCACTCCACCGCCACGACCCGCCCCGGCCGCGCCCCCCTTGAAGCTCCGACTCAGCGCGACGGCGCCGCGCCCCTCTGCCGTGGCCCATCCCAGTTGCACCCCTCCGCCACGGCCCGACTCTACTCCGCACGACACGTTGGTTTCGTGCATTTGCGGCGACCCCACAATCATACGCTGATGATCTGCCTATGTTCGGCCTGTCGTCGGACTGTTCTCCGTAGTCCACCTCCATCGTCTATAAACAACAAATGGAAGGGGAAGGGTCAGACCGTGTTCGTGCGGTCCAAACACTTCCTCATCATGATGGGTAGAAGTGGCCAAATTGAACACATGAATTGAAGAACAACGAAGATGGTATTACAACTTAAACACAACAACCCCTACCTCGTAAAACGGCCTTAAACGATGGCGAGTCTCGGAAGACAGGCGTCGCGGAACACATGCGTCCTTCTGTCAACGTGGGGAAGGAAGGAGCTGAGGGTGGCTTCAATGTCCTTTGTTCTTCATTCTTCATTGGAGGAAGAGGAAAACTCTCCAAGTGCTGGGCGCCATGCTTCGCTGGTAGCGTTCCGCCGTTTGAAGAAGTCGTCCAGAACTCCTTCCCTTAGCCTCCTTTGTATAGGAGTGGGAGGGTTTGTTGTTGGCACACAAGTCACAAATAGAGGATTTATGACAGAGGGCTCCACCCAATTAATCCTTTGCGATGGCCCATTAAAATGGGGAGGAAGTCAAAAAAAGGGGGTTATTGGCACGAGTGGTCCCCACTGAATAATATCCTCCAAAGGGAGGATATTTCCGGGTGGGCCCCACCATTAATTAACAACAAAAAGGAAAGGGGGGGGGGGTGGTTAATGCTTGGGTGGTCCCCTCATTAAAAACCGTGGTTTCATCCTCCTCAATTAAGAGGAGGATTTAAACCTAGAGGCTCTCCATCATAAATGAGGGGGAGTTAAGGAGTTATGATTCCGCTCCCATTAATGGGAGGCCTCATGTGGTTTCCACCACAATCAACCTCACATGGGATGTTGGATCTCGGTGGGCTCCACCACCATAACCTCTCAAGTGGGGCTTCTAACCACTTTATCCTCACCGCATGTGTCTAACAAAATAAAAATAAATTGTTAACTTATTTTATTTTATTAACCCACGTAAAACCCCAAAAACTAAATTTCATACCTGATCATCTACGGTCGAGGAGAAAGTCTTCTTAAGAGAAAACACGTGTTGCGAGTTCAACGGTGCCCTCTGATTTCAATTTCAAGCAACGGTTCAAAAGATAGAAAAACCTGCTCATTCGTTCACTGAATGTACCTGAGCTAAACTTTGGAAATTGATTCAGGGCACACCGGGGCTCGGAATCAAGTGCTGTTAGAATCCACAGACTCGTAAAATTCAAAAGAAGTTAATAAAAAAATTACGTGAAATTTATGGGTCTTTACATTACTCCCACCTCAGGGCTTTACGTCCCCATAAAGCAACAACACAAACTAGGGAAACTAAAGGAGGTACTGAGCATGCATCTGAGCCTCCAGCTCCCATGTGCTCTCCTGGAGGTTCCCGTGCTACCAGCAAAAGCACACAAGAGGAATCAACCGTCCACGTAGGACCCACTCCTGTCGATCTTCAACCTCTACTGGAACCCCGTGAAGGTAATCCTGTCATCGATTTCTAGCTCCCCATGGTTGATGATGATAGTTAGGTCGTGCACACATCTCCCCAGCTGAGATATGTGGATGAAATCGTGCAACCGGTGCATCTGAGATGGAAAGGCCAGAGGAAATGCGGAGATAACTTGCCGCCCCAGCCAAATCCCTATAGACCCCGTCGAGGTGAGACACGTAAGAAGACGTTGTCATCACCCTCAAACTCCTGTGGTCTTGTCTCTTATCAGCATATGACTTATGTATGTTTTGTGCAGTCTTCAGCCACTCCTGATGATCTGCATATTCTCCATCGTAGCCTAAACCATCTCTGGTTTTACACGTGCTGACTCCATCACTATCCACAAAGGATATTCTGAAATTCATCCAGCTGCTGTCTCACCACTCTTAACAGCTGAATTACTGATCTCTTACTAGGAGCATCTGCTAGAACGTTCCCCACCCCAGGAGTATAAACTATCTCGAAGTCATATTCTTGGACGAAAACAATCCAACACTGTTGTCTCAGGTTCATGTATTTTTGAGAGAAGATACACCTGAGACTATTGAGATATAGAGAACCGTAAACCATTCACTCAACGAACAATGGGTGAGACTATCCAAAAGTAAGAACTCATCTCCACCCTTCTTAATCTACATTCTACCAAAGGGCTGCTGAGATTTCTCCCCTACCAAAAAGAGAAATCTGGTCTCATCCCCTGGATGAACCATGTTCTTTGCCTAATACAGTCAATCCTAACACGAACAGTACAATCCATGTTATGGATGACGTCGTAAGGCCTGGACGCTACTACCAAGAGATCCAACCGTTACTCTCACCTCCAAGGGTTGAGTCACACTGTCGACATCAGTGCATGGTTACTGGGTCTCCTCTGGTAGGAATCTCTAAATTGAGGGTCAACTAAACAGTTTAACCGGAACCTCTCAATATCGACCATACAAGAGGACAGGGTAGTAAACATCACAAAGATAAGTGTCTTTTATTATTGCAGCTCGAAGTACAAAGACACAAATAAAACACAACAACGACATCACGGAAACTAGAAGCACTAAGAACAATGGCCTATATGTATGGAACTAGTCCCGCTCCTATCCACCTGCTTTCGGAGCTCCATAGTTGTATGCTTCAGCTGCCGGAAGCTATGCTCTCCCCCATCCACCTGTTCCATGCGGTCAGGGTGGACCTCCTGGTGGTGGTGGTGGAAACACCTCGAAGGGTCGTCCACCTCCAGCTGCACGGCCTGCTCCCCTGCCTTGGTCTCCTACTCCTTGCGGTCTACCTCGATCGAACATATGCCTCTACCTGGGAGTTCATTATTTTATTTATTGATCATCTTCATGGTAGGTCGGACTTTTACGTGCCATGTGACCCTATCCACTGCATGTGTAACACATCATGGATGGTCTGGCTCTGTCACTACCCTTGGTGCCTCACACTATTGATACTGAGTCATGCGGTTGAACACCTGTTGGTCTGGCCCTCTTGGACCAATGCTTCATCTTTCTACTGGCAGCTGTAGAAGACTCTGCTACATGCCGGCTAGTAGTGGGTCCCGCTGTTGGAGACTGCTCAGCAAGTAAAATCTCCACTAAGTGGGCTCGCTCCAACACGCCCTTCTGCGTTGGGATGCTGTGAGAAATAACTGAAGCTCTAATATCTCGACTGAGCCCTTGATCGAAGGTCCGGGCCTTGAAGAATGGGTCCCATACCATATCAGGGGAGTAGCGCGAGAGGTCGGTGAACCTCGCTGAATACTACGCCACCGTCATTCTACCCTACTGAAGATGCAGTAACTCTTGTGTATGCACCACTCGAAGGGTGGCTAGTAAAAAATCCGCCCGGAACAAGCTCTCGAAATCTGCCCATAGAAGTGACGCCTCATCATGCATCTGGAGAATCAGGCTCCACCATCTTCCTGCTACTCCCTGAAGGTGGCTGGCAGCAAGTATCTCCATGAAGTTTGCTGGTGTACCTACTAGCCTTAAGACTCTCACCACAGCCTCCAGCCAATCCTCAGCCGCCTGTGGATCCGTCTCTCCCCAGAACCTGGGTGGCCTCTGACGCTGGAACTCGTGCAGCGCGCTCAAGCGGCGTGCATCGCCTGCAGCTGGGGCTGGTAGCATCGGTGGCCCAACGGGTGGTAGTACCGCTGGTACCTCCGCTGTTGCCTCAACTGAAAGCGGGCCCTGTACTGAGGCCTCGTCTCTTGGCGGGCTGTCAGTATGTATAACTCTCGGGGCTCTAGCTGGTCATCCGTAGGAAGGCATCCTGAAAGAAAGAGATGTGACACCGTCAAAATACTATACCTGGTAAGCTGACCTAATTTGAGATGACTTAAAAGAAACTTTTGAAAACACACACACAATCAGTGATTTCGTGAACTGAGTCGGAAATCAGTAGTCAGGGTCCTGGTGTATCGATACGTCGGCCGCCCGCACCAACACTGGAATCTCAGAACTGAAAACCACACTTAGTACCCTTAACACTATTGCTTCATAGAAAAGAATGATCAGAGTGCTGAGTTCTGTGGTAGAACTGACTCCTTTGATACCAATTTGTCACGACCCATCCCCCGTGGCCCATGTCGTAACTACCCAAAGCCCACCTTCCATAGGCTAGGGGTTGGCGACTACCATCAAAGGCGTAAATCCCTATAACTAGGAAGGTATTGCCTTTATGAAATGTAAACACACACACAACTAGAGTGCAAGCGAAAACAAACACTAAGTAAAATAGTAACAAGTGTTCTAAAAGTACAAGGGGCCGGAAATACAAGCCCAATAGTAAATTACAAGGAAAAGAAAAACCAACTGGAAGGTGACAAGCATCTCCTAGATCGTCCTCTACGGATCCTACCTGAAGGGTAGGTACATATAGCGCAGCTACTGGATCATCCACCACGAATCCTACCTGAAGGGTATGTACAGATAGCCTCCTCAGTGCCCTCTTCCTTAACATCCTCTAGGTACTAACTTGTCATGAGGTCCACCTCCAGGTTCCATCCAGTCCTCGTACACTCGGCCTCCGTCAGCGCTGTCTGTCGTCTGCATCCAACACAACGAGGTGCGGGAATAGCCCATGCAGGGGTGAGTATAACGATACTCAGTAGGGACCCTAAGACCCTCAAGGTGTCACTAAATCCAGAAAGGATAAACCATAAAGAACAATCTCAACAGAAAACCTTTACTTAGGTATATGCCCGTACATATACCTAAGTTATCAAGTAACCCATCTCAATCATGAGGAAAACACAAAGGTCATTGACTCACCTCAAACCTGGATTTTCATTCACAACGATGAAGACACTGCTATTAGAGAATTCATCCTCTATCGAGCGCAATAGTCCTGCCACGAATCTGAGGGGCCACTCACTATCCTTAGACTATTGAGGTAATCCTCTTGTCGAGTACCGCGGGTCTGCCAACTCACAAAGTAGTGCTCCTCTGCCATGGGTCTGCCACCTAACAAAGTAGTGATCTCCCTCATAGCCTACAACGGTACTTCTCCTGTCGAGTACCATAGGTCTGCCTCCTCACAGATTAGTGCTCCTCTGCCAAGGGTCTGCCACCTCACAAATTAGTGCTCTCCACTAGGCTATACAAGTCACTCCGAATCGAATCGGACAAGCAGTCATCAGGTCTCAGCCAGCTACAGGGTCACCGTACTCTATATGCTCGTCTCCGAGAGGATCCCCTCCACGAGCTACAGATTGATACTTCCAAGTTTCACGAAATCCCACGTGGAAGTATCTCAAAGTACAGCCTAGTCATAGGGGTCACAATGCAACAGATGACGCGTCAATCGGACGCCCGGTCTGTGAGTTATTAGCATTTCCGTTCTAGGGGGCCAGTTGGATTTCAGGTACAATCCAACCCAGTCTTACTCTAACTATGTCCAAACCTCAGGTTAAGTATTCCAAAATATCTTTCTCATCAAGAGGAATACAACATAGTCGACGTCACATCAATCGGTCGTCCGGTCCTCAAGTTATAAGCGTTTCTGGTCTAAGGGCCCGATTTGTTTTGAGTTTGAACCAACCCGGCCATACCAAAACTTCTCTGAAACATTGAGCATAATAAACCTAAATGAATATCTTGATCCAAGGAATCCTACGCAACTTAAGGTGTGTCGATCGGAGGTCTATATCTCAAGATATGACCTTTTAACTGAAAACGGTCCGAAATAGGGGGTCTGGGCCCGGTCCGACCCGGCCCAACACCCCCTGAGTCGGCCTGAACCGGGTCGACCCGACTTGGGTCTGGGCCTGGCCCGGCCGGCACGTCCCGGCCCAGCCGATGTGGTCCGGTCTACGTGGCCCACGTGGTTGGCCGCGTGGTTGGGCGACCAGGGGGGGTTACACCCCCCGGTTCTTCGGAAACGGCCGGCCATAAAGGCCGGACTTTTGGTAACCGCGGGACCCCCTCGGGTCTCGACTCTTGATGGCACTTGTAGCCGGTAGCCGACCTTCCTTCCCGGTCCTCCGCATCCTTAGGTCGCGGCTTTGTTCGACCAGTTCGGCGCGACGACACCGCACTCCACCGCCACAACCCCCTTGAAGCTCCGGTGCTGCGCGACGGCGCCGCGCCCCTCTGTCGCGGCCCACCCCGACCACGGCTCTTATAGTTTTGGTGTGACGTGACGGCGCTATGCCCCTCCACTACAGCCCGTCCCGGACGCAGCCTGACATTACTCCGCGCAGCACGTTGTTGTCGCGCCTTTGCGGTGACCCGTCAATCATGCCCTGACAATCTGCTTGTGGTTGGCCCTTTGCCGGATGGTTCTTCATAGTCCTCCTCCATCGTCCATAAACAACAAACGGAAGGGGAAGGGTCAGATTGTGTTCATGTGGTCCAAACCCTTCCTCATCATTATGGTAACAAGCGGCGGAACAGAACTATTGAATTAAAGAACGAAGAAGACGATATTAAAACTTAAACACAACAACCCATACCTCGTAAAATGGTGTTAAATGATGGAGAGTCACGGAAGACGGGCGTCGTAGAAGACACGCGTCGTTCCATCAACATCGGGAATGAAGGAGCCGAGGGTGGCGTCAGCATTCTTCGTTCTCCATTCTTCATTGGAGGAAGAGGAAATATCTCCAAGTACTGGGCGTCATGCTTCGCTGCTAGTGTTCCGCCGCTTGAAGAAGCTGTCCAGAACTCCTTCCCCTAGCCTACTTTATATAGGAGTGGGAGGGTTCATCGTTAGCACACAAGTCATAAATGGAGGATTTATGATAGGGGGATCCACCCAATTAATCCACTGCGGTGGCACATTAAATTGGGGAAGAAGTCAAAAAGGGGGTTATTGGCCCGGGTGGTCCCCACAGAAGAGTATCCTCCAAAGGGAGGATATTTCCTGGTGCGCCCCACCATTAATTACCAAAAAAGGAAAGGGGGGAGGGTGGTTAATTCTTGGGTGGTCCCCTCATTAAAAAGGGAGGTTTTATCCTCCTCAATTAAGAGGGGGATTTAAACATAGAGGCTCTCCCTCATAAATGAGGGGGAGTCAAGGAGTTATGATTCCCATACCATTAATGGGAGGCCTCGTGTGGTTTCCACCATAATAAACCTCATATGGGAGGTTGGATCTCAGTGGGACCCACCACCATAACCTCTCAAGTGGAGCTTCTAACCACTTTATCCGCACGACATTTGTTTAAAAAAATAAAATATATTGTTCACTTATTTTATTTTACTAACCCACGTAAAAACCCAAAAACTAACTTTCATACCCAATCATCTGCCATCGAGGAGAAAGTATTCTTAAGTGAAAACCCACGCTACGAGTTCAACGGTGCCCTTAGATCTCAATTCCGAGCACCAGTTCAAAATATAGAAATCCACGCTCGTTCGTTCATTGAACGTACCCGAGCTAAACTTTGGAAATTGATTCCGAGCACATCGGGCCTTAGAATCAAGTGCCGTCAGAAGTCACAGAGTCATAAAATTCCAAAGAAATTAAGAAAAAAAAATTCCTTGAAATTTCCATGTCTTTTCAATGAAAATTATATTTCTTATAAAATATGTCACTTATTAGTGGATATGAGTATTATTTTTTGATTCATGGTTCAATTTCAGTCTCTAATTATGATTTTGGGTAATCGTTTTTCATGGGTTCACTCAGAAAAAAGGGTTTCATTATGGTTGTATGGGTTATAATCATGGATGGTCCATTACAGGATTTGATAAAGCATGATATGTAAATTTTTAGAATATAATTATATTGATAAAGAATATAAACCATGGATTGAGGTGACCAAAATAATTCTGTTATAAGTTAAAATGCTTGTATTCTTGTTGGGAATTTTATTTTTTTATAAACCTATTCTATAGTATATTAATATTGAGAGGCTTAATGGAAGATAAAACATATCAAGGTAACTATCCTTAGGAAATAGAAATGTTTGAACCATTGGATATGTATAAATGTAAATCTATCAATTTATCTTAGTGGAATTAAGTTATCTATATTCTTAACTACCTAATATATCAAATAATTATAAAGTGGGATTTAGACACAGTATTTTTGAAAAATATATATTGGATTAAAAATTAACTCTTGATTTAATTTGAGTTCATGTAATCCACATGTGTCTTCGAGTAAAAAAACTATTAAGTAAGGTATATGAGTAAAGGGTGAACTAAAAATATGATGTTGTGTTTGGAATGCATCATAAATAAATTTATTTTCATTATCATCACGGTGATGTGTATTATATTGAATGATTTTTCTTTAAATTTTATTACCTTTGTACTTGTTAATATTCTATAACGGAAGTGAACACATGGGTATCACTCCCTTAAAATAGGATTTTGAATTATTTTTATAAGAATGAACAATGATCTTGTTATTAACACCTAATTTAATGTAATAAGAAATATTTTCTTAGGGATATAATAGTTTTTTAGACTATTAATTATAAAGGAATTAGTGTTTTGACTATATGAACAAATGAGGAATTTATTCATTTTATACCCTAGAGTAAATAATTCTTTGACATTCCTTTAATATAGAATAATAGGTAATGTATAATATTTTTTACACCAAAAATCAATGTGTGGTCATGTTTTTATACGGAAAATATAACTCAAGTATTGTAATTGGTTATCATTTTCATTGGGAAATGGTTTAAAAAATACTACAAAAAACACTAATAATGTATTCATCTTATATACAAAGTTAATTAGTCATGAAAATAATGAATTGTTATATTTAGTACTCATGTAAGGATTATTATTTGATTCATTATTTATTGGAGAGTAGAGATATGAGAAAACCTATAGCGGGGAGTGCACCATCAATTTTTAGGACATGATCATGTTTATGAGTAGTGTATGGTGTATACTATGGATGGCTTATTTGGTGAACTAGTGTCAATGGAGGGCGTGTTTTTTCATTAACATAAAAAATATAATACATTTCATGGTACACACTAGTATAGAATTTAATTGATTGATTGATATGTTTCCAGGTGGCAAGAGGACTGCTTAATTCATCTTTGATACCTATATATAAGGTTTTTTCTATAAATATTATATGAATTTTTTATGTTTGGAACCACAATGATGAATAATTTCAGGATCTATCTGAGATAGATATATCTTGAAAGAATTTATTGTAAATCTACAAAACAGTTTTGGTGATATCATTGAATTGGTGAATTATCCAATATATAGATTTTTTTTATCTATATTGATAGTAATGAGATGATTGATTTACAATTACTAAATACAGTACTGATGAGTAGTGGCCTAATTCAAATCATTTATATTTTCTAGTTTGATTTTGATGTCGGGGATAGGTTTTCATGGGTATCACTAGATTCACATATCATTATTAATAAAGGATCCATTGGTTTTTTGGTTATTAGAAAATCAGTGAATTAGACTAGAACCATTATAATTGAATATATATTGGATTTCCTCAAGTGTTTTTATTTATGAAGAGATAGTTGTCTAATAATAAATAAAATTTGTGATATGACTGATGGAGATTATAGATTTAAGTAGTAGTTTGTATAGATGAAGGTGATTATTTGAATTAATTATGTTGAACAACTATGTTGACCATAGAACAAAAATATTGTATGAATATAAATTAAAGTGGGTAATCCAAATCTATTGAAATGTTACTAGAACATGACAAGTTTGAGTAGTGTTTCGTTGAAAGGGAAATCGCACACAACTTGGTAGGAACAAAATGGACTGAAAAGAACTAGATAGTATATCCTCTGTAACATGAAGAGGAGATTCCATAGCTAGATTATATCCGTTCACATCGGGCTCACGATTTTGTTAATCTCAACGATGTTTTTGACTTAGCCTAATGGTTTGATTTTGAGGGGATTAATTTCTTATACAATAATTCAAGTTCAGTAACTATTTTTATCTCTAATGGAGAATCCCAAGAGTGTTCACATCCATAACTATGTACGGAACTAATTTCCAAATGAAGGCGGTCTATTAGGTTTCCATAAACAATAAAACTTAGGAACTCGCATTGATTGATAGGATGGGAGGTCAGGATCATCACACTCTTTTGTGGGAAATTTGTTCCTACTCTGAGACTCTCTTATAGACTAAATGCATGTTCAATAATATCTTCCAAATCATGATATAGGATTACTTACCCTAAAAAAGTGATCAAGTATTAAATCGCTCTATATGAAGGGGGTATATTAATGAATTCATCTACATATATCCAAGGTTCTTCATCCATTTAAAATCAATGGGTAGATTCTTATATTCTGAATCCATATAACATGTTTCTGTGGAGTTTGTTGTCATATAAGGATCCGATTAATATTTAAAGGATGGGATTGAACTATTATGAGGAATCCAAAAAATTGTGTTTATAATAGTAATTAAAAACCACGTATTTCATTAAAACAACATAGTTTGGCATCATTCTAAAAGGACACATATGAGGTTACTTAGGTACCAGGTATTGAGCACAAACCTTGCAGAGGAATCCTATGTATCCATATTATTGAAGTAAAGGGAGTCATCATAGTTTGATCACACCCTTTGGACTTTTCTTAAGGTATATTCCTTTATATGGGGGAATTTATATCATTCCACTGATTGGGCCTTACACATTGAGGTTTCCGTATTTGTTGGAGATTCATAATGTGAATGATATGACCATTTGAAATTTATAATCCCACATGAGTGATTCATAGTGTGAGAAACAAGGGAAAAATTTTAATCATTCTAATTTCATGGGGTTGCAAGAATTATGTGATGAGACAACCCTTTAGATGTTTAATATGGATCTCTAGACTTAGAAGGAATCCTACATATCCTGGTAATAGTAGGAATCAGAGTTCTCGTAATTTAGTTTCCTTCTCAATCCGCTGGTAGATGAGGAATAATGATCATTCGATGGGAGTGATGGGGTTTTAATGGATGGAATGTCAGAGACATGGTGGGACCCAAACTTATGTGGAAGTCTATTTGATATCGAGCCTTAGTGAGGCGTCTAACATATCCTGGTTATAGTTGGAATCAAATTCCTCATATTTCAGTTTTATCGGTGCTTACACACTGAAGTTACCCTAATATGGGGGTATTCATATCATGCCTCTGATCGGGGTTTACACTACGAGACTTCCCATAGTACATTTGATGTGGATATGAGGCCCTAATAAGGAATCCTATGTAAATTGGATATGGTTGGAATCATATTTATCATATTTTTGTTTGATCGGGGCCTACACCCTATGGTTTTTTTAAAATATTTGATATAGAGATCGAGCCTTAAGAAGGTTTCCTGAGTATCCTAGTTATGGATAGAATCCAATTTTTAGTAGTTTAGTTTGGTAGGGGCTTAAACACTAGGTTTTTACTTTGAATATTTGATATGGTTCTTGTTACTTAGGAAGGTTTCCTATATATCCTAGTTATGGAATGAATTATAGTTCTCATAGTTCAGTTTGATCAGGGTGTACACACTGAGGTTTCCCGTTGAACATTTTATATGAATCTCAATCATTAGAAAGGTGTCATATTTATCCTATAAATGAAAGAAATCATAGTATTCATATTTTATTTTGATCAAGGGTTATTCACTATGGTTTCCCTAATATATCCATTGGGAAATCTTATATTGTCTTTCGATTCCAGCTTGAAATTTTTGGATTGTCCTCCTGACATGTTTTGATTGTATTCCTAACATGTTTGAGTATGTATAGACATATCCTAGATTATTAGAGGACATTTCCAAAGACAATCACTTGATCAAACTAACTTGTAAGAGAAAAATTACATGATCTAAATGTGATGTCCGGAGACCATTGCATGATCAAGGTTGACATGTCTGGAGGAAATCACATGACCCAAGATAACACGTTTGGAGAACATCATATGACCTGGATGACATGTCTTAAGGATGTTGCATGGTCCAGAATTACTTTTTTGGAGGACGTCACATGACCTAGCTGAATTTTCTGGAGGACATATCATGATTTAAGATAACTTTTCCAAAGGGATTCAAATGATCCAGGCTTACATGTCTTGGTATCAATACAGTACCTAGTCGACTCATTCTGATTTTGCTGCATAACTTGGGATATATTTTGGGAGTACATCATAGGTTTTAGATGGAAATCCCAAAGGACTTCACAAGAGTTGGTTGGCATGATCATAGAGAGTCTTTCAATTTTCATTAACATTCTCAAGGGACATTTCATGATCAAGATGGTACATCAAGGGAGCATCGCATGATTTGAGGGACATGTCCCAATGTTGTCATATGATCTTGGAGAACAATTTGAAGAAAATGAGGATCAGTTTATATGATCTTCTCTTAAGTATCCTATATTTTTTGTTTTTCTTTCAAGAATTTATTTAGAATGTTCATCATTTTTGTCAAGTGTTATCCTATTTTTAGGTTTCGTGTGACCTAGATAACATGTGGGACCTCCTTCGTTAAATATGACTGATATAATAGAAGTACATTCCATGATAAAAAATGATAATAAGATATTGAAATGAAAGACTCACGATCCCTTAGTTCCACCAATATTTTTACCAAGAATAATACCATTGAAATCACACAATTGGTCACTCTGAGAAGTCTACTCCCACGCTCCCATGTACAATCGATTGCATATGGATAATCCTTTTTTTTGTGGTGGTGGTGGGGGTAGGGGACAATTATAGACCTCTAAGACATGGTTATACACCGATTTCCATGATGTTTATCTAATGTATTTGATCTAGATTCAGTGGAGGGTATTAGTGTCTCAAAATTATCATGATCTTTCTATGGGTCGTTCATAGTGTCATGTGATATTCTGGGATCATGATAATGTTCCAACATTTTCATTTTTATTGGACCTAAGACAATTAAATGTATTTATCCTAACCATGTAGACATGTAAAGGGTTTACAAAAGGTCCGGATGACATATCTAGGGGTCTTCATGAGATCATGATTCATGTGGAAAGGATTTTATATGTTTGAAGTCAACTATTATGGAGTCTTTTTATGAGAGAAAGGAATCATATTGGGGGGTCTTCACAAGATCATGATGGATTATCAAGGGGCCCTTGTCTGATGATTGTGATCACTAGTGCATATAAACCTTGTCTAATGAAGTCTAGTGTATCCTCAATTCACAAGAAGATTCCAAATTTTCTACTTTTATTTCCTTCTTTATAATTAAAGGGCTATGGATATTGGGATGTTATGTGAATTTTTTCAAAAAAATCACTTTACCTTCCTATGATATGTCGCGTGACCAATAGTGGGTCATTTTGTGATGTGATAGAACTTTCATGGACACCCCGATATTTTTATTTGATGTCAAAGGGGAATCATATGACTCATGGTTTTGTGTGATGCCTTTCATATGATAAAAGTAACACTTAAATTCTTTCACGTGATAGGGAAGACATCCAATCATGTTATTTATGGTGTCTTCCAAGATACATGATCACGTCACATGAAAATCAATTAGAGTAAAAGGGTTCCTCCTCTTACATAATTCTGTGCTTTATTTTATAAGTTTTTTTTGACCCGTTCCCATTGGATTACCATGAGGGCACCACATGATCAATATGGGAACTCACGATGTAATGCATACCTTGTCCTGGTCAGTCATTGTACTTGTCCATAGAAAATATCATGATTAATGTCTGATCTTGTTATGGTGTGTGATAATTTTCATTGAAAGCTTTTCCACCCATCTTATATAGTCATAGGGGTAGTGGAAAATCAAATTGATAAGTATGATACCCTTCACATGATGAAGTTGATATGTCAGTGTGCTCTTGTGTTGAAAGGAAGGAATGTATCCAGGGACCTGTGATGTATTTAAGACTAAATGATTGTGGCACAAGAATATCAATAACAACAAAAGGATTCTATTTTTTGTAAATTTTCAACCATTATTTAAAAATAATTTTTGGATGTTTTTTAGGAACCTTCTGGTTGAAAAATAGTGTGACATTGAGGTACTCATCTAGCTATATTTACTTGATCAACGAGTGTCTTGGATGCCTTCACAAGAATAGGGAGGCATGTAAGAAGGGGATCTATGTGTTCTCTATTAGTTCATGTGTTGTGCATGTCCAGTTCACATGACCTTTCAAAGGTCATGAAATCACGTGTCCTTTAGTAGATCACATGATCTAAGTGAGTTGGATATCTTATTTACCTTTTATTTATGGAGAAAATAATACCCATACTTTGGGTATTTATTCCCTTGAATATTTTTCGATTCACAATTGATTTCTTTCTATAAATTCACCACTAGAATCAATGTCCATAAGGACAAGGACTCACATATGAGGAATGTAAGTGTGTGGATGTGTCTTTGGGGATGATACCAATCAGTTTCTAAGATGAAATTTTGTCTTTCCGGTGACTATTGGAATTTTGAATAGTTCTATATAAGTTTGGGAGTGTAGGGGATCTCATTCACTGGAGACTTCAACTCTTCATATCTCTTGAAACATTCTTTTTTTCTTATTACCCATTAGAAAGAACCTCAATAAAAACTGACCGTGAGACCTATCCATAATAACTGATTAAATGATCTAATTTAAAATGTTGCTTCATGCAAAATGTTTTACTACATAAACTATTTTTGGGGGAACTATAAATATTTGAATGTTTATTGTAATTTATGACACCTATAATATTAATGGGTGAAGAGATAAATTAGAGTGATGAATGGTTTTCTAGAGAAGAAGTTTCCATATTTAGCATTTGTAATGAAGTTTTACAGACATAAAAATAAGAAGAAAGAAGATCGTATTCAGTTTGTTATAAAATCAGAATAAATCATCAGAATAGGAAATCGAAGTAAGAATTATGGATAGAGGAAGAAATAGTTCATAATTTTTTAAGCTGTATTCTAGAAAAGTTATATTTCTAGACTGATAAATTAGACTGACAAATTAAACTGGGGTATCAGAATGAGTTTCATTATAAAGTCCAAAGAAGTTCGTTCCAGCTATTCGGTAAGAAAGTGAAGAATTTTTTTAAATATTATATTTTTAAAAGTTAACAAGGAATCATATTAACATGTTTTGAATTAATTGGTAAAATGTTCTTAACTTGTTACAAATTTTTTTACATCATTTCATGATACTTGAAGGACATTCACCGTTGTATTGATCATAGTACCACATAAGTGTTAGGGTATATCATAATTTTTGTATCCACCTAAAAGGATTATTTTCTACTGGAATGTGTGGTATTGGATTGTTTTCATACCATACCAGAGACATAACTACTATTATTGAGTACTGAACCTTTTAAAAACATTTTTTTTCATGTGGATGTGTGACTGTTTTATTTTTAGAAAAATGATAAATATTTAATAGGAGGTAAAAGTTGTTTCAAAAAGAAGGAAACTTAAAGGAAAAAGATATCACTAATTCACCCCTCCAAATCTTAGGGATTTATTAATCCTTGAAAGGAAATATAATGTGGTATCATAGAAAATGTTACCTTAGTTTACTCTTTTCCGATGTTTTTAAGGGGACATTGGGATAGAGAATCTGCTTTTTTGTATTTTAAGGGAATTAAAATCATCAATGATAAAAACTATCATATTTGGAATTATAGAATCTTCATTATCTTATGTATCTTGGTTATGATGTTCTTGAGGACGTAATAGATATATTTACTCATATTGATGAAAAGGTTCTTCTTACATCTATTAACAAGAATAATATTTAAAAATATGGAAGAGATAAGAATTATTTTATATCACCAATTTATAAAAGTGACTTTCTAAGAGTGAAGGGTGTTTCCATTTACAAAGGTATCTAGGATATGCTTAAGAACATTTATGAATGTCATACAAAAGTAAATAAGACAAAGATACGAATCTAGAGATTTAAGTATGAGTATATCAAGATGGGTGAGTATGAATTCAGTAGTGGATTCTTTAATAGGATGAATGACATTGTCAGCACTATTAGATGTCTTGGTAAAAATTTAGGAGAATCTAATATTGTTCAAATGATCTTTAGAATTACTCCGGAAAAGTTTGATGCCAATGTTTCTTTGTTGGAAGATAGAGGTCCAAAAATATTATCTCTAGATGACAGGAATAGTTCCCTCATCACTTGTCAAATGATAAGGGAGAAAGTTATGAAAGTAAAAACATAATTTTATTGAGAAATTTCTTTCAATGATACCAAGAAATAATACCCCAAGTCTATTATTTAAGAAAAAGAATCTATAGATTATAAATTTTAAAATGAGGTATGTAAAAATCATGATGTATTTTTATCCTTGTTTTTAAAAAATGTGAGAATAGTTATTGGTAAATATAAAGGGAAACTTCCCTTGAATTTTGTTGAATCTGGATCCATTGGGAACATTGTGGATAATTTTCCTTTAAGAAATAAATAATAGGACAATAATAAAGATGAAACAAGGTTATGAATATTGGGGAAGAAACAGAGCGATAAATCTAAACATATTACAAAGGGAAAGAAAACAAGTTCTCCAAATCTAAAAGGAGATTTTTTATCTAAATATGATGAAGAATAGGAAAAAAACTGAATCCAAAATGTTTTATGAGAATTATAGAGAGAATAATTTCATTGAAATCATTAACAATCAATATTTCAAAAGCAGTAGTTCTAAAGAAGAAGGATGCTAGAAAAGTTATATATGTGTCCAAAAAAACAAAGTGGAAAATATAGATGTTTCTAAAAATTACGGTTCAAAAAATGTTTCTACCAATTATTATTTTTATAATGCTAGAAAAAACATGAGTTGAAAAAGATTATTCTAGGTGATAACAGAAAGGTTGGTGGTCAACAACATTCTAATAAGAATGATAGTAAGGCTGTTGAGAAACATGCTCAAAACTCTAGAAAGTATGGAATTTATAGAGTAAAATATAATTTCTATTGATACTTATGGTATAGTGGTGGATTTGGGAATATTAAAAACATGTGTTGTTTTTGAAAAAACATTACTAATATTCCACAAATTAAAAAGACAAATTTTTTAGGGGGATTCAATCCTCTCAAAATAAGAAACCTGGGAAGGTTGGTGTGAAATTTAAAAATAGATTCCAACCTTTGGAAAATATTTATTAATGATTTGAGGAACATGGAAATCTTAAAAAATTATTTATTTTTTTGTTATTGGGATAATAGATTTTTTGTTAATAACTCTCAAAAAAAGGATGTCAAGAAAGATAAAGTGAAAGAAAAATATATTTTTCGAGAAACTGCTCTTAATGATACAAAAGGAGAATGAACATAAATATTGTATAGTGGGTTTTATTCTCATATGATAGAAGACTTAAAATATTTTAATAATTTGAAATAATTCAAAGAAGGAAGAATGACATTTGGAAATGATTAATTGATCATACCACGATTCAATATATTATTTTCACCCTTACACCATTTTATTAAACCGAATTTGTATTGTAAATTCCAAATATAATAACAAAATGAACGTAATGTTTGATTCAATTATTTTGTGTTTATCACTTAGAAAAATGGAAATGTTACTTTTTTTGATAATTTCATTGAAGGTGGAGGTGATTAGGAGGATCTATGATGAAGTCCAAGAAAAATGGGCCAAAATGCACAGGATCCAAGCACACCAGTGGATTAATCCACAAACTTCTACTAGGTCGTGCCTCCAAATGGGCAGATATGTTTTGGGATGGTCCGGAATTTAATAGGATACATTGCATCTCAAGGAACCCAATCCCAAATCGGCTTTTAAGGGGCCCATCCGAACTAATATGTCTAAGCCACTGAATATTCACAAAGTCAAAATTGACGTTCTGTAATATGTCCATATCTAGACCCATGATTGTCCAAATGATTCCAAACATTTAGTGGTGATATTTAAGAAGTGGGGATACACCTTTTTAGTATTTTCAAAATGTATATTCGACTGTCTATTAGCCCAAAACCATCCTCCAATTGGTTTATCAAAATATTGGTGCCCAAAACCACTTCCCATTTTGGCAATAAAAAGGCACCTTCAGCACCCCATATGGTAGTTCGATCTAGAAGTGAAGATCTACCATTTTGGAGTCCTAGAGGAGTCTATTTCTCATCCTAGAAGTTCTAGAGGCTCATATCCTCATATGGGGATCAAATATGATGGTGAAGTTCTGCCCGAGCCTCCTCCTCCTCTCGATGGCGAGCTAAATTGTGGATGATCATTTTGAGGGAGCTACACACACTTGGGAAGGAGTTCCAGTACTAGTTAGTGTACTGGTTTTTTATAATTTTTGTGTTAAACATTTCACTTATTTCTTATCTTGACATTATTTTTCCTTGAATACAATTCTTTTTATATAATTAAGTGAAACACTTTTTATTTTAACACTGATTGGGTTGAAATTTCAAGTGGGAATCTTGGGTTGTTCCAATTATAAAACCCAAGAATCCTTTATCAACCACACTTATATATGAGATTTAAATATTCTTTATTATTCCTTATTCTATAATTGATAAAAAACATTGACACCATGATCATTGTGTCATGGGTTTCTTCTTTGTCTATCATTTTAAGGGGTAAGAGGGTAGTCAAGATCCTGACAACCTTCAACCAAGGAATTAAACAAAACCATGTGAAACCTTCAGAGCAATGAACTATTGAAGATGTGTAGTGAACATGAAATTTTTTCTGTGTCTCATAATTCTTAAACACCACTTTTATTTATAATCTATTAAACTCTTTAATTAATTCATTTTTTTAAAACTGTTTTCAAAACAACCCCCTCTTTTAGTAAATTTTATTATGAATACACACTCAAAACATATCAACGCTCCTTGAGAGAAGACCTAGGGTCTTCCCTATACTATAAATCAATCTTAAAATCATAATAAATTTGACATGTCATGACAACGCTGTCAAATGATGGCACCGTTTCTGGGGAGCGCTTTGTTTTTTAAGTGCGTGTTTTGGATACGTTTTTTGTAAATTTTGAAAATATTTTTTTTAACTTATACATCTAGAAATATTTTTGTGTTTCGATTTATTTATTGTTTAGTTTTTGTTCATCATGAATTCTAATCTGGGATATTTACTACCTTTCAAACCCGAACCAGAGAGGATCTTACGTTAGTGACCCTCAGACGCATAAGAGAACCCTTTTAAGGAGGACACACAAAAAAACAACACTCTTTTGGATCCTTCATAATCTTCTTCTAGAACCAACATCAAAACTGAAATAAATTTGTATAAAATGGATGAAAACAATAGAACACTAATATAACTAACCTCACCTGATGTTGATATCCATCCCACATACATTCAATTATAAGGAAAGGCACCCAATTTTGAACTAAAATCTGGTTTAATTCATCTATTACACAGATTCCATGGAATTCTTGGAGAAGAACAAAATAAACACATAAAATAATTTCATATTGTGTGTTCTAAATTAAAACCTATAAATTTGGAGGAATAACAAGTAATGATCAGATCATTCCCATTTTCATTGGAATACACTGCAAAAGACTTGATAAAAATGTGAATTCACCAATTATAGGCTGAGCGGACATAAAATGCCTTTTTCTTGAAAAATATTTCCCCACCTCTCTATCTGAAACTATAAGGAATGAAATATTTGGTATAAGGAAATAACAAGGGGAAACATTACATGAATATTTTGAATGATTTAAAAGGTTATGTTCAAGCTGTCCACACCACCAAATAAGTGACCAACTTTTAATTTAGTATTTTTATGAAGGTTTAATTCCTATGGACCGAAATATGATTGATGCTACTACAGGTGGTGTGCTAGGTGATAAGACCCCAATTGCTTCAAGAACCCTAATTGAGAACATGGAAAAAAAACTTAGCAATCTGGTTCATGGTATAGTGTACCCATTCGAGGTGTCCATGAGGTGAAAAGTGATGAATTTGAGAAGAAGGTGGACATGAAGTTCGAAGAGGTAAGTACCCTTTTACGACAAATCTCTCTCTCCCAAGGGAAATCATAGTCTCCTCTTCCTATCCATTCTAAAATCTACTATTCTGACACCCATTATTCTGACCAATTCCTCTAATTGAGAAAAATACCTAAGAGTTGGGAAGTAATCTTCCTAGGACGCCCTTATAACAAACCCTTTAGGAAAGAACCATACTATCCATCCAACTCTGGGTGGAAAGAAAACCAAGCTTATAGGCACGTGGGGTATTCAAACCATCCTCATCAACAATGGAACCAACTACGCTAGAGTAGCCCTCCACCACCACCACCTAGAAATACCCAAACACTACAATGGCCTTTCCAACTGCCCCTCCCAAGTCCGATCCCATCCTAGAAGATATGATGAAACAAATGGCTTGCAACAATCTCCAATTCCAAAAAACCAACCAAGCATCCATACAAGACCTAAAAACCCAATTAGGCTAATTAGATAACCTGGTTGGTGAAATCCAAATCCATGGGTTGGTTAAACTACCCTCTCAACCAGTATTTAACCCTAGGGATATAAGAAATGTCAGTGACATCACCCTTAGGAGTGGAACAAAACTTAAAAGAAAAATGTACCCTACATTAGAGTAATCCTCTCCTAACAAAACCACCATCGCATTCACTGAAAATGCTCAAAATGAGGTAGAACCTTTTCTTGAGAGAGGCCCTTCTAAAGGAAAGAGTGTGTATATTGATGAGTCACCTAGCCCAACCAATCCTCTTCCATTTCCTAAAAGGGCCACCCAACTACGAAAACAAAAATAAATAGAACATGATAAAGAAATATTGTAAATTTTAAAAAATGTACAGGTTAACATCCCCTTGATTGATGTTGTGAAGGAAATTCCATGATATGCAAAGTTGCTAAAGGAGATGCATACACAACGAAGGAAAATTCATGGAGATGAAATGGTGAGCTTGGGGAGGAATGTTTCACCATTGATAGAGCCAGAATTTCCTACTAAGTGCAATGATACAGGAACATTCTCAATTTCGTGTACCATAGGGGAGTATTATTTTTCAAATGTTATGGTTGATTTTGTCACCTATATTAACGTGTTGCCTTACTCCATTTACTCTTCATTGATTTTTATTGAACTAAAGCCCATTGGAATAGTCGTTCGGCTAGAAAATCATAGCACAACACACCCTTCAGTTGTGTAAGAGTATGTTCTTGTGAGGGTGAAAATTTTAATTTTTCATGTTGATTTTTATGTGTTAAAAATGGAAGATGATAGGATGAATAGACATGGTCCAATTATATTGGGGATACCCTTCCTAAAAACCTCAGAAACCATAATTAATGTCCACAATGGTACATTATATATGGATTCTTGTGGTGACATTGTCCACTTCAACATCCTTGATGCCATGAAGCACCCCTCCAAAGAACATTCCACCATCTCTATTAATTCTATATATGTACTCCCTTCCCTGGAAAAAATTTCATTTCATTCATTTGATACCATTTCTGAGTTTCTTTTATTCATAGAAATGCTAGGAAATGATTCAATCATTGATTGTTGTATTGGTCAAGAGAAATGTAATGCATTTTTTTGAATGGTGATTTATTGAACAGTAAGGATCACTTAACCATCAATGATACTTCTACGCTTATAAAAGCTCATTCCTCTATTGAGGATGATACCATTGAGTTGTTAGATGAGATCAGTGACCTCTCACTTTCACACACACCCCCATCAATCCAAAATCCAACAGAATTAGAACTAAAAAAACTGCCTCAGGATTTAAAATATTCATATCTTGATAATGGAAAAAAGTTTCCTGCCATCATTGCTAGTTCACTCCCTCCTGAGCATGCAATGAGACTTCTTGAATTTTTGAGGTAGTATAAACTAGAATTGGGATGAACACATTTTTACATTTCTAGTATTATCTCATAATGTTTTACACGTCACATTTTATTAAATGATGAGGATAAACTAGTGAGGAAGTTACAACGTCGACTGAACCCAAACTTCCTAGAAGTTGTGAAAGAGGAGGTAACAAAATTATTTGTTGCTGAAACAATTTACCCCATCTCTGATATCCAATGGGCTAGGCCCATTCAAGTATTTCCTAAAAAAATCATCCTTACAACAATAAAAAATGAAAATAATGAATTGGTTCCAACTCGTGTACATAATAGTTGGCATGTCTGAAAAGACTATCATCGACTAAACCAACACACCAGGAAGAACCATTTCCCATTTTCATTCATTGAACAAATGCATGAGAGGATATCAGGGAAGTCCCATCACTATTTTCTTGATGGGTATTATGGATATTTTCAAATCTATATTTCCCCCAAGGACCAAGAAAAGATGACCTTCACTTGCCCCTTTGACACATTTTCATATTAGAGGATGTCATTTGGTCTGTGCAATGCTCTGATTACTTTCCAGCGATGCATGGTTAGTATTTTTTCGGATTACCTGGAGAATTTCATTGAAGTATTCATGGATGATTTTACTATTTATGGATCCTCTTTTGATGAATTTTTGAGTAGTCATTCTTTATACCTAAGTCACTGTATTGAAAATAATAAGTTATTAAATTATGAGAAATGCCATTTCATGGGGTGAAAATGTCTAGTTTTAGTACATATCATTTTTGGGGATGCTATCTAAGTAGATAAATCAAAAGTAGATGTCATTTCTTCCTTAAAATTCCTAAAAAATGTATGGTATGTGTGGTATTTCCTAGGTCATACTGGGTTTTACCATCGTTTCATTAATGAATTTAGTAAAATTACACTCCCCTATCCCAATTACTCCAAAAATAAAAAGAATTTGTTTTTGATAAAGAATGTGATGAATCTTTTAATAAGTTAAAATAGATTCTCATGTCACCCCCGGTAATCCAACCACCTCGGTGGGATTTACCATTCGATCTCATGTGTAACGCCTCTAACTGTGTAGTTGGGGAAGTATGGTCACAAAGGGTTTATCAAGCTCCACATGTCATTGCCTATTCCTCACATACATTGGACCCTGCCCAAGAAAACTACACCACAACTAGAAAAATAATTTCTTGCCATTGTGTTTTCCATAGATAAATTTAGGTTATATATTTTAGGGTCTAAATTCATTGTGTTCTTAGATGATACATCCCTTGGGTATCTCATTAAGAAACCAGAAGCCAAACCACGTATCATTCACTGGATGCTCCTCCTCCAAGAATTCAATTTAGAAATTAGAGATAAAAAAGGAGAAGAGAATATGGTGGCTGACCATATCAGTAGGATTCATCGATCCTCAGACATTGAATCATCCCCCTATATTCTCACAAATGACGTGTTTTCTAATGAGAAACTGTACCGAGTGTATCATGTTATTCCTTGGAATGCTTAAATTGTAAATTTATTGGTATCATCTTACATTCTTATTGATTTCAAAAAACAAACAAGCCGACCATTTAAAACATGAGTCCCTTTTGAATATTTGGGACAACCCTTATCTCTGACACACCTATAGTGATCAAGACCTTAGGTACTGTGTTCCCAATTGTGAGTTTCAGTCCTTTCATAGGTTCTTCCACACTCTTGCTTGTGGGGGCCACTTTGGTCACCAATGGACTGCTCGCAATGTCCTCAATTCTAGTATATTTTGGCCCACATTGTTTCAGGATGCCCATGACTTCTGTAAATCTTTTACTCACTAGCATAGAATAGAGAATGTATCTAAAATAAATGAGATGCCACAAAAACCCTTTATCTTCCATGAAATTTTCGATGTTTGGGGAATAAACTTTATGAGACCATTCCTTAATAAATTTGGTAACCTGTACATTCTATTGGCAGTAGATTATGTTTCAAAGTGGTTAGAGGCACGAGCTATGAGGACTGATGATTCTAAGGTAGTAGTATAATTATTGAGAACACAAATATTCTGTAGGTTTGGCTTACCTAGGTTCACCATCAGTGACCAGGATTGTCATTTTTACAACCGAACAATGCAATCACTTTTACGTTGGTATGAGGTCGGTCATAGAATGTCTACTACATATCACCCATAGACCAATGGTCAATTTGATGTGTCAAATAGAAAGGTAAAATAGATTCTTGAAAAAATAGTTCATCCTAATAGAAAATATTAGAGTATTAGACTTGATGATTTCTTATGGGATTACTATACTGATTTGAAAAATCCCATTGGCATGTCACCATATCAGCCAGTGTTTGGAAAGATTTGTCACCTCCCTATTGAGATTGAGCACCGGGCCTACTGGGCCATGAAATATTACAATTATAATATTTCTGGCATAGGTGCTCAAAGGAAGTTTCAGATTTAGGAGATGGAGGAAATGAAAAGAGATGCATATGGGAACTCTAGGATTTATAAGGAGCGAACCAAGGCTACCCACAAGTATCTCATCCTTCATCATCAGTTCCAAATTGGGCAGAAGGTACTCTTTTATATTGTAAGGGTGAAGTTGCATCCCGTTAAGCTTTGTTCCTGCTGGTTTGTACCATACACTATTACTAACATCTCTCCATTTGGTGTTGTCCAGATTCAAAATGAAGAAACCAAGAAAACCCACACTGTCAATGGGAAATGGAAGAAGCACTTCCATGAATCCATTCTAGAGTCCCCGATGGAGGAAATACATGTTCAGGAAGCAATATATGAATGATAGTCACCAGGTTTTATCCTTCCTCCCCACATACTCTTTTATTAAAATTAGGATACTTCTACTTTAGGTGTGGATGGTGGGTATATTCATGGTTTAGTTAGGAATTTTCATCATCTTTATTTTTATCTTTCTATATTGTTGAATTGTATTGTTACTTTGCCACATTCCCTACCTCTCACCTTTTTACCAGAATATTAACTTTTTTATGACTAATTAATCATGAAAAATGATTCCATTTTAATCATGGAAGTTATTGAAAGTGAATTTTGAATGACCATATTTCATGTTGTTTTAACATTAAAAAATAAATTCAGATAAAATGAAAATTTGATTAATAATTAAATACTATGGTATGACTTTATTTTTAAATTTAGTTCTTTTTTGATGATATAAATGGTTGTATCATTTCAAAACCTTTGAGAAGAATGACACCCTTTTGTGAATAGTTTAAGGGGAAATTGTTTCACATAATCTATCCACAATTTTTTTCACCCAACCATGAAGTGTGAAAATATATTACTTAATGGAAGATAAATATAATTTAGGTTGATTATTCTCTACTTTCCAAAATCATTTTTCCATATGTTCGTTCTTTATCTGATTAATTTTATTACTATGTCAGATTGACCTATGTTTGTGTACCTTCTATTCAACTGTTGTAATCCCTCAAAAAAAGAGGGGTTTTATATTGGGCATGTCAAAAACCACCCTCCCTCAACCTTTGATCTTGTTATAACTATTACATTTAGTGTCGTGAGGAGATCAAACATGGGTTGGGAGAAGAGTGTGAGATTTTCTCCAAGTGAAAAATTTGAAAAAAATTAATTAAATGAGGGGAGTGATGAAATGTTCAACATATGGAGATATCAATGTCGGGAGATTTTGGTTTGAATTTTGGGAATGATTAAGTGAGTGGGTCTTGAAATTTGATTTCAAATGATGTGGGGAAAGTTTGGTTGAAAGGATCTTGTAAGTAGAAAATTATTAAAATAACATATAGTTACTCAATAGAAAGTGGAAAGAATAACATGAAATTGTTGTCACACACACACGTGTAGAATTAGTGGTATGATTAAATTTTGAATTATTTTATTTTATTTGTATCATGCATCTCTTAGAATTTCATTTGGACACAATTTTTTGAGATGAATTTTTCAATGATCATTGAGAATAACTCCTCAGCGTTTTTTTCTTTGATCAAATATCTATCAGGAATTAAATTTTCATTGAATGTTAAATATTTATGAAGTTGTAAATATCTACATGCATAATTTTTGGAAATTTGACTTCGCCAATGAGAGAAAATGTTTAGGTGTGGGGTTGTGATGGTACCACGATTCACTATGTCATTTTCACTCTTACACCATTGTATTAAACTGAATTTTTATTATAAATTCTAGATATAATAACAAAATTAACTTCATGTTTCATTCAATTATTTTTTATCACTGTTAATATGGTAAATTTTACTTGTTTGGATAATTTTATTGACGTTGGAGGCGATTTGGAGGATCCGTGATGAAGTCCAAGAAAAACGGGCCAAACTGCACAAGATCCAAGCACACTAGTGGATTAATCCGTACATTGTTACTAGACCGTGCATCCAAATGGACTTATATTTTGCGGGATGGTCCAAAATTTAATAGGATACATTTAATCTCAAGGAATCCAATCCAGATTCGAATTCTATGGGGCCCATCCAAACAGATCTATCCAAGCCACCAAATATGAACAATGTCAAAAGTTGGATTAGGTAATATGTCCATATCTCGTGCTGTGATTGTCCAAATGATTCCAAACAATCAGTGGTGATATTCAGAAAGTGGGGATACAATGTTATAGTATTTTTAAAAGGGGTATTACACTGTCTTTTATCCTAAAACCATCATTTAAGTAGTTTATCAAAATTTTGGTTCCAAAAACTACTTCCAATTTTGGATATACAAAAGGCACCTTAGGCACCCCATTTGGTGGTTCAAACCAGAAGTGAATCTCTCCTATTTTGAAGTCCTAGAGGTTTCTCCTCCTCATCCTATAATTTCTAGATGCCCCTATCCTTATAGGGGGATCAAATATGAAGGTGAAGTTCCACCCGAGCCTCCTCCTCCTCTCAATGGTGAGCTAAATAGTGGACAATCATTTAGAGGGAGCTACACAGACTGGGGGGAGTTTCGACACAAGTTATTCTTATAGTTTTTTATAATTTCTGTGTTAAATATTTCACTTATTTCTTATCTTGACATGATTATCCCCTGAATTCATTTCTTTTGATATAATTAAGTGAAACCCTTTTTATTCTAACATCGATTAGGTTGAAATTTCAAGTGGGAATCTTTGGTTTTTCTGATTAGAAAACACAAGAATCCATTCTCTCTCACACATATATGATATTTCAGTATGATTTGGTATCCCTTTTTCTATAATTAAGAACAAAACCTTGATAACATGATCATTATGTCAAGGGTTTCTTCTTTGTGCATCTTTTTAAGGGGTAAGATGGCAGTCAAGATCTTGACAACCTTCAATAGAGAATTAAAAAAAACCATGTGAAATTGTCAGATCAATGAACTATCAATGATTTGTAGTGAATTTTAAATGATCTTCTTATCTCATAATTAAAAAACACCACTTTTATTTATCAACTATTAAACTCTTTAATTGTGTTATTTTATATTTAAAACTATTTTCAAATCCACCCCCTCTTTTAGTAAATTTTATTAAAAATACACACTAAAAACCTATCAACTCTCTTTGAGATACAACCTAGGGTCTTCCATATACTATAAATGAATATTAAAATCATAATCAATTTGACGTTTCATGAAAACTTAGTCATTAATTTCTCAGAATAAAAGGTATAGAATCTACTATTATTGGGAAAGAAAAGCTAAAGTCCATGAAAGATTTGTTTGTTGATGGAATAAAACACAACTTTAAAAGTGTTTCAATGATTTTTGATGAAGGAAAAAAAATTATTTTCATAAAATATGGGTTTGGTGTGAAACTTTAGTAATATGGAAAGATAGTTACAAGTGGCCATCACATAAAAGTAAACTCATTCCAAGTTGGTGAGGTTTAAAACTCTTGTTACTTATGAATGGTGGAAGAAAATAAACTATGTCATAAAATTTTGGTACACATGTGTTAGAGAAACATGAGAAATTTATTAATGGGATAAATGTTTTGTGGTATTCTTGATATGTCAAGAAGAAGAGATTTGTGTTCTCTAATCTTTCAAAAAGTAAATATTACAAACTCTATGCATAAGAAAGTTGAAATTTATTCAAAAAGACCCCTAGAAATTATTCATTTAGATATCTAAGGTTTGATGAGAAAATAGTCAAATCATGGAGATAAATACCTCATTACATTCATTTATGAATTTACTATCAATAATTTTGTTATGTATATGAAACATAATTATGATGATCTAAAAATGTATAAATGTTTCAAGGATAGAGATGAAAATGAATGTGATTATTTAGTAGTGTAGTTGAGAATCGAGAATAGTGGTGAATAAAAAAATGTAGAGTTTGAAATTTATCTTGAGAAGCATGGAATTCATAATGATTTGTTTACACCATATACTCCTCGAAAAAATGGTGTTACTGAAAGGGAAAATAGAAGTTGGTTGAAATGGGGAAAACTATGTTACTTGAACATGGTCTTTCTCATTAATATTTGTGGTAAGCCATGAACATTATTGTATATATTCAAAAATGATTTTTCTATAGGCCAAGTTCAGATATAACTGCATATGAAATTTTTTATAAAAAAACATCAAGTTTGAAACACTTAAGTGTTTTTGGGAGTCCATGCATCAAAAAGAAGAAATGCAGAAACCTTGGGAAGTTTTAAAAGAGAGGCGAATATGGAATTTTTCATGGATATTCTCTAGAAGGAAGATGATATAGATGTTTTAACAAAGTGATAATAATATTAGTTCAATATTTTGATGTGAATGTTTTTGAAAAATCTAAGGATGATACTAAACTAACTTATTAATATAAGGAAGATGAATAGGATGAAATATTTTTTGTTAAACACTCTGATAATGACATAAAAAATTATAATCCGACTCAATAAGAAGAATCAGACTCACCTATTTCTAGTGATTAGGATGAATCTTGAAAATCTCATCCCAGACTAAGGAAGAAAGTGCAAGTTCAAAAAATTATTGGTTATCAACATCAAAAGGTTCAAATTAGAATAAACTCAAAAGTTATTAAACATAGTTCTTTGTATTAAAATGTTGATCCTAAAGATGTGAATAGAGATTTTGAGCATCTGATATGGGTTCAGGCTATGAATGATGAGTTGGATCACAAAGAAAATAATGATAATTAGAAGCTCGTATCTAAAACAAATGACAACAATATTATCGACACAAAGGGATTTATCTGGAATAATATAAATGAAATGGTAAAGAGATAAGAAACAATGAAATATTGGTGTGAAAAGGATACTCATAGTCGGAAGGCATAGATTTTGATGATATATTTTATCCGGTTTCAACATTGTAAACAATCAGAATCTGTCATGATATTTCTATATAATGAATCTAGAAATAATTTAGATGGATGTAAAATCCAATTTTTTTAATGGGTATACCGATGAATATTTTTATATTAAACAACCAAGTGGCTTTATAATTTAAAAGGATGGATGTTATATGGGATAGTTGAAGAAACCCTTGTATGGTATAAAACGTGCACTGAAGGTATAATATTCCAAATTGGATACCTAAAGAATAAATACATGTTTTATGAAAGGAAGGGTTGATAGTAATATGTACATTGAATAAATTTAGTAGATTTACCATATTTTAATTATTTATGTTGATGAAATTATATTTTCTTGGAATTATGAATGTAATTGTTTGATATTTTTGGGATAGATGAAAAAGTTGTTTTTATATTTCCATTCAGGGTGAAATGAAATACTTTATTGGGTTAAAAATATAACAAAATAAGAAATCCATTTTTTTCTCAAAAAAGTATGCTAAATAACTTCTTAATAAGTTTGAAATGAAAAATTTGAAACATGTTTGGACATGGATTTTAGAGGGAACCAATTAAACTAATTATGGAGAAGGAAAGTAAGTTGACTCAAAAGAGTTTTAGAAGCTAATTTAAAGTTTTATTATTTGATTTCCTTAAGACCAAATACTATTTATTCTATTAAATTATATGAAATACTTTAGAATTATCCAAAATAATCACATATTTTTTTCTGAAAAAATAATTCCTAGATATATCAAAAGAATTTTTTTTTTGAATTAGGTATTACATATCATAAATTATTTACTTGTTTGGGCATTTATAGACCAATTAGGAAATAAATGTTGATGATACACGATACAAAAATTATGTATTTTTCTTTCGAGGGAAAATTTTTGTTTGTTAGCATACTGAGAAACAAAATTTACTAACTCTTTATAGGGATGAATATGAGTATGTTTCTACCACTCAAGATGATACTAAAAAATGTGGTTAAAGACTCATTTGGAATGCATAATTGTTGAAGTAAAGTTACCCTTTCTCTTGGGTTGTGATAATAAAAGTTCCATCAACCTAACAAGATACCCAATAAAAAATTATCGTTCAAATAATGTTTACATCAAGTACAACTTCATCAAAGACCAAGTGGAAAATAATGAATTAAATATAGAACATATTCCTACATTGGAATAAGTTACTGACATACTCAAAAAAACCATTACTGAATGAAGAATTTCTCAAGATGAGGTTGATTATGGGCATCCAACCACTTTATCATCAAGGTTGAGGTATGTTTCTTTGTCCCCTATCTAATCATGTATTTTGATTGTTTTTTCAAGGGGGATAATGGTTTCATATATCTATCCATAGATATGTGATAAACATTTTAATGAAGCATGTATGTAGGGGGAGTTTTGGGTAAGTTGTGAACTCACCCTATAAGTGCGTGAATGATTATAATAGTTTTTTAGAGGGGTCATCAAAAACTTTTGTTTATTGGTAAGTGGAAGAAGTGAATAAATATGTGAATAAAAGTTAAAGATGATTCATAAGTAACTACTTCTGGATAACATGGTTTTTCTGTCAATAATTATTATATCCTATAATGAGTTAACTCATGTAGGATTAGAATTGGTGATATGTTTTCCATTGCATGAGGTTACAAAGTTCAGTGATTTATGAAACTTGGTTGAAAAACAAATCCAAAGGGTGATATTGTTGGGACCAAGTTGGAAACAATTTGTTTTTAGAAGATGGAAGAAGTTTTTTATGAAAGTGTTGTCTTTGGTTGTCAAAGAAGAATGAAATTACATCTCTTTATAAAATTTGGTGATTGGAATCATCGTTATAATTAGATGATAAGATGAAAAATTATAAATAAATACCATCGTATAGTGAAGACGTTTTCTAGAATAAAAGGTTCATCAGACTCACATTGGGTATGAAATGAAAGGTTTGATCATAATTAGAAGAAATATCAGAGTTTTCATGGATTTAATGTTAAATTTGAAAATTCTATGCTGATGTTCAATGTTCTCAATGTCATAAAGAAGTCATGAATATAATGAGGTTTTTTAGAAGAATAAATTTTTTGAAATCAAATCTCTCTATTCTTGATTTATCGGTGTGATATTACCAGATGTATAATAGTTTTTAGGTCGTGATGCTTTTGTTCGGAACATGAGAAAATGAAGATTCTGGTTTTTAATCAAACCAATAAGACACAAAACGAAAATACCTTGGGAAAGATGTTGGTATGGTAAGAAGTTTATAATGAATCTAGTTAATTTGGTGCGGTGTTCCACCAATCATCATAGTAATATTGACATTGATCATCAGATATAGTGATGGTTGAAAAAGGTAATCAGAGGAAGATAAGTTTTTTTTGAAGAATATCAATAAGTGGATATTGTTGAAACTGAAAAGAATTTAGAAATCATTGAGACCTATAGAAAATGGGATTAAACATAAATAAATAATGTAGCCAACCATTTTCATATAGATAATTTTATTTTTATTTCGGTTGAGAATGAAATAAGGAATATGAAATATTTTGCATCAATTGGGTCAATAGAAAAAGAAAAAATTGTTCGGTGTCTTAATCAAATGATTCAAGACATATAAGATGACATGTGGTTCTGACCATTATAATATAGGTGAAATTTATATATTAGAGGAAATCCATGACCTATACTACAAGAACATGTTGGCACTGATAAAAGTCATCAAACCTGGGATCATCAGTCTGAGTAAAAGAAGAAATGGATAATTTATTGGAGAAGTTACAAATGTTGGAAAATTATTGTTAAGGAATTTTAAAGCTGATGCTGAAGTGCTGCTAAGTATGTTTAGGAATCATTAGTAGTTTTTACTATGATTATGGAAAAATAAAGGTGACTAAATTATTATGAGGTAGAAACAATTTTATGGGAGAATAATTTCAGTGTTTTATCTCTATTCGTTGGTTTGGATAATCAAAGTGATTTGTTCATCAATAAATTGGTATAAGGAAACATAATGAAGAATTTAATATTGTACACATGTCTTCATCATCATGAATAAATCAGAATGAAAATCATAATTATATTGAATAATTTTTAGAAAGTATGAAGCGAGCGGAAGTTGTCAAAATATTTTAGAAGGTTTGAGAATAAACAAGAAGATTTGAGAAGTGCTGAAGAAGTAAAATATTAGGCCGAAATGTAAATAAAATTGAAGTTTAGGTAAACTTGGATAATCATGAATAAATTCTATATTCCCTACTAAATCATTTTTGTATAAACTATAAATAGTGGGAAGTACATTGTAATTTTTGACACTTTTACTGATCACAAGTGAAGAGAGATGGTGGCGAACTGAATGCTTTCAGAGGGAAATATTTTATGGATTGACATTTCATGGGGTTGTTTTTTGGATAGAAGAAGAAGAATAAAGAATATCATATTCAGTTGGTTATTAGATCAAATTGGATCATTAGAATAAGAAATTGGATTGAGATTTACAGACTGAGGCAGCAGTAGTTCAGAATTTTTTTTCATGGTATTCTGACAAAGTTATATTTCTATATTGAGAAATAAGACTAACTAATCAGACTGAATATCATTACAAAGTCTATTGAATTTCTTACCTACTTCTGGGAAGAAAATTGAATAACTGTTTTGAAGATTATATTTGTGAAAGTTTACATGGTAGTACAATAACATATTTCTAAGAAATTGGTTAATGTTTCTTAAATTGTTGCACAAAATTGTTCAACAACATTTCATGATACTTTAATAACATACACAATTGTACTGATCATAGTGCTACACATGTGTAAGGGTATATCCTAGTTTTTGTATCTAACTAAATTAATTTTTTTAATGGATTGTGTGTTATCAAATTGTTAATGTACCATATGAAGGATTTAGATACTTTTATTGATCAGTGAACCTTGTAAATATTTGTGTTCTAGTGGATATGTGTTTTTTTTGTTTTTAGAAAAGTGATAATAATTTAATATGAGGTGAAGGTTGTTTCAAAAGGTAGGAAACATAAAATAAAATTATATCATAGATTCACTTCCTCCCCATCTCAATGATACATTGATACAGGATGGGAAATCTCAATTCTTCTCCCAAAAATATCCAAAAGTCCATGATTATGGAGAACCATAACTTTGAACCTCCATATCATGTGCATTCTGACGATGAGGTTTTCAAGAGGCCTCTTTTGTCCGAACATCGAAGATACCGTCTATCACACCAGATCTTCCTATATGGGTTCAATGAGCTATATGAATTTGTCATCCCTTCTCCAATATACAGTATTCCATATTATTTGGTATCAAATTACTTTTATTTTATTCAAACAATAGTTTTGAGGATGGAAAACTATTCATAGCATGGTCCAATTAGTTGTCCTATATTCTAGAGAACTCCCCTCTAGGTCTAAATGGCTATGATTTGGCCAATCAAACCATTTTTCAATGATATTTGACCATATTCATTCCTTCTTTGGACAACCCAGGTTGTGGTTAGAGGTTAAAATGGGAAATTAATCTTGGTGGAAAATGTTCTAATGAATGGCGTATACATTCTTGGTTTGGAAATAGATATTCATAATTTCATAACAAGATACATGCTATATATATTTATAAGGTTTTATGGGTTCCCCAATTCAATGTACACCATCAATCATACATTATCAAAGAAGTTATTAGTTGTTGGTTCCCTAGTACCAATTCATTCAATTTTCCCATGACAAAGAAGGAATCAGCATTTTGGATATCTCTTGACATGTCATGATATCTTCCCTTAGGTAACAATAAAAAAATTTCCTTCCTATTGCATACATTTGGGATGAAGCCACATAGACTCCAGTTTTTGAAATGGATATGCTCAACATTATGTAGGAAAATTTAATAAAAGGGATGAATATGTGCTCAAACATCTCCTATAAATATTGGTCCAAATTTTCTTTTATCATAGCATAACTCGGCCGACTGCTATACATCCACACAAATTTCCTTGCTAGTTTGGTTTGTGATAGTGTCAGATCATAATTGGAACTACAAGAAGCTAGATTATATACTTCATTGTGTTACTAGGTGAGACCATAGATATCAATGAGCCTTAGGCTAGTGAGTTTCCTGGATATACTCTTAAATGGATGGAGTTTCCTTACTGGGGACGGTCCTTCATGAATCAAAATTAGCTTTCTCATGATGGATTCTTTGTTAAAAGATGGGAAAAATCTAAATCTATCTATTTTGGCTCTTTCACAACTTTACCAGCTTCTAGGCCATATCCAACAATGTAATTTCCCCTATATAATTTTTTCCCTTCTAGTTTTTAATTGACTGGATAAGGCAGAATATTCACTACAATAAGTACCAAAACACTACCAAGATCCCTAGTGCATTGTTATTACCTATGATGTTGAATATTTCTAGAGTTGAGACAATGTTGTTGGGTCCTGATGAGGGTTCCAAAATGGTGATTCAATCTAAAAGTTTCAATTTTATACCTTATCCCGCGCCATTTGGTAATCTTTTCGATGATGGTAGTGGCTCTCTCGATGAATGATCATATAATATCTCCCTTAGGTATGTGATTCTCATGACAAGGATAGATGAGATGATTATTTTCAAGATATGTACCCTTTATTGGTCTTCTCATTAATTTAATTGCATCCAAAGTGTTTATCCACTCCCCTCAACTAGCATATAGGGATAATGGCATCATGTGGTTATCCACCAGTAATATTTTATATTGACACATGATGATACCAATTATAATGTCATCATTCCACCTATTGGCACACCTATATTCCTAGATTATGATTACTCCCAGTATTTTGTGTAATATTACCTTGGTGGTGTGATGAACAGACTAGTCCATCATGTGGATACACCGTGTGCCTTACTGACTCCTTTGTCCATAACAATAATGGAGATGATTTCAAATTCGAACAAGACTTTGAGGAAGCATCCCCATCATAGAGATGACCATCCCATAAGTGGGGAAGAATTTTTTCATTAATCTAGTCCTTCATACAATTTATCTTTTGTGAGGAGAGTAAATGTGGCTTCCTCTCCCACTTCCTCATCAGCTCAACCGGTTGTTCCCCCTATTGACGTACCTAGTCCAACAGTTGCAGAGTATTAGAAATGGAGTAGGAATATTTGGTGTTAGATTCATTCCTTGATAAATAAAACTCTAATAGAAACATTTCATGGTCAATAAGAACATATTTTCTTGCTCTTTCAAAATATAGGGGCAACCGACATTGACAACCAACCATTATATGAAATCATGGAAAAAATAATATTGATGAAGAAAGAGATGGATACAAGTGAGAGGGGATTAGTTGATCTTGATGATGGGAATCCTTAGAATGAATAGATAAGGAAGCTTTAGAGGTATTGGAATAGTGAAATCATTTCATATCTGAGCTACATGCCCAAATAGATGTCTTTACCACATATATTTTGATATATGAGGAGATCATAGCTCGCTCAAAGTATGATATTTTGGCATCATCATCCTCATTTGAAAAAACTAAAAAATAATTTTGTGAGATATCTGATCTTATTATTACCCTTATTCCTAGGGAATAAGTAGAACAATTGGGGTGGGCGACACTCTGGTGGTCAGTTGAAGCTTCTAATCGGGAATATTTTGACTTTTCGACCTTAGATGATCAAAACATATTTATGTTTGATCATTGGTGTGTTTTTTTGTTTTGAATGAATCCTTGGAGAGGATATGAAATTTGGAGATCCATCCTTCTCATTCTATCAATTAATAGTTCTTCTAAACATTATATGTCTTTTTCAATCCTTATTTCATTTATAATGTTGATGATATATCATTGATCTGATGTTGCATAAATGTTCAAGGTTACTCGTCCTTCATATCATATTAAGTAATCATGAATTATTATATTCAAATGTTTATCTCATAATATATTTTACTCAGGTAATCCCCATCAATTCCCACAAAAATGAGATTCCAAATTGATTTATCTTCTCAAGTTATCTTGAGATTACATGATTCACAAAAGGATATTTTGGGTAGAATATATATCCCAGAGGGAGAGTTCACTATCATTAACTCAAGTTACTGTACATAGAAAGTTTAGATTGATTTATTCTAATACCATAGGATAGGAATTGGAAGAATTTTAACCTTTTATTTATATTTCCCTAGTTTTTTCCTAAGCTTCATATATGAGAAGGCTTATTAGGTTAAGACTTGTCTTTCTCTCAGTCCTCCCTCTTATGGGTTTTCATCATGATAGGTTTTTTGAATTTTTATTGTATTGAAAACCAAGTCATTGTTTTCCTATAGTTTAGGTAATTATATCTTGGACCTTCTAGTACTTTAGTTTATGGTCTTTTATCTCAGACATTCTATCACTATTTTTTTGGTATTTTAGCTCAGAGCTTCTATTACTATAGTTTAGGTCTTCTGGTTGAGTATTTTTATCACTGTAGTTTAGTTTCATTTAAACTGGACCTTCTATTGTTTTTTGGGTCTTTTATCTCAGACCTTATATTGATGTAGTTTAGTTTCTTTAAATCAAACAATATACTGTTGTAGTGAATGTTCTTCTAGCTCAGACCTTCTATCATTGTATTTTTGTTTCTTTTAGCATGGACCTTCTATTTTTTTAGTTTAGGGACATTTAGTCTAGACCTTATATTACATTAGTTTTGGGTCTTTAATCTATAAACTTCTTTTGTTTTTATTTTAGGGCCATCTAGTTTAGACCTTCTATTGATGTTGTTTAGGGTTTTCTAGCTCAAACCTTCTATCATTGTAGTTTAGAGACTTCTGGCTTGGAAAATGGGATTCTGAGAAGTTTAAAGTGTGTTTTCTAAGACTTTATTGATGAATATGGAATATAGGGAAGAAATTCGATGGATGAATCAAGACAACCTAAGGTTTTGAGTTCCAACATAGTGTTTCTAGGGTTCACAAGGATTAGAATTCCTTTCCTACAAGGAGGAGATTCCTCTGTTTCGCATGCCAATTACCTTATGAATCGATATCATTTTCAAATAGGGGAATCTCAAGGGTAATGGAATATTTTGGAGATGTTATGGGAAAATAGAGAAATTTTAGAGAATCAGAATTCCACATGGAGAGTTGAAATATGGATTATGTAAATCAGGTGGCCAAGAGCTTGAATCGAAGAATCATGGAATGGAGCATAAATTATAGGGATGACCCCAGGAAGCCTAAGGATCTGAGTTCTATCATAGTGTTTCTAGGCATCATGGGGATTGGAGTTACTTTCTTGAAAGGATGAGGTACCTATGGTTGGTATATCAGACCCCTAATGCATTGGTTTCATTTTTAATTATATGTGTGTCCCTCGTTACCAAGGGATGGGGAATAATCGTGAAGACTCAAACATTTCATAAATGAAGTGGTTTATGGAGAAAATGACTATCAAATAAGGGTTATATTAACCTAGGGTAGTTTAGATTTTAGGCTGGGATGCTCGGGCCCTGTTCTAGGTGGTTTTGATCCATAGGGTCTGGTCCATCAAAAGGTTTAGGAATGTAGTGTCATGTTACTTTGTTTAGAAAGGGTATAATAAACCGTGATTAAATATCAAGGATGTCAAATACGATTGAATAATCTGGTAATATGGATTGTAAATAATTTTCCAAGGCACACGAGAAATGATTATGGTATGGTAAAATCATACCAGGAATGGATTGGAACACTATGAGGTGTTGAGTTATCCCATAGCGACGTCAGGGATCACAGGGGTCAAAAATCCTTTGTTTCATGTTTTGATGCATTTGGTTGATGACTATAGACACATATGTAGGATCCTATACATAGAATCATAGTAAATAATGGTTTCTTGATGCTAGATATCTTTTTCCAAGGGCCATGTAAGGTTTGCGGTGATCTGTGATGCTCAAAACATGAAGTGTCATTTATGAAAAATGTAATAGTCAAGAACTGTTCGAGCACCCTAAAATTAATGTTGTTGCATATTTTTTACATTATCATGGTGAGGAGATGTGGATAAAAATTACATTATCTATTTTATAGACTAGTAAGTCCAATGATTATGGATCAAATTTTACTAGGGCCATGAAGTGAGCTCTATGAGCTTTATTCCACATTTAGTTTCACTCTAGTTTTTTCCTAAAATCTGGAGATAAATAGTTTATTGAGAAGGTAGTTGATTTTTTCTTGGGCCTCCCTTTATGAGTTTGTAACTAGACATGTTTTGGGTCTGTTTTACTAGGAGTTTAGGATATTATGATCTAGACCATCATAGGCTAAATGTTTAAGGTCATTCTGTTTTACAAAAGTGCTAGTAGTTTAAGGTCATGATGCACATGCACATAATATGATGGAAATTTTACATATGGTTATAAGCAGGATATATAGGGTCAAGAGCAATCCCAAACCCTTCTAACATGGGGGTGAAAATTTTATAAATCATGGATCGAGGTTCTCATTTCATGAATAATGACATGGGATAATAATGCAGGGGATGGCTTGGAACACACACAGGTGATGAATTTTTTCATAGTGATTTCAGACTCACAAGGATAAAAAATATCTTCATATAGGGCAAATATGTATATGGTTTTTAGGCAAGAGCACTTATGAATCTATAAAAAGGCTAAACAGAGAGATCTCTTTTATTTTTTGAGGTCCATGAATGGTTTCTGGTAACACAATGTTCTCACTATATGAAGTTTAATTTATGGGATAGGGTGCTTAAAAGATGATGAAATCACCCCCATACTCTGGTTGACTGAGGTCAATATGTTGTGGTCCTTTAATAAGGAATGATGATAGGTTGTGGTATGTACCTTTTAACGACAAGTATTAGGGATACATTTGCCGTGTATTTTTAATGTTACGAGACTATAGCATTTGGAATGCACTTTAATGTCCTGGGGTAAGGATGTTCATTTTATTATAGGTTAACATCATAAAATAAGGACATGGGAACCAACGTGAGAAATTATGCAAGATGTCCTGGGTGAAATTTTTAATTGGACAGGAGAATTTAGACATAGGGGAATCTTTTATCCTTTCATAGAATTATTTTTGGTAGTCATATGCTCGATCCCTACTTGCATAACTATTTCACATATGCAAGCCAACCATACATAGATATGACTCATGCGTAGGAAAAATGATCTTTTATGGCTCAACCCCATATTCAAAAGAGGAATATATATTTTTTTTTGAACATTTTAATTCCATGTGGATAGAAAATTTTCTACATAGGTTCATCCCATATGTAGTTAGGGGTATTTTTTATCATTTCATATGATACCGATGAACCTATGAATGTGGATCTGTGTGTCACTTTGTATTATATGATGTCAAGAATCAACCCATATTTAGTTCTAGTGTTCATGTTTCCTACGCAGGTTTGGCCCTTATGCAAGTATGGGGGGATATTTGTTTCATCATGTTTGGAACCATGAATCGAAGAACTGGGTGTCACTATATATCCGATGAAGATAAAAATCAAGCTGCATATAGTTTTTGAATGCGAATAGCTCTACGTTGGTCTAACCTGTATATATGGGGGGAATTGTTCCCATTGATTGTTATATTAGGGCCCGAAATTAGAGATCTGGGTGTCACTTCCTATCCAGTGATGACATGAATCCAGATAGACAGAGTTCTTAAAAGGGAAAATCTCTATGCAGGTCTGACTCATATGAAGAGGGGGCCATTTTCCCCATTGATTATTGTAGTAGAAACCCGGATTGGAGATTCAGGGGAATCACTACATATCCTATTATTATGGGAATCAATCCACACATAGTTCTTTAGAAACCATGTAATTTAACATCATGCGAAAAGGATGTAGGATTACCAATGTGAAAAGGGGATATTGTGACTGGGCCCAAGAATGGAGGTATGTGCATTACTATGTATTATGTGATGGCAGGAATCAAGTCACACATAATTCTGAAATGGAGCAGTGGTGGTAAAACAACACCAATGATACGGTCCTCTCAGGCGAGGCCCATGGTAATATGTAGTTTTGTGTCATGTAAGAGATCAACCATGCAGTTTAACATAATTTGGAAAGGAATTATAGCTTTCCTTTTAATGTATTACATCTAGGACTAAAATAACCCCACCACACATTCATAATCCTTGTTTGTGTTTGGAATCCATTTCCCAAATTCCTAAGCTCGTGTGAGAAATGTTCGGTGTGAGAAACACGGAACAGAAAAGTTCCATCTTACCATGCAGAAGAAATTATGAATAGTAAATGGGAACTTTGTATCATGTTGTTTCTAGACTGAGATATAGGATCGAGGAACCCCTACATATCTCAATGAAATGAGAATCAGGCCATAAGTAGTTATGGAAACCACACAGTGTCATGTCAAGAAGACATTATCCACGTATTTTAACATCATGTGGTATGGACGAGAGTCGCCCAACATGAAAGAATAATAATATCACAATTGGGCCCAACAATGGAGGTCAGAGAATCACTATGTATCTTATTATTGTAGGAATCATGACACACATAGTTCTGAAAACCACATGTAGTTTATTGTCATGCAGAAAATTCATCAGCAATGTTATTTAACGTATTGCAGTAAGGATGGTGGCCACCCGAGGTAGAAGAAGATAAATTTTTGGGATCCATGTAGTTATACATATTGTGGTGAGGGTGTTTTCCTCACATTTTAACCTCAGGCAGTAAGGAAAAATGACACTGTGAAATTTAAATTCATTTTCTAAGACTGCCTCTATACAATTTAATGTCATATGGTCAAGATATGTGTATGCATTTTAAGATCATGCGACTAGGATGATTGATGCTATGAAATTTAAAGTGTTGTTTCATGGTCCACTTCCATAAAAGTTTAATGTAATGTTGTAAGGATGAGAGGCAATTGATGAAAACTTTGAAAAGTATTTCTTCAGAAACCATCCATTGGTGGGGGGAATGACTCGATCCCCATCCACTATGTCCAGTGAGTAATCTTCATTATGATATACTTTATGTATGATATAAGGACCTTCCAATTTGGGTTCTATTTTTAGAGGATCATTTTATAGTATAATTGAGAATCTATGAATAAATAGATGTTCTCCTTAAGGAATGAGCAGAGGATAATATTTTTTGAAGGATTGTGTGATCTGATTCCAATTATTTTTGAGGTTTTGTAATGTACACAACCTATTATCATCAATACACTCTAACTCATCCATAATATTTTTTGATTTCTTATCATCTAAGAGTTTCCTACAGATGGATATCTGAAGTGAGGTAGACTTTACTTATATGGAAAACACTTCCTTAGTTCCATACACTAATGAATACAAATTTTCTTATGTATCAGTATGTGTGGTGGTATGGTAGGCCCATAAAGCATAAATGATCTTTTCCAACTCGGAATTATTTTCCTTATTCACCATCTTCTAGAGAATATATTATAGTCTTATAGAAATCCTCTATTTTTTCATTTACCAATGCATGATAATTGGATGAGTGATTGGACTCAATATTGTAGTCCTGGTACAATTTCTCCAAATCTTTAGAAGAGAAGTTGGTGTCTTTGTTCATTAGTATCATATGAGCGACTTCAAAACCAGTGATGATTTGGGACTTTATGAAGTTGATGATATACTTTGTACCGATTTTCATGAGGGGTATTGCCTTATCCCATTTTTAAAATAAGTTAGTAGCAGTAATGATGTAATTGAAATTCATATACGTGTTTGGGGGATATATCCCCAAAACATCTATTCCCCATACAAAAAATGACAATGAATGTTTAGTTTTATATGTAAAATATAGGGGTTAATGAATTAAGTTTGAAATAATATGGTATGCATGAAATTTCCTAGTTAATTCCACATATTCCAGTATCATTTTTTTCTAATAGTAACCAAGCATCTTGATTTGGCGGGATAGCCTAGTCCCAGACTGATGAGAATCATAGGATCTTATATAGAAATCTTACATAAAGTCGGGAATCTATCTTTCCGCTATGCATCTGAGAAGTATTCCATAAAATCTTCTATTTTAGATGTATTTTTTATCATTTGGACCATCCCTTAGGGTAATGTTCACTTTTCAAATATATATCTACTCCCCCAATTCTGGTTTTTTGGGAGTATTTCATTTTTTAGATAACCAATTATGGGATCCATTTATACATGTGTGTATTTTAGGTCATTATTTCCTTGGGAGGTGTTGAATTAGTTTTTTATTCCATTTCATAGATGATGACTGATGAAACCATCTTCTGGTGCATGATGTGGAACATTACTACCTCTTGATCATGTTTTTCCAGACTATGGTTGCATTATCCAATCATCAACATTAAAATTATTTGATTAGAGGACATGATGCAACATGGTTTCAAAAAGAAATTCCTCCATTATTCCTCTGACTTATCCAATGAGAGAAGCTGATTATTTCTTTTTAACAACGTATTTTCCATTGATCTTATTTATCACTAGCTATAAATCCCTTTGGATGTTCAGGTAGGCTATCTGAAATTGCAGGGTTAGTTCTAAGCCACTAACGAGGGCTTGGTATTCTACCTCAATATTTGTGTAGCCTTTGAATATTGAGAAATTTTAGGGAAATTTTTCTTTTTCTGAAGAAACAAATGAAACCACTAAGAGAATCTGATTGAGTTTTGGGTTTTCCATTCTCTTTTAGATAGTAATATAAGAGGTTCCATCAAATTACATCTCCCATGTTTAGGGGGTTTCATAGACATGGAAAACCTCCTCATCCAAAATTTTGGTGTCCAATGGTGAGATATATGGAGTGGGCTGTTCTATGAGGAAATAATCTAGGGATTTTTCTTTCCCTAAATTTTGTGAACTGAACTATATTTTTTATTTTTTCATAATGACCTCCCATATGGCCAAACATTTTATCATCCTAGGACAGTCAATAATGCACATGAGCGGGTTGATACAAGATTCTAGGTGGAATTCATGGTGCTTAAATTAGGTCCTTATAATTTTCATTACAAATATGAGTGTGAGGAAGTTCATCTTGACATTATAATATCAGTTCCCATTACCTAGAATCATTTGTATGATAGATTATAGACTATTCTCACCCCCTGCATCAATTTACTTTATGAGTAGTGTGACAAGTGGTTGTTCCATAGAGGAAACATATAAGATGAGTATCATTCCTTAAACTAGTGGCATCATGACCGATGGGTGTAACATATATTGTTTAATACTTTCAAATGATTATTGGAAGTCCTCATCCCATCAATATTATATTCCCTTCATTATTTTCTTGGTCAATAGGAGAGATTTTTCATCCATGTTGGCTTTGAAATTCCAAATATAAGAGAGGATCCCTTGGATCCCCTCTGTTCCATAACATTTTAAAGGGTGAAATTTCCTAGATTGCACAGGAATTGTTGGGTCAAACTCAATTCCATGGTGGTGTAAGAAAAATCCATGGAATATTTCAAATGATATCCTAAAAGCATTTTTTAGTGAATTCATATTCAGACTATGTTTCTGTAACTTATCAAAGACTGTTTGCAGATCTATGAAATGATCTCCTCACTATTGGTTTGTGATAACTAGTTCATCGACATGAAATTCGACTTTTCAGCCCATTAATGGATTAAAGATATGATTCATGTCGCATTAATAAGTGGTTCCAACATTCTTCAAGCCAAAGGGAATAACAGGATAGATCACTTGGAGTTATCTAATGGTAAGGGATTCCTTATCATTAGGGGACATATTTATTTAATTATACCCAGAATTCCATTACATAAATAAGAGGTCATAGAATCCATTATTTTCACTGATCAAGAGTTCTGTGATCGGTAATGGGAAATCATTCTTCTGGCAGTGTCAATTATGGTCTCTGAAATTGATGTAGACACTAATTTACCCATTCATTTTATTGATCGGAATGATGTTGGAAATCCATATTGGGTATTTCAATTCTCATAAAAAATTTTCTTTTATCAATGTGATGAATTATAAGTATAATTTTGTTTCTTAAGAGGGGTGAGTCCTCCTAGTTTCTATCTTGATACCTCAATGATAATCCGATAATCTAATATAGTGTATAGCCACATCTATATTGAGTCTAAGGATTTCTGTATAATTCCAAACAAACACATATCAATTTTTTTTCTTGAAATGAGATATACATATCTTTATCTTAGAGAGGCATGAAGGTGTTAATTATTGTAGGTCATGAGTCTTATTCCATTCCCAGATTTATTTTCCTGAGCTCCTCAATTGTTTTGGGAAAGCCTTCCTTAAATTTTTGGTGGGGTATTCTTGAGGGAATCCTCTTATTAATCAATTTCCGATTCCATTGAGTAATTTTCATCTTATGTTTAAAATATAAGGTAACTATTCATATTTCGGAATGAGAGAGGCTATATGAAGAGATGTTATTACCCCTACTACCAAAGTCATTGCAGAGAGATTCTGGAACTGATTTTCATTCATGCTGTCACTGGGGAAAGAAGGGGCTTGGACTTCTGGGATCATGTATATCTCCTAGCTAGATTCATAGGAAGTACATAGTCACTATTTATCATACTCTAGGGATTTATAGGTGTGGTTCCTAAGAAATTTAGGGATGCAACCTTCATATTTTCATTTACCATTAGTTATTTATCTTACATTTTATAGAAACCTGCATTACTATATGTGGCTTATAAAGTCATGAAGGGGGAACTATCACCATGTAATGTTACCAACATTCTATAAATGGGGTATTTCAAACACTGATGGAATGTTTAAGGTAACACCACATTTTTGTGGAAATATGACCCTTTGAGAAGAACATTTCACGAGGTGTCCTTCTAGATGACCATAAAACTAGCATTAGATGTGAGAACCCCAATCTCAGCTTTGATCTTGACCTTCTTGATAGGTATATTCTAATTCTTATCATACACATTAATGGCCATCTATGTTAGAGATAAATCCCCTTATCTATACCCCAAATATTATAGGGTCCAAATTGAGATAAAATTTTTCCTATAACTATTTTCAATTATATCCCTTTAGATGTTGAAATTATTGTTTCTACCCAAAATGTATTGGGGTATCATGATTCCCTCAATGAACTCTTCTTGACCAAGATCTATGAATGGGACGGTGACATGGAATTCTAAAGACATGGTCTCCACTCGATAAACATTGGCTACATGGACTTCTATCTTAAACTCTTGTAGGATATATAGGGATTCAATGAGTTCCTAACTAAGTTATCTTGAAAGATAGAGGGAATCCAAGATTGAGATCTTTGATGGGAAAATCACTATCTATACCAGATTATTGTACCTTTGTTCTAGTGTTTAGAGTTTCATAAGGTGGGGTTTATCATTATCATGTGGTTAAAGAGATAAGGAGTTTGAGGCAGACAGTCCTGGTGCTTGTGTAGAGGTTGAGGGAGAATATTCTTATAGTGTCATAGGTTGTGATGGAATTCCCCTTTCTCTAAGGTGATCAGATAATCACACCTCCTCAAAGTGGTCATGTAAGATGATTGGGGGAAGAAAACCACTAGAGGTAATGAAACACCACCATGTCTTTATTGGTCTTATTACAGTTCTTTATCATGGACCTCAACTTCAAATGTGTTCTTTATGGGGAATCTTCCAAAATATTGGGTTTGACCACAATTGTGTTTTCCTATGTATCCTCAGTTCCTACGCAAACAGAATACTATTACCTCTATTCGGTGTAAGGAACTCATTCTCAAAGGAATATTCATCACCAGAGAAGGGTTTTACCATATGTATCATGTTAACAGAACAAAAAATGAGTTCTTTTTTCGGATGAGGTTTCGGTTTGGTGGTCAGTTTCCTATTATTAAAATTCATAAGGGATGAATTCTTCAATTCAGATATTTATTTGGAGTAGAATATGAAACTTCCTATTATATCTCTTCATGTGTCTGATGGTCACATCTAATTTTAAGAGGCATATTTTATTTCACCTCCCTGGGTGGTAGTACAATTATAGGTCTTCAAATATATGTTGTTAGGGTGGCATTTGTTCGGTCAACCTTCTTTCGAGTCATCTAGTTTTTGAATTTCTATCCATCCTTGGTCTATACTTTTTTACAATCACCTTATTCATATAAATGATAAACGGTTATGTAGGCCACCTATGTCAATGGTTATCCAACATTACCTATCTAGAGTCAACCATGATTTGGGGGACATATTGGAAGGAAAATAATTCCTGGATGTTTTGAAATAGACACCTATAGAATTGGATGTAGTAGGGATGATCTGTGGGGTTGACCTCATCGGGAGTCCGGGGTTGTGGCAGTTGAAGCAGTTTATTTTCCAGACTGTAAGGAAATAACTGGGTACTTTCTCATTTCATAAGGAATAAGTTTTATTCATCAATTACTGAAATCATAGGTGACCATAATCTCTTTCTGATTCTTTTTGTCTGTGATTTTTTGGTTTTTTCCACTAGATAAAATGAACTGGTATATTCAAGGCCTTTATAGGTTCTTAGATGGGAACTATTTTAAGTTTGAGAGTAAAAATTATAGGATCCTCATTTCTGAGCCTTTTCCCTTGGGCTAAAGGTGTGGGATGATATTTAGTTTGATACCGCTAAAGGGTATCTTCCAAATACTATTTTCTTTCTATGAACTCACAGAACCCACTAGGATATTTAATTGGGATTATAGGTTTCTATAGCTTATCTCAGATACTCACAGTATAGAGTTCCAACAATTTATTTTTTTATAGAGGGACGATGATTGAATAGTTTTGACCATTCTAAATGGATAAAAAGTCATATAGCCTATATTTTCTTTGTTTCCTTTATTTCTTTCGGTAAACAATTGAAGGTTTCTTCAGCATTGAACTGAACTAGTAAAGGAATTAATGATGAAGGTCTTCCCATACTATGATGGATCCCACTAGATGTTTGTTATACCAAACAAATGATGACCCTGTTAGAGTCAATAAAAATCCTTAGCTTGGTTACATCCTGTGGAACTTGAGGGTCCATCATGAAACTGCATCGGGATATGAAGTGAGTGAGATGATATTTTAGGTCTCCCGCGTCATCAAAAATATAGAAGGTAGGATTTCTAAAATTGAGAGGTGGAAAAGTTTCATCCACCCACTCATGATATGGATTCTTCTGAAGATACATAGGTACATTTCATTCTTCCATGGATTTCTTTCGAGTAATCAGGGACTCGATGGTGATGAGAAATTATGATGGTACTACTATCTGAGCATCCTATAACATATAGGGAGTAGGAGGGACCTAATGAGGTGCCATGTTTTCATCTCTGTCTGAATATCAATTCATTCTATGACCGAATGATTTCCTTATGGAGTGAGATACTGTCACCACAATAAAGGTAATTCATGATCATTTTCAAATTCCTCATTTATGTAGACCAGATTCTGGGATCTAGAGCTTATCTTATGCTCATATACCACTCTTATAAGTAGATGTGATCTTTCCCGATGTATGAGAGGAGAGTTATCATTCTTTTAATGAAGAAGATACATATTAGGAATGTTTCTTCTGAGTGTCTCTTTGTTTATTTATCTAAGTGTTTATATCTCATTCTCATATTGTTCCATACGTTCCTTTGAAGAAGGAATTTTAGCTCTCCTGGGAAACTATTGGGATGTAGCCACACCATCCCCTTTATCCTTAGTAGTGTATTTCCATAGAGGTGGAAACTCAATGTTTTGAGGTGTAAGGTTTTAGATCCTCCTATAGTTCTAGGTATGTTCAACCTCAGGGGGTGCATCCAATTTCTCCTCTCAATGTATATTTTCCATATTTTGTCCTTATGAATCAGCGTCTTGATCCACATTATCTTTTGTGTTTATGGTGATGATATTCAATGATGTGTTTTATGAAAAGATAGTTGTCCCATTACTTTTAACACGAAAAGATTATTCTTGTATGCATGTATTAGGATCATTTTTTAAAAACATGGCCATATTTGGTTGTTTTTTATTTTTAATATAGCGGGATTTGATTTCCTTTATCAAACTCTCCCACCACCTCATCGCATGAGTAGTGAACTTGATGGAGTTTCCATTCGGGGCCATCAATTGAGACTCAAATTTCAGAGTTTTTTCATATGGTGGTAGGAGTGTATGGGATGTCGAACATTGATATTTTCCTCCCAACATTGAGAAGACTGATTCCCTATGTGGTGATTATAATGAATACAATTTCCCCAACCATGCGGGATGGTGCTGTTACAGGGCCACAATTGGAATTGATTGATACTGTTTTTGAGGATTCCATGATTCTAGTTGATGATTTGATGAATCATGGGATGGAAATTGAGATATAAACTTCCCCATCCTAGTAGGTTGGGGTTGATATGGAATTGTCTTTTATTTCCTTAAGACCCTCTCAGGGGTTGATGAAACTGGTGATAGTGATTGATATATAAATTCATCCAACCCAGTGGGTTGGGATTTGTTTATTGATACTACCGATATATCCAAGATCCTATCAGGGATAAATGGTCTGAGGGGTGGTGGTAGTAGTAGTTATTCCCCCAGGACTGTGGGTGGGGTTCCCTCCTAGATGGATTCAATGGATGTTTTTATTGTGAACTGGTTGATATCGTAAAATATTTCCAATGTAGGTGCTGGGTGAAATGAAAACCCATGATGAGAGTTAGTTTCTAAGGGATGTTTTTGGGTTGATCAAATATTCTTCTTCCTTGTCTAAAAAGAATTTATTTTGTTTCATGGGACCCAATTCAAATATATGTGAGATATCCTCTCCCTACATTCACAATGTCATGGCACTGTTTAAGTGGGAGGATTCCATTGTAGTGACCAAATTTCTCGTACATTACCCAGTACAATTATTTTACCATAGGCTATGATATTATAAGACATCATTTCAGAGTGAATTTATTGTTCTAGGGGTGTGGTGAAGTTTAATTCTTTATACTTACCCATCCTCAAATATGGATAAATGACATGGCATTGATTATCAGTTTCTGAAGAGTTGTGATGCAATGTAAGTAAGAATGTTGTAGATTTGTGCTATGATTTTATGGTTTTGGGTTTTAGGACATGGAGATATAAGCAAGGTCTAGATAAAAATTGAGTATCTTAATGGTATGAAGGTGAACCTCATATCTTGGACAAGGGATGTGTCAAGAATTCAGTCGTTGATGAGTTTCCCACATATTTTGGCATATATAAGGAATAGACACCTTCTCTATCTTGTCTAAGATATCATAGTCAGAATTAGCAAGGGGTCAAAACATGTTGGGGTGGTTTTTTATTTCTAAATATAGACATATTTCAATGTATGATTCCTCTTTATTATACTACATACAGCCATTTTTCTATACCACTAATGGTGCTTCTAGGGGTTTCCTGCTGACCATAGTAGATGGTTCCTATAAGATTATGGGGAAGCATATATGATTTATCTGGATGTTTTGATCACCTCTCAATATGAAGGTGTTTGAGTTTTGGGAACCTCTCTATATAGAGATTTCTGGGAAAGGGGAGGATTTCCATGTCTAGGAAAGATATAAAAATAGGGAGGTTGACCATTGAGAATGTAAGGAATAGATTCCATGCAATCCATCTATACACTACAATGAGGAGGAATATCATAGTAATGATCCCCCTCTTCTTTGGTTGATAATTCAGAAGACCCTTGGGATTTTGTGAATGTATCTCAAACAACCTCTAAGACACTAGAATTGAGTATATTAGGGATATGATCCTATTGAATGACTTCTTTCAGACTTTTTTTTTATAATTCTGTGGTGCAACTTGAGTACGATACCACTACATAGAAGATTCTAGAATATTCCAATGATAATCTTCATTATTGATAGTAGCATAAGCATGTACCAAGGAATTTTATGCTCTTACGTGGTGATCCTCAATAAAAACAAGGAAGTTAGCCTAATTGATAGACTTTGGAGTATGTCACTAGTTTTTTTTATAGGAATGTGAGCTTATCTCGAGGCATGTCCCTCTCTCACTTGACAAGTCCCAACTGGAATGGGAATATAATCCCAGTATAAATATATATTACTTATCAGAATATTTTGATGGACCTCTAGAATTGGAGAATTAATATGATCCTTCTTCTCTATGTCCTCTAAAGGATGACAGTTTAGTCATTCAATGGTGAAAGTAAAGATATAATCCTATATTCCATGAGTTACTATAATATTCCACGTAGATTTAGTGATAGTAATATAAGAATATCCTAAGGCATGGTCCATTCTCACATGGTGAGCCTTGGTCAGAATGGGGATATGAGACCGATCCTCAGACTTTGAAGTATGTCACTAGTTTTTTTCGATAGGAATATGAGCCTAGACTGAGGCATGTTCCACTCTTAGTTGATGATAAATGTCTAAAACATGGGATGATCCCAATTTCAGGAATTTAGAATATACTTCCAGTCTTTTGAAATATGAATATGATCTTTTCCCAAGGAATATGCCACTCTCACATAGTGATCCCCAGTTTGAATGGTAATATGAGCCCCGTTCGATTCCTCATCCTTTAATAGAATATTCAAATAATACTCCTAGATATGAGAAAGAATATGTGATTTCTCTAGAGAAACCACCTTTTTATACTGGTCAGAGTGTTGTGATGACCTAGTTTTTTGGATAGGAATATTCACTTGTCCCTATATCTATACAAGTATCAAAATATTAATGTAGAGTTGTTCATATGTTTCTAAGATGTACGGATAATTTAGCAAACAATGAAAATGAATGTAAGAATGTGCACTTTCAATCCATATTATATAATATAAGGTATCATTTTTTGAATCATGGATATGAGACCACTTTTTTATCCTTGTTCCACTAGATTTTGTTAATGGAATTAATTCATAAGGGTAGGGATACGTTCCTTCCCCATGCTAGAAATGGGTATATTCCTATAGATTTCTTCTGAGTAAGTAGGTACATGAACCTTATCACTAGCCATCACCAAAATATTCCATCGATCTTCATCATAAGAATAAGGTATATGATCCCAATCTATGTTATCCAGATCATTCCACGCCCTAATTTTCTTCCTTGTTTCCCATGCAGGGGTATCCGATGTGGCCTTGTGTCGGGTGGCACCCTAAGAAAGCAATTAAAGGGTACTGGAATGATCACTCTAGCGAAGAAGGTTAATATAATCCCTCATTGGGGTATCCTCAATTAGAAGGGTGTTGTAGTTTACCCCATGATACACCTTCATAGATATTGAAGGTGGTGATTTCAAGCTATGGGGATAATCATATGAAGGATTTGGAAGGGGAAATGAGTTCCATTGGACTTACTAACACTTTCTTTGGATGATTCCAAATCATCAATTTTAGAATTTGGACACCCTTTTGGGTATCTTCAGGGTCTGAATCATACCATTTAAATGGTATTACCATACCATTTCATTTGACACATAGTGTTGAAGTTGTTGGGTAAGTGAGGTAATTCTGAGACCCACAAGGTTTGAATCCATAGACGATTTTCTAGAATGGTTGTTGGATTAATACATTATCTTGGGTTAGGTTTTATTTTTGAGAGCAGTATTTGTATCAAAAAAACAACGAGGAACAAGGTCACCATTCAGTGCATCATTATAGACATGACACTTCCTCAATCATATATTCAGGGGTAACACAATTTTAATTTCTTATTCTTATTCTATCCATTCAGCTTTCATGGACTTGTCAAAGAGAAGATTGACTTATTTCATGAGAAATTAGTCTATATATGATCATTAAATCATTTATATGTGAAATATGTTTTTAGGTTCCTCACGTTTATCTACATAGGATATATGAAAAAATGATCTTCCACAAGATAAACCAATCATTTTTCTATTTGATAGATTCATGCTGGGTTCACCATCTTGGTTTTTTTGAAAGAGATATCAAAAATTACTTAGTAGGAACAACGTTTTTTGATGAGAATTGATTAATATATTTTTTATAACATGTGTAGAAGATTCTGTAGTTAAATGATATCCATTCAAGACATGTTCACCATTTTTTTATTTGGAAAGATTTGGATGGATTATCCCTATGCTTTTATTTTGGGGGGTTCAATTTCTTTTAAAATCATTCAATTTAGGTTTACTATTTTTTTCTCTAATGAGCACTCCCAACAAATCTAACAACCATAACTGAGTATGGAATTTATTTCCAAAGGTAGGTGATCCTTTTGGATTTCAGACACAATAACACTTATTAACTCAAATTGGTCTAGAGGACGGGAGTTCGTCCTGAACAAACCCTTTTGGGGTTTTTTACCTCCTATGGGAATCTCTTATAGATTTAAGATATGTTATAGAATATATTCCTAATCCCGATACGAGTCTGGGTACCCTAACAAAGTGATCAAGTATTTAATCAATCTATGTGCAAAGGGGGTCTACAAATAAATCGTTTTGTATGTATCTGAGTTCATTAATCAATTTCCCATTAATGGGTAGCTGATTATATGTTGAATCCATATAACATGGAGTTGTAGAGTTTTTTTCATCTAGGGAGGTGATTAATATTTTGAGGATAGGATTGAACAATTATGAGGCATCCTACACATCATGTTTCTAACAAGAATCAAAACCCTTATATTTCTCAACACCCAAGTAGTTGAACAACATGTTTAAAGGAAATATATTGAGGAAATTACGCACCATGTATTGTGATTAAACCTTAGGGAGGCATCCTACCTATCTCAGTTATGGTAGGAATCAATTTCATCGGAGTTTAATCATGTCCTTGGGAGTCACCACAAGTAGATTTCCTTATATGGGAGTAGTTATATCATTCCACTGATTAGGCATTACACAACGAGGATTACCTAGCTTATGGATATTCATGATGTGAATGATATGACCATTGTAAATCCCAAATCCTTATGAGTCATTAACGGTGTGAGAAATAAGTGATAGAAATTAATTAGTCTCACTGCATATGAATTTGGGAATTATGTGTGGGGACAACCCTTTGGATTTTTAATATATATCTTGGGCCTTTGGAAAGAATCATACATATCCTGGATATAGCTGGAATCATAGTTATTGTAGTTTAGTTGGATTCTCGATCAACTAATGGATGAGGCTAAATCACCATCCCATATGAGATATTGGGTCTTGATGGTTGGAATATTAGAGACATGGTGGGACTCATGCTGAGGTGGATTCCCATTTGAGATTGGGCCTTCGGGAGGAATCCTATATAAATTGGTTATGACATAAATCAGATTCCTCATAGCTCGGTTTTATAAGGGCATACACTCTGAGGTTTCCCTGATATGAGGGAAGTCATATCATGCCACTGATCGTGGATTACACTTGAAGGATTCCCTTTGGATATTTTATGTGGATGTCAAGCCTTAGGAATTTGTTCAACATATCCTGGTTATAGTTGGAATCATATTTCTAATATTTTAGTTTGATCTGGGGTTACATGCTAAGTTTTCTTTCAACATATTTCATATGGAGATTGATCCTGAAGAAGGAGTCCTAGGTTTCTTATTTATGATAGAAATTAGAGTACTCATAGTTCAGTTTGTTTGGGGATTACACAATGGGGAATCCCTTTGAATATTTCATATAGTGATCAATCATGAGGAAGGAATCCAACGTATCGTGATTATGGAAGGAATGTGACTTTTTTTAGTTCAGTTTCATTAAGGCTTAAACACTGGGGTTTCCATTTGAATATCTGATATGAAGATCATGCCTTAGGAAGGAATCCTATATATCCTAGTTATGGTTGGAATCATAGTTCTTGTAGTTCTATTTTATCAGGGTATACACATTGAGGTTTCCAAATATATCCATTGGACTAGGTTATATTTTCATAGGGTGTTAGCTCGATATGTCATGATTGTCTACCTGACATGTTCTGGTTCTCTTATAGACATGTTTGAAGAAGTATGGACATGTCCTAGTTTATTAGAGGGAATTTCTAAATACAATCACATGATCGAGCTGACTTCTCATAGGTACATTGCATGATCTGAATGACATGTCTAGAGAATATTTTATGATCAAGGTTGACATGTCCATAGGATGTCATGTGACCCAGGTTGACATGTATGGAGAACATTTCATGACATGGTAGACTTATTCTAAGGACATCGTTTGATCTATGAATATATTTGTGGAGGATGTCTTATGAACTATTTTACTTTTTTAGAGGATGTTTAATGATCCAGAAAAACTTTTCTATAGAACATCACTTGATCCAGTCTGACATGTCTTGGTGTCAACACTAGACCTAGATGACTCATCCTAATGTCACCACTTAACATGGGCGGAATTCTTGGAGGTCATCACAAGATTTTGCTGGAAATACCTAGGTACATTAAAAGACTTATGAGGTATTCCTAGAGGGCATCATGTGACTTTTTTGACATATAAAAGGAACATCACATGATCTAGATGGTACATCGAGGGAGCTTCATATGAATTGGGTGACATGTACTGATATTGTCTAGTGCTCTTTGTGAATCATGCGAAGCACATGAGGATCATTGTATATTTTCTTCTCAAAAGTATCCTATATTTTTTATCTTTTTTAATTATTTTATTTTATATGTTCCATAGGTTTTCCTATTGTTATCACATTTTTATATTTTTCATGATCAATTTGACATGCGGGACCTCCTTCACATAATCTAGCTAATACACCATAATTCCTCCATGTGATCTCAAATGATCACACAAAGAACCTATTCATTCCTCATGATCCCTAAAGTTATTCCATGGTTTTTACCTATCAAAATACCTTTGCAATTATGAGATTGGTCACTCTGAGAAGACCTCTCAGGCGCTCCCATGTGTGATCGATCACATATAGATCATTTTTTTATACTGGGGGGGGTTTATAGGCCTCTCCAATATGGTTATACTGTACCATTAATGTCTCATATCTTATAGAATTGAGCGGGACTTGGTAGAGTTATTTGGTGGCTTGGGCCTCGCATGATCCTTTCTTGGGTCATGAATGGTGTTGTATGATATTAAACAACCACATGAATGTTCCACCCTCTCTATTTTTATTGGACCTAGGCTGATCCAAGGGATTTATCCTAACCATGTGGACATATCAAGGGGATTCCATAAGGTCAAGACAACACGTCTATGAGTCTTCATGAGATCCAGATTTCTTTGGAAAGGCTATTTCTTGATGGAAGAAAACATGGTTGGGGTATTTTTCAAGACAAAAGAGACATTTTAGAGAGAATTAAAGAGATAATGATGGATTGATAAAGGGGGCCTCACATGATCGATTTTGATATCCCATGGAATATATCCCCTTTCATGTGAAGGACAACATATCCTCTATCTACAAGAAGCTTTGACATTAGCTTCCCCTTTTATTTCCTTCTCTATTTTTCAAGTGATGGGGATTGTCACGACCCGTCATAGAGGAACCCATGTCGTGACTCCCCAATCCCACCTCCAATAGACTAGGGGATATAGAATAGTGTCGAGATGGCATATCACTAACATGGGATGCCTTATCCTTAGTATCTACACACACACACATCTCCAATCATCTACAATGTCGAAATGTATAATAAAATGAATATACATTCATTAATATAAGTAAGTCCCAGAACTATAATATGACTGGAAGTAAATGAAAGTAAAAAGTTCCAAATAAAATCCCTCCACAAATTCTAAAAACAAGCCCAACCTAAAAGTATAATTGGGATTTTTGTCAAAATATCGTGGGAACACACCTCAGTCTGTCTGGTCTCACTAAGAACCATCTGATCCTGGCCCAACAAGGACTTTGTCAAAAGTTTGATCATCTGCATAAGACATGACACAAGAAGGAAAATCCCATATAGGGGTGAGTATAAAAATAATTAGTAGGACACCCTGCAACCATAAACCATATAAAAAAGGAAATACAACCAACTCTACAAAAGTATGAGTCTACAACACATATAATAATAATATCTAGATATACTCATTGGAGTCACACAATCTAAAGGTAATTCACAACCATAAATCCATCCTACGATTCCAGCTCAAAGATTCCACAAAGTAATCATCTGAGAGAGCACAATCCTGATTTTGAATGCACTAATGATTTACTTCCAAGAGGTAGTGCTCATCGAGTCTTTCCATTAAATTTATATGCTGATAGTTCGAATAGATACAACACACATATGAGGATCACTCACTAGGCCATGGAGTGATACCAAACACTTTATCTAGATTAATACACTAAGTAGAGGATTAGCTCCCACATAGTGTAGGTCACTATGATACAAATAACTCTACCTAGGCCATGAATATGAATATAAGATCTCACTCTAGGCCTATTGGAGGGATTACAATGACTCTATCTAATAATTCTTGTTAAAGGGATCATAGTCCACATAGTAGGAGATGATTCCACACTAACCCTTAAGAAAAGGATAAGGGGAAAACACCCTAATGAACTTTTTCCAAGATACAAAGGATAAGATATGTAATCCATGTGTAACAAATTAAACAACATGTAGTATGAGTCACACACTGTGTCCCGTGACCCCGGGTCCTACCCTTGTAAATGACACATGTATTAATCCATGTATGTGTTTGTGTAAAATTATACAACGTGTAGGCTACCCATGTATTCTACCCATGTGCTAGTGAATGGATACAACCCATGTACATCTTACCATATACTAGTAAACGACATAAACCATGTACTCTGGTCTAAACCTTGTCCATATAAGGGAGTACATGGTGTGCTCTAACCCATTTACTCCAACCCATGTCCATGTACCCTCCAAGGTACATGCCGAGTCTCCAGGGAGAGATCACATACCATGTGACCTAGTGACACATCATGTGATAATTATGTTTCTCCAAAAACCATATTCACTTTATAGGGGGTCACACACAACATATAGATCTGTTTTACACACTTTGTAACATGAGATTTTCCAGAATTTCAGATCTAGAATCCAAACATCTTCTCTTTTGACCATTGTTTGATCTAATGATCACCTTGATGAAAAATTATGAATCAAGGACCAACAAACATTTCCATCACCTGGCAATAAGATCTGGCCCTTCTATCGATTCAAAAAATAGATTTATTCATCATTCTTCATTGTGCACCGAAAAAAAATAAATCAGGTATCTACGTTGTCCAATCTATTGCTTCTACCACAATAACCCCTCAATCGCGTCATTTCGATCCTAGATCTATGATTTCAGTTCATTGTGATATGAAATAGGTGTGAAATGATCGATTGTTCGATAATACATCGAACCGCATGCCAATCGAAGAACACCCATGGATAACAAAGCATTGGGGGAGAAACACACAAGAACAGTAAAGAGGAAAAAACATTGATTGATGTTCAGGTAGATCTAGGTTTATTTCCACTATAATAAAAATTGAATAATCAACAATCAAATAGATTTATCCTAATAAGATATCCATAATAAATCCCATCTTTCAATATGCATGATGCATGAACCAATCCGTTATTCTATTGATTTGCATTCATTATATAAATCAAGAGTGAGGATGAAATAAATATAAAAAAATACCCAAATTCAATTTGGATCGATCCCTAACAACGAATGTAGATTTCCCTTGATCATTGGTGAGATTCTTTGAATCCATATCACTTCGATCATCGATCCACGATCTGGTCATCATTTTTTTGAGAGAAATCCTCCAATAATTTCTTTAATAGATTTTTTAGCTACTCTAGGGTTATGAAAATAACCATGGAATTACAACATAACAACATACTTAAAGACTTATTGTCACTGATTTAGAGAAATAGAAAAAAAATTATGTACTTAATTTATTAATTTCCACACCCGCGATGAACGTTTCTATAAAATCTCTGCACCAACCAATGTTAAGTCACACCTTGGGTAAAACCCATGTTCCACACTCAATGGTACACCAAAATTTCTGATATGAGCATACATTTTCAATTTATTCCACTTTTTTATGAAAACTACATGCATGTGACCATTAATATATTTAATATGTTTCAAACATTTATATCAAACACACCGGGCCTTGGAATCACACGCAGTCTCAGTGCCTAATATCGAAAACAATCTATACAATACCCAAAAATAATACATGGAAAATATGAGTCATTACATTCTACCCACCTTGTGTATTTACATCCCTAATATCCAAAACAAGTACTATACAAAGAGATGTCTATAATGATCATGAATCTGAGCCCCCCTCTCCCATATGCTCTTCTATAGATTCTTATGCTACCACCAAACATGCACTAAAGGAATCCATCACCCATGAAAGATTCTATCCTACTAATTCTTGATCTATACTAGGTACTGATCAAAGTTAACTCCATCATTGATGTCCATATTTCCCCTTTCGATAACGTACGATGGTTCATGCACATACCTAATTAGCAGAGACATGTAGAATACATCGTGTACTAGGTCTAATTGTGGGGGTAGATCTAAGTAGTATGTCACCTCACGAAATAGACACAGTATCTAGAATGGTCCAATGAGTCTTGGAAGTATCTTGGTGCCCTGACCAAATCTCTATAATCTACATCGAGTTAAAACTTGTTAGAACTCGTGGCCTCCATCCTAGAACTCCAAAGGCCTCTATCTTCTATCAGCATATGAATTCTGATGACTCTATGAAGTCTTCATTTGGTCCAGGAGGATCTTCAACTTCTTAGTATCTGATCAAACCAACTCTAGGACCATGAGTCCTGACTCTCCTAGTTTAGTCTAGAAAATTGGTGACTAATAGGGTTGCCCCTCAAATGGTGCCATACCAAGGGTAGAATGGTAGCTTTTGTGGTTTGAAAACTCCTCCAATGGTGGGTGATCCTACCAACTATAACCAAAGTCTAACATGCATGCTCATAGAATGTGCTCTAGAACCTGAATGGTCCTCTCAGTCTGGCCATCATTTTGGGGGTGGAATGCTATGCTCAAGTTCAAATGGGTCCCCATATCCTCTTAAAATCCCCTCCAAAACTAATATGTGATATGATCATCATGGTTAGAAAATATCATAGATTCAAATACATGGATTCGAACTATTTTCTACATGTAGAGGCATCCCAATATCTCTATTGAACTATGTTCCCAAATTTCTAAGAAGTGCGAATACTTGGTGATTCGGTCTATGATCACCTTGATGGCATCATGTATCCAAGATGTTTGTGGTAATCACATCACTAAGTGCATGAATATCTCATCCCACTTACATTACGGAACCTCAAGGGGTTGTGTTAAACCCTCTGGAACTTGGTGCTCAACCTTCACTTGTAGAAAAGTAAAGCATCGAGAAAAAACTATGCAAATTCCTTCTTTATCCATACACACCAAAACTAAAACCCTAGGTCCTTGTATAAATTTTCTACACTTGGATTTACCTCAAAATGAAATTTATAAAACTATCTCAGAACCTCCTCCAACAACATCATTGGTACCATCATCCATCATTTGAAAAGAATGACATGCACCCCTATTTTATAAAATTCATTCGGAGTGTGTCTAGTGGATATCTAAGTATATATGGTCTCGTAGTCAGTATCACATAGTTGTGCCTCCATAAATGTATGAATCAGAATAGGGGTAACAACCATCGACTAGAGGTAAGCTATACCATCTCCATCCATAAAGGATAACTGCAATGAGGCCAACTGCATTGATTCCTCGTTTATAAATATCGATCAAGATCTCTAGATGAGAGCATGTGGTACCATGTTCCCCTTCCCAGAGGTATAGATAATCTCGAATTTATAATCCTATAGGAACTCTAGCCATCAACTCTATATCAAGTTAATATCCTTTTGAGAGAATATATACTTGAGACTCTTATAATCATAATTTATGAAAAATTACACTCCCACTAGGTAGTGTCACCACTTATTTAGTTTGAAGACTGCCACTACAAACTCAATATTATGGGTCAAATAGTTATACTCTTATGGTATCAATAGATTTGAGATATATGAAATCACCATCTTCCTCTGTATCAGAAAAAACCAAGCTTGATTCCACATTCATCACATAACACTACGTACTCGACACCTTCCTATGAAAATATCAAGATGGGAGTGCTCGTCAAATTCTACCTCAATTGTTGAAAATCATAGTGACACCTCTCTATCCACACCAAAGGATACCCCTTTATAGTCAAAGCTGTCATATTTCCCGGTATCCTGGAGATAATTAGGTATGAATATTTGTTAATATCCTACCACCCAAGGAATATTCGCACCTATGTTTTTATCTTGGGTGGCTCCCAAGAAAACACTACTTCGACCTTCATCAGGTCCAATAACACTCCATATACTGAGATAAAGTGTCCCAGAAAGTGGACCACTTAAATCTAGAATTGGAACTTTTAGAGCTTTTTGTAAAGCTAGTTCTCTCGAAGTACATCAAGAACTATTCGCAATTGTATCACGTGATCCTCCTTGGAAACCAAGTACACAAGGATATCATCAATTAAGACTACCATAAATTGGTCTATGAGAGACTGAAATATCTAGTTTTTGATTACCATGAACAATTATAGGGAGTTCGTCACTCCAAAGGGAATCACCAAGTACTTATAGTGACCATTGCAGCATTAAAATGTCATCTTCAGTATATCCTCATCTTGTACTCGTAGCTGGTGATATCCTAACCTAAAGCCATCTTTCTAGAACCATCGTGACCATCTCAACTAATCAAATAGGCCATCAATCCTCAGTAGTGGATACTTATTCTTCACGATCACATAGTTCAAGAACTGGTAGTCCACACCTAACCATAAGATCTCGTATCCCTTTTTTACATACAAAACTAGGGATGCTAGGGGAAAAACACTCGGTCTTACAAATCCCTTCTTCTATAAGTCCTCCAACTACAACCTCAACTTTATAAGATCTGTGGGAGAAAAAGAAAATGTAGGCATAGATCTCGATGTCATCTTAAGGTGTAGATCAATGTAGATGACTATCTCTAAAAGGGGATGTAAAATTAAAACATCCTAAGGGATGAAATCCCTATACACTGCCACAATTTCCGAAAACTAGAAACTCATAACATACATTGCACCATGGGTCATTCTATCCAACTAATGAGCAATCAAATACAACCTCATATTCTTGAGTCCATCTAGCACTTCCTGAGTTTCATTTTCACCAATAAAGGAGAAATTGGTCCCATCACTACGATCACACGACATCCTCTGCCTGAAATAGTCAATAGAGGAATGAACCATGGATAACCAATCCATACCTAGGATGAAGTCGAAAAGCCTCATTACTACTATTAAGATATTCCAACAAAAACTCTTGCCTCTAAGAGTCAGGTCACACTGTTGGAATAATTGTGTGATCATTGATACTTATCTAGTTAGATTCTATAAGCATAATGTTTGAGCCAAGGGATCAATAGAAATCTCCATGATTCAAATAAGATATGTGGTAAGAAAGGAATGAATAACACATGTGTATATCAGTACTATAAATAAGGTAGAAACGACATAAATAATGCCCCAAATCATTCTCAGAGCCTATAGGTCATAAGATTTTATCGACTGAAGATTTCCCCAACCCTGTCCTCTATTTCCCTAAGTTAGGAATGAACCTCCTGAGGGTGGCGGTGTAAAAAAGTCAAAGAATATAACACCTTCTACTTCTCTCCCATCTCCTCTTCCATGTCTGCTACTCTATGAACCTGAGTACTCCTACCACTGCCTCTACCTCAACATCCCACCCAAAGTCCCTCTATTAAGTGTATAGTGGGTCAAAAAATCTCATGCAGGATTTCCCATTAAATCACATGAGTAGAACGACCTCTCTCTAGGTTGGATAGACCCACCTTTGGATCCCTGAACCACAGAATCTCTGTCCTAGGACCTCATCCTAAAATCTCTCACACGTATTGGTCCCTGAGACAGACTTTAGCTCCCTGCTTCCAAGGTATCCGCTCCTATGTGCCCACCGCATTCAATATCTTCTCATCTAAGAAAATAACAATAACCAAATCTCACTCTAGAACCCCTGTATAGGTAGAAATGAATAGAGTAATAAGAATCTCTCTAATTTATCTACGTAGACCACTCTCAATGGTCTGATCCTTGAAGAACTAATCTCAAAGCATATCCATCAAGTACATGGAGAGGTTGGTAAACATTGATGAATACAAACATACTGCTGTGATTCCCTGATGGAGCTGTAGAAGCTCATGGATATATACATCCCTCAATTTAGTTAATGAGAAATCATCTCTAAAAAAGAACTAAAACTCTATCCACCTAAGAGTCTCCTTGTCATATGATTGGGTCACTAAAACCCACCATCTCCTTGCTCGGTCGTGAAGGATGCTCACATCTAGGACCACCATATGATCTACTCGTGTACTGAATAAATAGAAAAATATGGTCATCAACTCAAGCCAATCCTCAGTTTCCTAGGGGTCGGGCTCACCATGAATCTTGAGGGGTCTTTGTTGTTGAAGCTTTTGAAGTATTCTCAGCCTGCACGCCTCGTATGATAGTACTGCTGGTAAAACATGGTTCTCCATAGGTGGTGGTTAGTCAGTTCACCACTTATAGGTAATATCATAAGAACTGGTAGCTATATCGATTCCTCATCACTCAAGGGATCATCCTCATGATCATGATGCTGAATCCTAGCTTCTATACATCATGGAGGCATCGTTAAATTAAAAAAAAATGTACCACAGTTAATGATTATATCGAGAGAGATGACTCAAGAAGGAAATGGAAAACACAACCCATTCCTATATGATTCATATACCATTTCTTTCCTTGCTAATCGTGTTCTCATGTATTGAGTCAAGAAACATGTGATTAGAGTCCTAGTTTATGTATACGTAGGCTACCACACCAACACTAGAGTCTATGGCCTGAAATCCAAACTTAAAACACTTAACACTATCAACCAAAACCCATATCATAGAATCTCGGTTATAAGGTTGGAATGACTGATCTTATACCACACTTTCACAACCCACCCCATAGAGGCCCATGTAGTAACACCCCAAACTCACCTCTAATAGGAAAATGTTTAAAAACTTGCACTGAGAAGGCATATTGCTAACCTGAGAGGCCCTAACTTAAGTAACTCTACCCACACACACATCTCTAAGCCTATAAAATGAAGAATCGTAAAAACAACTGAATAACCAAGAATGCATACAACTATGTTCCACAATTGGAGTATGATAGGAAGTAAAGTAAAGTAAACATGTCCAAATACAAGCCCACCACAATATCTGAAAATAATTCCAATCTAAAAGCGTAATAATGAATGATTTCAAAATATTATAGAACCACACCTCAGTTTGTTTGTTCTCACTGGGCACCATTTATTCTGGGTCTGTAAAGGTCTCTATCAAATAGTCGATCATCTACACAAGACATGACACATGTGAGCATATCCCGTGCATGGGTGAGTATAAAAATACTCAGCAGGAAACCATGAAACCAAAAATATCACAAAAAGGAAATATAGTTATATCTACATAGATATATTTCTACAACACATATTACACGAATTTCTAGATATATTCAATAAAGACACACAATATAAAGGTAATCCACAACCATAAATTTGGCCTTGGATTATAGATCAAAGATTCCACAAAGCACTCATATAAGAGAACATGATTTTGAGTCTAAAATCATTGATGATGTCCATATGAGAGTAATTTTTCGTCAGTTCCTTCCATTATAAGTACAAGCTGGTAGTCAAAAGAGATAGGATACATAGAATAGGATCACTCCCATGGCTATGAGGTGATACCAGCAACTCAATATGGATTAACCTGCTAAGTAGAGGTTTGGATCCCACATACTGTTGGTCACGATGATACTAACAAATCCATATAGGGCATGAAGATGACTAGAGGATCTCACTCCAGACATCTCATAGGTATTCCAATGACACTTTCCAAGAAGTCCTACTGAAGGGATCACAGTCCTAGGAGTAGGATATGATTCCAAACTAACCCTCATGGAAAGGATAAGGGGAATACACCCTAACAAAACATTTACAAGATAAAAAGGAAAAGGGATTCAATCCATGTCTATGAAAGTACATGACATGAAGTAGGGGTCATAACCAGCATCGCTTGACCCCTGGTCCAACCTGTGTAAACTGCCCGTGTAAACGACCTGTGTCTTAAGTAGTGTTCATGTCCATGTAGGAGTACATGGTGTGTAGGCTGCTCGTGTAGTCTACCCATGTTTTAGTGCATAGATTCAGCCTATGTACATGTGCATGTGTACTATTACATGGAACAAACCATGTACTCTATTCCAGGCCATGTTCATTTAAGGGAGTACATGGCGTTCTCCAACCCATGTTCTCCAACCCGTGTCTATGTACCCTCTGAGGTACATGCCAAATCTCAAGGGAGATCTCATACACTATGTGATCTATTCACACACTATGTGATACTTATGTTTCTCCTAAAATCCTATCAACCACATAGGGGGTCCCCATACGATGTGTAGATCTGGTTTAAACGTTATGAAATTTGGGATTTTCCAGAATCCAAGATTTGGAATCAACACATCTTATCCTTTGACCATTGTTCGATCTGAAAACCTCCTTGTTGGAAAATCATGAATCAAGGCCTGATGAAAATTTAGATGGATGAAAAACAACATTCAGAACTTTAATCAGCCCATAAAACAAATTTATACATCATTCTTCATTGTGCACTGAAGAATGAAAAATCGGGTATCTACATCGTTTGATCCTCTTTAACTACAATTGTCGCACCTCCATCACGTTGTATCAATCCCAAATATATGATTTCAGATTATTACATCGAGAAATGGTTGGGAAATAATTATCTTTCTAGTAATACATCAAATTGTGTTCCAAACAAATAACGTGCGTGATGAATGACGAATCGGGTGAGAAAAGCATAAGAAAAATTAAGAGGGACAAACCTAGATTAATGTTTTTTTGATATCGGTTTTTTCCTGTTAGAACAAAAAACAAAGAATCAACACTAACAAAGAATTATCCTAATAAAATTCCCATCATAAAATCCATCCCACAATACACATGATCAAATAATAAACTTGTCAGTTAATTCATTCGTGTTCATCATATAAATCAATAATGAGGAATAAATCCAATAAAAAATTCCCTACCTTGATTTAGAGAAATCTCCGATGAAGAATGGGCTTTTACAATGATCTTTGGTGAGGTCATTTGAATATTTTGTGTGTCGACCATTGGTTCATGATCCGGTTACCATTTTCCTGAGTGAAATCCTCCAAAATTCACTTTAGTGGCTTTCCAATGTCTCCAAGGTTATACAACTAACCAAGTAATTCCAACATAATAGTATACTTGAATACTTTTTAGTCACTACATCGGTGAAATAGAAATAAAACAATTTATTTAATTATTTTATTCATTTCCATGCCTGCGATGAGCTTTTCTATAAACACCCCATGTCGTCCAAGGTTAAGAGCACCTAGGGTAAAACCCATGTTCTACACTCAATGGTGACCACAAATTTATGATCCAAGCCTCCATTTAAAAGTTATTGATATTTTTTATAAAAAATAAATGCATGTTCCATTTAATATATTCCAAACATTTATTCCAAGAAAACTAGGCCTTGGAATCATACACTGTATCCCCACTTGATCGTGAAAATAATCCATAAAATAACTAAAAATAATACATGTAAAATTTTATTCATTATAGGAATCATTATATATTTTGAGAATGTTGTCGAAAACAATCACTATCCCTTCCTATGTTGCATCTTGTTCCCAATAGTGGGTCTTATTGTGATGTGTGAGTATTTTCATGGAAACCCCTATGTTTGTCTTGGGAGTTGAAGGGGAATCATATGCATCATTGTTGTGTTTGAAGCCTTTTACATGATAAAAGAGAAACAATAATTCATTTTCATGAAAAAATAGGCATGTCACCAAGGAATTTATGGTGTCTTGCAGGTTGCATGAGTGTGTTACATGAAAATCAATGACTGTAAAAGTGTTCTACCTTTTGTATAAATTTTTGATTTATTTTACAAGGTTTTTTACCCATTCCCTTCAGTTTCCTATGAGGTATATATATGATCAATATGGGATCTCTCAATGGTGCACATTCCTTGTCCTGGTTAGTCACTCTGCTTATCCATAACACATCACTTGATAGATATTAGATCATTCACTAGTGTGTTATAATTGTAAATTAATTATCCTATTATTTTATTATATATTTTAAGGGGAAAAAAATAATGGAATGGAAATGTCAGAGATCCATCACATGATAAAGATGATATATCAACGAGCACTTGTGTGATGGGGCGAGCATGTCACCAGGGCCCTATGGTGTCTTGTGGACTGAATGATCATGGAATAAGAATATAAATGAAAGAAAAATAATTTAATATTTTTTTATTCTCATCCTTTATTTAACCTGGATTTTTGGATGGTTGTTAGGAACATGCTAGCTGAGATATCATATGACTCAGAGGAACTCATCTAATTGCCTCTATATGATCAGTTAGTGTCTTAGATGCATTCAAAACAAGAGGAAGTATTGTAAAAAAGGCTTTTACATGATCTCTAGTAGGTCATGTGTTGTTCATGTCCTACTCAAATGAACATAAAATGGTTATGCGATCATGTTTCCTTTGGGAGTTCACATGATTCGTGTGATTTTGCCATCTTCTTTTTCCTTTTCCTTACAGAGAAAATAATACCCATAATTCTGTTATTTCTTATATTAAAGATTTTATAAATCTTATTTTCTGAATTTCAACAAGTATTAACATGAAATGAATATTATAGTGACTATTTTCCATAGAATTTTGTCGATGATGTTTTAACTGAGCTTGAACTAGTCGAAAGTAGTGGTCATTTTTTATTTCTAGATCAAGACATGATTTTTTTGGTTGGATGATAATATTAGTAGTGTTTTTTTCATGTACTTGGGTATTTTTTAGAAGGATTCATTAGATATTCAAAGGAAAAATGGTTTATTGTGTGAGGGAAGTTTATATTTTTGAACATCAGAGCCACCGATACCTGCTATAAGTTCAACGGGTACCCGATTAGTCCAGTTAGTAATGTTCGGGCACTATAGAACCACCAAGTACCTCATGGAATTGTAATTATTACCAAGTATTATTATAAGCATTCTTTATTATATTTTGTAATTAATTGATTAATTAAATTTAAAAAAATGGAAACCTCTCCCTTGCTCTACCTTACCAGGGAGAACTAGAGAAGACACCAGTAATCTCAGTCTCTCCCTCTCTTCATTCCCCTCCAATGGTGGCCCATTCTACAATATTTATGTTGAAATTGGGTCAAAAGGATATCATTTTTATCACACACTCTTTCTATATTTTTACTATTACTAGATACAATGTCTAATATCTATATTATATGTTTTTCATAACATTATTTTATTTTAGGTATTTAAAGATGAATAAAGCAGTGATTATCACTATTCCATATGGTGTTATATTGTAATATGTTTTTGCTTTCATCTCCCTTTTTTATAATAATTTTTATCCATGGAGAGATAACAATATACTGTTGGTAGGTATGTATAACTGTGAATTGGAATATAAGGCTTAGGATGTTTTAGTAAGGTTGAATTTGGTCCCTCGAAAGGTAGAGTGTTGTTCCACTTATGATGCATCTTGTAATAAATCTTTTTATTATATACATGTTGGGTGAATATACTGTCTGTAGGGATATTTAGATCCTATGAAGGGTATATAGTCTAGGTAATGTTCTAGTTTTGAATTATGAGGGATTTTTGGTTGTAATATATGTACTAAATATTATACCTCATGAATTATATTGGAATTTTAATTCATTATGGTATTTTAATAACATAATTTATAAACAAATTTGAACATTAATTTAGAATAAGGACCCTTTGTAGTACGTATCATATAATTTATTTATGTTTAAATTATTATCCATAATGTTCACTATTGTTCTATATATTGATTAGATCGATACGATCTTGAGTATGGATATAGTTAATTTAGGCATCATGATCAAAGAGAGTCCATCAATAATGCAATATATGGTTTTATAAATATTTCTAGTGTTTAGTGTCATGGGATTTTTTTATCTCATGAGAATGAAAATATTTAAAGTTAGTTGGTGGAGTGATGTTAAATAAGTGTTTTATCAGTTTTATATATTCGGTGTCTATGGAATTTATTTTGGTTCAGTTGGGACTATGTTATAAAATAAATATCAAATTTTATAAATGGTTACTGATTAATTGGATTGTTTTCTTCCTAATCCATGGAAATTTGAAGAGTACCTATTAGTGATAACCTATTGAGGATTTGATATGCCTTTATCATTATCATATAATATCATTGGTCTATATATTGGTATAGATATTAAAATAGAAAATAATATTGAGTGAAAATGTGTTTATATTTTAAGATAAAATCCTTTTAAACCATTTCTATTATAAATGAATGAGGAATATAGGTTTGTTTAGTATTATGATTTATCATTACTTCATGTATGAAATTCTAACATCTTTTAAGTTTTTGGGACAATAAATATGATTATTATGTCATGTCTTGTATGTTTATTTATGACAAGAATTCCATTTATTTATATTACCCATGTAAATACATGTTATTTGTTTATATAAACATATCATTGTTGTTGTATATTTCAAATTTAAAAATATTTTTCTACACTATGATAGATATTTATTATTATTATATTAAAAAGGGAATTTATCCTAATGGTTTTTTTGTTCCAATAATATATATATTTTAAATTTTACATGTATATATTGAATAAAAACTATAGTTATATATTTATATATTATTTCATGTCTCTTGATGATGACCAAAATACCCTATGTGATGATGTTATTGGATTAGCATGTGTACTCTATAAAAAACAGTTGTGGTTTATAGGATTAACCTAAATTTTGTTTCAAATTTACAAGGTCCTGCAGATATAGGATATAATATTTCCCAAAAAACGTATAAACTTTTCCCTTTCACATTTCATTGGAATTTTAACTTGGCTTGGTTTCTATTGACATCATCAAATGTGAAGGGAATTAAATATCCTAGTATGAGTCATCAAATGGATTTTGAGACTATGATTAGAGTAGGAATTAAAACCCATAACTAATACTTGAATTGGATATTATGGTTTACCAAAAGGATTGGTGAGCATTTGGTTAAATAATTAAAAGTGTTTATATTTATTTATTTTATCTATAACATAATTTTGATGAGCTATTTCTATATGTTTGGTTAGTTTTTTGTTAATTGTTTACTAGTATCACATATTTCATTATATTATAGATTAATTTACAAATAAAATATATTTTTTTGGGAAAAACATAGTTCTAGAGAACTGAGTTTCGTACGCACATCCTATATATGTATCGTAGTGAATATGAAATTTTATATGTTTCATTTCAAGCGTAGATCAGTAGATGTTGAGATTAATATTTATATCCTTGAGAATAAGATAAGAATAAATTATTCTTATAATTTAGGGTCTAAGGCTAAAGAATCAGATAATTTCTTTAATTATTAGACATGTGGAATTTTACCGCAAAATTTATATTTCATTTGGAGTTGGTCAGTGCATTAGGTTTGTGGCTGAATTATCCTTATTATGGTTTAATTTTTATATGATTTATTATTAATTCATATATATATAGCTGTTTTTATATGAATGAAACGATACAAAATATACTTCTATAAGTACATGCAATTTTTTAGTAGATGTGAAACATATGGATGGGCTATAATGAATTGTACATAAAATCTGTTATTGACTAGGTTTTTCATTCAGTAGGTATAAATAATTATACAATGAAAAGTATTGGACCTCGATGCTAGTTTTCAACCCTAATTGATCAGGGAATACACCTGGGGTATTGGCATATCAGTTCAGGTACTGTTTGTATATCTAGATCATTGTCATTATAACATATCCCATATTTTGGGAAATAAAATAATACACTATACATTATTACACATTAAATGTATTGACATGATTAAAAGAAACAACTATACGGAGAAAAATTAATATAACATATATAATTGATCTAGGAAACTATGGATATAGGATTTATTATTTAAGGTCAATAATCACACTTGAATAGAAAAAACTAACTATAAAAAGTGTATAGTCATATAATTTTAAAAAAAATTCAATATATGGTATGAAAAATTCTATATTCATAGTTAATATATCCATGTGTATAGGTTGAATACATTTATAGAATTTATAAAAAAATTAATATATATACCCAATAATCATGGTTATTGAATACATTACTATATGTTTTTTTATTTTTTTAGAAAAAACCAATAATAGCTTAACCTGATAAATAAAAAAAATTGTACCTATTAAACACATAAACAATAAATACTATCAAATAAAAATAAACCATTTAATTCTCCCCAATTAAAATAAAATAAAAATGTAATAAATAAAAAATTATAATTCCAAATCATATTATTAAAATAATAATAAATTATGCATGAAAACATTGATCCATATCTTAATTCACCATAAACACAATCCATTTAGAAAAATATACAACATACACAATAATTAAATTCCACATCAAATTAATACTCTCAGAAAAATTATATTTTTATAATAATAGTCTAAATAAATTTATCATCCTTTAAGAATTATAAAAAAGTTCAAAAATCTAATATAACCCTAATCTTTTTATTAATCTAACTCTATTGAAAATTTATAAAAATATTCCGTCAAAAGATAAGAAAATATGCACAAAAAATGATTTTATATGAGGATAAAAAATCACTGTTACTTTTATGCACATATAATTTTTAGAACTATAAGGCCATTAAAATTCAAATTAAACCATTTCATATCAATTTCATTAGAATCACATCACCTCAAATTTTTTGAAACTATTTTAATAACAATATTTCATTTAATATATTTCATTAAAACCACAACATTAACACTTTTTTTATTATGATCATTTCATTAAAATAGTTTTATCTTAAAAAATATTTCCTTAAAACAATTTCATTCTTAAATCACTTCCATAAAACTATTTGTTTATTAATCCATATCCTCAAAATAGTTCTATCAGTACAATATTTCCATAAATTCATTTAATCATTAAAATATTAAATCATTAAAATAATTTTACACATTTATATATATATTGTTAAAATCATTTCATCAATAATCAATATCAATCATTAAAACCAAATAAATTATTAAAAATATTTCCTAATTAAATATCTTAACCTTTAAAACCATTAGATGGCTTCACATATACATCATTAAAACCATTTAAAACATTAAATATTTTCATTATTAAATATTTTCATCATTAAAACCATTTCATACCATCACATATCCATCATCAAAATCGTCTTAGTTTAAACTATTACACATTAGACTATTTTTATATAATTTTAATCATAACTATTTCATCTATTTCATTAAAATAGATTCATTAAAACCATTTCACTTTATACATGATCAATCCATTATAATAAAAACCTTTAGATATCAGTTTCATTTATAAAGAAACAAAAACGTTCAGTAATATGGTTAATTTAAATTAAATTAATAACATTTTTTAAATTTCAAGGAAATAAATCTAATTCAACATCCTTTTGTTTTTTATTACAAAAGATGGTGTCTTTTTTAATTTAATATTTATAATATTTTTCACTAGTAAAATTAATAAATAATAAAACTGGTTAATATATTAATTGATTTTTAAATCCATTTTATATATTCATACTTCAAATTTAATATTTTTCTAAAACTATTTTATATATAACGTTAATATTGTAAAACAATATTCTTATTAATAGAATTATTCAAACATTAGGGTGAATAAAACAACATGAATTTAATGCCACCGAAAGAATAAAATAATTTAAATAACTCAATGTGTAAATTGAATTGTAAAAAATATTATATATGAAATTTAGGGAAAAAATACTATTTCAATTTAAAATTATATTTCAATTATATTGAAAAACACTTTTTTAAAATATAAAGTATACTTATAACATGATTATTAAATGGTAATATGAAAATACAATAACATTATTTGACTAACATAAAATGATACATGAAACTAAGACATATAATTCAAAATGTGAGGGTTCTAGTTTCATATCTAATGCCTTAGTATTCACTGCATACTAGATTTAATTTGTAACCCTAATGTAATTACATTTTATCACAGTCATGTGAGACAATATAAAACATCAAATGATAGATGAAGGCCTTTAGAGATATTAATCATTATTTGAATATTTGGTACATTTTATGAGTTTTTTATTTTGGGGAAGACCCCCATGACCTGAATTGAGATTTGTTTTCTACTATTTTATCTGAATTCATACATGGTAAAAATTTAATTGATATTTTAATGAGACTTTTAGTACTATCAGAACTAATATTCTATCCTATGTGGTACCATATAGATATTGATTTCATCAATTTCATTAAATAATTGGTTTCTTGATGTAATTCATCATTTGAGTTCTATAAGTCTTTTATTGTTTATTATTTTTAAATATGCCAATGGATGAGTTATTGGATTTCTATAGCTGTTGGAATATGAAATGGAAGGATGTTTGGATGAGTTTAAGTACATCACAAGGTGAAGGTTACCAGAGTGTGTTGATTTATGTGTTTTAGATATATTTTTACTCTGATGTAAATTCATCATTATGTATTGGTAATAACCATATTGTGAAGTGTTTTTGGTTTAGTATATCCACACCACATGATAATAAAGTGTTCAATGAAGCATATACAAGAGGGATTGTGGTGATTCAGTTTTATCAAGAGGTGTCTCCCATGAGTCTCAGTGTTGTACTATTTGGGAGCCAAAATGTCCTCATGCTTCAAAACTTTTTCTCAAAAAAGATATTATTTATTCATTCCATAATAAACTGGCCAATAATATTTGGTATTTCACTAGTTAAGAAGTTTAAAAAATAATCATGAAAGAATACTACAGTTTACTCATCAAAATATCTTCCATAAATGTTGTTATATATGAGTATATATCGATTTAATTATGCAATGATATGGAATAATCAATTGTTATGGTCAAGGATGATTTATATTTAGTTTAAATATTTATCATATCTTTACCTCACATTGCAATAATGGTTTTAAAACTACAATACATGTATGAACTGTAAATGGAAGGGTGTGTAGCTTGAGAAATGTTTGATTTTTTATCATTTAACTTTTGGTTAACTTAAAACATATTCCAAATAGTATTCAAATGAGGTGTTTATTTATATGTGAGGATCTAAAAAATGGAATATATTATATTTAAATACTAGATGAACTTTTGTTTGTGAATGGAAATATTGTTCAACATATCAATTCTTGTTTTTCTTCCTTATAAATGTGAGTGTATAGTCATCTACATATTCCTTATGTTGTACTTTTTTTATAAAATAAGAATGTGTTTTTAGGATCACAATTGTTACACATTAAGGATTGGATAATTGATAAAAATAGTTAATTAATCTTGAATTTATCCTTATGTCATGTGCAGTCATTCTCACTACAAATATCATCATTACATCATCACCATCAAGACCTACAGAGACTAATCGGCATTTTTAAATCAATGTTTGAGGGATTGTTTATCTCATTTTGTTGGTTTACAATATCCTAGTCCTATTATCAAAAAACTATTCAAATGGTTCAAGGTATTCCCAAGGATAATTTTTTTAATTTATTATATCTTTTATCAACAAGATCAATTGTGTCTACGTAAAATATCAATAAAAAATGAATCCCAATTTTCAATTGAAATGGATTCTATCTATGGAGAGAAGAGATACCTCGATATCTTTGATCATGTTTCATAGAAATTAGTGAAATCACTAAGAATAGTGTAATTATTAATATGGTTTATTTTAGGTCAGAACATACAATGAACTTTAGTCTAGAGGGTGGGTGAACAGAATAGATTAAAAAAATTCAATCAAATAAATTTATTATTTAAAGTAATTATCAAAGATAATTATTAAGGTTAAATAATAGCAGAAAAGTAAATAACACAAGGATGATTTTTATAGTAATTCGGTCCTAAGTGAGCTTACTCTACTCTTATAAATCTCTACTTGACAAGAGATATATGTGCACAAAAAATTATTTTTTAGAGGTAATCATAACCCAATTACAGAATCCTTTTCTAGTGGAGGGATAACCACGACACTAACTTTTGTATAGGGAGTCACAACCCTTAAAACCTGATTTTAGACACAAGGAGTCAAAACCCAAACAGTCCTGACATTAGATATAGTGATCCAAAACCCTTATATCCTAAATTTATAATCTGGGAGTCATAACCCAAGGAAAAATAATTCAAAATATTTATTTTGTGTGTAAAATCATAAATATTAAAAATAGTGTGCATGTGAGAGATGATAAGAAGTGTTAAAAACTCAAAAACTAGACAAGAGTAGATAAAAATGGAATTGTGGGTACTAGTTCTTGATATTTTCATTACCATGTCTCTTCAAGGAAATTTTAGTTGAAGCATAATTAATTCTTCACTTAAGAGAATTTCCAGTTGATGAAATAGAGTCTTGGAGGATGTTGAAAATGCATATCAGTTTCAAAGTTCACAACACTTTCTCTTTAAAAAACGGAGTATCAAATATGTTAACCCATGTATGTATTTTCTTCCTACCAAATATATATATATATATAGAATAAAGATTCTGAAGTTGCAGCATATTTGCTTCCATTAGATATTCAAAATAAATAGAGTCAAGAGCTTTCATAAATAACTCCACAAAAATCAAAACATTGTTACCTCATTATTCATGTAGAATAAATCATAAATAAAATAATTTAAAATATTTTTAATAACTCTTCCAACAATATTTCCACAAAAATATATTAGTGAATGATTTTATAACCCCTGTTTAAATCAATTTAAACCTATTTAAATTTATTCAAAATAGTTCCTATAAACTACCATCACAAGAAGAAAGTAAATTTCAATATTTGAATATTAATAAAGTTAAAACCTCTAAATTTATTAGGAAAAGATTTAGAAATTATTATTAACTTTTCTCTTCAAAATATTTCACCAAAATCATTAAAAAAATCTTTGATTATACTCAATATATTTAATGTGGATTTTTCTAGCAGAAAAAACTTTTAAAAAAATCAACATATATATATATATATGCAACAGATCGTTTTTTAGCTTAAAAGCACAATGTGGTAGCATCAAAGTAGGGTATGAATAGTAATGTAGGGAATGGATTATAAAATATGGAATGAATAGTAATGTAGGGAATGAACAATTATGTAGGGAATAAACAGTAATGTAGGGTTCATCAAAGTAGCATAAGGTTCATCAAAGTAACATAAGGTTCATCAAAGTAACATAGGGTTCATCTATAAAAGTAGGGTTGATGAACCATACTTTTCACTAAATCAAAATTAGGGTTTTGAACCATACTTTGAACTATTGTTAAAGATTTGTTGTTGAACCGTACATTTCAGTGTAGCAAAAGTGGGGTTGCTGAACCATAATTTGTACTATTGTGAAAGTAGGATTAATGAACCATACATTTCACTTTATAAAAAGTAGGGTTGATAAACCATACTTTTCAAGTTTTTCAGAAGAATGGTTTCTGAACCATACTTTTGAAAAGTTGGGTTTCCAAACCATACTTTGAAACAAAGTTGGAAAACATACTTCAATAAACATTAATGAAATTTTAAAGGCTCTTAACAGTAGATTCAGACTTTGGACAAGAATACTTATTTATAGTAAAACTAATTATCTTTCTAATGAATAAAGAATCAAATAAATTTGGCTTCTACAAATCTCAAAATAATTAAAAAATAGACGAAAAAAATTCTGAAAATTTTTTATTGTGAAACAACATTGCATATATTTAGATAAATAAATAATCATTAAAAAAATTATACTTTGATGTAAACTAATTAAATAGAGTTAAAAATGTTTTTATTTCTATAGAATAAAGTTTCATGTGAATTTTATATCATTAGAACTTTCAGTAAATGAAATATAGAAACTTTTTAATACTATAGACTGTAAAGTTTCTATAATAGCATCAATAACTTTATTGAATTTTTAGAGTACTAGAAAAGAGTTTTGATATTTCCTCATAAACTAGTGAAGTTTATATAAATATTTTATCTATGAAATGTGATTATAATCACACAAAACCAAACACTATAGATTAATATATGATAAAAATACATGATATTATTTCAAAGAAAATCACATGTAATCAAACAAAATCATAAAGGGTTAAAAAATGTATAATCATACATAATCAAACAAAATAAAAACATGCACATTCTTAAAAAATCTCCCCCTTTTTGTCTGATTACAAAACCAAAACATTCAAACCATTTGAAACCACTTTTAAAAACATTTAAAACTAATTTATTTCTCCCCCCTTTTGTAAATAATAAAAAAGTGAGAAACAACTTCCCTTAAATAAATAAAGTTATAAAAATTTAAAATTTTAACATACCATGATCCAATTTAATTTTTTTGAAAACTTAAAAATATCTAAAGGATTTGTAAAAATATCTGCTATCTGATTTTCATAAGGAATAAATTATAAAATAATACCACCCTTATTCATATGATCTCTAATAAAATGAAATCTATGATCAATATTCTTTGTTCTATAATGTTGTAAGGGGTTTTTAGAAATATAAATTATATAAGTATTATCATAATAGAAAGGTATTTTATCAATATGAACACCAAAATCAGATAAGGCTTTCTTAATCCATAATTGTTTAACATAAATACTAGCTGTAGAGATATAATCAACCTCTATAGTAGATATATAAATAGATAGTTCTTTCTTATATGACCAAGAAATTAATTTTTTTCCTAGAAAATGACACATTCCTAATGTGATTTTTCAAAAAATTCTACATACTCCAAAATCAGAATCAGAATAATACGTTAAATCAAAATAGTTATATTTTTGATAAAATAAACCAGAATCAATAATTCCTTTAACAAATCTAATTAGTGTTTTTACAGATTTAACAGGATTTTCTTTAGGATATGCTTGAAATATTACAGATAAAAAATCATTAAAATTGATGTTGGGACTTGCAGTAGTTAAATATAACAAGCTACCTATCATGCCTCTATAAACTTTAAAATCAATAGATTTACCATAAGCATTCATTTCTAATTTACAAGTAGTACCCATAAGAGTTTTCATACATTTATATAAATCAAGACTAAATATTTTAACCAACTCTTTATCATAATTAGATTGATTAAGAAGAATAACATCTTTTCTTTGATAAATTTTAAGTCTATGAATGAATTTTAATTCTACCATTAAGCTCATATCAAATTCAAAAGACATCAAAGAAGAAAAATAATTACATAGTATTTCACTAGATGATCCAAAAACTATATCAGCAATATAAATTTTTATTATTAAAATATCATCAGAGGAAATTTTAATAAAAGGAGTTGGATCAACATATCCTTTCTTCAAACCATTATTTAAGAAAAATAAAGAAAGTCTTCCATACCAAGAAAGATTTTCTTGTTTGAAACCATATAAATCATTTGATAATTTAAAAACATGGTTAGGAAATTTTTCACTTTCAAAAGAAGGGGTTTGAGATACATAAACTTCTGATGTTATAAAACCATTTAAGATATTAATTTTTACAACCATTTGATATAATTTAAAACATTGAAAGTAAGAAAAATTCAACAAAATTATAATTTCCTCTAACCTAGAAATAGGTGAAAAAGAATCTTCAATGTCTATACATTATTCTTTAGAGTATCCTTGAGAAAATTGTCTAGATTTTTTTGAACAATCTCTCCAGATTCATCTAGCTTTTTTCTAAATATCCAATTAGTTACAATTACCGTTTTATCATTTAGTAATTCTAATAAAGTTAAAAAATTATTTATAAAAAATTGTTAAATTCATCTTGTATAAAAATAAACCAATTTTCATATTTCAAAGAATCATTAACATTAAAAGGAATGAAATTATACATAAAACCCAATTTGGCATAGAGATTTAAAATAAAATTTGTAGTTTTTACACCAAAATCAACATTACTAATTACATTTTCAAAAGGGTGATATTTGTAAATCTTCCATGATTTTGGATCAGGTTGAGAATGATTATTCTCTCCATAAATTGATTCAATCTTATCTTGAGGAATTTCTTCACCAAAATTAAATTTTATAAAATCATCATTAATAACATAAGAATCATAATTTATTTTAGTATTAGTTTCATAAAACATAACATGAACATATTCTTCAATAACCATATATATTTTATTATAAACTTGATAATATTTACTATTTTTATAATAGATAATAAAAATACCTTCATCATGTTTTTCATCAAATTTATCTAAATTATCCATTGAATTTAAAATAAAAACTTTAAAAAAAATTCTAAATTAACCAACTTTAGTATTGTTAATTTGAAGTAAATCATATGAATTTTTCTTTAATAAAGGTATAATAAGAATTATATTTGAAATATAACATGAAGTAAAAACCGCCACAACCCAAAAATATTTAAGAAAATTATATTTACTTAACGTAGTTTGATCCATTTCAATAAGCGTTATATTTTTTGTTTCTACATAACATTTTATTGTGGTGTTATAAGAGAAGAACCATAATGAAAATATCTATTATTTAAAAAAAATCAATATATAAATTATGAAATTTACCTCTTTTATCAATATGAATAAAAATAATCATACATGATTTTTCATTTTGAACTTATTTATAAAAATAGTAAATGTAGATAAAGTATAATTTTTATAAGTAAGAATGTATACCCATATAAATATACTATAATCATCAACAATCACTAATGTATATTTCTTTCCACCAAGGCTAGAAATTTGAGTGGGCCCAAATTAATCAAGTTGTATTAGCTCTAAAGGCCTATTATATGTTATTTGATTTATAGGTCTAAATGATGTTTTTTGGTGCTTCCCTTTCATGAAAACGTCACATACAAGAATATTTTCATTCTTCAAAGAAGGTACTTGTAACACATTATCATCTTCTAAGAGTTTATGTAACATTCTGAAATTAACATGACCTAAACATCAATACCAAAGGATGTTTTCACTATGTACAACATTGAAACACTTAACATGTTTAATAGTTAGTTCAGTAAAATAACTAGTATAAATATTATCTTTTAGATTAGTATTAAATAATAACAAATCATCTTTAAAAACTGAACATTTATCATTTTGAAATTTAACTTCCCTTCCATCAGCACATAATTGTGATATACTAATTAAATTGGGTTTTAAACCTTCAATATATAAAACTTTAGAAATAAAATTAAAATTTGAAATACCAACTTTACCAAAAAAAATTACTTTTCCTTTGGAATTATCTCAAAAAGTAATAGTTCCTATATCAAATGTATTATAAGTGGTAAAATGTAATGGGTCTCTATTAATATGGTTATATCATCAATTTTCCTTGTACCATATATCGTTCCTGAGACATCATAGGAATTTTTCCTATACAAATAAATTATTTTTCAATTTTGGTACCCAAGATACTTTGTGTCCAATGGTATTAGTAAAAACAATTTAAGTACCCCTACATAATTTGAACATGTATTGTAAGGTACTCTAGATAATAAAGATTTACAAATATAAGTTTTTGTAAATTCCAATGATTGTTTAAATCTAAGAGATAAATCATTTGCATAGTGATCTTTCATGACACTTATAAAACAAGTAATAGTTGAAGTTAAACCATTTTTACTTTTAACAGAATGTGTTTTGTATATTTGGGGTAATCTTATTTCATGGAAAAACAATATTTATTTTTATCAGTTTGAGTCAAAGAAATCATCTCATGATATACTTCACGACCTTGAATAAAAGAAAATAAATTTTTTAATACATTCAACTTCTTTTTCCAAAATTTCATTCTAATCTTGAACATATTTCAAATTTTTATAAAATTTAGAATGAGAAATAGAAGAAGTGTTACTTAGTTTTTAATTCTTTTGTAGAATTATTTTATTTTTAGAAAAAAGGTTCTCATTGTTTTCTTTAAGCATATTATATAAATCACCAGCTTCGAAAATAACTTTCCTTAATTATTCAATTTATTTATTTATTTGAGAAACATTCAGATTTTAAGAATCATAGACATAATTAGCATAACTAGAATAAAAACTATAATTACTAAACTTATATAGTGATTCCATGATGCACAAGTTAGCAGATTATTTTTCATTTTCAGATTGTTCAATGGAATTGGATTATTCCATAGAACTCTAGCTAGTGGTTAACAAATTTTTGAACTTTTTTAATTGTTTTTAATCTTATGTTTTGGAAAATAGGGCTTTATATGACCTTTATTTATGACCTCATAATAGGTTACATCTGGTGAATTGTAATTCATACGACCTTTCTTATCTCTCTTATATTTTTCTTTTTGATGATTTATTCTAAACTTATTCTTGAATATTTTCTTTTTTATTATTTTTTACACTCAAGTCACAATATGAGCCATATATTCTTTTTCACTAACCTTTAGATTAGAATCAATAAGGTTAGTTGGAATAAAATTTATAGATTTAAAAGTTACCCCTTTAATTTTTTTGGTCTCTTCATTAGTTATGTTCTTCAATTACAATTCACATTAGAGTAATGATCTTATTAATTCATCAAATGTGTACTTTTTGAGGTTATTTATTTCATCAATATAAAACTTCTTTATGTGCCATTTATTTTGTAAGTCTCAAAATAATATTTCAAAAAGTACTTTGGATTTCCTAATATTCACTAAGTGAATTCATTTTATGGAAAATTCTTGTGAATCTGTCAAAAATTTGGTTTACTATTTCATCTTCATCCTTCTTAAAGTATTGGTACTCATCATGAAGCATTCCATGTTGGTTCAGATTAATTTTTCCAACCCTAGGTGAGTGACCTGTAGAATCTTCCATATTTAATGAGTTGTCTTATAATAATACACATGACTAAAAACACTTCTATAAATAGAACAATATAAAAAATTAACAACTTTGTAATTTAAAACATATCGAGTAGTATCAATTTTAGTAAGAGTGTCTGGGTCATCTTCATGAAGTGTGTACTATTTTGACCTGATAGAATAATGATTTATTCTCAAATATTGGAGGTAATCCTCCATTCGATATATCCAATAACCATAATCATTTTCATCAATATGAGGTGTATTTTGAAGAATCTCAAAACCATTCTGGTTCAATCATGTCATCTTATAAGATCTTGTTCTTAGAATTTAAGGTCTAGGAATAGGTTATCACAATTCAATATAAAATTAGACTCTATAAATTGGTTTTCTATTTTTGAAAGGAAGAACCTATTATACCAATTTTTGGTATTGATAAAGAGAATGATAGATCTAAACTATTTTTAATAAGGTTATCCTTTGATACTAATTGATAGGTCAGAACGGGTAATGACAGATGGTATATAGGGGTAGGGGGTTGAATAGAACTGTTTAAAAAATTAAAATAGATTAATGGATTAATTAAATTCATCATCAAAATTAATTATTTATTTGAAAGGAAAATAGTGAGAAAATCAAAAAGTAAATTTATTAATTAAATTAATTATCAAAGGTAATTATTAATATTAAATAGTAGTGGAAAAAGAAAATAAAACCAAGATGTTTTTATAGTAGTTTGGTCAAACGTGGGCCTAATCTACTATTATACATCTATACTCAAAGAGAAATACGTGTGAAATAAAAAAAAATTTGAGGGGGAATTATAACCCAATTATAGAATCCTTTTCTAGTGGAGGGATAACTACGACACTGAATTTTGTATGGGGATTCAAAACCCTTACAACCTATCTTTACACACCGGGAGTCATAACCCAAATATTACTGACTTTAGATACAAGGATTCAAAACCCTTAGATCCTAAATTTATAATATGTGAGTCACAACCTAAATAAAAAGAATAAAAAATAATGATTTTTTTGTGTACATCCATAAATAGAAAAGATAGAGTGTGTGTGAGAAATGTAGAAAAGCGTTACATACTTAAAAACAGAAAAGAGAAGATAAATAACGGAAGAACTGGTTATGGTTCTTGAGATTTGGATTAGCACATCTTTTCAAGGTAATTTTAGTTGAAGAATAATTAATTCAGCACTTGAGTGAACGTCCAGGTCATGACACATAGTCTTACAGGATGTTGAAAATTCACGGTAGGTTCAAACTTCACAACACATTCTCTTTGAAAAATTATGTATCGAATATGTTAACCTGTGTATGTACGTTATTCCTACCAAATATAGAGATATTTATATAGAGAATAAATATTCAAAAATTGCAGCATATCCGCTTCATTTAGATATTAAATATAAATTCGAGTTAAGAGCTTTCATAAATAACTCCACAAAAATCACAGTATTGTTTCCTCTTTACTCTTATAGAATATTTCTTAAATAAATTAATTTAAAATAATTTGAATAACTCTTCCAAAAATATATTCATAAAAAAATAGCGTTGATTGGTTTTAATACGCGGGTTTAAATCCATTAAAGTCTCTTTAAATATAGTCAAAACAGTTCCAAAAAACTACCCACATATGGTGAATGTAAATTCAAATATTTAAATTTAAATAAACATGAATGCTCTATCTTTATTAGAAAAATAAATTGAAAAATTTATTAATTTTTATATTTAAAAATCCACACCAAAATCGTTAAAAAAACTCTTCAATCATATTCCTTAGATTTATTGTTATTATTTCTTGTAGAAAACTGTTAAAAATTCTTATAGATATGCTATAGATCATTGTTTAGTATAAAAGTATAGAGAAAAAACAGAAAAGTATGGTACAAAAAGTAGGGAATGAACATGGATGTATGGAATGGACAATAACATAGGGAATGAACAGTAACACAAGGTGCATCAAAGTAACGTAAGGTTGATCAATGTAATGTAATGTTCATAAAAGTAAGGTTGGGTTTATTAAACAAATTAGGGTTTATGAAACATAATTTACACTATATCAAATGTAGTGTTTCTAAACCATTCTCTGTACTATTTTCAAATTAGGGTTGATGAACCATACTTTTCACTTTAGGGAAAACAGGGTTTCTTGAACCATACTTTTCACTTTAGTGAATGTGGGGTTTCTGAACCATACTTTTAACTATTGAGAAAGTAAGGTTACCGAACCATACATTACAGTACAATGAAACTAGGTTTGTCGAACCATACATTATACTATTGTGAAAATAGGTTTGATGAACCATAATTTTCACTATAGAGAAATTAGGTTTTCCAAACCATACTTTGTACTTTTGAAAATGTAGGATTTCCCAACCACACTATTGAAAATTAGGTTTTCTGAACCATAATTTGCAAAAGTATGGTTACTGGACCATACTTTGGAAAAAAACTGGCCATAGTACTTTAATAAATCTGAATGAATTTTTATATTCTTTAAAAGTAGATTAATACTTTTTTCAAGAAAAATTATTTTTATAAAAACTAATTATCATTCCAATGAATTAATAATCAAATAAATATAACTTCTAAAACTTTGTAAATCATAAAAAAAAGAAGAAAAAATATTTGGAAAAAACTATAGTTTTGAATCAGCGTTGCAGAACCTTAGATAATTAAATGACCATAAAAACTGCATTTTTAGACTTAAATATAAAATAATTAAATCAATATAAACATGTTTATTTATATAAAATCATGTTTTATGTGATTCCAATATCTATAGAACATGAAGTAAATTAAATATAGAAACTCTTCAATAATAGAGACTGTAATGTTTTTAAAATAATAGCATTAACTTTGTTGAATTTTAGAATACTAGAAAAAAAATTTTACGATTCTTCATAAACTAATGATGTTTAGTTATATATCTTTTATATCTAATGTGATAAGAAAGAAACACTGTAGTTTAAGATATTACCCAAATAAAGTAATGACTTTAATGTAAAATCACATGTAATAAAAAATCATAAAGGGTTAAAAAAAGTATAATCATATGTAATACAACAAAATAAAAACATGAACATGCACAAATATTTTGAACAATATATATTCTACTATATAGAAAGAATATAAAGTTATTGAGAGAGTACAAAATTCATTATAATGATACCTCTTAGAGAAGAATTTCACATCAGTCATGGGATTAAAAAAATCAGAAAAAGCATATAAGAAATATTTTTGAAATCTATGAGAGAGATAATAAACTTATAGATTCATGGATAAAACATGTCAGGATAAATTTGGGGATATATGGACTTAATAAAATTAAATGGTGGATGTGTTATTTATTTAGTTGAAAAAATTTTATGATCTATTCAAAGTATATAGAGATTCTGGAAGACTCTACCATAGTGAAAAAGTTAATGAGAATCAACCTAAAAACATTTGATAATACAATTTTAGACCTTGAATATTATAATTAGGATTATTTTACCATTAATAATATAAATAATGTTTATGTAACACCATGATCTTTTAAAAATAAAACTATGTTTGATAGCATATACGACATGCAATATCAACCCTAAAATGCCATGAAATATTATTATTTAAATAACACAGTTATAACATAACTGTTAAATAGATTGGTATGAATTGGATTAAAAGCTTTATAAAATTTATATAGAAACCCTACTCATTATAAATGTATTGATAAATTATGAGTAAATTATAACGAAAATTTTAGAAAATTGCTTTGATTCTTCAAAAAATATGTTTTATTTAAAAATTATTCTTATTACTTTTTTAGAGAAAGTAATATATTTAATTTCTAGAATATTGATAAATTTTAATTGATAAAATTATATTAATTTTTGAGATCAATAATTCAAAATTAACTAAGAATGAATTTTTGGGATTTTTCTTTCTAAATATTTATTTTCTATTGAATAGTGAAAATTACATATTTTTATAGAAAACTATATTTCTGTTTCAAACATTTATGAAGTTCCATTTTATTTTAAAAATGTTTTGAAGTAAAATTAGTTTTATTTTATTATTAATAACAAAAAATTGTCAATGGAATCAATTTTATTGTTGAATTTGGCGTAAAAATATCTTTATACCATAAAAGGAATTTCTCTAAAAAACCGTTTTCATCCCTTTTTTATGGTTTTATTTTATATAAATTCTACCATTTAGATTTCAAATTTGGTATCATGAGTTCAAAATTTATTAAATATTTATTTTTTATTTTTTTATTATAAATAGTAAGCAAAGTAAACATTTATTACCATGGTAATTGTAAAATGGGTAAATTAAGGGTAAACATATTTTGATAAGGACTAAAGAGTAACCCTAATAATTACATTAATTTTATTAGATGAGTATATTTTGTCCATAATAATCTAAATAATGAATATATGGGGTTTTTCCATGTGTCTATGATTGTGACCATTATAGAAATTTATGAAATGAGATGCAAAAAAATGGTTCATTCTTTCTTTAAATATCTATAATATTTTGTGAAAGGGATAAAAACAACTTATTTTGGGTTATAAACATATATTTTGAAAGTAAATTATTTTTTTATCATAATAATTTATTTCTATTTTTTGTGATTAATTAATTACCATAAATTTTTACACAACATCAACATCGTATTAATTTAATTAAAAATAAAAGAAAATAAATGATATCGAAAATTTTAAAAGTAATATAATTTAATAAAATAATTTTCTACAAATTTTTTTAGACAATTATTACATGTTATGGAAATTTTAATTATATATATATTTTAATTCATTTGCTGTCATGGTGTTATTACCGTCAATGTGAATGAATAGTTTTAAAATTTTCATTATTGATATTAAAGAAAAAAATTATTAAAGGATTTAAAATTCATAAAAATCTTATATTCATATAAGAAATTGATATTTAAATTCAATTATCAACAATTTCCCATTAATGGGACATTTTTTCTTTTTATAGTATCATTCATGATAACTAATGTGTAAAAAACTAATTATGAGGTAAATAGAAAAAGGGTTAGAACGAGTTAAAAAAATGTAATGGTTAAAAATCACATATACTTGTCCATTTTTTATTGGATTATAAGATTTCGACAAATAATTATCTTAGATTCAAATAATATCAATTCAAACCTATTTTAATTGGAAAATTAATTTATATTAATTTAATATTGTCTGAAATAGAAAGTGTTCCCTTCCTCTATTTTATAAAAAGGCACATATTCTCCTTTTTTATACACATTAAGAACCATATAGTTTGGCCAATACCAACCTAAATACCTTTTTTAAATCCCTCCAAACACTATATAATATTAATTTTAATAGGAACAATATTCTTGGAATTATTTTTGTGTAAATATTAAGAGGTTTTCAGAAGAAGTGGAAGATAATGAATGTACCTGACATGTCAGACTCAAGGCAAATTAATTTATTTTAAAACTATCATTTTAAATATTAAATTAATACTCATTTTTCTTCTATTTACATTTTATACAAAATATTTAATTAAAATTCATATTTATGATTCAATGGATGTTAAATGTCCTATTTTTACCATGATTTCCTTTTTATAATTTTTTAAAATGAAATATTTTTATTGATTTACTTATGGGAAACTTTTTCCTTAAAACCACATTTTAAATATTTCAATGATTTATATTATAATATTTTTCTCCCATTTTAAAATTTTTAATTATTATATGGATGTCTTTATATGGATATAAATGAATTATAAAATAAATTTTACATTATTTCAGTTTTTTAACAGGAATAATTTTACATATTTTATATAGAATATTTGGAAATTATTCACAATAAAAAAAGGAATGTTCTATTTTAACATAAACGTTGACAATGAGTTTTCCTGCTTCCATAACTATTATTTTATATTTGAACTATATTATAAGATTAAAGTTTTTCTTTAAATAAAATTATCATTTTATATGTTCATGTTATTTTCAGAATGGGGTTTAAAATAGAATGGAAATTTTATTATCATTAAATGTTTTTTTATTAGTGGAAAACATAGTTTTATGTGTGGAATATTGGAAATTTCATGATTTTATGTGTTATTATTATATTAAGGTTCTTGGGAATTGTTTTGATGATGGATGGTTCTATTATAAAGCAATGAATTGTGGTTCCATTATAAACTAATGATGGGTGGGTCCATGATAACCCTTCAATGCATTGGGTAAGATTTATGTTGCATTTTGATCATGAATATTATTCCATTTATAATCTGGACGGTTTTCCATTAGTAATCGTAAATCATATTACATTGGTAACCATAATGTTTAATCCATTTTTATCTATGAATGTCATCCCATATATAAGAGTGATATGAAAATTATTCCTCAATATTTCTATATGATTTATACAATATTTATATGGTTTTTATATAAATCTTAAGATTTATCGTTATAATAAAATGATATTATGTTTATGGTAAATTATATTGTACTTATTCGGGGTTCAATGTATATCGTTGTGAAAAAGTTTTAAGGTTTTTATCAGGACTTTGAAGATACCTTTAAGAGTTTAATTATTAATTAATGATTTCTTGTGAAATGTTTTATGAAATGATTTTGGTAGGAATATTTATTTCATGAGCAATAAAATTTTTATTTTGAGGCTCATGAATATTTTCATAATGGAATATTTATATATATATATAAACAAATATCATTATTTATTATTTATTTTATGTCCCATATGAAGATATTGTTTCATCAAATGTTTTTAAAATGTATTTCATATGTTTTAAAGATCAATATTAATAAATAAGATGTCCTGATGATTAGTCATGAAAATAGCACATTATTTATTTCTATAGTTTTATATTGTGAAAAAATGCATACTGAGTAGAAGAGTCTAGTTTTTAATTTTTTTCTTTGTTATGTAATATTTATCACCTTATTAACTAAAAATATATACCTTTAACATATTTGGGTATGTAAGAAAATGAATTCTTGTTTTAGGATTTAATTTATTGTTTGTTTTTTGATGGGTCCTCATAGTTGGCATGAGAGTAGAAATTAGATATCTTTGGAGATTATGATGATTTTTTAAGATTTATGGATACCATATTTGGATAAAAAGTATATTTATGATCATAAGATAAAAGTTATAAAAACAAATTTTAAGGTTTTTTGTTTTTTGATTTTGAATTTATTAATGATATTTTAGGAGACATTTTATTTGGTTGACGTATGTGTAACCCTTCGGTTTAAGGTAAAGGATTATTTTAGAAGTATAATATTAATTTTATTAGGATGTATATATAAAGTTATGAGATAACCATTGATGTTAAACTATTCTTTAATATTGATGTTATTATGGTTGTTTTTTCAAATTTTATGGTTTGAGTATTATATAATTCCTATGGTTTTTTTCATTACAAGTAACATATCCATTTTAACATTCAATAATTCATTTGATGTTTTTATTATGTTATTTCCAACATAATAAAGGTTTTTTATCAAGATTAAAAGAATAGGACCTCACAAAAAGTTTTTTCTATGTAGATGATTTAATAATCACTACAATGTTGAAAGATTTTTCAAATGATTTTTAAATATTTTTGATCATTTAAATCAGCTATAAGAAACTATTTGATGTATGTAACACCATATGATTTCCCCAAAATTTATTTTGATCATTTTATTTATTATATTTTATTTTAAAATATCAATTTTACTATTAAATTCAATAATGTAAATACCACCATGGAATGAACTATTTCTTTTTTGGAGATAAAGTCTTATTACCAGAGGATAAATGAGATATTAACAATATAGATGAAGATCACGATGTTTTTATTTGAGGTATGAATTATATTCTTATGTTCTAAGTATGATATATGATTTAGTTTATATTGATGAATCATAAGGATATATTTCAAATTATTCAATAACATGTAAAATCATGTATAAATATTTTATAAATAAGTTGAATTAATGATGTGTTTATAAATTCTAATATTATAATCTTGAATCACCTTCGGATTATTCTATAGACTATTTTTTTCATTATTTTGTAACATATGTCAGATAGAATCGATTCCTTTGAATTGTTGAATATAAAAATGGTGAATTTCTTGGATACAATCATTTTAGTATGCATGATAAAGGTATTAATAAACTATTGAGTTAATATGTGATAAACTTTAGGGAAATTATAGTCAATTATGATTATTTGAATTTTTAAAAAATTGAGCTATATAGTAAACCATATAGATTAGGAAGTTATTTGATTATAAATGATATTTTAAGGATTTTCATCATATTTTTATTAATGCTATTTGAATTATATTGATATAGTTTTAGTTAAAATAAAACTGGTCACATCTAAAAAGACCATAGGTCTTGAACCGACAACCGAAGGTGATAAGGGTGAAATACCTAAGACATGCATACATGATTTGTAAGATAGTATAAATTCATGTTAAATACATTTAATATACTGATTAAATTTATAACTAGAACATATATTTTATCATATAGATAACTATTATGCTGAAAATAGATTTGGTGTTTAAGTTACAAATTTTATTTTGGAAGAAGATCACTATATATTGTGACATTATATGGTTCAGGGAAACAAAATATTATTGGAATTTATTTAAGTATTAAAGGTTGAAATATATTATATAGGTATATATTGTTTTAATGTGTCTTTTTGTAAATTCAAGTAATTTATCAAAATTAGTAGCTTATCATAGAGATTATATGACTTGGGAATATAAATTTTAATTTATATGACATTTTAAGTGAATAATGTGGATAGAAGATAACAGTTAAATTTATCTTGGAAGAATTTGTGATGAAATATTTAAATTCATTAGGTTTAAATATTAGTTAGAAAAATTTTGAATAATTTGAAGGACATTTATATATATAATGGTTTAGTTTAAGATTTGGGTATTTCTATTTATTATTTGATATTAATGTATTATTTCTTCACAAGAAGATTTATTCATTTTTGGAATTGTCTTAAACTCTTCTAGCCATTTCAATTTTAGTTAATATCTAATTATAGTAGGAATATATTTCTATCTTTTTGTGGAATTATGTAATCCAATCGTTTTGTGGAATTATGTGATCCATTAGAAGTTGATTTTTGTGATTTAGGAAAAAATCATCCTGAATACTAATAGATTGGTCAAAAGATGAGATTGTTAAATGAACTAATTAAATGATAAAATTATACTTATGAAGTAACAATATTTCCTTTTGTTAATTGTGTATATGGTAAATGAATTCATTATCTCTTGTAATGTAATATAGAAACAGATTGTTTTGTTTTATTAACTTTATTTATGATGAATTTATTATCTTATTCACCTCTCATTAGTTTATGGTTTTGTGTTCATTGACTTATTCATGGTAGTTAAAATTCTTGATATTAATGTTCTATTTAACTCTAATTAATTATTTAGATATTACATTTTTTTTAGAATTTTCACTTCCACTAATCTTATACAAATTTGGAATCCAAGTTATGTGTTAATCAAGATGACCTTTGTACTATATTTTCCCACTTATCAAGATGTATTTTTGTTGGTCCTTTTTGGGATATGGGTTTTACAAAAGGTATTTTCAAATTTCAACACATTTTTTAAAAATATAAAATTAAAATTTCGATGAAATGCTTTATTAAATTTGGAGATAATGTAATGACATGTGATTCTAAAAATAAAATGATGTTTGATGGCACATATGACACATTAACTACAATAAAAAATGAAAAATTAAATATTATCTTCTAAATAATACCATTATAACCTAGCCATTAATATGGAATATATCAATAGGATCAAGTATATTGTGATATATATATATATATTCTTTAAAAATATGTTTTTTAAAATATGTTTATTGTTAAATTTTTTTGAGTAGATATTACAAATAATTTCTTAAATATTTATAAATTTTATTTGATAAAATGTGATTATTATTGAAATTACCAATACAAAATTAACTTAGAGTTAATTATTTTTGAATTTTTTATAAATATTGATTTTCCATTTAATAGTGAAAAAATGTAGATTTTTATAAAATACATATCTATGTTTCATGTAAGTACAATTTTAATTTTTATATTAAAATGGTTTAAATGTAACATTACTTAAATAGTATTTTTAAAAACCCAATTATGTTAAATGAATAAATTTTATAATTTAATTTGGTATAAAAATTATTATATACTTGAAAATGTGTTTTCCTAAAAAGCTATTTTCATCGCATTCTACCAGTTTAATTGTAAATTAATTTAAAAAACGTATGTGTTTTGAATCATAAAAAATGGATTAAATATTTATAAATATGAGGGAGAATTTTTAAATATATCACTTTTATTTTTGTTCGTTCTGAATATTAACCATAGAAAATAATTGTTAACAAGGTATAAATAATATTGGTTGACTAAGGGTACAAATTATTTGATATGGTCTAAAAAGAAATATTAAAACTTTCATTAATGTTATTGTATTAGATTATTTCATCCATAAACAGCCATATATGGAATATATTACCTTTGTTTTCAATATGGACACCATTGTGACAATTATAATACATTATGTAGAAAATACAAAAATATCACTTTCATTCTTTTTATATCCATAAAATTTTATTATAGGGATAGAAATAACATAAGTTCATTTATTATTAGTTATTGTAAAGTTAATTTAATTTTTTTTTCATTTTAATTAATTTCTAATTCTTTGTGATGAAATAATTATCTTAAGTGATTACAAGATAACGACAAAGTATTTACTTAATTAAAAAGAAAAGAAAATAAATTGTATTAAAAATATTAAAATTAATATAATTTGAATAAATTATTGTATTACACAAATTATAAGATAAACATTAAATGTTATTTAATTTTTAGTTTATTTTAATCAATTTGTTTTATTTATTAATTTTATTAATGTAGAATAAATCAAAATTTTCAAAAAATTCTATTAATGATATTTTATAATAAATAATATTTTGGTAAAGGATATAAAATTCCAAAAAATCCTATATTCAAAAAATTTATATGGAAATAGTTTAAAATTTCATCTATGGTCTATTCATGAGCCTTTTTTTCCTTTTATTTTAAAATTTTTAACCCCAGAAGAGTGAAAACATTAATACCATAGTAATTGTCAAAAAGGGTTATCATGGGTTAAAAGATGACAAGGGTGAAAAAAAACACCTAAAAAATTCAAAATTTTGTTGGATGATAGTATTTTGACACATCCTTATCTTAATATTAAATCATATGCATTTGAATCCATTTGAATTTTATAATTCATTTATATTATATTAATATTTTAAGAAATTCCAAGAGAGCCCCTTCCCTTTCTTACAAAATGGCATGTATTATCCTCTTTTATCACACTTCATGAGACTTTTTTTATTGGAAACACCTTACCCAAATGCATTCCTTATATCCATCCCTAAAACCTAGTGGACTTGCTTTTATCTGAAAATCATCCTGGGATTGATTTCGGTGTAATCTATAAGAGTTTTTCTAAATAAGAGGAAGATGAAGAACAAAAATGAAAAGTCAAACTCATGGTATGGTTCATTCATTTTAAAATCCCATTTAAAAAATTATATTAAAAATAATATTTTTTCCAGGTCCTTGTTCTTCTATATATTTCAATAAAATTATTATTTATTATTTAATGGATCTTAAAGGTCAATTTTTACTATATTTTACATTATTAAATATGTTTTTGAAAAAGGAATATTTTTATGGTTTTATGTATAAGGAACATTAATTTAAAACATAATTTTATATAATTTACATATTTATATTCTAAATTATCATTTCCATTCCAATATTCAGAAATATTTTATTAATTTTTTATATGGGAATAAATAAATTATAAATGGAATTTCACATTCTTTCAAATGTTTTCAAACAGAATTTTTTATGTATTTGGTATAGAATGTTTTGAATTTTTTTGAAAAACAAAAAAGATTTAATTTTTTTAACATATATGGAGATAATGAATATTCCCACTACTATAATTTTTTTATTATATTTTAATTAATTTATAATCATCCATGTTTTCTTAAAAGAAATACCCTTATTCCCTATGATTTATTAATTTAAAAATGGGTTTTAAATTGGAATGAATATTTCATTATTTGAAAATTTATTCTTATTGGTGAAAATAATATTTATATGATTATAATGATTGGAATTGAAATCTTTTATGTGTTATGATAATTTTTTTGTTATTGGGAATTTTTCTGATAGTGTATGGTTCTATTATAAACCATGTAAGGGTGTTTCTTTTATGAACCAATGATAAGTGGGTCCTTGATAGTCCTCTATTTCATTGGGTGAGATTAGTGTTTGAAATTGACTACAAAGGTTATTCTATTTCTATCCATAAAGGTTATTCCAATAAGTAAACGAGAAAAACATTCAATTGGTAACTTTGAGGGTTATTACATTTATAACTATTAAGGTTTTTACATATGTAATATAGATATAAAAATTATTCCTCAAGACACCAACATGATTTATTTATTCTTTCTATATTTTTTATTTAAGAAAATATATTTTTCAAGGCAAGATAAAGAACATAAATTTAAAGGTATGTATATCATACTTCTTATGGGTGGACTATATAACTTTGTGATAAATATTTCAATTCTTTTTTATAAAATAAAATAAACAATAATGATTTTTAATTTTCATTAATTATTTTATATGAAATTTCTGGTGAATAGATTTTGGTAGGAATGTTGATTTCTTGAGTAAGTAAATTTTTATTTTGACCCAAAAGATTATTCTAAAAGAAGATTTTTTTTGTATTTTCATGTATAAAAGGGGATCTTTATTCTTTATTTTAAATCCATTATTGAGATTTTTCACTCATCCCATGTTTTATTAAAAACCTTATTTGTGTTTAAGGATGGGTATGAACAAAGATGATTTCATGTTGAAAGACATGATGATTAGTCATTAAAAAAGAACACAAATATTTTATTAAGTTTAATATTTTGGAATAAATAGATTTTGAGTAGTAGTGAACAGTTTTTTAATTTATGGGTTTCTTATGTAAAAGTTACGAAATAATTCTCTATAACACTAAACCAAAATTATATTTGGGAATAAAAGATTTTTTTTCAAGGGAATGAATTTATGGTTTATAAAAGGTTGGGTACTTATAGTTTTAACTACATAAAAAATGAGAATAATGTCTATGTTATTGAGAAAAAGAAAATATGGGAAGGATATGGAATTTAAATCCAAGAAATATCTAAACATATTTATTCTAAAATGTTAAATACTGAAGAATCCAATTTTGATGATGATATAATTGATTTTAACAAATTCATATTATTTTCCCCAATGACATGAAATAAGGAAAAGGTAAATATAATTGTAAAATTACAATCAAATGTTTCAATTATACAGATATTATATACCTTTTATAAAATTTCCTTGAAATAAAATAAGAATATAATGATGTCCAAATGAGAGGCAAGGTGTCAATAGGTTACAAATGGATATGGTTCTTAAAAAGAAATGAGAAGGTCAGAAAAACAAAGAAGAATTTATTCTCATAGAATTATGCTATATCTTTTGATTAGAAAATTGAATGATATAACACCCCAAATATGTAAGAGAATCTTTTTATATATAAGTTTCACTGAAATAATTAATTTATTATATTTTTGGGTGTTATAGGTGATGATTGGTACTTAAAGGTTTATTTATATAAAAAAAACTTGGTCATTGGCCCTTTATCTTGTTTAAAGAATCCTTATGGTAACTGATGGTCTGGTTCTAATTAATAAGTGGGGTTGGGTGGAGGGATTGTAAATGGATGGTCTACCATCCAAATGATAAACCTAGAGTGGGTACTCGATGGGGTTCCTAGTAACCACTAGAGTCTTTCATAACTAGTAGGAAATATTATAATTTTATTTAAATTTTAATTTATTATTAAATGTGTTAAAAATGATTCTTTTACACATTCATTCCTCATCAGTAGTAGTGAAACCCCTCTCCCTCTTTACCTCTACTATCTTATATTATGTGTTAAATATCCCCTATTAGATATATGTTTTGATTATCATCCACCACAGGGTGATTCTATGAATGTTAATCAATCAACTAATTGAGGTAGAATTAGATGGTGATGTTTTATGATTGTAACCCTATTAGGTTGAGTTAGGTGGTATCTTTCTTTCCCATTGATTTTTTACATGTGAGGAATACACCATATGAAATTTTTATAGTGACACATTATTTCCATGACATAGAGCTTGATATAAACTAATATCATTCACTACCTTTACTCTAAATTGAATATGATATGCCAATGAGAGGTCCCATGATTTATGGGTCTTAGAATTGTGGTCACTATCAACCATTTAGATTGTTGGTGTGTAATAAAACCATGATTTTGGGCATATAATGGGTGAATTATTCTTGATAAGTGACCATATGAGACTTGTGTAGGTTCTTATACCATTACATTATAAGTAATTACATGATAACATGACAGGATAGGGGTTGGAAAACGTATAAATGACACATTAAGGTAGTTATTGGATTGATTGTGAGGCATTTTTTATATTAAATGATTATGGATACGATGTGATGGTTATAATTAATGATTAGTTCAAATTAATTACTACTTGGTGGTTTATTTTCCACATGAGTTTGCTTTATAGTATCTTATCCACCCCATGAGGTGGCTGAGTGGTTTCTCATCCACCTTTGGTGGGTATCTTAGTGTTGTGTTGTAAAATTGTATATTAGTGTTGGTATTATACTATTTAATAAAATATTTACACTAGTGGTTACACTTTCACCGATAAATTTTCATGTTTGGGATGCATCATCTAACAAATATGTGTATTTATTTTATATCATCCACCCAGTGGTTAAAAATGTTGATATATCCACAAAAATATATTTGATAATTATTCTTATCACCAACTAAGATATTTATACTAATGTTTTATTATCATATTAGGGTGTGAGTATGGTGTTTAATCATCATTCAATGTAGTATCATTTATTAGAACTCATCCTCCTAAAAATTGTCATGTATTTGGTGAACCATCCACCTAATATTTCTCTTAGTGGGATATCATCTACTTAGAGGTTGATTCCTGTGATATATAATTAACCTAGAGATTTATTATTATGGTATATCAATCTATTATAGATTAATAGCATCGATACATCATCTTTTTAGGATATGAGGATGGTGGTGAATCATCCACCCAATTAGTTTTCATTAGAGGCGTCTTTTACACTAATGCAGTTTTATGCTGGTGCTAAATCATCCACAAAAGATTGTGTATCAGTGGTATACCATATTCTAGAGTGGTGATACTTCATATAACAGGAAATTTATAATCCACTACAAATATTAGATTGGTGACATATCATTCACAAGGAAGGATTTTTGTGGTGATAAATTATTTACCAAGTGGAACTTGATGATTATATATCATTAACTTTGATTATGATATTACGAGTGACGTATCATTGATATTTGAGGTATATTCATAACATCTACATATCATCTCTTTCTAGTAAATGAAATACTAGGGATGCTTGCAATAGGTCTAGATGTTGAGAATTATATAATGTAATGATTTTTTGTATTTATCTTTATTTCATTTTTTAGAATTTCATATAACTAATACACTTGTATCTATTGGATTTATTATAATCACAATTGATGATGACCTTTGGAGTTATATAGAATCCTTTCTTAGCTGCCTTGGTACCCAGGCATACCTCATATTCTATGACCTAGGTAAGGGATATGTTCTTGTAGTTATGGATAGTTGAGCTGGTAGACCTACGAGGTCATAGAGAGGTGGTACCGAGACAACACTCGGAAATATTTTTTTGGACATCGATAGGTTTTTGAATTTTTAAATAATTTTCATATGATATTTTAAAAATAGATCTTATTTATATTTTTTAACTAATATTACATATACAGAAACCATTTTCCAACAACAAGATGTTTATTATTTACATTTAGATAGAACATATCTATGATGACTATCTTTCGATTATTTGTATATGGTGCTTATAGTTTCTTTATATTATTATTTCATTGATTTATAATTGTATTTATTATAGATAGAAGAGTTTCTAAATTATCTACTTAGATAATATTCACTAGTTTAAAACCAACAGAGAATGGTAAGTCTTCCTATTTTATGCGGAACCTAATTTTTTCTTTACCCGACCCACCAGAACCACACCTGGGTCTGCAGTAAACCAAGGGTAACACTCGACGCCGGCCATTAATATGTTTGGTGCTATAGAAAATCACTAAGTATGCATAACATAGAATTTGGGAGCCTTAGGACAAAGCTCCACCAGTCACCAATAGACACAACTCTATGTAATAGTGTAGATATATAAGAAATATGAAGATACTAGAGAGTACACAATACATGAAACAACCTCTAGGATACATATCTCCGTGAAAAAAGGTATACAATTGTATAAGGTTCAAAATACATTCCAAACATGTTATATAGGGGTAAAACCAAATAGAAAATAACTATAAAAAGGTAAAGTGGGAAGAGAGCCTAGCTTAAGATCAGGAGGTCAAACCAGAGAACATGGCTAGTGCCTCCCTATACAACTAATCTCAACTAATACAAGGTCCTCCATAGTCACTAAAAATCTGTATGACTTCTTCATAAGACATGATACATGTAGAAAATTAAAATGATGATGTGGTTATATACATACCTAATAAGAATCCTAGAAAATCAAAAAGGGAATCAATGAAAATAAAGCAGTTAGCTTAACCTATAGCCATGAGGTTAATGAAAAAAATTAGATATTCTCAAAAGAAACCCATGTTAAGAGAGAAATGGGATCTTTATATCCACATCTATCTAAGAACGATTTTTCATCCTGCAGCTCCAAGAGGTCCATCTACAATTCATTCCACCACGTGAAACCTTATAAGAGTTATAATGGAGTGACTGTCCCTTAATACACTACTACAAACACGGCCTTTATCAGTGATAAAAATGGCCTTTATCAGCGCTAGAAAAGCGATGATAAAGACAGTGTAGATAAAGGGGGGTCCCCTTTATCAGCGCTCCGAAAAGCGATGATAAAAGGGGTCTTTTATCAGCGCTAAAAAAACCCCTGATAAAACTATCCCTTTATCAGGGTATTTTTAGCGCTGATAAAGGGGTACTATATTGGCGCATCCTTTATCAGCGCTTTCATTTTAGCACTGACAAAGGACCCTTTTATCAGCGCTTTTAAAAAAGTGCTGATAAAAGTTAAAAAAAATTAAAAAAAATTAAAAAATACTGCCAATCTGGGGGGATTTTATAGCGCTTGAACCACCCCTTTTACAGCGCTTCTTGGCCCCTATACAGCACCCCATACACCCCCCTCCACCCTTTAACAGCGCTTGGTCAAATATTCCCCATGCGCGTGCACCCCTGCCTTCACCAGGATTTGAACTTGAGACCTCCCCCCTGCGCGCCTAAGCCCTTACCACTACTCTATATTGATTTGCTTTCCAATTCATGATATCTTTATATATATATATTTATATATTTAGTTATATTTATTCGTATAGTAATATATATTTATATTAATATATATATAGTTATATTATAATATATATATATAGTTATATTATAATATATATATATAGTTATATTAATATATATATATATAGTTATATTATAATATATATAGTAATATTAATATATATATATATAGTGGTATTAATATATATCTATATCTATATATATATATATTTAGTTATATTTATTCGTATAGTAATATATATTTATATTAATATATATATATATATTAACATATATATAGTTATATTAACATATATATAGTTATATGAATATATATTTATATAGTAATATAGTTATATTATAATATATATAGTGATATTAATATATATATTTATGGTGATATTAATATATATATTTATAGTAATACTAATATTTATGTAGTTATATTAATATATATATATAGTTATTAGATTAATATATATATAGTTAGATTAATATATATATATATATAGTTAGATTAATATATATATAGTTAGATTAATATATAGGTATATAAATATTCATATATTGGTATTTTAAATAAAATAGATATTAGTTATTATTTAGATAAATCTAATATATTTTATATGTAAATATGTTTAATTATTTATTTAAAAATTTTAATTTTTAGGTGCGAATATATAAACAATATGCACATTTAGTTATATATTTGATTATAAATAGTAGTTCATTATAAAGAAGGATAAAATTTCAAAGACATAATATCAATATGAATGTAATACCTTGGAATAAATTCAGTCCCCGCCAAAAAAAAGCCAATAATACCCCTTTAAACGAGTTTGAAAATCCACAAAATGTTAAAAAATCAGGGTACCCCGACAAAAAACTCAGTTTTGGAGGCCTTCTGGGCCACTTTTGGCATCAAAAAATGCTTGACTAGGGTCCTCCTGGGTCACAGCAACGTAGATCTCGTTGCAGGGTTCGATTTGATATGTGGTAGAGCTCAAACGGACACCCGGATCAAAAGTTTTGGCCGTTTGAAGTTTGAGTTGCGTTTTCAACATATTTTGGATCTTTTTTTAATTTTTTTAATTTTTTAGTCCTCAAATTGTTATTAAATTACTATTACTCCAAAATGATTATCAAATTATTAATTAAAAATATCATTTTAATTTTTTAAGAAGTCATTTTCACTAAATATATTATATATTAAGTATAATAAGTGTAAATGTACATTTATACTTATCTAAAATATATTTAAAAATTATATATTATATTTATATAATAATATAACTATACTTATATATTAATATATTAATATATTTTTAATTTTTTTTGAATCCGACCCTTTATCAGTGCTAACGAAAGCGCTGATAAAGGGGGGTCCCTTTATCAGCGCTAAAAAAAGCGCTGATAAAGGGGTTCCTTTTTTAGAGTTTTTTTTAGACCTGATAAAGGGACCCCCCCCCCCCTTATAAGTGCTTTTTCGTTAGCGCTGATAAAGGGGGCGCTGTGAAAAACTGTTTTTGTGGTAGTGATACAATGCTCCATAGCCGAGGTATCACTTTACCATAGCCAATAATCATGATCGACCTCTCAATAATCAGTATAGAGGCCCCATAATGTATCGTTCAGTGTCCCCCCGATCCATTACTTTGATAGTTTTAAGTGTTTTAGGTGTTTTAGTGGAGGCCTAAAAATGTTTCTTAGTGCTCGGAAGAGGCAAAGATTGAGGATGGGGTGGTTGACCATCAATGTTATAGAGGTAGTGGGAATACATGATGTGTAAATTATACTTGATGTGAAAGGAAGGTTCATAGACTGTGAAGGATGGTTTATGGGGTGTTACATGATGTGTGAAAAATTATTGATTTAATGGTCTGAGGAGATTCATTTTTTTTTCAAGATCCAAAAACATACATTTAGATGATGTGTAAAGGGTTTACACCATGTAAATTACCTATGCATTTCATTTATAAAAGGCTACAACACTTGGGTTTTCTCCAAAACAAATGGCATGTGGCACTCCATCCCATTTTTAGGTAATCCAGTGACTCTCCCTCTAGCCACCTCAATGGTTCCTTCATTGAATATCTTTCCTTGGATTTCCGTCTTTGATCCTTGGTGAGTTTATACTGGTCTCTAATATGTTTCCTTCCATTCAACTTCAAGGATTTGCTTCGATGATTTTTTTTTGGTTTCAATGTGAGTTGGGCTATGTTTTGATGATCTATGGGTGTGGTTTAGGTTGATCTACATGTTCCATGTGTGGTGGTAGTTTCTAGATGGTTTTTTCTACACTCTATAGTGTCAAATGAGATAAGAAAGCTTCTTTGATGTAGGTGATACTCATTCTCACTCTTTTACATGCTATGTTGAAGATCTTCATGCTTTACCTTAACTTTGGTTGGATATAAAGGGTCAGCGTAATCGTATGATTAATCTATATGTCTAATATTTATGGGAATGGGGAGTTATCACATGCTATTTTTATTTTTTATTTATTGTTGGAATTGTTATGTGTTCCTATTAAAAATATTGAATATATAAACTATTGGGATCTTTCCTTGCACTGTATTTATTATGTTGTGATGACCCTTACTATTTTGTAGTGTGATATCACTTGAATAAAATACTAATGAACATATATTTGGATATTAATTAGTTTCCCCTATAAATATAGTTTGTGTGATAATAACCATTAAAAATAATGAAGATATGTGATATTGACCAAGAATAAATTTGGAAGCTGGAATGTGTGTTTTGATACACTCTTCTACTTGTTGTGTTTCCCTATGTGCTTTGGGCTATTGTGAGATGATGGATGTTACTTACTGTGAAATGCAGTTTATGGGGAAATGATGTGTTGGACCGTTGTTATTGATGAAATGTGGTGTAATGGTTGTGGCCCAGTGGTTGTAGTGTAGTGGTTGCGGTGAAGTGGTTGTAGCATAGAGGTTATAGTATAAATGATGATCCATAGTGGTTGTGGCATAGTGGTTTTGGAGCAGTGGTAGTGGTGTTAGATTTAGTGTCCTAGATCCAACTGGTTTTAATTTTATTACATGAATATTAAATATATTTAAATATTAAACATCTTATTACAGATTTTTCATTATTCTTCATGACTATAGTGTAATAATGGCATGAATTATTTGCCACATTAACAAGATCATAGTAGTTCCCTACTATGATGAAAACCTTGAAGTGCTAGGATAATATTCTTAAAAATAGTTCCACTGTTGGATGACATACTATGATGGGACACATAGTATATAGACCATTACGTGAAGGTACTCATAACCAGATGAGACTTCCCCTTATGAAGTTTGTACTAGGAAATCTCCAAGACAGAAGATTATGAGAACATGCCCTCTAGTCGGAATTCCGCATGTTTTGGTGTCATCGGATATTCCTATCTATGATTGCGTGTAATGATCCTTAGACTTTATGATTATCATTAAAACGTGTCAAAACTCGTGCACATTAATTTACCGACAAAAACCTTCACACAGACATTTGGTGGGAAGTAGGGTATGTTGGGTGCATCACGAGTGGCATGTTGTAAATGGATAAGTCGAAGAAGAATTTGTCCCTTATATTTATGGAAGTTGATATCTTGGACCATTGATTTATGTATAACAGTCATGCAAAATTCCATGGCCATGGATTAACAATGAGTTTATTGCAGGTAGTCAAAGAACGACATATTAATCCCAAAGGTTGATGACATTATCATCAAATTATCTTGATGATATATTGAAAAAGGGATTATATTACACAGTGAGCATTCATATGTGGATTTCATTATTGTAACTTTATGTTATTTCAATTGGGTGCCTTGACCCATCACCAGATAGTACTTTTGGATATTAGGAAAGCCCGCCAAATGCCAATGAGAAATAATCTTATAGGGTCACAAACTCAGTGTTTCTGGTGGTCGGAGTTAAATTCTATTTGTATTTAACTCCTGGAATTTATATTATTCTCAAGATAGTGGAATAATTTTATTCATGTTAAAATGATGGAAAAAATTAAATAAATATTTATTCACTAGATTGTGGGTAAGATATATTTATTTATTTTATTAAACATTTAATAAATATTTATTCACTAGTTTGTAAATAATAAATTTATTTAAGAGAATAAATTATTTATTTATTTATTTGGGTGTTCAATAAATGGAAATGGAGTTCGAGAGGAACAAGACCAGACCGTTAGTAAAATAATTATTTTCAAGATTGTAAATAATTATTAAACTAGTTGGCACAAGTTAAATTAATAATAACACTGATATTATTTTGTGACACTCAATTATATTTATAATTTTGTTTTTCAAAAGTTGGTGCACCATAAATAATGAAACCGTATTATTATTAAAATCATGTATTTTCTATAATTTTTTGAATGTATTTAATTGTCATTACATAATTAAAAATTGTAACTAAAGTCCCATGTCGATAAATCGACATGTACGTCAATTGTTCCATGTACCGAACTTTATGCCTGATGAATTGAGAATTGTTGAAGTAAATAATTTCTCCTTGAATTATCTTCATGTCCCTCTCAAGAACGAGAGACATTCTTCAAGGCTGAAGAACAAGTGATCAAGAATGACCAACACATGACACTTACTTCACCACGCTAGCTCCCGGAGAACAAGTGGTATTGATCAGAGGCCATCAGAGCATGTGTGGATCATTGCTAGATGGATTCTAGTTTGGATCCTCCCAAGCACAATGAGATAATTCATAAGGGTCATTCTGGATGATCAACATCATCAAAGAAGAAAATATCTAAGATCCAGGACTTATGAAATTAATTAAATTAATTATAAAAATTATGTACAAGATCTTCTCTAAATGTTTCAGGCCTCTTCCTTCTTTATCTAAATTTTTAATTCCATTCAGTAGAGACTAACATTCATCATTGTATTGATCCCAGAATAATCATTGATCATGGTAAAAATTAAAGTTGGATGTTGTCCTAAACGTGCTTCTACTACCACCGAAACCTTCACGTGGTATCAGATGGAGGTTACATCATAGTTTATAATTATTTAAATAATTCTTTTATGATTTACAATTTAATAATTTAGTTTTTAGATTCAAGTTAATCATTCTGCAAATCTGAATTTCTAGATCTTTTCCTCCTTTTTTGTTTCTCGTTCACCTTAAAGAAATAATAGTTTCTTTTAATTTTGATTAAAATAAAATAGAGTATATCATCCGAATGTGCCAAAGGTTCCTATCCCTACAACAACAGAATAAACAACATGTAGTTAGATTCACATATCATGTATCTAGGTTGAATGCATCAGGACTGGTCTGCCAAACCAAGTCGTGTCATTGGAGTTTTTCTAAGTCTTAAAGACTCTGTGTGTTGGCTATGAATATGTGTCACATGGTTTCCGAATTACACGCAGTGTGGCCCACTCGACATGGCATGTAGTCCCTTTGGTTTAGGTTTGGACCTTGTACCTCGTATGCGGATTTCCCGGCTGAAGACCATGTAACACAGATACTACACAGCGTGTGGCCCACTGGACACACTGTGTACTCTGTGGATTTATGATGTACATATACACATTGTATCCCTAGGTTCATACTTCGGATGGATGGTGAATGATAGTACACACCATAATTAGGAACTATATGTCGTGTAATATTCCAAATTACGTAGATTTTTTAAAATATATTATTATATTCTACAAACCCTTAAGACGTTTGCCATGGTTCATGTGTAAAGATGGGAACAACACATGATAGTTGTTTTTTATATATGTGGTTTAATTTAAAATCTATGTAATGTTCTTTCCTACTCATTGGGTAGTTATGAAAGGTAATTCACTGATTTTCCTCCAAGTTACAAGTTAAGTACAAAGATAATTTTAAATGAATTTATTTGGTTGAAATTATGATGGATGAGAATCTTATGGAAATTTAGAAAAATGGTTTAAGATAAAAGTATTGATTAATTAAAGATGATAATTAATTGATTTGAGTGTGATTTATCTTAAACAAGAATGATTAAATAATTGAATACTAGTTTTATTAAATATGTAACTCTTTTCCAGGATGTTGGTGATCATGAGCTAGACCAAGATCTGTTTATGTGATTGGTTTCCTTTTAATTTATATATTAAATTAATTGTTAGCATGTGATCCATCTAACCTCATTAATTTATAGGGCCAGTGTTCCCATGGTTTCTTTTATGTAAACCCCATTTTTAACCCTCACCTTTGTGTGAGATAAAAAAAATATGTAATGGATGGAACTCCCAAGCTAGAGGAGGCTATTAAAGGTTGAGTCGAGATGAAACCAATCTCAGGAGATACAGAGGTGGGAAAGTGGAAATCTATAAACATGTACCAAAAAGGTTCAAGGTGTTTCTCCCCTATGTCATGGTTAGTTTATTAACTTCTAGATAAACTAACCATTAAAAAAGATCCTGGTCATTCCCTTTGATTTATTTTATTTCTGTTAGTTGCATAGTTTATCATAAGGGATGTATTTTCGTGATCACAATATTAATGAATTAAACATGCATTCAAGATGGAACTAAAATAAACCAAGCTTATGCATAAATATTATAAAGACATGGTTAATCACTTAAGTAAGTTCCACTTAATATTAACAAGAATGTGATAATGATAATAAGAAATTCATTCATAAGATCTAAAAATATCTCAACTAAAATATTAAGTTAGACCACACCTTCCAATACTTGATTAAGGACAAAACTCAATAAAACAATGTGTTTGACCAACACTTATTGGGACACTTAATTTTATAAGGTAATCCATTATAAAATTTTTTGGGTTGAGTTAACCATATTACATCAAGAGGATTATCCCTTTTATACTTGTTGTAATATTGGAGGTAAAAGTTGAGGAAATCCGAAGTTTTGATTTCAGGATTGGGGAGTCCACTAATCTGATGAAGGAGATGCAAGTCTACAATTGGCAAAGACCTTAATACCTAAATACCTTCAAATATCTTCACCAACCCTTGTAGTGGTTATGTGAAGGGGAATATGGATCCTTGCCACTAGAATGTCCTGGAAAATGTATATTCCGAGTCCAATATTGATGTCCATTGGTACTTGGTAAAATAGTGGGGGACTTAATAAAATTAATTTATTATTTCTCATAATATGTAATCAAGAAATTTATAATGATCTAATCCATTAATTGTAGAATAAAATGACAAAATTTTCAACCAAACTATCCCTGTGATCAATTCTGGATAAATACAACATCCTCACCGGTAGTAACTCTTAAGAATAGTTTAGACACCTTTGGGTTATTCTACACCATGAACAGAAGTCTTACATACTGGAGTCAAAATTACCTAATCCACTTTCCCAAGAGGTGAGTGATGAAGAGTTATTTTTCTATGAGAAACATATTAATGATGTAGTTGATGTTCAATGTTTGATTCTATCATCAATATCTAGTGAGCTCATGAAGTCTCATGAAAACATATATGCCTATATCATGCTTGAGCACCTCCATGGTCTTTACCATGAGATAGAAAGATAAGGACGATTTGAGATCAACAAGGTACTATTTTAGAGTAATCTTGGTGAAGGTTACCTAGTTGATCCTCTCATAGTCAATCTCATGGGATACATTGAGCACTTGGAGGTTCTAGGGTTTAAATATCCAGAAGAATTGGTTACCAATCTCATTCTTGCATCACTCACTCATAGCTTCTTCAGATTAGTGGTTAATTTCAATATGAACAACATTGAGAAGTCTCTATCTGATCTTGTTATCCTCATTCTCCAAGTGGACAAAGATATGAAGTGAAAAAATACTTCTGTCATTATGGTGAATAAGACTTAAGGGACAGAAAAGAGCTTTAATCCCAAAGCTTCTTTGTCCCCTTCCATGAAAAAGAACATCAAAGAGGAGGTAATGGAACAAGAAGTTGTTTGTTTCGCATGTGGAAAGAAGGGCCACTAAAAGAATAACTGAACCCAAACTACGAATAAATGGGAATCTTAAGGTGCATATTTTATTGAATGAAATCTAGTTGTTTCTATAATTGGGTATTATATAAAACTTTTAGTGCTCATATATGTATCCAAATATAATAACCAAGTAGATTCAGGAAGATTTACTGAGGGGAGGTAGATCTATGAGTAGCCAATGGAGCCAGAATCGCTACTGTAGCTATTCGGGACTGCCTCCTCACATTTCTAATTAGGATGATCTTGGTGTTAAAGGGTTGTTATTATGTTACATCTGTTATTAAAAACATTATTTCTATATCTTGGTTATATACAGATGGATTTTTTTTCATGTTTGGAAACTAAGGTTGGTTATTTTACAATGATAGCATTTGTTTTGGAAGGGCACATGTGTACAATGGTCTTTACATGTTGTATTACAAAAACCAAGTAATTGAAATTGATAACAAAGATAATTCACATGACTTATACCACACCCAACATTGGCACCATCGGCTAGGTCATGTAAATGAGAAAGACTTGACAAAGTTACATCAAGATGTATATTTATATTCATTCAAACTAAAACCAATTGGCATATGTCAGACATGTTTATAAGAAAAAATGACTAAAGCCCCATTTAGTGGGAAGGGTGAAAGAGATAAGTATCTTCTTTAATTGGTTCATACTTATGTGTGTGGACTGTTTCTATTTGAAGTAAGAGGAGGGTACTCATACTTCATAACTTTTACTGTTGATTTTAGTAGATATGGATATATCAACTTAATGAGGTATAAGTTGGATTCTTTTGATAAGTTCAAAGAATACAATAATGAATTTCAGAACCATCTTGGTAAGAAGATTAAGAAACACCACTCATATCAAGGTGGAGAATATCTTAATCAAGACTTCATTGATTACTTATGGAATTTTGAGATCCTATCCCAACTCACTCCTCCTTTCACACCCTAGTGGAATGGTGTGAGAGAAAGGAGGAACCACACCTTATTGGACATAGTGAGATCAATGATGATTCATGCGAGACGTTCATTATCCTATTGGGTATATGTGTTACAAATGGTGAAATACATACTAAAATATGTACCAATGAAATAGGTAAATGGTATTCTATATGAGTTCTAGAGTGTAAATAAAGGAATGTAATCAAATTTACATGTGTGGGGGAGAAATGTGTTTCTTAAGGAAACTTCATGTAAAAAACTTGCACCCCGAGGCACCAAGTGTACCTTCATAGGATACCCCAATTAAACAATGGGATATTACCTATAAAACCCCTTAGAAAAAAAGGTTATAGTGGAAAGACATGCCATATTCCATGAGAGGGAGAACATATCCAAAAGAGATAGTTGGAGAGAGATTGACATCACTGAAGTCGAGGCTCAAGGTACACAAGAGTTGGTATAGAAATAGATTCCACAAAGCCCCATGAAAGAAAGAACTATTCCAGAGACACAAGAACTATGTAGGAGTAAAAGAGAGGTTAGATAACTATAATGGTACGGTTTTATAGTTACTGAGGATGGTGACTCATAATTAGTTGATAATAATGATCCTATAACTTACAAGGATGTTTTATGTTGCCTAGATGTTTCCAAGTGGCAAGAAGATATGAATTGTGAAATGGATTCCATGTACTAAAACCAAGTCTGGATTTTGGTAGATCCTCTTGTTGATGTAAAGATTGTTGGTTGCAAATGGGTATTCAATAAGAAACTGGACATGGAAGGAAGAGTTAGTAACTATAATGCATGACTGGTTGCAAAAGGGTTAAGGCAGCATCAAGTCATTGACTATGAGGAATCCATTTCACCAGTTTAAATGTTGAAATACATAATAATTCTTTTGTACATTACCTCTTACCATGACTATGAGATTTGTAAAATTGATATCAAAACGTCCTTATTTAATAGGAACCTTTAAAAGGATGTGTACATGAAACAAACTGGAGGGTTTATGAATTCAAAGGATTCCAATAAGGTATGCAAGTTTTAGAAATCCATTTATGGATTAATGAAAGTATCCAGGTCCTGGAACATTTGTTTTGATGAATCCATAATGAAATTTGGTTTTATCAAGTACGAATGTGAGCCTTGTGTCTACAAATGGTTTAGTGGGAGTGCATTAATTTTCCTAATATTATATGTTTATGAAATATTACTTATTGGAAATGAGATACTAGTCTTACCGTCTATTAAGGCATGGTTGAATAAATTCTTCTCAATGAAGGACTTGGGAGAGGGAGCATATATTCTTGGGATCATGATCTATCATGATATATCAAAGACATTACTGGACCTAAGTCAAAGTATATATATTGATAAGATAATGAATAGATTTAGTATGGGAAAATAGAATAGGGGATTGTTTTCCAACGTCACATGGCATTCATATTTCCAAGAAAATGTGTCCTAAAATACATGAGGAAAGAAAGATAGTGGAAAGGACTCCATACACATCAATGATTGGGTCAGTCATGTATGCCATGTTATGTACTAGGATGGATGTTGCCTACGCATTGAGTGTGATAGGAGTATATCAATATGACCTTGGTGACTTCCATTGGATGGCAGTCAAGACTATCCTAAAGTATCTAAGGAATACTAAGGATATCTTCTTGATTTATGGAGAAGACGAGTAACTAGTCATAAGAGGATTTGCAACTAGTTTCCAGACTGATCAAGATGGTATGATGTAATAAACGAGATGCATCATCACTTTGAATGGAGGTGTAGTGAGCTGGAAGAGCTCAAAGCAGAGTGTGGTCATAGATTCTATATCAGATTCTGAGTATATCGCAGCTTCTAAGGTAGCTAAAGAAGTCATTTGGATGTGATACTTCTTCTAGGAGTTGGATTTAACACCTAGTAGTAAAGATCCCATCACACTGTACTGTGATATTACTGTAGCGGTGGATCTCGGAAAAGATCCAAGGTCATATCAGCGGATGAAGAAAATACTTCGGAAGTATCATCTCTTGAGGGATTTTTCTCAGAGAAGTGATGTTTAGGTTAGAAGTATTTCCATGGAAGAAAACTTGGCATATGCCATGGCTAAAACCTTGACTCAGCAGAAATATGATCATCATGTGAGGTCTAGTGGACTGAAAGTCATTGTAATTTGGCTTTAGTACAAGTGGGATTTTGTTAGATTTGGTGTCCTAGAACCAACTGATTGTACTTTTATTACATGAATATTTAATATATTTAAATATTAAACATCTTATTACATATTTTTCATTGTTCTGCATGACTATAGTGTGATAATGTCTTGGAGTATTTTTCACATTGACAAGGTCATAGCAGTTCCCCCTATGATGAGAACCATGAAGTGTTGTGACAATATTCTTAAATATAGTTCTATATTTAGATGAAATATTATAATGGGACACATAGTATACATACTATCAAGTGTGAGTAATCGTATGTAGATGATAATTCCTCTCATGAAGGTCGTACTTGGTAATCTCCCATATGGGAGATTATGAGAACAGACCCTCTAGAGGGAATTCATCATGTTTTGGTGTCATTGGATATTTATATTTTGCGATCATGTGTAATTATCCTTAGAATTTAATATTATCATTAATAAATTTCACGATTCATGAACTTTGATTTAATGAATAAAATCACCATGCAGATAGTTGGCAGGAAATAGGATATGTTGGGTGCGCCATGAGTGTCATGATATTAATGGATAAGGTGAGGAAGTATTTTTCCCTTCCATTTATGAATGTTGATATCTTGGCCCATTGATTGAAACAAAACCATCACATGAAATTTCATGGCCTTTGTGTAACAACAGGTTTTTTTAGGTAGTAAAAGAACGAAGTATCAATCATAAAGGTTGATGACACTATCATGAAACCATGTTGATGAGATATTGAGGAAAAGGTATTATATTACATAGTGATCATTTGTATGTGGATGGTGTTTTTGTGACTTTATGTTGATTCTCTAGGGTTCCTTGACCCGTTGCTTGATAGTACTCTTGGACTTTAGGCAAACCCGCCTAATGGCAATGAGTAAGAATCCTAGAGGGGAACACACTATGTGTTTCTGGTGGTCTCAATTAAATTTTAGTTGAATTTATCTATTGGAATAAATATTATTCTCCTGAGTGTGGAATAATTTTATTCAGGTTAACATTATACTATAAATTAAATAAATATTTATTCACTGGATTGTGGGTAAAATATATTTATTTATTTTATTAAACATTTTAAAAATATTTATTTACTAGTTTTTAAATAAAAAATTTATTCAAGAGAATAAATTATTTATTTATTTATTTAGGTGTTCAATAAATAGAAATGGAGTTTGAGTGGACCAAGGTGGGTCTAGTAGTAAAATAATTATTTTCAAGATGATAAATAATTATTTAAACTATTCAGCACAAGTTAAATTAATAATAACGCTACTATTATTTTGTGAAACATAATTGTATTTATAATTCTGTTTTTCAAAAGGTGGATAACTATAAATAATGGTGTGGTATTATTATTAAAATTACGGGTTTTCTCTAAGGTTATGAATATATTTAATTGTTGTTATGAAATTAAATATTGTAACTGAATCCCCATGTCGATAAATAGAAATGTAAATCTATTGTTCCATGTATCGAACAATGTGCCCTGTGAATTGAGAATTGTTGATCTAAACAATTTCTCTCTCGAATCCTCTTCTCGTCCCTCTCATGAATTAGATATGTTCTTCAAGGGTGAAGAACAAGCAATCAAGAAATAATGACAGAAGACACTCTCTTTGGCGCACTAGCACATAGGGAATGAGTTGTGCGGATCAGAGGCCATCAGAGCATGCATGGATCACCGCTAGAGGGATTCTAGTTTGGATCCTCTCATGAAAAACGAGATAATACGAAAGGGTCATTCTGAATGATCAACATCATCAATGATGAAAATAACGAAGATCCATGTATTCTTTTCTTTATGAAATTAATTAAATTGATTATAAATATGATGTTCAAGTCCTCTACAAATGATTTGGGCCTCTTCCTTTTTTATATAAATCTTTTATTTTATTTCACGGAGACTGGCATTCATTTTCGTATTGATCCCAGAATAATCATTGATCATGGTAAAAATTAGGGTTGGGTGCTGGAACAACCGCACTTCCGTTGCGCACAGAACCTACAAGTAGAGTAGATGTTTTGGAATAAAGGTTGTGGAATAGTAGTTTTCGTGCAATGGTTGTGGTAGGAATAATGTGGTGAAGTGGTTATAGCATAGATGTTGTGGCACAATGGTTGTGGTATATGGAAGTTTTGGTTGTGCATTGGTGTATGTGTAGTGTTGTGGGGATAATTTTATGGTGTGGTTGTTTTAATTTCTCAGGTTTTAGTAGAATAAATTAAAATTTTGAATGAAATAAATAAGTGAATTGGTTGATAATTGAATATAATATTATGGAAATAGTTATGTGTGTTAAATTTATTAATTAATAAATTTGGTAAAACTTGTCAGTGTAATGTGGAATGTTGAGTGACTTGTGTGGTGGTTGATTGGTGTTTTCAAATAGCGGTGGATGATGTTTGGATGGTTGATGTATAATATGATGGTGGTGAGGTGGTGTGTTCTAGTGTTACTGATGCAAGACATTAAGTTGGGTATTTTGTTCCATATCTATATTATATATGTTTATCTTATTTTATTTGTGCCCCACCTGAGTTGGATAACCTTAACAATGATCATATATACATAGTTTCAGGTGTTTTCCTCAATATTCACGATTTTAGTGATACAGATGGTTGGTTACCCCCTCTCCACCACTCTCCCTTTAGTAATGATTTGTGTCCTAGTTTCCTTCATGTGAGATTAGATGTGTTGGCCTTGGTGTCTTCAAGAAAGATGTAATGTGTTGGACCAGGTGTCTATGGGTTAAACATGATGTGGTTGTGATGTGATACATGGTGGGGGTATTTCATGGTAGGAGGATAGAATGAGGTTGATTTCCTTTATTTTCATGATACCCTACTGCTCTGGTTCTAGTTGTGATGTGTGGACCAAATGTTTGTAGGAAATATGTGATGTTATCTAATGTGATGTGTAGACCAGGTGTCTGTAGGTGAGATGTGAAGTGATGTGATGTGATATGTGTGGAAGGGATGATATGAAAGGAAATTTGATGTTAGGGAATGAGAGTGAAAAATTAGTGGGGAAAATGTAGCGAGGCACCTTTATTTATTATGATCTTTATGATATATTATTATATTGGATTCATGATTTGGTGAGTGATCCATAATGAGTCTAGTGTTGGTTAGGTGGCCTGTATAGGTCCATGTTGGTTCTTCTGTTTATTATCTGGTGCATTAGCATGTATTATCATATGTTCCCTTCATTACATAGTTATGTCCCTACTGAGTATACCTATTATGCTCACCCTATATATATAACCTATTTTTATATTTAGTGGATGACTTTAAAAGATGAGCTCGACATTACTAGCTGGATTGGAGTTACTGTTTAGTTACTTCCATATAATTGTCTTTTTGGTATTTACTTTGGAGACTTTTATATGTATCAATTTTATTTATTCATTCATTGTGGTATTGTTTTTGGTTTACCTGTACATTCTCTGTAAGATTTTTTTGGTGATCATTTATCAGATATCCCAATCCTATTTTATTTAAAGAGGTTAATACTTCCCATATTTTGAGATTTTTATACCCTTGGTGATAGTCTCCAACCCATGGCCTACTAGATGTAGTACCTGTGGGTCATTATCTATCTTCTTTAATTATAGTATCTTTAGTGGGATGGTAATTTGACTGAGTGACATTAGAGGTGATGGTTGATAGATATGATGGAGTTTGGAGTTAGGCATAGTGAGGACTACATGGGTTGGTATGTAAGTAGTTACATTTGACCTTGGTTCATGACATAAGCTAGGGATACTATCTAGGACATGTAATTTTAGGGTCCCCCATGATCCAGTACATGAACTATGAACTTATTTAATGAAAAAGTGAGGTGGATCTGTGTATAGGGTAGAGAATTAGGAGAGGTACATGCATCATGATGACATGTTTTCATGTTTGGATTAGAATTTTTGGAAGGTTAAAATTAATAAAGTAAAATAAAATGACTAAATTAAATATTATTTGATAAAATGACATACTAATTGGATTAGTATGTTCACTTTGTTTTTAAATAATTTCCCTAGATCATCATCCACAAGTTTCTATGGTAGTTTAGGTTCAGTAGGACGGACCTACTTATTGTCAGAGAGTTGACCCAAAAGAGAAGGATGAGGCAGGAACACAGTCTTCACATTCCGTTAAGTGGTAGAATTTGAGTAAGTATTATTGGAGTGTCTCATATCTAGAGATGGAGTGCTGGATATAAGGGATCAAGGTTTATTTTAGTCTAATATGATAACAAGCTATGTTTTTGGTTCCACTATTAGTTAATCAGATACAAGGAGTCGCACATAAATGGTGGATGGTATTTCATGTTAACTATATGGAGGAAGATATGTGGTGATATGAATATCAGAGGGATTTATGGGAAGAGTTTCTATCATTTATAATGAAGGTATCCAAGTTGTAGGACCCTCTCTCCCTTCAGTAGGAGAGTCTGAGAATGTTGGATAACGGGATCCGTTTTAAGGGCCTCCTGCACTTTTCTCTATATATTTTCCCTAATGATGAGTTTAGAGTCTGATGTCTTTAAAAAGATTTACATCCAGTGATCAGGTATGTGGTCACATTTTTTACTTCCCACCAACATATCTAGAGATTAAAAAAAGGATACTATTATCAAGAATATTCATTACATGGGAGTTATGCCTAAGTAGGGTGGCCAACACGGTGTTTTGAGGAGTAGATCATCAGTCAGTGGACAAAGAACGTTCAAAACATCAGTGTTCCATTCAGTGTGGAACTGACCATGACAATTTTATTTCAAAATTTCAAGGATAATTAGTTTTCGATCAAATTTTGGGGACTTTTCAATTTGAATTTCATATCTATTGGAGATATTCGAACCTCCAAGCTCAATTTAAGACAACTCTGGGAGGCTTATTTTATGTGGGTGGTCAGGCATCTTTTTAGTAGTATCAGTTTCCTCTGAGATAGTTCCAATGGTAGGTAACAGAGGTTTTCATTCAAATAATGAGACAAGGTGAAGTTGGAATAGGGAAACATCTTGATCATCCCATTCCATAGGTACCTAGGTCAAAGAATAGTTGTGTAAGATGGAAATAGAGAGGTAGAGAAGACGAGTGTGGTTAGATGCATGTGTTAAAGGTAGTAGTTTCAATAGAGCCAGGTGTTTTTTGAGGTACGATCAGTTTTTCATCTACTCTTAGGTGTACTTTGTTTGATTCAGGAGCCTTACACTAATTTTTTTCTCCCGATTTGGTCCATATGATGGGATTGGATGTGGAGATTCATCCAGTTCCTGTGGTGTTATCTACACTAATTAGAGGATATGATTCCTTTTATCATGTTTTCTGGTAATGTGAACTGGTGATGAGGTAGAAACAGTTAGTGGGGGACTTCTTCTTATTACAGATACAACCATATGAAGTTATCCTAGGTATGTATTGGTTGTATTACATGTGTGCAGTCATTGAATTATTTTTGAGAAGTATCGCATTTTCCTATGTGGAGGGCCAGCGAGTGGAATTCATTGGTGAGATAGGTTATTGATTATGTGGTAGGACAATGAAGACACCTTTTATCATAGTTAGAGGATATTTTAGAATAATATTGGGTTGGGGGTTCTCTCAATGTTGGGGAGGAGTTCCTAGATGGTTTTCCAAAGGTGTTTATGACACTACCTCCTTAATGGGATGTCAATTTTTAGATAGAATTGATGTCAGGTGTGTCTCTGATTTCGATGTATCCTAATCAGATTTCACCCATAGAGTTTTGTTATTTGGGGCCATAGGTGGTTGATCTGATGAAAAGGGGTTTGATCTGACCCAGTTTTTCATAATGTGGTGCTCCAGTGTTGTTCTCCAAGATGGTGTATGACTGTATTAGGTTGTGTATTGACTACTAGAGGATGAATTAGGTAAAATTCAAGAATCATTACCCTCTTTCAATGATCGATGATCTAATTGACTAGTTAAGAGGATCTAGTTGGTTCCTGAAGATCGATATATAGTCTATATATCATTAGTTGAGGGTGATATATGAGGATAATCAGAAGACGAAATTCAGATATCGGTATGAGAACTTTGAGTTTTTGGTCATTTCATTCAGTTTTACGAATTCTACAGCTATTTTCATGGTTCTTATAAACTACATGTGTTGTGAGTTCCAATATTCATTTATCATTGTTTTAATCGATTATATATTGGTCTAATCGATGTTAGAGGAAAATCATGATGATTATCTTAGAGTTTTTTTGTAGGTACTTCAACACCCCATATTTATTATATTTTTTACAAGTGCGAGTTCTATACGTGATGGATGTATTTAAATGAACATGCAGTGTCTTGGAAGGGTGTAGTAGGGGACCCATCAAATGTTGAAGTAGTTGTTTTTTTGGGAAGCACCCAAAATGTGTTAGAGGCTCATAGTTTCTTTGGAATCACATGAAAGTATCGAGGGTTTTACCCAATTTCACTCAAATTATAGCCAATTGAAAATTTTGAATAGAAATGAACAGAATGTTCTGTGAAAAAATCTATTCTAGGAAGCATTCAGTCACCTGAAGGAGAAGTTGATTAGTGCTCTAATGCTTCAGTTACCCCTAGAGGGTGTGTTTTTTGCGGTTTTCTTTGACACATCTCCTCTAGGACTGTGATGCATGATGTTGTAGGAGAGGGTGGTGATCTCTTATAGGTCCTGGTAGTTATGTCTTCATCAGCATAATTATTCCATCCATGACTTTGAGTTGGTTTCAGTTGTGTTTATGCTATTATTGTAGTGGCATTAACTCATCGGTGAACTTTTTGTTTTATTCAAAGAGAAAAATATCCAGAGATATGTTTTCTCTCAAATTTATATGAATGTACACCAAAGGAAGTTGATATAGTTTCTTTATGATTAATATTTTTTAATCTCTTACACCCTAGGTAAGGGTAATGTAGTTTCTGATGAATTGAGTCAGAAGTCCCAAGGTGATGTGGTTTGGGAGTCTTGATATGTTTGGAAATTAATGGAGGAGCATAAATTGATTCATATTGACATTGGAAAGAGAAGTGTTTTAGGTTTTATTTATTAGATAAAAATTTAAATTTATTTAATGTATTATATCGATGAGTCTCCGGCGGGTGACTTTGAGGAAGAGGTGTTGTGTCATCATGTCGGCCACGGTGTTTCCCATGAGGGTTGGATAGAGTTTTTTCAAAATTGGGTGTTTTTTCAAGAAAGGATTTTTGTCCCACATAGGAAGCTTGAGTGGGGTTCACCATGAGTTTCACATCCCACATTTAGAGGTACATAGTAGTGTGATAAAGATGTATCAGGGCTTGAGGAGATAGCTTTGGTAGCCGGGGATGAAATGGTTAGTTGTGGAGTTTTTGGAAAGATTAATTTTATTCAAAAGGTTAAAGTAGAGTACCAAGTTATGGGATGTTTTTGGAGTCATTAGATGATTCTTTGTGGAAATGTGAGGAAATATTGATGGATTTCATCATAGGGTTACCCTATGCTTAGGGATGTTTTTATACAATTTTGGTGATAGTGGGCCAGATGGAGAAATCTCCTCACTTTTTGGGAATTTGTGAGTTGAGTTTCATGGATTATTTACAAATTCAGTGCATGGATTATGTGGTTAGTATTCATGGGGGTATTGAGGATTATTATATCAGATGAGGGTCCTTATTTTACCTCAAGAGTCTAGATAAGATTGTCGTATGCTTCTAGATCCCAGTTATGCCTTAACACTTCTTTCTAACGTCAAACAGAAGGGATGATAGAGTGGACCATCTAGACATTGGATTATATGTTGTGGGCATGAATATTAGACATTTTTGGATCTTGGGTATGACACCTACCGTTGTTAAAAGTTGTGAACAGTAATATCTATCACACATATATATGTATAGCTCCATTTAAGGAATTGTATAGATGATCGTGTCATTATCCATTATGATAGATGAAGGTTGGAGAGTCAGATATTCATAGTGATGATATGGTATAGAGCCCAAACAAGAATATTCAGTTAATTCATGAGAAGATGAGAGAAGCACAGGTCCATTAGAAGGCCTATACTGATGATAGGTGGAGGCCCCCTAGAATTCGAGGTTGGAGGTCATGTGTCCATGAGAATCTCCCCTCAGCATGGGAAGTGAAGGTATGGTAGGGAGAGTAAGATTTATCATAGTTTTTATGGGCCCTTTGAGGAGTTGGGACTTGTTGTCATGGTGGCATATTGATTATAATTAGCACAACTATTATATAGGATCCAAAACATCATCCATGTGTCCCAGATTCATTGATATATTCAAGATGACTCCCATGTTATTGAATTTGGGGATTTGGATATCATGGATGATGCAACATTTTGTGGAGTGACCAATATAGATATAGGATCAACGACAGAGGTGATTCATGGTCAAACCCTTACCTTGGTTCGTCTTATGTAGAGGCATAGTGGTGTGGAGGAGAGTATATGGGAGAGAGACACCCAGATTCATTCCCAGTAATCAGATATTTTTTCAGTTTTTGTTTGTTATATTTTTCTTATGATGTACTATTTAGATATTTATATGTTATGAGATGTGTTGTTTCATTTTGATGTTTTATATTGGATAAAACCACCAATATAGGGAAAGGGGAGGGCCTGATTCCTAACTAATATGAATTAACTTTGATGTGATTAAACCCATGGGGATGAGTTAGTGTTTCCCAGAGCCGAAAATATCTTGAAATTGAGGATGCAATTCCTTGATTCATACATTTTAAGAAGTGTAGTTTGTTGGTTGTATTTGTTTTTGGTTTGGGCTATGTGAAAGTTGGGAATTATTTTTAGCTGAATGTGAAGTGAATAGGTATTTGTAGATGTTTGGGGTCTAATTCACTTGGTTTTTTTGGATTGTGGTAGCTTTGAGGGGTAATGAGATCCTTGAAAGGTATATCACGAGATGGTTGTTCAGACCCCCTTTTCCCTCTTGGAATGGTTTTGGATTGTTAAGGGTGATAATATTTTGAGAGGTTTATGATGTAACGTTTTGTGTCCTCCGAGTCCATTATCTTTTTGGTTTTAGGTGTTGGAGGGTGTTTTAAGAGAGTATTAAAGAGGTCTTGGTGGAGGTAGGAAGAGTCGTAGAGAGAGTTTGGAGTTGTTGGCTATTAAAAAAATAGGTAGGAAGAATATATATCATGTAAAGTTTATTTGACATGAAAGAATGGTTCATGGATTGTGAAGGATGGTTGATAGGGTGTTACATGATGTGTATTAAATTCAAGATTTAAATTTTTGAGGTGACACTTTATTTTGTGGGACTTGGAACCCGAAATTTACATGACATGTAATGGTTACACACAGTGTAAATTATCTATACAATGCATTTATAAAAGGCTACAACACTTGGGTTTTCTCAAAACCTTACGGTCATTGGTGCCCTATCCGATTTCTAGGCAACCCAATGACTATCCCTCTAGATTCATTGGGATTCCTTCATTATAGATTTATCCTTAGCTTTCTATCTTCGATCCATTGTGAGTTATTTTCTCTAAAACATATGTTTCCTTGTGTAATTTTTTTAGGGTGTGAGTTGGCCTGTATTTTGATGATCTTTGTGTGCAGTGTTAGATGATCCGCATGTTCCTTGTGTGTTGGTGGTTTCTGGGAAGTTTCTTCATCGCTCTATAGTATGTAGTGAAATTAGAAAGAATCTTTAATGTATAGGGTCCTCGTTCTAACTCTTTTAAATTTTATTTGTGATATATAAATGATTATTCTTACCTTTGGGTAGATATTAAGGGTTTTAATAATCATATAATTAATCATCATGTCTAAAATTGATGGGTTTGGGTAGTTATTTCATGATTTACTTCTTTGTTATATGTTTATGACATTGTTATGCATTCCTGTTTCATATTCTATAAAAACTACTCTTGTAATCATTACTAGTGCTGTAGTTTTTATGATGTGATGACCCTTTATATATTTTTGTGTGATGCCACCCAAATGAAATATTAAGTAACATATATTTTGATAATAATTTTTCCCATAGACACATTGTTTGTGTGATAATACCCATGAAAAATTAATAATATATGTGATATTTTTCTTTAAACAAATATGGAATTTGGATCGTGTGTTCTGATGAGGGAATGATCTTACTTTCTGTCCCAACATGGTTTGGGATCTTGTGAAAAGATAGATGTGACTGGTTGGGCTATGCAGTGTGGGGGTAGTGATACGATGGTTGGTTGGCATGGATGGGATGTGGCGTAGTGGTTGTGGTATAATGGTTGTGTTGTTGTGGTTGTGGAACAATGTTTGGGCCACAATGGTTGTGGCATAGTGGTTTTATCATAGAGGATGTGTCATAGTAGATGTGGGGTAGTGGTTTTGGCATAGTGGTTTTGGCTTAGAGGTTATGGCGTAGTGGTTGCGGTGCAGTGGTTGTGGCATAGTGGTTGTGGGTCAAAGGTTTGGTCCAAGTGGTTACTGCACATAGGTTTTGGCATAGTGGATTTGGAACAATGGTTATGGAATAATGGTTCTCATACATAGATATTGTGGTTGTGTTATGGTGGATGTGTGTTGTTGTGATTGTAGTTGTGTAGTGTGGTTGTGTTAGTTGGTCAGGTAGTAGTGGAATGAATTATGATGCTGAATGAAATGAATAAATGATTTTTTTGGTAATTGAATATAGTGGTATAGAATGGTTATTTATAGTAAATGTCTTAAATAATAAATATGTTCAAACTTGTCAGTGTAAAGTGGAATGTTGAGTGGCTTGTGTGGTGGATGTGTGATCTGTTTCATATATTGGTGGAAGCAGTTGGGAAGGATGATGTGGATTATAGTGGTGGTGATTTCATGTGTGATAGTGTTGTTGATGTGACGCCGTATGTTGGGTATTGTGTTCTATATCTATATAATGCATGTTTATGTTATTTTATATGAGCCCCACCTGAGTTGGATAACCTTACAAATGCTTAGAGGTACCGAGTTACCAGTATTTTCCACAACATTCAAGATGATAGTGATATTGATAGATAACTACCCCATCTCCCCTACATTTTCTTTAGTAGTGATGTGTGTCCCATGTGTCATTGGGAGAGATGTGATGTGTTGGCCTAAGTGTCTTTGGGTGATAATTGATTTATTGGTTCAGGTGTCTACAGGCGAGACATGACGTGGTTGTGATGTGATATATGGTTTGGGTCATTTGTTGTATGAGGAGGGTATGAGGTTGATTTCCTTCATTCTCATGATACCCTACTTCTCTGATTCGCATTGTGATGTGTGGCCCATGTGTTTCCACATAATATGTGGTGTGATGTGATGTGATTTTTGGCCTAGGTGTCTACATGCAATATGTGATGTGATGTGTATGAAGGGCATGGGAACATAAATAGTTAGGAGTTGGGTCATGAGAGAGGAAATTCAATGGGGAAGAGGAAGTGGGGATCCTTTATTAATTATGATTTAGATGCTATATTACTATATTTTATTTTTTATTTGGTGAGTGAGCCACGGTGAGGCTGGGAGTTGTTAGATGAATTGTATAGGTGCATTTTAGTTCTATTGGTTGTTCACTGATGCATTAGCCTTCTCTTTTCACATGTTCACTTGAGGACTTAGTTATGTTACTATTGAGTATACCTATTATTCTCAGCCCACATATATAATATTTTTAGTTTTCTGGGTGGATTTTTGGGACCTATCTGGACATTAATAGATGTGTTGAAGTTCTTGTCGAATTGCTTCATAGAATTTTATTTTTGGTATTTAAATTGGATACTTTTACATGTATCTTTTTTATGTATTCATGAATTGTGGGGAAATTATTTTTTACCTTTAAATTGTTTGTTGAAGTTTTTTTCTGATATTTTAAACAATCTCGTGATCCCATTTTATTTATATAGGTAAATGCCTCCCATAATGTGAGATTTTTTCCCACTGTGCTAGTCACCAACATGGGTCCTACTAGAGGTAGGATTTGGGGGTCATTATCTATCTCTCGTCATTACGGTATATTTGGTGGTTGGGGGTCATGAAACACACCTAAAAAAGTGTATCACAACCAAGGGATCACCACTTTATTAGAGGACTCGCACAGTCCTCGAGCTTGAAGATCGGGAGTACCACTAAGATAATAGAGGACCCATTCCCTCTTTAATGTGGGAGTGTTCTGTCTCTACTTATATAAATCATATGTGGTATCCACCATATAGATAGAAATAGGGGATTAATGACCATGGGAATAATAATCCATAGATATAGTACCTAACCCGCCATGGTGGAGTTCCATCTCCATCCGTATCAAAGTGATTGGGAAATTGCCACCTAAATTGTCCGGGGGAGTACCAACCCTGAAATTTATCTAATAACAAATATCAATTAGTACCATTTTCAAAACTTCTCTGAATGAAGAATCATTCTTGTAAGACTATGTTTCATATATCTAATTCCAAAATAAATTTGACCACCACTTTATAAAAAAAACTACTCAAGATAGGCAGCTCGAGGTCCTTAATCTATTTCCTATTGAAGGATATACACAAGGTATAAATTTTTGAAAAATCTATAACACTTGTACATATAGTAACATGATGTGTGTAATCACATGGACACCTAGTCATGTACTCCTATAGACATGGAATAACTAATAGTGTGTCCTCACACAACATGTATGAGGTGTACACGAAAAGTCTTAGTATCCTAGGAAATTCATGTGTCTTATGGACATTACCCAAGTACTCTGTCTCATGAATGTGTATCTAGGACATGTTTGGGTGCTCTATAATTGTACAAAAAGATTGAAAACTCATCAATCCATGTACCTATACACAATTTTTACCTCAGGGTATAAAACATGTATACATACACTGGGTCCTAGTATATCCCTTCAACACACAACTTGGTAGACCATGTTGGGTCACATGGCATATGGGTCTAGCCACAGAGTGTGTGGTATTTATTTCACCCAAAACCTTATTTTTCATGAATAGTGTACTACACGACATTTGTTCCCCAAAAAAACATGTCATGTACTTTGGAAATTTTGATAATAGTAATATACATCGATCAGATTCTGAATATTCCTCTTCTACTACTTCCACCACCAACTAACTCCCCCAAAATTATGTAAAATGAGTAATTGTGTTTCCAATCGACATTTTTTGGAATTCATTGGCTAGAAATTAGAATTTTTCAACCATCATGGTAACTGATTTGACTCCCATTTCTGATTTGTGTTTAGATCCATGATTCTATTACCTAAAACAAACAAAAAGCCTCAATCCATATATAAAACACTAATATTCATCTCATTCACACTTCATCCATGAATTCATGGGTTTAATCGTGCTCAAATCCAACCAAAAAATTTCAAACTAGGACTATATGGGAAAATGGTGAAGAACATGAAGAATGGTGGGAATAAAAAACCCGAGTTAAATGAGTTAAAATTATTGGCTAGTGTGGTATCATCCAATGATTACACAAAGTAGAACAAAATTCAATCAAAGGGTGTAGATGATATAAAAAAGGTTCAACAACACTATTTGAAATAGGGATTAGGAAAAGAACATAAATAAAAACAAATAAGAAGATGTATAATCCATTCATATCAATTTAATAAATAGGGAACAAACATATTAAATTAAATTATGTACCCCGATAATATATTGATCAAGGTAAAGAACACATCCACTATATATGAAGGCGATGATCCTTTTGTGTTCACCGTCCATCTCAAAAAACCCTTTTCTCTTTCATTTTTGATCCAAATTCTAAAGATCATCAATGCCAAAAAAGATCTCCCCCTACTTCTATCTAATATCATATAGTTATGTGGCTATCCTTGAATATTTTTTATAATTAAATTTATTAAGAGATAGATAATTAAGTTTAACCATTAAAAGTTAATAATTAATTATTTAATTAAATTGTTGTACCTGCAAACCGTCACCCTCAACTCAACATCGGATGTCAACCAACATTAAATCACACCTAGGAAAACCCCCCATTCTAAAGACAACAATGATTTCGTAATTACCATCCCTATTCCTGACCAATAGGAAAACAATATACTAGTAAAATATGCACATGCATGCTTTGATATATATTGATATTTTTAATGTATATATTTAGGGGTCTTGTGAAACCCTAAACACAACAGTAAATCAAAAAAAATAGAGAGATATATTTAAAAATAAATAATGGATAAAAATAAAACCATATTCATTACATTCTCCAATGATTCAAGGATTTTTACTCTAAAAATCCTATGCTACCCAAAAATGTGGGGGTATTAATCCTGAATCTAACTCTCACACTCCTAGTCTCTCTCCTATATTCTCTTGTGATTCCAAGGATATCAAAAAAAGAGTAATGATATACACATGTTGTATCCCTTCCTATTGTAATATGATTCCCATCCAGTACTCCGAGAATATGACTCCATCTTCAATGTCCAACTCACTAGAATTGATAACTTTCAAGGAGATGTGAATGTATCTATTCAACTATGACACATGGAATACATCATACACTTGATCCAACTATGGTGGAATGAAAAAATGATATGAAACCTCAATAACAACATACATAATATCATACGGTCTAAATATCCTCCAGAATAAGATTACTCCCAAAATAAAACTCCAAAAATATAGGCCACACAGACTCTGTAATGTGGTGTAGTTTCATCTCTTTCTAGATAAACAATATGGGGAACCATACACCAAGATATATCCAAGGTATAACCATTATCAAGAATACTAATATGTTGATAGAGTAATCACATCCACTATGGGAAATTTCCAACTCAACCCATATCAATGATATGGGGGACCAACCACCTAGAATTACATGGGATCACTAACTCCAACATCTATCAAATAAACTAGATCAATCATTTCCATCAGCTAAGAATCATTGAAATATGTGTCCCACTCATAACTAATAGATTCCTATATATGATATCAAAATGATTATTTCCATCATATGATACATTTAAATCCACTTTGGATAAGCCTAATATAGGTCTAAATTGGTTCGGGGTGAAGGAGACATTCAAGGTAGAATTTTCTGTATAATGTTCACAATATGTACATAGGGTCACATAGTGTGTGTACTTTCCTATAAACCTAGTCATGTAATCAACTAAATACAGATTGTATGGTCTTCTTTCTCTATTTGGTATGTATGACAAGTGCATGACATGTGTTTATGGATTGAGTCATTCTTATGTCCTCTGACCCATGCCAGTGTACTGTATATTGTCCCTATTTATCCAAGTCATTCCAGGGTTCTATGGGTGTGAACATAAGGCACATGACTCATCTATCTATGTTCCTTTACATGGAATTTCCCTGAGGGTAAATGGAATTTATACTTAAATTTGTTCATGGGAATGTGAATTTTTAATACTTCATGGCATCCCGATTAGGGTCACATGACATGTGGGCCTGACAACATGGAATGTGATATTTATCTCCCTTAAAACCCTATCCTCTATACAAAGGGGACTACAATAAATTTATTCCTAAAAATAACACATTTTTCTTAAAATACAGAAATAAACAAATATTCCTTCACCTGAGTTCCAGATCCTCTTCTTCAACTACTTCCACCACCGATTGACTCACCCAAAACATTGAAAATATTTCTTCGATCATTGTTTCCCTTACTCTGGTGGATGGAAAAAAATTCAGCTATCCATCTATTAATCAGCATGCCTAACATTTTTTCCATAGGTTTGATCCATGAAGCTATCACCCACATATGGAATAATATCTTGATCCATCCATAAAACACTGATCCCCTTATCATTCACACATCGGCCTATAATTTATGTGTTTGATTGTGATAACATTTGTATGACAATATCGAACTATAACACTATGGGCCAACATTATTGATCATAATGAATGGTGGGGAGAAAAATCACTTGAAAATGGTGAAACTAACATTTTATGGTGTGATATCATCCAGTGATAATGAAAAGGTCATCCAAAGGCGAAGAAAGGGTGAATAAGATATAAAAAAGATTCATGATTTCTATTTGAAATTAGCCTCATCCGAAGAAAATAAATCATATAAAATAAGACTATATGTAATCTGTGATTATCAATTGAATAAAATAGGGGGGATCCCTGAAATATCATTCCCTAAGAAAATAATGGATAAATCACTGGTGAAGAATAGTTCAACTATCAAATAAGGTGATGATCCCACTATGTTCACCCTCATCCTCATGAATCTCTTTGGTCATTAATTGTCAATCCACATTCCATAATTTGTCAATAACAACCATGATCTCCCCCAAATCCCCTATAATATCTCATATTTATGTATACATCCTTAGTGATTTTCCATAACAAAATTTATATAGACGAAGGGAATTAGGTTTATACGTTAAATAAATTATATAACAAGTTATTTAACTCACTCAATGTACCCGCCAATGGTCCCCATCAACTGAAATACTGATTTTGAAAAACTTCATGTCTTTCCTTGGTTATCACAACATTTCAAAAACAACCATGGTATCAAATTTCTCATTTAAGTTCCTGGTCAACATGAAAACAATTTATTCTAAAATTATCAGTGTGAGAATTTTAAAATATATTAGTATTATTAATATTTAAATTTTAGGTTATTGCGACACCCAAAACATTACACCAACACCAAGGATGAATTCATAGATATATTTATAATTATTATAATGACTAAACCAATGAACTAGGGATTTTAAAGATTGAGTCATGGTGGAGGTGAAGAAGACCATAGATATAAAAGAGATTTATTGGACTCATAGTATAGATGGCCATAATTCATTCATAGAAATATAAAATCATAATATATATTCCATGAGTTGAGAATAAAATGGATTTGGGAAGAGGAATAAATAATGGATGAGAAATAACCATAGTATTTTTAATTGAAGAAATATCTCTTTTTATTCTTAATAGAATATTGAAAGATTCCTAGAGAAAACAAATCATTGATATTTAATATTGATTCACTAATAAAATGACTTGATGAATCTAAATAAAATTTCATTTTCATGATTAATGTTTATTTCACATGAAAAACATGATAACTCAATAAAATACATGATGTTAGGGATTTCATGCTTGAGATTACTATAAAAAATCTCATTTATATAAATGAAAAAGTAAAATCACTTTTTGTATTATCGGTTAATTATGATAATTCCTCAAGGGGATGTCTCATAATTTCAAAAATTATATCAATAATGTTGGTGAAAGCTAAAAAATTTTGGATATTAAAGTTGATAAAAATAAGGAACATGCTTATTGTTTAATGGTACCAAAAAACCTTTATTTTGGAAAACCATTACTAAAAATTGTGGAAATGGAAAAAATAAATGGAGATGGTTTGTTTCATTATCCATGAATGTAAACACACTAGTTCTTAAATTGAATGTTATTTTTCAGAAATACAAATCCAATGTTGTTTTAAATAATATTATTTTTGGGGATATTCCCAAGATAAAGGTTAAGGTAATGGAAAAAAAACTACATTGCATGAGAAGGATGGACACAAACATTGAAATTTGAATCAATGAAAAACTCATGTGGTATATTTTAATGCATCACATTAATATTTGAATATATTTCATTTTAAATTTTGGTTTTAGTATGGAAGTGTCTATAGAAATAATTCACATTTGTTTTAGTATAGTTTTTCTATTCCCAAATAAAAGTGATGTTTTGAATTGAAGGGGGTTCAACATGATGTTTTAGAAGGTTTTGAATTATTCAGAAGCACATTTTGGTAGAATAAAAATTAATGTTTCTATTCAGATTAGATTGACCATTTTCATATTTTAGAAGATTTAAACATCATAAAAATGTAATTATTTCTATTGAATATTGAAAAAGAAATCATATATCCTAGAGAGGATCTTCTCGTGCTAAATTTATAATCAATTAAAATAGATTGGATAATAGAATACCTTTTCAAAGTATCTATCTTCAATGAGATTATTAATAGTCTGAAATTATTCTTATATTATCATTGTTTCATAGGTATGACCAAAAAATAGCTCCGCTTTTATAGTGATCCACACTTTTTCTTTTGATTATAGAAGTAAACTGATGGGATGTCGAGTGATAGAGTGACAAATTGATCATTTTGTGTTTTTAATCTTGATTGATAAAATTTATTCTTATTAAGGATTCTTTCTTGATCATCTCGTTCTTGAGTAGATGAGAGAAGGAATAATGTTTACAGAAATGAGTTTTCACATTTATTATCAATTATAATTTGACCCTACAAAATATATATTACAATCTATTAATATAGTTAGGGTTAAGGTTAAAAAATTTATTTAATTACACAATAATTCAAAAATAATACAATAACCCTTATCTATACTCATTCCATATATTATTATTATTGTTGTTGTTGTTGTTATTATTATTATTTAATAGGGTTCTCTAACATACGAACTGATAAATATTATTTTACCATCTTTTTAAGTTAACATTTATTTCTAGACACTATCTTCGTCCTCTCATCCTCCTCCTAATTTATTGAAACAAGAATAAATAGTTAATTTTATATTTTTTTATAAATAACTATTCTTTTAATAATATGGAAAATTATTTTTTATTAAATATTCCATTAATAAAATATTATATTCACAGTTTTGTGAATAATTGTTTATGAAATATTCAATTAATTAATCAAATTATTTAATAATGATAAATTTAAATTTATAACCTTGTTAATATTTGAGATCAATAAATCCAAAATAATATTATTCTTTAGTTTGGAGAATAATATTTATTTGAATAAATAATTTAAAACAGATATTAATTAATATGAAAAGAGACACTTATTGTGTCACCCTATATGCTTCATTATCTTTGGAATTATGTCGGATTTTCTAAATTCCAATATTACTATTATAAAATAGGTTAAGGAACCGAAAAAATAAGATATTATCTCAATTTTGAAAACAAAAAATGAAGACATACTCTGTAATATAATACCTTAATTGAAATATCTCATCATGTAGTTCTCACACATGTTTCATCAACCTATTTTCTTTATTAGTCTTTCTTTGACTATCTGAAGAAAAATATTCATTACACCATGGCTATGAAATTTAATGTGATGGTTCAATTTCATTTAAAGGGGTGAGATATAAGATTCCAAAAATATTGAAGGTAAAAATCCTTCCCTAACATATTCTTTATTAAAAGTTTCTTCAAGATGCACCCAATATACCCTATATACTGCAAAAATATTTCATCATGATTTTAGTTAGTACATCAATGTACACAAGTCATGATAAGCATTAATAATAATATTAATGTACAAGGTCAAATAATCATGCACACAAATAGGAATATCCAATGACACATAAACATGAGAAATTCCTATTAGAGGATCAATTCTCAATATCTCATGAAATAGAAATTTCTATGTTTGAACTTCATGTGAAGAAGTGTCATCTTCTTACAATATTAACAATTGATATCTAACATGGTGTTTTTCCATTAGGGTATGATATCTGACCAGAGAACTAAATTTAAGAATATATTCATCACATTTCAAGGTTATTACCATACTGAGAAATTGTTATGACCTTATCAATGTGATAGATACTCTTGGTCAATATTACATTATAGTTGTGAATAAAAATAAATAATATGTAATAAGATGTTTTTTATTAAAATATATTATTATAATTTTAATCTAAAGTGAAAATAGTAGGTTTAATAATACCAAACCCATAAACCCCTTGTAATATAGCCAAATTCCTACAATTATCAGTTCTATATAAATCACACGATGATCATGTTTTTTAAAAAATTTGGACTTCTTCATTGTCTTTTTCATGTTGTATTCCATTCATGTTCATCTTAGTGAAACATCACATCATTGAGGGATAAACCTCATGATAATGTTGGACCCTAAAACACCCTGAGAGGGTAGGGGTGAATCAGGGTGTCAATGTTTTCTTTTAAAGTGACGGATCATGTTCCCAAGTTGAAAAGAAACTGTAAAACCTGTATGATATAATCATGTAGTTATTAAACATTAATATGATGGGAGACAATAGAGAAGTTTTACATGGTTCCCCAATAAGGTCTAGAAAATGGATCATATACCTATATTTTGTCAGTCATACCAAAATCCACTAAAAATATATAGTTTTTCTAGAGTATAGAAGATTAGTCATAGTCACTACATTCCATGTACACAACCTTTACAATAATATTTGGGAAAGAACATTTCCTCCCTTAAAACACTTGTATCTACTCCCCTAGCCCACTGCCTTGGTTGAATACTTACTCAGTTCAATGAGTTTAAGGTCACATTAGTAGATTGGGAATTTATGTCTTCTTCCATGATTCGAATGAGGCTCTATTTGCACCATAGTCTTGAGTTGATTCACTTAAAATAACTGTTCACATTAACCTAATGTTCAAAAATATTGTTCATAAATCTACCAACCTTCATGAAACCCCATTTATGATTCAAATAAATTACAGTGTTTGCGAACCCAATCACCTTCATGAAGCGCATAACCTTATTCAATCTTACATCATTCATATAACACTCTATCTTCATGAAAATCCAATCCTTTAAGAAAATTCCTTTTTTGAAAGGCATTAACATCAGTTAATACTTAACTGGTATTTTCATGATACTCATGCTCAGAAAGAATTATTGATTTTCAAAGCTCTGTAAATTCATGAATTCATAGAGATTATACCTTTTATCAAATTATCTTTATTAACAAATGATGTGTATGGATAACTATTTAAAGAATTTTCCTTTCATGAAGAATTCAAAACCACCATGAAATTTTAGTGAACCTCCCAATTCATGTCCATGAATATATTAGTGTACAAAAATTTCTAATGATAATTTTACCCATTTTCAATTATTCTCATTGTCATATAGGTATAGTCACCCCATCAAGTATTCACAAAACTTTAATCTTTCACGACATCAGATTCTTTCACAATTCTTTACACCTTATAAAAACTTCAATCTTCATTAAATACCCGCATTTACCATATTTATTAAGATTTAGTCCTATAAATCCACCTTATACAAATATTTCTCCTTTTTCTTGATTTTGAGCTCCGTTTATTTGGAAAAAAACTATTAAAAAACACAACCTTCAACAATAAATCTATCTGCACAATAAGATCACAATATTTTCAAAATCTCTGATCAAACCTAGTGTAGATTGAAAAAAAAAACACAAAATACACTATGTTTATAGCTTGGAAAATCCATGGTTCCACTCCATGTATTTCCTTATGCATCTAAGGACACATTTTTCCATGGAATTAGGAATAAAATTTGACATTGGAAACAATACCCTCTTGGATTAATCTATAACGAGTCTCTCTAATAAGTTGTTAATATATGTAACTTGACATAGACTGAGAAGCCACATGGATCTTTCATAAAGGATATTTATCTGAAGAATATTTGATTCTTTACCCATGTCATTCATAGTGAAGTATTTGTTAATCCAGGTTTCAATGGAATATAGGACTAGTATTTCATTTCCAATAATTAGTTTTTCATCAGTATGATCTATTAAGAAAATGACCGCACTCCCACCGAATTTTTCATAAACACAAGGCTCACATTCAGTCTTCATTTAAAAAAATCTGTTATGGGTTCATAAAAATGAATGATTCATTATCTATATGATTTATTTAATATATAATTGGGTCATCGCAATTTTCATGACTTGTTTGCATCTGTTGGAGTCAAAAACCATTTAGGTTGTCTCATATATATATATCCATAAAGGATCAAATTACGTAAGACCATTTTGATATCAATTTTACACAATTCATAGTCATGTTAAAATGTTATAGAATGTATATTAGTGAGGTATTTCACTATAGAAACTAGTGATAAGGATTTTTTATAGTCTATGTCTTGATGTTGTTTGAACCCTTTTTCAACTAGTCATGCCTTATATATAGTGAATTGTCCATCTATGTCCAATTTCATCTCGAATACCCATTTAAAACTAATGGTCTTTATATCCCTTAAAGGATCAACCAAAATAAAAATTATATTTTAGTATATAAAATCCATTTCATATTTTATAGCTTATTTCCCTTTAGAATAATCATTGATCTTACTACTTCCTAATAGTTTATAAGATCATTATTATCAACTAATTATGTTTCACCATCCTTGGGGACTATAAAACTATATCATTTCAGTTTTTTAACCTATATTTTACTCTTATAAAGTACTTGTGTCTTTAGAGAATCATCTTTTACAAGGTTTTGTGGATTTTTTCCTATTCCAACTTTAGTATATATTGATCCCAAACTTCATCAAAGTATATATGAATCCCACTATTTTCATATAGTGATGTTCTCCCCCACAAGGAATATAATATGACTTTCTATTATTACATTTTTATCTAAGGGGCCATATAGTTAATATCCAATTGTTCTTATGGGGTATCCTATAAAGGTAAACATTGTGAATTGGGGTGAAAATTTGTTACCGGAAGAGGCCTTAACTAACACTTCAACCCCCCTAGACACATATGTAAGGTAACATTGGTTTCAAACCACTGAAAAATTTTCGTTGAATACCATTTTCTACTTTAGTCTCCACTCAGTTTTGTATTTATAGTATTGTATATAATGCATATCCCAAAATGGATAATTTAAGACTCGGATGTCTCTTCATTGATCTCACCATGTAAAATATTGCATGGTTCCTCTTATCAAATACAAAATCTGTTGTTTTTGAGAAGGGTGAATTAGTTGGGATATAATCCCATATTCCTATTTATAATCAATGAATTATTTATTAAGATATTCTACATTGTGGTAATATTGCAGTTTCTTCTTATTCATACCATGTTAGTTTCTATCAATATTTCTATAGTCCATGAATATATTGAAGGAATTAGACTTATACATCATTAATTAGATATATCCATATCATATTAAATTATATGTAAAAGTTATTATGTATGAGTGCACACCCCTTACACAAACTGGAAATGGACCACAAACTTCGGTATGAATTAAATGAATAAGATCTTCATCCCATTATCCTTTTCCACTACATGGGGCTTTGTTTATTTTCCATTGAAAACATATGTGATTCACACCATGTGATTTTATATTAATGGAATCCAAATATAAATATGGGTTTACATTTCCCAGTAACTTTTAATTTACTTGACCTAGATGGTGATTCCATATATTTGTGTTGCATGATTTGGGTGAGTTAGTTTTTTTATCGATTTCCATTACTTGGTATGCATAATCTAACACATAAAGACCTTTATTTAAATATTCATTACAATAAAATAATACTTAATTATAAAAGAAACAAAATTTATTCCATATTTTGTAAATAAATTTAACTATATCATGTCTAGATATAGATATAATGTCATTGCTAACTAATGTAACATTGTAACAATCTTTTAAAACCATGATCATTATCATCAACAATGTAAGGTGGTAGTCCTGAATTGCCAAAATAGTATATACGACTCTTTTATATTCTTGCAGATTGACCTCCCCTCAGTCAATCTTCTAGAATCGACTTAGTTAAGTATTAGAATAAATATGTTATCACCAAATGTTGTATTTAATAGCCAATTATTATAAATAGACTGATTTCACTCAATAAAAGAAGAACCTAAAGATAACAATTTATTCTTTGCATGGGTGATATTTTTCTCAACATGGACCTTCTTCCCATATAAAAAATTGATATCACCATGTTCCATTTCTTACCCCTTGATCATTCTTTTATCTGAATGGAATTATGATGAATCTATACATATAAATATATTATCCTTGTCTTTGCTTTTATTTTTCCATAAAGATGGAATACATTTAGTGATTCTTCTCTGTGTTAACATGGTGTTATAATTAGATAATATTTGGAAGAGACTTATATATTTTGTTCAAATTAAAATTAACATCAAAGATGGAGAATCTATAAGGAAGTGATGTAATAATGTGATTAGTGAGTAGTTCTTAGTGAAATTTAAAACCTAGAACCTCTGGATGCTGAATATTCCCAATGAGTATTGCAACCAGAAGCATAACTAGTTCACCTTCTCCAAGAATAATCTAATTGGGGGATTTAGATATTTCATACTATTTATAATTACCCCAGCTTAAAATATAGACATTACATCATTTTTATTGAATATTACGCATATTACACAAACACATTCCCAATGACCATATTATTTTAGTGCCTTTAGAAACATAGAAATATAAAAAATGGCCTATAAGTGAACTACATTTTCTCTCACTAGGTTATCCATGACCATCACCATTCTTATACACATTATACATATTACCTATATTTATATCATGGGTAGAGGAAACATAAGAAATGGAGATCTTAGACGCTCATTAAGGGTAAAAAATGGAGATAGGTAAAAGTAATCATGAGCATAAGGGTATGGGAAGATGATCATAACATTAGATGATCATACCCTACATATCAAAGATAATAATGTTTAGTCATGAAATAATTATGTGTAGTTATAATACATGAGTCATAAAGGAATAAAAATTCATAATCCATGTGAGTATAACATATGCATAAGATTTGAAATTTTGGCAAATACATCAAAATATAAAATGATTTCCATAGTAGTCAAGGCTCATTGCAAGAATATCTTAGTAGAACAATTTCATTCCCCAAACCACTTGAGTATTCAAGGTTCACTCACAAGACTGTCATACTATAAAATGTCCATTAATGAACCAGATTCACTCATTATTATAACCATGTCTATCTCATGATATATAAATCTTTACCAAATGCATTAGAGGGAGATATAAGTCCCACCCATCACATAATGAAAGAATACATGTGTCTTCCATAAGATCATAAAAATTCATCATATCATAAACCATTAAATTAAATGGGTATCATAAAAATTTCATCATATCTTAAACTGTGGAAAGTATACAGGTTTCATAATCATATCATAACCCATGAAAAGAAGCAGGTTTCATAATCATATAACATGTATAATAGAAACAAGTTTCATAATCATAATTCCATCAAAACATAAACCATTCATAAAAAGAATATGAATGGTTCCCTTGGTTTATATCCCCAGTAATTCATGTGTAACTCAATCATATTTCACCTAAGGTACTAAATATTTTTAAAATATCATCTAAAACATTTCTTGATAAAAATTTACTTTCATCATTGAAATCGATTTTTAAAAAATAAAACATTTTTGAAAACATTTTTCTTCAAAAAACACTTAAAAATGAATTTATAGAATATTTTGAAAAGCATTATATTTAACGATAATATTTTAATATTTCAAATTCAGCTTTAAAGAAGTATTGGTCATTATGGTGGGTAAATCCATACATGTTAAACGAATATTCCTTTTAGACTATTAATTGTTTATAAATTTTAATTAATAATAAAAAACAAGAATATTCCTTTGAAAACATTTAAAAAGTAAAACATGGGTGTAAATATCTTTAATAAATTATTTTTAAAAGGTTAACAACAACAAAAAAAATTTATATAACATGGTTTAGAAATAAAACATATTTCTGACTGCTGGGAAAAATTAAGTTTGATTTTATTTAAAAAAAATATATATTATCTTAAGTACCAAAGAGTTGAAAAAATGGAATCATTAATTCAAGATATAATTAATAATAAAATTATAAAAAAATTAATTAGAATTATTAAGATATGGATTATAATACCTCATAAGTGGAAGCATAATAAAAAACAATCCAGAAAAAATGATATTATAACAATAAATTCTTACCACTTTTATAACACTGGATCATAAAACCAATGAAGGAATAACATAAAAGACATATTAAAATACCATGAGGATTCAAAATTCATGGTATTTCATGTCAAAGGCCTATATATACACCCCTAGAAAGAATATATGTGCATAACATAACATACGTCTCATATAAGGGAAATTGAGACAAAAACACCCACTTACCATGTTGGTAATGTTTTAAACCTAAGACACATGAAAGAGAAATCCTAAAATGGATATGTAAATCCCAATAATTCATAGAAGAAGATTCATAAAATAATTCCACTCATAGTATACATAACACATACAAGAAATAATTTACATGGCTTCTATCTCATGAAAAAAAGGTGATACAGAAATCCCTTACCTTAAGTATTGACTTCTGATGTACTCGTTTAATACTCATTTATAATAAATATATGTTTATATTACATATATTAAATAACCAAATTAATTTATATCATACCATATATTATTTTTATGACCTTTAATTACTTGTTTATTAATAATTCCATGGTAATGTTACGTTTCGAGAAACAACCGCTTTTTTTCTTATATGTTTGGATTTGTCATTTTTTACTCGTAATTTAATCATGATTAAATTATATATATAATTATTACTATTATATAAATATCATATATATTAAATATTTACGTATTCATAATAATCTGTAAAAGATAGAAATAGGAAATGAAATACACTATTCTTGGAGATGGTTGGTAGTATGTATGCATGAACATTGTTTCCATTTACCTATAGGATTGAAAGAGAGAAAATTATATGATATATTAATCATTATATAATCATTTTAATTTCATATATATAACATATTTTTATTAAAATCATCCTTAATAAATTCCATATATTTCATGAACGAATAACATCACTTCGTGAGGTGTTAGTCTGTCATACACATGAGCACTGTTATCATATTACTAAAAAAGGTAATGCATGAATGTATGTGTCATATATCTATTAAAAAATTAATACTACAATAATAAATATCATAAATATAAAATATAAATATCATTACCATTCATATTCCTAACCATGATAGGTGGTAATTGAAAAACGAATTACATCAGTTCGTGATGCGGTTGTCCTCCATACACAAAAATGATGATTTCATAGCCCACTAAGGGAATTGAATGTATTTTTAGGTATTAAACTTAACATAAAAACATCTTAGTATATTTAATAAACTTATTTTATTATATAATATTTATTTAAAAATAATTTAATAGGTTTTAGGAATAAATAAATCAAAAATTCCCATTGATGAATTTTACCTCTTCTTTGAGTATCTCCTTTTGGATTGCACCAAAGGAATTACATGGTTGTAATTATTTATAAATTAATCCTTAAAATAATATAGAAGGAAATTTTAGAAGTTATTATGGTAGGTATTTTCCAAAAAAAAAAATTGATGGTGTAAAGAGAGGGGGATAGGTGGTGTCCTTTTATAACTATTGAAACTTTTGAAATGATGTTAGGTATAACCCTTTTTTTACCTAGAAAAGGGATTAAATAGTCCATAAAATTACCTAAATTAAGGTTTAAGGTCAATATATTTCTATAAAATGGATGTTGGGAAATATTATAGGTCATGTTTTCCATTATGTTTAATGTTTAGTCCCTTCTAAAACTCATTTTTCTCTTAATCACCATGACTAATTTTAACTATTTTAGCTAATCAATTTGGTCAAAAATTATGTTGGAATTATTATAAATTATAAACTATGAGGATTAAAAATATGGAATTATTTTTTCCAAATTCAATTATCTAAAGTGGTAGAAATTAATTAAAAATTATTCATGTAGATTAAAAAACAACAAATTTTTAAAGTGAAAATGATCAAAAGTTTGAAATGATTTAATATCCAATTTCTAGGTAAAATTGAATCAAATTACCTTAATAAAATTAATATATGTATAATTGAAAAAATTATACTTGAAAACAAATTTAATATTAATTTAAATATATAATTAAATTATATGAAAAATCATTTTTCATTTAAAATCATTATTTTTCACAATTCATCAAAAAATGAAATATTTATAAAAAACCCAAAATTTCACACTAAGATAATTTTGAAATTATGAATTCAAAAATGAATTTAATTTTATCAAATTAAGTTTCTAAAATTATTAAATATTACTTTTATTATTATTCACAGAAGGACATAAAAATAAGTTCTTTTGAGAAAATAGTATTTTCAAAACATATAGACTTTACCACAAAATTAAACATTTCATTATATATATGTTTTATTAATATAGAACCATAATAATTAATTTTTTAATTTTAGTTATTAAAATTCACATTACAAAGATTAAAAGCTTGGTTATAACTATTTTTTTCGAATAATTAGAATATTAAAATTCTATTACATAGAAACTACGTGTTTCATGGAACACAAGTTAAAAACTGTGTTGCATGTAGTGTACGATTAACTTATTATATCATATTACACAATTATAACTCTGTGTAATATATAATTCAATCTTAACTTGGTGTGGAATTAAATGAAATCCATCAAAATTGTTTAATTTATTTGAAATAATGTTCATAAAATCTCAGGGTATAAAATTCTACACCACTTAAAATTAATTTACCGCTCAAAATTAATCACTCTCATACAAAAAATGTGCACACATAATCATTTTAATATCCTTGTGTTCCTATGTATCTTCTTCAAATTGGGGGTTCCTCCACAAAACATTAACCGAGTGAGTTGTCTTGTTTTGTAGAACTCTCTCTATAAGATCCAAAATCTCCACCAGTTATTCCAAATAAGAAAGATCATTCTCCTGTAGTATGACCACCTACTTCAATATAAGTTAAGGGTAATGTATTTACTTAGGATAGATACATGGATCACATCGTGGACTTGAGAGAGATTTGGTGGATGTGTTAAGGGATATGTAACTATCCCTACTCGATCAAGGATTTTGAATTTTCCAATATTCCTTGGACACAACTACCATTTATTTTTGAATATCATAAACTTATTCCATGAAATATTTCATGGAAACTCCATCTCACTGAATTAAAATTCTATATCATTCGAACGATTATCAACAAAACCTTTCTTCTGAATTGGAACCACCTTGATGTGTTGTTGATTGGCTCGAACCTTCTATTTTGTTTCCTCATAAAGTTGAAGTCCAAACTAATTTCTTTTTATAACTCAATTTTAACATGTTTTATCCCTACACTTATTTCCATAGAGGTATTAAGAAGGAGCCATCATAATGCTTGAGTTAAGGATATTTTTTTATAAAAACTCAACTAGAGGAAGGTGTTTGTAACACCCTGAGATTTTATGAAACATATTCTTTCAATTTCATTGATGTCTTGTGTTGTACGTTACACCAAAATTATCTTATGCTATACGCAACACCGTATTAGCTTATATTATATGCAAACACTATTCTTGGATTGTGTTACACGCAATCGCGACCTTCCTCGATAGCGTGTGTAGTACGCAATACCAGGTTTCACTAAACAATGATATATTGTTATAATATTATTAAGGACTAGCTGTTATGAATAGTATTAACTAAATTATTAATTTTATAACATTATTATTCATCTTACACATTTTCTAAAACATGTTATGTTAACAAAATAATTTTTTTGGGTAAAATGAGCATTTTTTAAGAAATGCAGTTTTGCCGCCTTTTGATGGCGCACCCACATTAAATCTAGTTTTTTTTACAAGTTTTTAAGTTTGCATTGACAAAATAAATTTTTCTTTGTAATCATGATATAAAAATTTACTTTGGATAAAATTTTCATATTATTCTGATAACATTCACATTTTAATGAATATTAAAAACACGCTATATTTTAATTAAAAACAAATTTTTTCATCGCAATAATTTATATTGTTAGATTATATTTTTAATTGGTTTTAAAGTGTAATTAGAATATATTTTTACCATTTAATCCAATGTTGGTCCTTGGAATTAATTTCACTTTTAAATTGGACATAAACAAGTGTTGATCGTTGGATAGTTATTGTTTCTTAAAAACACGCTATTTGTTTTGATAACAAGAATTAATTTTATAATTAATTAAATACACTTATATGTTTTGAATTTGGAAAAATATACATCATTTTTGAATTCGGAATATCAAATATAGCTTTGGATGAATTTTCGGTATTTTTCTGAAAAACATCTATTTTTGAGGAATAGTGAAACCACTTAGTGGTAGTTCAAAAACTGACTCTTTCATTTAAATGAAATTTTACAACTTTTGTGAATTGAATTTCAAAAATCCGACATATATGGTTGTTATCAAGAAGTAAAATTTGGTTCAATAAGATGAAAATAATTTTTGGTGAATAGTAACTTTTGACTTTTATTTACCGCGGTTAAAGGTAAATAGGGTAATTCAAGGTTAAAAGAATATTATAATAATTCAAAATTACCTTAACACTTGTCCTAACCTTATTGGATGAGTATTGGCCGACCATTGGCTTCCTTGGATCGATTTTGGGACCCCATTAAGCCACTTGGTAGTGATAATGACAATTTGGATTAATTAATTTAATGTGAAGACAAAATTGACAGTAACAAAAATATTTTTGTAATTAATTTTTTTAAGGAGTTATATAAATTATATTTTCGACTATAAATATTCATTGGAAAGCTAAAATGATTTTCGACATGATCGTATTTTTTATATAATTTTTATATATCAAATAAATTAAATTATTTATGACACAATAATGATGAAATATTTAGCTCATTAATAAATGATTTAAATAAATAAGATTATAATGATTAAAATATTATCCAAAACATGTCCAATTCTGATTGGATGATTTTATTTAAACCATAATTCATCTTATCCTCATCTTTAATGATTTTTGGACCTTCTGAAACAAAATATAAGTTTATAATAAAATAATATTTTCGCACTTCCCAAAGGTTCCCCTCTCCTCCCTTATAAAAGGCCACCTCCTCCCTCTCCTCATTACACAACTTCGAGCCTTAAATAACAGCAAAACCCTGACGATTTCACTTCTCCACGTCCCTAGAAACATTCTAGTGGTTTTTTTCTTCTCAGAAGACCAACTCTAGTGCCTTAAGAGGAATCTTAAAGAGGTGCGTCGAAGAATAGGTAATCTCTTCTACTGATTCTTCCAAGTTTCTTTCTTCTTCAACTTCTTATTATTTAGTTGTTTCATTATAAAGTAATAACATCAGTGTCAAAAATATACTGATATGTTATTATAAATATTAAACAACCCCATTTCACCTTCTATCCATCCTACAGAAAACAAAATCATCGCGGGTGCGTACGTAAAGAATACTGTCTCCACGCAGTGGTGTAATTAGTTTTTCCACCACCACCTTACTTGGATGGGTATAATGGTGTATAGAATAACTATATATGGTTTTTATAATATAATAATTATTTTTATATATTATATCATCAACTCCAATTATATTCAATAATTATGGGAACGATATCATCGCTTATGTGTACGTACGGACTACCGTCTCCACGAACGCGATGAGATTCATTTTCCATGATTAACCATTAAAGTATGATTTTAAAGTATATATATAATAAATAATAATGAAATATATTACATAATAATGATACTGGATTTATGTACATATATGTTTTATTTACTTAATTCCATGTAGTTCAATAAGGAAATGAAAACAGCGTTCATGCGTACGTACGGTCTACCGTCTCCATGAATGGTGTATTTCATTCCATTTATCGATATATCATATATATATTTATATAATGAATATATATTATATATAAATCATTTTTTACATTCTGGAATTAAGTAAATCATGATATAAGTAATAACATCAAGAACAACAAATTGAAACACATACGATAAATGAAACACTTTTACCCAAAACGCTGCTTTAACATGGAATATACAAAATAACGGGTAATATAAAGTAATACGTGAACCATATATGATATCATAACAATGAATATGATCCTATAATAAGTCAATTAATTTATTTAAATCATTATACAGGAGTTTCGGATACATACGAATCATATCAGACATAAGGTAAGGGATAACTTTTCCAATCTTGTTTTTATCCGAGATTGTTTATTCATAAGTATTTACTAGGGTTATATTTATTATCCAAGTCCCTGTTTTCTAAAAATGGTTTCATGTATGTTTAAATTTCTTTTTAACCATTTTTTACTTTTACTACATGGTATGTAAGGATTTTTTTTTGATTACCATGCGATATAGTTTTTGACATTTCCGTTAAAAGTACGAGAAGAATGTTTTTTTAACTTATATGGCATGAACGGATTTTTATGGTGTCATAACTCCTAATTTTCATGAAGATTCCTCTACAAGATTTAATGAATATTTTTTAAAAAATTATTTCTTTTAAAATTTCATGGAATTTTTTGAAAAGAAAATGATTTTGAAAAAGAAAGGATATTTTCCTCAAGAATTCATTTCAAGTGTTTTATCAAAACCATTTTCCATCTACGATTAAATTATTTAATATGTGTTTGTTTCAAGTATAATGTCTCTATGATTTACATGGTCTCTATTTTCTTATGATGAAATGATATCCATTTGTTTTATATGGATTATGTTATGATGGGATGATGTTAATGAAACCCATTTTATTCTTTGGGTTATGATGAATGATTTATGTTTATGTTGTGGCACACGTAAGAATGATTTCATTATGAGATGGTTGGGACCTATATCTCCCTCCAATTAATTGGGTAAAGATTTATATCTCATGAGATAGACATGGATGGAACGGTAAGTTAATCTGGTTCAGTGATACAAGACTGGAATGAGGAGTGAACTCGATTCAGAAAGGGACTTTGTCCACTAAGATGGTCTTGGCAGCAATGCCACAGCTACTATGGAAATCATATCAAGTGCGTAATGGTTTTACACAATTACATGTTTTATTCCCATTCTATTTTATCATGATTGATGTTCCTTTATGTTATATGCTTTACGTACTTCCAAGATTTATGTCTCTGCTCAAGATTTTGATGTTTAGATTTTATGTTCAAGTTTTTGCATTCAAATGTTTATTGATTGTTTTTTGTTCTATATTTTTACCCTTAATGAGCATTTGAGTTCACCCTTTTTATGTTTTAATTTCCCCAGGATATAAATAAAGGTTTTAGGTAAGAAAACAAAAGGGGAAGATCTTTATGGGAGATATTGTAGATCATTCACCATTATTAGAAGATTGTGTTCTGAGTTTCCAAAGACACTAAACTTTTATGATCCTTGAGTGTTTGTTTTTGTTATGTATTAAGTATTTCGAAAAATTAATGTAATGTCCAAGTACGTCAAGTTTGGGGTCTCTGCAGTGTTGATCCCAAGCACCAGTATAATACATATAACAAGATCTAAACATACACTCTAGGTTGTGAATTACTCTCTTAGACTGATCATTGGTATGATGATGGTACACAGTGATGAATATTAACTCCATATCCATCACCTACAAAATAATTCACTAAAAATTCAAGGTAAAATCAGATATTGATCATATATAATTGATAGTTGTAATTCATGAAATATTACTCATTCTTTAATGTATACCCTGTAAATATTATCTAGAGAGGAATATTTTCTAATAACAATGATGTGTGATGACATCGTAAAGAGATCAGATGATAGATATATATAATTTTTGCCTTTAGATGTTCTGGGGAGTCCTATGAAAAATTCCATGGTTATATTTTTCCCATTTATATTTGGGTATGGGTAATGGTCATAGAATCACCTTAGATATTTTCTCTCTGCCTTAACTTGTTGGCATACTAAGAATAAAGATACAAACTCAACAATATCTCCCTTCACGCCATACTACCAGAAGTACTCATTTAGATCTATATATATCTATTTTTCTTCTTGGATGAATAAATAATGAAGAACTATGGGCCTCCCCTAGAGACTTCTTCATAAAATATGGTATGGAATGAATACATACACGGCTCATGAATTTTATCATTCCATCATGATCAAGGTTAAACTAAGGAACATTCCTCATCTTATTTTTTATCTCAACGTATTCTATATGTTCCTCCTTAAACCACACCTGGATATATGGTTGAACACTCATTTCATAAAGATAATATTTCTCCTATTACTTTAATATATCAAGATATAACCTTTTAAAATCCATAAATATTAGATCTTTTGTGATCCTCATCATAGATAAGCTAGAATGATCCTTTCGACTCAAGGAATTATCAACCTTATTCACTTTACAAGGGCATTTTTGTACTAAGTAGTCATAATCATTAATAAAATCTAATTTTCTTCTATGATTCACATTTAACTCCTTCTGTTTGAATATATACATCAATCCTTTGTGATTGGTATATATATTGCACTTTTCACTATAAATAAAATTCTTCTATATCATTAATACAAATATTACCATAGTTAACTCCAAAACATTAATTGGGTGATTTGTTCTTTGAAATTTAATTATCATGATGCATACACTATAACCATTCCATTTTTAATGAGAATGCATCTCAATAAATTCATAGTTGCATCACTATATATTACACAACCATATACACTATAGAGTAATGTGAGCACAGGGGTGCTGAATAACCTTCTCTTTAATTCCTTAAAGTTATCTTCATATTCATTTATCCATAAGAAAATTCCCCCTTCCAAGTTAACTTGGTTAGAGGATTATATAGTCATGATAAATTTTTCACAAACCATTGATAACATCTTTCTAAACCAAGAGAACTTAATATATTAGTCATTGTGTTCAGTCTTGGACAATATTTAATAGCCTCTTTATTTATTGGATCAAATGATACACCCTCTTTTATGATTATATAACCCAAATAAATGAAAACTCTTACATATAAAATTTACACTTTTTAACATTTTCATATATTTTATCCTTCCTTAGGTTCTTTAGGACAATTATGAAGTGATCTTCATGCTCTTAATTTCTATTTGAATATAAAATAATAAATCTATAAAGACTACTAAAAACTGAGCAAGGAAATCTCTAAATACACTGTAACATCCCAAGTAAGTAATGAATAATAGATATTTTTATCTTTGTCTATTTATGAATTAGATAGTGTTTTAGAGGCTTAAAATGATAATAAATCCAATCTTAAGCATGGAATACAATAATATTTTTAAAAGATTGTTTTACAGCCTTTTGATGGCAAACCATTTTTAAATCAAACTTTTGACAATTTTATAAGATATGTATGTCAAATTAAACATATTATTTATTATTGGGACATTAAAATTTACATTGGATATTTTTTTGGTATTTTTCCGACAATGTTCATTTTTTAATGAATAGTGAAAAATACTGCATTTTACATCAAAACTGCTTTTTCATATAATTTAATTATATGGTTATATTATCTTTTAAATTGGTTTTAAAGTTTAAATATAATATATTTTTACCATTTAATACAATAGTGGTCATTATAATTAATTTCTCTTTGGAATTGGGCATAAACTAATTCCAAACGTTTCATAGATATTATTTCAAAAAAAAACCCGCTATTTGTTTTGACAACGAGAATTATTTTTAAATTAATTATTGAAATTTATGTGTTTGGAATTTGGTAAAATGGATTATATATTTGGAATCAAAAGGTCCAAATTATGTAATCAAGACTCATTTGTTTTCAGACTTTGTGAATAGTAACGACGGTAATTATCGATAATTATCCTAATTAATTAGTAATCGGGTAGTTAAGGATAATAAAAAAATATCATAATAATAAAAAATGACACCAACATGTGTCCTAATACTACTGTTTATGTTATGGCCGACCATGGGATACCTTGTTCCAAACTTGGGGACCCCATGGAATCACTTTTGTGTGATAATGAGTTTTTATCTTTTTATTTTTAAAGAAAGTTAAATATAACAAAGAATGTATCACCTGAGTAAATCATTTTTAATTTTTTATACATAAATGATATATTAGACTATTAAAAGTAATTGTAAATCTAAAAAAATTTCCTACATCATAGTATTTTTTTTAAAATTTTTAGACATTAAATAAATTATATTATTTATGACATCATGATGATGCAGCAATTACCTCATTAATGAATGATTCAAATAAAATGAAAAGATAATGTACAATCTAAGACTTACACTTGTCTAATACCTATTGGATGAGTATATTTCGAACTCTTATCACCTTATCCATGAAATAAATCAATGTGGGACCTTTAAAATCCGAAACACATTTGAAAATAAAGTAACATTTTATACCTTTCCAAGAGTGCCCCTCCTCTCCTCTTATAAAAGGCCCCCACCTCTACCTCTTTACCCACACCTCTCAAGCCTTTGGCTCGGCCAAACTCTACTCATTTTGTCTCTCCACATACCTCTCTTCATCCTAGAAGCCTTACCTTAAGCAGAAATCTCTTCAAGAAACCCTTTTGGTTAAAACCAAGAAGAGTTACCAAATTCAAAGGTAAAGTCCTCTCTAATGCTCTTTTGTTTTATTTTGCTTCTCTGACCCCCTAAACTCTTTTTATTCATTAATTTTGTAAAAACACCAGTATCATACATATACTAGGATGTTTTTATAAGAATTATTCAAGAGCTACACTTACACACACCTACATCTAATGGTAAAAGAGTATACTGTTTCCGTGGATGGCGAATTTATGACTCACGAAACAATGATTGTTCAATATTTTTCTAACACCATCAAAGGTGGCCATTAAGATGTCACTATATTTATATATGATATATAATATGTTCATGGTTTCCTTAATCTTCTATATTTTTCATTTATGGCATACCTTTATGGCTTCCATTATGGATATACGTGATATCTTCATTTTTGGAAGTGCGGACTACCGCCCCCTCAAAGTGATTTGATTCATTAATTCCATATGTGGGGCGTATAAAGGATGGAATTAATGATATTATATTTGATACTATACTGGAATTATAATATACCTTTATATCATTATGATTCTATTCCATAAAATACAAAATAGAAATGAAAGTATCGTTCATGCGTACGTACGGCTTACCGTCTCCATGAATAGTGCATTTCATTTCTTACCTATATATGTTATGTAATATTATAAATGCATGTATATACTAGATATATATGATATATATGATATCTACATCATGAATATAATTCTGGATATAATGGATATTTTACCCCATGAACATCTTCTAATTATAAAGAGTTTATTTTTGACTCAAGTACCAATGATCGACAAAACGACCATTATTAACATAAATAATTACATAGTGTTCATAACATGGTAATAAGTGATATAAAAGGAATAATGAACTTGAAAAAAGGTTCTTAAGAAAGTATAAATTAACTCAAGTTTATTATTCAGGAGATTAAAGAGCGATCGAGTCAAGTCGGACCCGAGGTATGGGACTTCGTCTCAATCTCCTTTCATTGAGGAATATTTTGATTTATATACAACTTTATTTTTTACGGTGTATAAACCCCTTTGACTTTTATTTTTATTCAAAAGGAATATTTTTTATACGAAGCGTTTTACTAAACGAAAAAGGGAATGTTTTTTCGTACGTATGCGGAGACAACGACTTCTCCGCCGCTGTGACCATTATTTGAATTTCAGCTTCCTCTACAAGCCATAACTTTTTTTTAAATGAAAAATAAATACCATGTTTTAATTTTCTTTTATTTTGGTATTAAAAATGGTTTTCATAATGTTTTTATTATATCAATGTGTTGTATTAATATCTTGTGATTAAAATGTGGAAATATTATGTTTCCTTCATGCATGTTTTATGTGATACGATTATGTTATTGTTCTTGGGCATTATTAGGAAGACGGGTGGTTCCATGATAAACTAAGGGCGGGAGAGCCCGATATAGCTCTCCAATACTTTGGGTAATGCGAAGGAGTTAAACATTAGGGCTTCTATGAAGAGATTTAGGGAATATATTGTGATGGGTATTCCAAACATAACCAAGAGGGTTACTCCCTACATAAGAATGTTATGAATGCCTCAAGTTACCTTTATGTATTTTTATTTCTATGATTTATTCATGATTTGATGAGGTATGTTAAAATGCTTATGTTTTATGAGTAAAGTATGATTTCATAAATGGACTAATGTTTTAATTTAGTATTTTTATATACCTTACTGAACTTTTTATGCTCATCCCAAGTTGTTGAAATGTTTTTCACAGGTCAAGGGAAAGGTACATGATATGATGATAGTGTCAAAGAAGTGTCAATAAATAATCCATGTTCTATTTTAAATATGTTTCCTTTGATGGGAAAAATGAATACTATCTTTTATGTAACAACTTTGTTTAAATGTGGAATGTAATGCATGTTTTATGATCTAATTCTATAAAACTCTAAACCTAAAAAGATCCTCAATGTTTAATCTTGTAATAAGTCATGATTAAGTAATTTTTAAGGCTGGGCCTTATAGTTGGTATGAGAGGTCAGTTTAGATAACATTAGGAGTTAGAATTCTATTAAATGATTATCCAAAAATATTTTTTTATACTCAAATTGAAATGATATAGAATTGGAATATTACCATGTTTCTTCATCTAAGACATGTTTGTTCATAATGGTTTTCCGCATAGGAAAAAGGGAAGTAGTGCTAGGAAGGCATACAGAAGAAAATAACCTTCCGAATCAGCATCCAGAGATGGTCAGACTTAGAACTGAACAGTTTGTTGCAGTAATGGAACAGTTGACTAAAGCTTGAAATGGTGGGGGTATCCATGCAGGAGATCATCAAGATCAATAGAAGAGGAACATTTCAGTGGTGGATCATTTCATGAGGCAACATCCCCCATCATTTAGAGGACCATCTGACCATGTGCTAGCTAAAGGGTTGATTAAAGCACTGGAGAAGATTTTTGATGTCATGGGGTGTTCAGACAATCAAAAGGTTAGTCTTTCTATTTACCGTTTGGAGGGTGAAGCAAATCAGTGGTGGTCGATGGTGAAAAATATCAGCGACGCTGATGAGATTGATGTTCTCGACTTAGATGAATTCAAAGGTATGTTTCATGAGAAGTATTTTCCTAAGGTTATTTGACTAAGGATGGAAAACAAATTCTTGGAATTGAGGCAAGAGGAAGACTCAGTGGCTGCCTATGAAGAAAGGTTCACTCGATTGGCATGGTATGCTCCAAATTTTATCCGAGACCTTGATATTAAAATCCATAATTTATACTCAGGATTAATGCCAAAATATCAAATAGCAATGGATTCTCATGAGTTCAAAAGTTATGAAAAGCTTGTTCGATGTGCTGAGAAGGTGGATATGGAGTTTTCCGATGATCAAGTGTTCTATAACAACCAGAAGAAGAAGAGACCAAGGTGGCAAGAGAAAGGAAATAATTCATCAAAAAGGTCTGATGGTAAGAAAACTAAGTTTCCAGTTTGTGATAAATGTGGTAAAAGGCTTGCTGGTGAATATCTTCTGAATTCTAGAAAGTGCTACCAATGTAGTAAAATGGGACATAAGGCTCGTGATTGCACTGAAAAAGATCAGGGTGATGGTAAGACCAAATTTTATTTACAGTTAGTGAAATGTTTTAAGTGCAATGAGATGTGTCACTATGCAAACGAGTGTCTGACAAAGAGCTCGAGTGATGGGAAGCAGTTAGACAACAAGAAGAAAGGGGTGGTGAAATCCTTTTCAACTACTTGAGCAGATGTCGGGCCATCAAATGAAGTTGTATCAGGTACTTTGTTTGTTTTTTCAAATTATTCCATTGTGTTGTTTGATTCGGGGTCTACACATTCTTTCATCTCTGAAGACTTTTATAGTAAAATGGGAATACCATATCAAGAAATGACTCTTGAACTTGTGGAAAAAAACCCGGGGTAAATGTTGAGGCAAATATAATTTATAATAATCTTCCTATCCTTATCCGTGGAAAGAACCTACTTGAAAACCTTATTGTTTTATCTCTAGTAGAGTTTGATGTTATCCTGGGTATGGACTGGCTCTCTATTTACCATGCTAAGATTGACTGTAGATCTAAAGATGTTTCTTTTCAGAAAGACATTAGTTTCTGTACAAGAATGAACCCTTACTCTCGATAACATATCAAGAGGCTGAGAAACTTGTAAAAGATGGAAATGAATGTTACCTTTCACATATTGTTGAAAACAAGGGAACTGTTCAGATTAATTATGTGCCAGTGGTAAATGAGTATCCTGATGTTTTTCCTGATGAGTTTCTTGGAATAATACCAGATCGGGAAGTTTAATTTACTATTGACTTAGTTCCCGATGCTAAGCCAATTTCAATACCCCCTTAACGAATGGCTCAAATTGAACTTTTAGAGTTGAAGGATCAATTGCATGATTTATTAGAGAAAGGTTTCAGTAGACCTAGCACATCACCATGGGGTGCTCCTGTTTTATTTGTTAAAAATAAAGATGGTTATATGAGAATTTCCATTGATTATAGAGCCTTTAATAACATCACTGTTAAGAATAAATACCCTTTTCCTCATATCGATGATTTTTTTTATCAGCTCCAGGGAGCTCAGTTTTTTTCAAATATTGACCTGTGATCGGGGTACCATCAGTTGAAGGTAAAGGAAGAAGATATTTCAAAGACCGCGTTTCGTACAAGATATGGCCATTATTAATTTGTAGTTATGCCTTTTGGGTTAACCAATTCACATGATGTATTCATGGACCTTATGAATAGAATTTTCCATGTGTTCTTGGACAAGTTTGTGGTGGTTTTCATTGATGATATTTTGGTGTTTTCTAAAAGTAAATAGGATTATTAAAGACATTTAAGGGTTATTTTGAAAAGCTTAAAAGAAAAGAAATTTTATGGGAAATTCAGAGAGTGTGATTTTTGGTTGAAAAAAATTTATTTCCTTGGCCACGTTGTTTATAAATATGGGATAACTGTTGATCCTACAAAAAAAATGTTGTTGAAGAATGGCCAAGACCCAAAAATGTAACTGAGATTCGTAGATTCCTTGGTTTGGAAGGCTATTACTGAAGGTTTGTTAGAAATTTCTCATGGTTATCTAGTCCAGTGACAAAGATAACTCGGAAGGGTGTTAAGTTTATCTGGACAAAAGAATGTGATGATTGTTTTTAGGAACTGAAAAGCAGATTGGTGAATGCTCCAGTTTTGGCACTACCTTACAGAAATGTGGAGTTTGTTATCTACAGTGATTCTTCATTGAAAGGACATGGTTGCATTATAATGCAGAATGATCAGGTAATTTCTTATGCTTCATGACAGTTTAAAACTCATGAGGTAAATTACCGTACACATGATTTGGAATTAGCTGCTGTTGTTTTTGCTTTAAAAATTTGGAGGCATCATTTTTATGGTGTAAAGTGTGAAATATATATTGATCACAAATATTAAAGTATATATTCAGTCAGAAAGAATTGAACATGAGACAGAGGAGATGGCTAGAGTTAATCAAGGATTATGATTGTACAATTCATTACCATCCGGGAAAAGCATATAAAGTGGCTGATGCTTTGAGTCGAAAAAGTAATGCTTCATTAATAATGTTTCATTTGGAACATGATCCTTTGGTTAATGATTTGATGAACTTTGGCATAGAATTTTTTGGTGCAGGATGTCCTTATGTTTTTTTAGGTATCAAGGAAATCTTATCTATCAGACAGAATTAAGCAAGCACAGAAGCAAGACAGAGAGTTGCAGAAAAAGGTAGAGCTAGTTCAGAAGGGTAAGTTTCCTGAATTCAACATTGATAATGATTTTATTTTGAGATTTGGGAAGAGATTGTGTGTTCCATGTGATTCACAGTTGAAGAGATAGTTATTATGTAAAGCTCATAGTTCTCCATTTTCAGTTCATCCAGGCAGTACTATGATGTATAAAGATATTCGGGAGTATTACTGGTGGGACAGAATGAAAAGGGATGTTTCTGATTTTACTGTAAAGTGTTTGAATTTTCAACAGGTTAAAGCAGAGCGACAGTTACCAAAATGGATGCTTCAGCCTTTACCAGTACCAGAGTGGAAATGGGAGAATATATCCATGGACTTCATTGTGGGATTTCCGAAGACACCTCAAGGTTATAATGCAATATGGGTTATTGTTGATCAATTGACTAAATCAGCTCATTTCCTTTCTATACAAGATACTTTTTCCCTAGATCAACTTTCCCGTTTGTATCTTAAAGAGATTGTCAGGTTACATGTAGTTCCTCTCTCCATTGTATCTGACCGTGATCCCAGGTTCACTTCTAACTTTTGGAAAGGCCTTCAGAAGTCGTTGGGTACTGAATTAAATTTTAGTACAACTTTTCATCCTCAATCAGATGGGCAGTCAGAATGAACAATTCAGACTTTGTAGGATATGCTACATTCTTGTTCGATGGATTATCAGGGAAGTTGGGACCAACATATTTCATTGATTGAGTTTTCTTATAATAACAGATTTCATTCTAGTATACAGATGGCACCATTTGAGGCATTATATGGGGAGCGGTGTCGAACTCCAGCTTTTTGGGATGAAGTGGGTGAAAGGAAGTTGATGGGACCGGAATTGGTAGAAGAGTTGGCAGAAAAAGTTCAGCTGATACAGAGACATTTGAGAATAGCTCAGAGCAGGCAGAAGAGTTATGCGGACCACAGGATGAAGGATCTCTCTTTTGAGGTATGTGATCATGTTTTTCTAAAAGTTTCACCATGGAAAAGTGTGATGCGATTTGGTAAGAAAGGAAAGATGAGTCCAAGGTTCATTGGACCATATGAAATTCTAGAGAGAGTTGGATCAGTTCCATTACGAGTGGCTTTACCTCCGAGTTTATCTCAGGTACACAATGTTTTTCATGTTTCAATGTTAAGGAAGTACATGCCAGATCCATCTCATGTTTTGAGTCCAGAGGTGGTTCAGCTGGAAGAGAATCTATCTTATGAGGAACAACCAGTCCAGATTCTTGACCACAGGGAGAAAGTGTGGCGGAATAAGTTGATTCATCAAGTAAAGGTTTTTTTGGAAAAACCACATGAGTTAAGAGGCAATATGGGAATTTGAAAATGAAATGAGGGATAAATACCCCCACTTATTCGATATGTAAATAAATTGCATGGACGCAATTTTCTAAATGAGGGAAGGATGAAACATCCCAAGTAAGTAATGAATAATAGATATTTTTATCTAGGTCTATTTATGAATTAGATAGTGTTTTATAGGCTTAAAATGAGAATAAATCCAATCTTATGCATGGAATACACTAATATTTTTAAAAGATTGTTTTACTGCCTTTTGATGAAAAACCATTTTTAAATCAAAATTTTGACAATTTTATAAGCTCTATTTGTAAAAATAAACATATTATTTATTATTGGGACATTGAAATTTACATTGGATAATTTTTTGGTATTTTTCTGACAATGTTCATTTTTAATGAATAGTGATAAATACTGCATTTTACATCAAAACTGCTTTTTCATATAATTTAATTATATGTTTAGATTATCTTTTTAATTGGTTTTAAAGTTTAAATAGAATATATTTTTACCATTTAATCCAATATTGGTCATTATAATTAATTTCACTTTGGAATTGGGCATAAACTAATGCCAAACGTTTCATAGATATTGTTTCAAAAAAACCCGCTATTTGTTTTGACAACTAGAATTATTTTTAAATTAATTATTGAAATTTATGTGTTTGGAATTTGGAGAAATGGATTAGATATTTGTAATCAGAAGGTCGAAATTATGTAATCAAGACTCTTTTGTTTTCGGACATTGTGAATTGTAACGACGGTAATTATCGTTAATTATCTTGATTAATTAGTAATTGGGTAGTTAAGTATAATAAAATAAAATCATAATAATAAAAATTGACACCATGGCCAACCATGGGATGCCTTGTTCCAAACTTGGGGACCCCATGGAATCACTTTTGTGTGATAATTACTTTTTATCTTTTTATTTTTAAAGAAAGTAAAATATAACAAAGAATGTATCACCTGAGTAAAACACTTTTAATTTTGTCTACATAAATGATCTATTGGACTATAAATAGTCATTATAAAGATAAAAAGATTTCCTAAATCATATTATTTTTATAATTTTTAGAAATTAAATAAATTAAATTATTTATGACATCATGATCATGCAGCGATTACCTCATTAATGAACGATTTAAATAAAATGAAAAGATAATGTAAAATCTAAGACTTACACTTCTCAAATACCTATTGGATGAGTATATTTCGAACCCTTATCACCTTATCCTCGAAATAAATCAATGTGGTACCTTTAAAATCCGAAACTCATTTGAAAATAAAGTAACATTTTATACCTTTCCAAGAGTGCCTCTCTGCTCTTATAAAAGGCCCCCACCTCTACCTCCTTACCCACCCCTCTCAAGCCTTTGGATCAGACAAGATATGATCCTTTTGTATCTCCACATCCCTATATTCATCCTATAAGCCTTAACTTAGGTAGAATGCTCTTCAAGAAACCCTTTTGGTTCAAACCAAGAGGAGTTACCCGATTCAAAGGTAAAGTCTTCTCTAATGCTCTTTTGTTTTATTTTGCTTCTCCAACCCCCTAAAATCTTTTTATTAATTTATTCTGTAACAACACCAGTATATTACATATACTAGGATGTTGTTATAATAATTATTCAAGCTACAATTACACACACCTACATCTAATGGTTAAAGAGCATCCTGTTTCTGTGGATGGAAAATTTCTGCCTCACGAAACAATGATTGTTCAATATTCATCTAACACATTCAAAGGTGGAAATTAAGATGTCACTATATTTATATATGATATATAATATTTTTAGGTTTTTCTTAATATTATGTATTTTTCATTTATGGAATACCTTTATGTCTTCCATTATGAGTATAGGTGATATCTTCATTTTAGGAAGTGCAGACTACCGCCCCCTCAAAGTGATTTGATTTGTTAATGCCATATGTGGGACGTATAAAGGATGGAATTAATGATATTATATTTGATATTATACTGGAATTATAATATACCTTTATATCATTATTATTCCATTCCATAAAATATGAAATAGAAATGAAAGTAGCGTTCATGCGTTCGTACAGCTTACCGTCTCCATGAACGGTGCATTTCATTTCTTACCTCTAAATGTTATGTAATATTATAAATGCATGTATATACTGGATATATATGATATATATGATATCTATTTCATTAATATAATTCTGGATATAATGGATATTTTACCCCATGAACAACTTGTAATTATATAGAGTTTATTTTTTACTCAAGTACCAATGATCGGCAAAATGACCATTATTAACATAAATAATTACATAGTGTTCATAACATGGTAATAAGTGATATAAAAGGAATAATGATCTTGAAAAAAAGGTTCTTAAGCAATTAGAAATTAACTCAAGTTTATTATTCAGTAGATTAAAGAGCGATCAAGTCAAGTTGGACCCAAGGTATGGGACTTCGTCTCAATCTCCTTCCATTGATGCATATTTTGATTTATACACAACATTATTTTATACGGTGTATAAACCCCTTTGAATTTTATGTTTATTCAAAAGGAATATTTTTTATATGAACCATTTTATTAAATGACAAAATGGAATATTTTTGTCATACGTATGCGGCGACAACGACTTCTCCGCCGCTGTGACCATTATTTGAGTTTCGGCTTCCTCTACAAGCCATAAATTTTTTTATAATGAAAAATAAATACCATGTTTTACTTTTCTTTTATTTTGGTATTGAAAATGGTTTTCATAATGTTTTTATTATATAAATGTGTTGTATTGATATCCTGTGATTGAAATGTGGAAATTTTATGTTTCCTTTATGCATATTTTATGTGATACGATTATGTTATGGTTCTTGGGAATTATTATGAAGACTGGTGGTTCTGTGATAAACTAAGGTCAGGTGAGCCTCATATAGCTCTCCAATGCATTGGGTAACATGAAGGAGTTAAACTTTAAGGTTTCTCCGAAGAGATTTAGGGAATATACTGTGATGGGTATTCCAAACATAACCAAGCGGGTTACTCCCTACGTAATAATGTTATGAATGCCTCAAGTTACCTTTATGACTTAAGATTTCTATGATTTATTCATGATTTGATGAGGTATGTTAAAATGCTTATGTTTTATGAGTAAAGTATGATTTCATATATGGACTAATGTTTTCATTTCGTATTTTTATATCCCTTACTGAGCTTTTTATGCTCATCCCAAGTTTTTGAAATGTTTTTCACCGGTCAAGGGAAAGGTACATGATACGATGATAGTGTCAAGGAAGTGTCAAGAAAGAATCCTTGTTCCAGTTTAAATATGTTTCCGTTGATGGGAAAAAGGAATACTATCTTTTATGTAACCACTTTGTTTAAATGTGGAATGTAATGCATGTTTTATGGTCTAATTTTCTAAAAATCTAAACCTGAAAAGATCCTCAATGTGCAATTTGTAATAACTCAAGATTAATTAATGTTTAAGGCTGGGGCTTTATATACACTACTCATTAAATCCATAAATACAACAACAGAATTAGTAAAACCAAATGGTATCATTATATATTCATAGTGTTCATAACCTATAAGAAATTTCAACATTTCTATATCCTCCTTCTTAAACCCCAATTGATGATATCTGAAAAGAAGTTCAATCTCTGAAAAGTATTTATATCCATGCAGTTGGTCAAATAAGTCAACAATACGAGTAATAGGGTACTTATTATTTATCATGATATTTTTAAATTCCTTATAATCAATACAGAGTCACATTGATCCATCTTTCTTCTTAATAAATAGAATAGGTACACCCCATGGTGACACACTTGGATGGGTGAATACCTTATCAAGATTCTCCTGGAGTTTCTTCTTCAATTCTTGAAACTCAATCAGACATGCTTTTTAGGTTGTCATTAAAATAGGTGAGGAACTAGTTATGAGTTCTATTGAGAACTCAACATCATGATTTGGTGGAAGAATTGAAAATTATTCTAGAAAGGCAACAAAAAACTCCAAAAAATTGAAATATCAATGTTTTTGTGTTTTCCCCAACCATTTGGGATAAACATTCCTTCTGAAAAGGAAAAATTTCCAATACAATCGCTGTTATTTTCATTGGATGTTCATATTTATCATCGCACTGATAGATGGTCATAGACTCATTTGTAATTAGAAACATCACTTTCCTTCCTTAGAAACTTATATGAGCCTTATGTAAATAAATAAAATCCATTCCTAATATATCATTAAATTTAACCATAGGGAGAATAATAAGATTTTTTGGTAGCTCATTTCCACAAACATCAACCAGATAAAAAATATAGACGTGTGATGAGATCATTATACCATTAGTAGTTTTTTACTTCTAATTTGATATATAATAGTTTTGGAGACATCTTGATTCCTTTAGAAAATTATTTATATATAAAATAATTTTTAGATCTAGAGTCAAATTATACATTATTAGTTTTAGAATGTATGGTTATTACACCTTTTACCACCTCGTTATTGCACCCCTCATCAGAAAAAGTGATCATTTGTGATTTCCATTTTTTCATTTGAATTGAGAGGTTTTTGGCATTTATCATCACCATTAACCCTTTAAATTGGAAATTGGTTAGCATAATTACTATTATCTTTTCACTTTATGCCCTAAAGTATTGTAGGTTGATTCTATGTAGCTTTCTATCTATTTTTATAATTAGCTAAACTTTTACCACTAGTTTGGTTTTCAAATGCTTGATGGCCATCCTACAAACACATAAAACATTTTCTAGTCCCCTTAAGTAAATTTACTACTTAATTATTTCCATACATTGAGCATAAAATAAAGATCGTATTCTTTTCACCATGTTTCTTAGATTTCTAATTGAATTTAATCTTTCTCTTATTAGTAAACCCATGAGATTAATGTGTATCTTGAACCTAAATTTTCACCATAATTACACATTGGACAATTTCATCATACATACTGAATAATCTTATGGCTAAATCCATTTAGAGACTTAGCTTTAAGGGACTTAAGAATAGATCAACCTTACATTTGGGTTTGATGATAATTCCAAAAGCGTACCCCGTATGTGTTGTAAAATTAGATTCAAATCTAATAATAGATTTATCATCCCTTTTATTTTACTCCAGAATCTCATTATATATTTTTTTAATAAACAATACTAGTATAGGACTTATTAAAAAATAAGTTTATAATATCTTATAAAAACATGGAGTGAATTTTATCTTGCTTCCTCTTATTCTTGATTAGTGTCCACCACTGGTCTAATTCAACATCTAAATAATAACCAAATGGAATGAATTTATCATGTTCATAATATTGGAGAATGAAAATATCTTTTTAGTAGTATTTATTCATTTCTCAACCAATAGATGATTATAATACCCACTAATGGAAGGTGGATGTTTCCTCATGAAAGACTCAATAGAATGTTGTTCCCTTATTTTCTCATTTGGGATTCCATCATTATTCAGAGCTTGAGAACTTTTTTTGATCATAAAAACATTAGTTTTCATTCCAACTCACATTACATTCAGTTTTTCAAGATGAAATTCATTTCATTTCTCACCACATTTAGTAATAATATGGTTTATTTGGATTCTTTCTATTGACTAAAACCAAAAATCATAGTGTGATCAACACTAATGAAATTGGTAAACCCACATAATAAAGAGTAATTACATATGATATTCCTATATAGGACAAATTAAGTTTATCCTAGGTCATCTATGATCATGTTTTGTTAAAAATATATCATAATGGCTCATAATGTGAATTTAGATTAACAATATCATATTCCCTGTGAGTGTCAAACTAGATACATAGTAAGGACCGTTTTCATAGACCAGTTACTGATCGAGTATAGATAAAAATGGTTTTTTTGTGGTTTTTACAGCTATATACATCCATTCAAGAACCAAACCCACTTATAGTATCCATCCAAGGAATTATTGGTAGATATACCACATAATTGAATCCTTACCATAACAAAGGATTTTCACATATACATAGGTTTATCTTTATGGTTTTTGACTTGAGTTTTGGCAACCTAGTTTTCAAGTGTTAACTAAACCTATGCTTTGATACCAAATATAATGACCCCTACTTAACATACATAGAAATTACATAAGATTTTCATAACATTCATTACATTACATAGACCAATTGTCAAAGACCGTATTAATTTAGTGACTTTGGAAACATGAAAACATAAACCCTATTCTATAAGTGGACTTCATTTTCTCCCACTAGGTTCTCCATGACTAGCACCCTTATTAGACACATCATACATAATACATAACTTTGTAACCTGGGGAATGTAAACTTTAGAATGGGTGAGATAATATTCAAATTAAGGGTAAATAAGGGAGACACATAAGTATAATCATGAGAATAAGGGTATGAGAACCCAATCATGACATTAGAATATCATACCCTACATATCAAAGTTCATAATTTTGAGTAATGCCATAATGATTGGTAGTATAAGATATTAATTATGGCGTAATCAAATAAAATAATCCATGTGACCAAAACATAGGCATAAGACATATAATTGTAGAAAACACATAAATAAATAAAATGATTTCCATTGTAGCCAAGGCCAATTGCAAGGATATTTTTGTTGAATGTTTTGACTACCCAAACCATATTAGTATTCAAGGTTCCCTCTGAAGACCATATTAATGGAAAAAGTTCCTTACTAAAATGTTCTAACTCCACATTCATTCCATGTACATGTCATGAGATATAAATATTTACCCAATGCATTGATAAATATATATTTACCACACATCATGTAATGAAATCATACAAATGTGTGCCATAAGATCATAAAAATTCATCATATCATATCCCATGAAATGAAATGGGTATCATTAACATTTAATCACATATTAACATGTGGAAAAAAGATATGTTTCATAATTATAGCAGAAACCATGAAACAAAGCGGTTTTCAAAATCATATAACAAGAGGAAGAGAATCAAGTTTCATAAACTTTGTTCCATAGAAACATAAACCATTCAAAGAAAGAATATAAATCATAAACTTGGATCATATCTCAAATAAGGGATGAGTAACACCAAAAAATTTCTTCTTACATGGAAAATGATTTTGAAATATCATTTAAAACTTTTACTGAAGAAAATATCTTTTCCTCTTTAAAAACACATTTTAAAACATAAAATTCTTTTGAAAACATTATTCATTCAAAACCACATAAAAAATGAGTTTATAGAATATTAAAATAAATATTTTATTTCAAAATAACCTAATAAACATGTAAAGAATGTTTCACATAAATGACGACCATGATGGCGGGTAAATATATATATTTTGTGCATGTTAAATGTATATTCCTTTTGTATCGTAAAATGGTTAGAAAAGTATATTGATCAAAAAATGATAAGAATATTTAAAATAAAAAATGGTTAGAAATTTATTTAATAAAAAAGTTTTAAAATTTTAAAAACTCTTCTGATTTTTTTAGAAAACATGGTTTTTAATGGAAACAAAATTTTGGACGAAGAGAGAAATATAGTATTTTCTTAAAAAAAAATTTCTTAATTATCTTAAGTACCAAAGAGTGGAAAAATTTACCATTGCACGAAGATATTATGAATAACCATAGGAGAATAAAATTAATTAGAATTATTTAGATATGGATCGTAAGATTTCATCAATGTAATTATAATGTTAAACGATCGTGATAAATGACAAGATTTTAGAAAAAAAACTATTACCACTTTGTTAACATTGAATCATAAACCCCATGAAGTAATAAAATAAAATGAAGCTTAAAATTTTAGGACCATGAAAAAAATCACGATATTTCATTTCAAAGGTCTATATATTAACCTTATGAAATAATATTGGTGCATAACATAACACACATCATAAATAAGGAAAATTAAGGAAAAAAATGACATTACCACGTTGGTAATGTTTTAACCATAAACCATAGGAAACATATATATTAAAATTGATATGTAAATCCCAATAATTTTCTATATAATAATCATCAAATACATACATGGGGTTTATAAACACCACAAATAAGAAATAGGTGGTGAACATGATTTGTCTCTAACAAAAAATAAATGTTTGACAAAAATCACTTACCATATTTCTTAACTTCAAATGTACTCATTTAATCCTCATTTTCAATAAATATAATTTTATTATACATATATTAAGGAACCAAATTCATTTATATCAGACCATATATGACAATTTTATGAAAATTTATTAACTTTTTATTAACAATTACATGTCAATGTTATGTTTCGGGCAATAACCACATTGTTTTTCATATATGTTTTGATTTGTCATATTTTTGCCAATATTAATTTATTAATGATCCCATTATCTCAATAATTATAAATATGATATAAATATCATAAATATTATTTATATATTTATTTATAATAATATATAAAATATTTAAATAGGAAATGAAATACACAGTTCATAGATACGGTTGGCCTAGGTACAGATGAATTTTGTTTCTATTTTCTCGCCAGATTGAAAGAAATAAAATTATATGACAGAATATCATTATAGAATAATTTTAGTATCATATATATATATATATCAAATTTTTATTAAACCAATCATTACAAAATTTAATGTTAATCCTGAATGAAACACATCGCATCGCGAAGCGATAGTCCACCTTACCCATGAATGACTTTATCGTATTCCTCAAGAATGGATATAATGAAGGTAAGTGTGATAAAAAAATTAATAATCATAATAAAATCATAAAAATCGTAAAAATAATATATTAACATCATTTAAGTCATTATTTATGTCCTTGATAGGTGGTAATGAAATAACGAATGATATCGGTTCGCGAGGCGGTAGTCCACCAAACACATGAATAATGATTTCGTAACCCATTTGATGGATGTGTATGTGGTTTTAGGATGTAACATTAATATAAATAAAGCAGTATTATAAATATATTGAATTTTTTATATAATCTTTAAATAAAAATAAATAAATATTTTTTAGGATGAAATGTAACAAAAATGTACATTGATAAACATTAACTCTTCTTCATGCATCTCTATTTAGTTTGCACCAAAAAACACTGTTGGTTGGATTTAAGCCCACAATATTTCTTCCAATATTAGATGAGGTAAGTGGATAATTTATTTGTTTAGGTATATCCTAAAACAATTGTTTTTGAAAGTGTGAAGATAGGGGGAGATGTGGTGGCCTTTTATAAGTAAGAGATAGGACACACTTGACATTTTGGAAAGAAGTTTGGTGTACTCATGTCTTTACTTTACAAAGGGATTAAAAAATGAAAAAAAAGTTTAGAAATTATGGATTAATTTAGAAATAGTTCCATAAAATGGGTGTTGGGAATGTTTCTAGGTCATTTTATCCTTATCTTTAAAGGATAGACCCTTGGTAATCATGTTTTTCTGTTAATCATCGTGATTAATTTTAACTATTTTCACTATTAATTTTGTAAAAAAATTGTGTTAGTATTATTAGATATTATAAATCATATTGATTCAAAATATGAAATCAATTTCTAAAAATTCAATTCTTATATGTGGCTGAAATTAATTTAAAATTAACCATTCGGATGGGATGAAACAATGAGTTTTTTATGTGAAAATGATCAAAAGATTAAAATGTTTTTGTATTCAATTTCAATGTAAAATTGATTCCAATAACATACATCGGATAAATTTATTTATAATTTAATTAATTATAATGAAAAAAAAACTCTAAATATAATTTATCTATAAAAATAAAATAAGAGAAAAGGCAGTTTTCAGTTAATATTCAGTATTTTTCACTATTCATCCAAAAATGAATATATCAGAAAATACCAATAAAATCACCCTAATAAAATTTTGAAATTATAAATTTACAAAATTAATTTTATTTTAGAATATTATATTTCTAAAATTATCATAAAGTAATTTTATTATTCTTTTTATGAGAACATAAAAAGTTATTCTTTTGAGAAAATAATATTTTCTAAACACATAGAATTTTATGAAATTTTAAATTTCATTATAAATATATTTTATTTATTTTAAATAATTATAAATTTTATATAATAATTAATAACTTCTATTCATATTACTAATTTTAACCACATGTTTATAACTAGATTGTTTAAATAATTATAATAATAAAATACTCTTTCGTAGATACTCAGTGTTGCATGTAACACAAGTAAAATCCAGTTTTGTGTGTAGTGTAAGATTAAATTTCTATACAATATAATTAATGATTAACTTGGTGTAGAATATAACACAACCTTAACATGGTGTGTCATTTAATTCCAGACATCAAAAAAAGTAATTTATTTGAAAAAAAATTCTTAAAAACTCATAATGTTACACTATTATTGTGTATAAATCTCATGAAATATACCATGAAGATGGTGGATCATGATATAAAAATATATTTCTTCATGTTATTGTATGATTTTAATGAGCATGAAAAAATTACTAAACACATAACATCTGTTGTATTACTCAAGTCTTTATCCTAGCTAGTGAACTTTTCATCACTCGCCTCATTTGTTGGAGGATTAGGTAGTGATAATTCTAGTGCATATAATTTCTATTCCTGGTGTATAAAAACCCATAGGTTTCTAAAACATTCTAAACTGAAACTTCCATTCATGAAATATTCATTATCCAAGATGGATCATAGTGATAATGTCGATGAGGAACATTCCATTATTATACAATTATAAAAAATTGATATTTTTAATACTTTATTTGATTGAAATTTATGTGAGATATACTGAATTAAATTTTTTAATATCTCCCAATAATTCATAAAATCACAAAACCCTCACCATTTTATTAACAATTTATAGTTTCATAAAAATATTTATTTTCAAGGATCTATATTACCCTTCTCATAACATATGTGTGGGATATGTCAATTTTGTAATGTTATTTAGGTAGGCTATTCTTTTCCAACTACAGGCCTGCAGATCCATGATTTCTTGAGTGGAATCCTAAATATAGAAATCCTAAAATGTATTTCCTATACACTTGCCTCCATGATATATCAATTCTGGTGTGGATTACTTATTTTGATGTAAATTGGTTAAGTCAACCCAAAACATTCATAAGAACAACATAGTAAAAGTTTTCGTCCCGAAATGTATTGGTAAAACACACATTTATATGGTTTTCCTTCCTAATTATATAATATAATCATAGTTTGACTTAATATTATGATAAAATATATCATATTTTATTTGTAAAATTTTAGTTTTATATGCTATTCATGTCTTCTTAAAATTATGTGTATTTTAGCTAAATGAATAACTATGTTTGATAAAACATTTTTCCATAATCCATTTTTTAAATTCCATTATGTATACTAGTCTATTTATTTTTGTTATTGTGGTATTGCATACATAATATAAATAATGCATAACACAGAAATAAATAAATAAATTTCCTGATCATGATATTATATATATATATATCGATTAATTGAGTAGAAAATAAATAAATATATGACCATAGTGTAAAACTCTTTATATTGGTCATAACATGAGATCTGGCATTCCACCTTATCCACCCATGTATCACCGATTTTGGTTTCATCTCTATTCCATCAAGAATCGCCTCCATGAACAATGGGATACTCTTTTTATTACTTATGTTTACAACTCAAATGTTGGATAAGACAACCAAAGGATTATTCAAGGGTAATTAAATAAACAACCTTATAGATATAGGTGTTAAATAATATAATAGTGAGTTATGAAAAACATGATTTCATATTTAATTTAATAACAAATAATTACACACTCATGTAATAAAATTAAAATAAATAAAACATACTCATACACATGACTAGTAAATGCTCATGATCAGTCATACACATGCATTGAATATGAAAAATTACACTAGATAGAATTAAATAAAATAAAATTAATTATTATTATGATAAATGAACATATATATTTTATTTATTTATTTATATACCATTATCTTAATGACCATACATAGTCTATTGTAGTTACCCGTCCTAAAATTGTTTAGGGAAAATAAAACGGAATCAAAGATAATTATAGCTAGTTATAGTAAATTAATTTACAATTTAATAATTATTCAAAACCTTTATGACATATTCAACCACATCTAGTGAAAATAGTGAAATTGATTTTTAATTATGCAATTTAATATTTTAATGTAATTTATTTCTTTTCTTTATTAGGAAACTATAATGCATGTACTCATGAGATACATGATGTGTTCTTAATTTTACATGTATCCAAGAGAAAGGGATAGGGTGTTAGTGTGTATACCTGATGAAATATATAGTGTTTACTAACCAATTATACATCATGTGTTCCAGTTATTGTGTGTCCACATAACCCACCGATTAACTATGCATGTTCTTCAAACACAGAACCGCATGGCGTGTACTCTGAAAACATGACACATGGTACACTTATTGTGTATCTATGGAGTCTATTGACTGAATTTTTGAATTCTAAAAAAAGAGAAATTAATTAGTTACACAGAGTATCTATAATCTACATGTCATGTGTTTCGTTAATTATTCAATATGACAGTCTCATGAAGCAAGAGAATTTGTATTTGACCAAAGGGATAGAGTGAATTTCACCATTACACTCTATATTCTACATGATGTGTATGCCATCTATATGTCATTTAATCCAAAAAACCATGTGACATGATAGCCCAGTCTATACATGGTGTAAAATAAATTCATATAATATAATAGTCCTTTGTTATGTCTTATATCCCACAACACATCCATGTGTAGTAAACTTTGGTACACTCTGTGTACTCCAGCTACATGTCATCTAACACAATAAACATGCCATAAAATATGGTGCTTCATAATTTAATCATAGATCATTATTTATATTTTCATAGTCATTATGAAATTAATAATATTGATTGATAAATATTAAAATGTCAAAGCCACATTAATTAAAATTAATACTGAAGAACAAGTAATCTATAAATGAATGATCAGAAATCTTTTGATAATAATCAATATAAAATAAATTAAATAATTTTAAATTTAAAAGTCCAAGATTTAATACCACTAAAATGTTCTAGATGCAGTGGAAGATCCTTTTGGGTGGATAACTTTTTTCTTCAGATTCAATTGATCATTGACCAATTATGCAGGATGGAAATATCAAGACCAATGAAATTTTTTCCAGCAAATATTAACTTAGAATCATAGGAACCCAAAGAGAATATTTTCACGTTAAATTTATAATCAATTTAAATAGATTTAAATAAAGAATAAATCATATTAGTATACTTCTTTAATGATGATATCGAACATCCAGAAACCTTTTCAGATTGCCATCATTCCACAGGGAGGACCTAAAGTAGAGCCACTCAAGCAATGATATAAACATGATCCTTTGATCGATTTAAAATCCTTTGGGACTAAAAGATTATCCTTTGATCCTCTTGATCATGATAGGATGAGATAAAAAGTATTCTAGGGAGAAATGTGTTGTTCACAATGATTCTCAATAGATTATTAACCCTATAAAATAGTAATATCCATATATTTATAATGTCAGGGATATGTTTAAAAATATTATTTAATTTGGAAATGGCCCTTCAATAATATAATAAATATTATGAGACCCAAATCCATACAATAATAGTATTATAATTATTTTATGGAATGTTCTAACATGAGGAAATAAAAATATTATTTTACCATATTATGAATAAATATTTTTTTTCATACTCAATATTTATCAGATCAACCCCCTCGGCATTTATCGAATACCCCAATTAATATTTAGTTAAATAATTTATTCATAAATTCTTATTTTCATCATAGTCTAGTGAATATATATTCATTAAATATTTAGTAAATAAAATAAATATTCTATTCATTTCATAACAAATAGATATTTATTAAATATTCATATAATCAAAATAATTATTTATTAATGAATAAATATTTATTTATTACATTGAGAATATTTTATATTAGTAAATGATGAATATGATTATTCTTTGGTCATGATAATATTATTTATTCCAATAATAAAATTCATATATAGTTTAATTAATATCAAAAGAAACACATAAATTATGACCCTCTATGTTTACTTCACCTTTTCATTAGGTGGAATTTCATAATGTAAAAGAATATTGTCTAGAAAAAATTCCTAGAATCCAAGGGAATGTTGTTTTTGTTGAAATGATGAAAACAATACATGAATGCTTACTATATAATAGAATCAATTTTTAATAATATCTCATTAAGAAGACGACACACATGTTTGATCCACCTATATACTTGAAACATCTATCATTGTATATCTAATGTAAACAATTCGTTACACCATGTCCACTGAATTTTATGTGAATCTTCCATTTCACTCAAATAGTTGAGATATCAATATCCATATTTATATAGGTTGAAAATCCTTCCTCTACTAATTCATTCATAACATTTCCTTCACGATGCACCCAATTTACCCCACTTCTTGTAAACATATGGAATCACAGTTTTGGTATATATATCAAAGTAAAAAATATAAACAAAATATTAAAAATAATATTAATGTCTTTGGATCATTTCAAACATTCATATATAACAATATCCTATCTCACATGATCATGGAAACTTCTTACCGGTAGGATAGTTCTAATAAATTCTCATATTGAAAATTACCAAGTGAAAAAATTCATGAGAAGAAGTTTCATCTATTTATGAGTACTCGCACAAGAAAACCAAAAATCAATGTATCATATAAAATTATGTTATCTGATAGTTTATCTAAATTTAATAATATTTTCATTCCATTTTATGGTTGACATCATATAGGGGAGATTTTATGACCTTATCAATGTGATAGTTACTCATGGGCATCAGTAATTAATGTCATGTAGAAATTGAAAAATAATAAATATGAAGTTTTACTAATAGTAAGATATTTTAATACACATGTTTTCTATAATACACTATATTATTCAGAGAACACTAAATATAATAGTTTGTAGATTTCATCTTAGAAAACATCCAAAATAAAAGGCTCTATTACAAATTAGATTTAATTATCCTACAGAATCTTATTGGGGATGGATCACCCTTGACATACCAACAAAAATTGTCTCACAGTGATATTATTGTAGTAAAAAAGGATATTTTAAAATCTTTTAACTATGAGAATAATTAAGAGAGAAAAATGTAATTGATATATCTAACAATGATGGAAAAAGAGAGAAATTATGAATTCTTTATTGTGGTTAATCATAAAAAATTTAATGGAAATAAATATATCTGGAAATCATGTATTATTATAATGGAGGATCTTTTAATTTTTGTAATGATGGACCAATAAATTTCAAAGTATTTGGATTCACTAAGATTAATAAGAATTAATGTTACTATATTCACTTTTTTCTAGTATAAAGAATATTATCTTGAGTGTTTCATAGCATCGATATAATAGGAATGTGGTTGTCCTTTATATGGATGGATGTATCATAATTAATTTTAAGGATGGATCAATCTTTATGAATGGAAAATGAAAAATTGGAGATTTATTTTTAATATTTATAATGAATAATACACATTATACAGATAATGAAGGATACAAATCAATTAATCAAAAGAATACATTTCTAATTGGGGAAAATAAAATCATTAAGTTTAATAGTTATGGTATTTTAAGGAATATACTAGTGAAAAATTGTGGATGGATCAAAACTTATAAAACATTTCACAAATATAAAATGGCCAATAAGATCTAAAAGTTGATGAATATCAAGGTAATGAAATATATTCACTTTGTGTACTCAAATATCTGTAAAATAATAATCATGAAGATAACCAGTAGGTGTAGTTATTTTATTGATTTTTTTAGGTTTACACTCATATAAATTATGTATATTTTATATCTAAAAAATAAAAATGTCTTGAGATATTAAAAAAATTTAAATAGAATATTGTGAATCAAATTGGATAAGCTATCAAAATATTTTAGGGATAATAGTGATCCAAAAAAAGATTAAATATTTCAAGGAATATCTTAGATTGTATTGAATAAGGGATTAATATAATTCTCCATATAGACCCTAAAAAAATTGAGTCACTTAGTTATAAACTAAATATTGGTATACATGGGGTGAAACATGTTATTGGAGTATGGAGAATAAGAACTCATCTATATATAATCCACATTAGAATATTTCTATATTCATAGTAAATTTTTTACTCTAAATGAATTGGTGTAGTGATTTTTATGTGTTATAGTTTGGAATAATCCATTCCTAAGAAACATGTAGGTATTGTTAGCCCTTGTTTTTTTATGATCAATGGTTAAAATTTTGGAATATTCATTTAGATATCTAATTAAGGTATATTTCTTAGATACACTCATGGTGGAAGAAGTTATCATTGATATAAAAATAATATTTAGAAGATTGTTTATATATTTGATGTAATTGTTTTGGAAAAAATCCATCATAAATATCATTTCATTTATTTAATAAAAAATATAAATCCCTTAGAGAGGATGCTGGACAACATCTGGATAATCATGATATGAAAGTATAGTTTCAAAACTATCATGATGATTTTGAAGTATCTAGTGATGAGGAAAGACCTAAAAAAGTTAAACTAATTTATTAAAATTTAGAAAATATGTAGATATTATTAATTTCTCTTGAGATAATAGTAATTTTGTTCAAACCTATAAGATTTTGGGGAATTCCCATAATACTAAATTTCTTTAAAAAGAGAAATTGACAATCCAGAAAGAAGAATTGAAACATATATATTGTATTTGAATGATTGATGAAGAGAAAATAAATTGATTAGAATGAAACCTGGGATTTAGTGCCATGTAAAAAATAATATAATCTGATTTTAAAGATATGTGTTTTTAAAAAAAATGATAATGAGAATGGAGAAATAACATGGAATAAATATATTCCAATTTTTAATGGATACTGAAAAATTGATGGTATTTATTTCTATTAGATGTTTCCAACTATAACATGGATTGAAATTATTTTTATATTTCTTATGATGTGTTATCAATGGAAATATAATATGTTCCAAAAGGACGTAATGTCATCATTTCTTATTGGTGAAGATAAGGGAAAATATCTACATTTAGCAATATGATGTGTTATTCTTGATGTGGTGGTTTTGGAGTTTTTCAAAAAATAAAATTGAATTGTATGGGATTAAACCAACACCATGATAATGGAATTCAATGTTATAAATAATACTAGTGAGAATTAAATTTAACAGTGTCAAGGTATGTTTTAATCTCTATATTTGGGGAGACCGGAAATTTTTTTTCCTTAGAGATTATGATTGATGATGAAATCCATGTTTCCAGATACAAAAAGGAGTCTTATTATGAATTCACTATAAAAATGAATAAAGACTTCAAAATGTATTTTTTTTATATTTTATTATTCTTGGGTTTTGAGGTCACAAACACAGTGGGTTCTATAATTCTCTCAGAAGAGAATTATGTTTGTCAGTTATTAAATAAATTTAATATTGATGAATTGAGAGCGGTCTCCACTTCTATTTCACAAGATACTATGTTTTCCATTTTTTAATATAGAATTAGTGTGGATCAAATGGAATTTTTAGGTTATTATATATAAAATATTAATTGAATATATATATGTATATATATATATATATATATTTCAAAAATCATTTTTTCAAATATAGTTTTTTCACAAATACAAACAATTCTATGGAGTCTCGTCTTGTAACAGTGCAACTGATTTTATGTTTTATCAATGGGTATATGAATTTCCGATTGAGGAATGAATCGAACACACCATTTCATCCATATGGGTTTTATAATATTTATTAGGGTGAATATGTGTGTTATTTTAAGTCTACTTCTAGTGTATAATTTATTATTTTCGGAATATTTTTTTCATGTCACATTAAGAAGAAAAATTATGTTGGATTGTATACAATATAATTTCATTTATTTGAAGTACCTAAATCCATAAAATATATGATGTGGATGAATATGTATCTTTACTAAAAGTGGTTGAATGTGTTATACCCATTGATGATTGGGTTTGATAAATAAATTGAAATCAATTTGTCACTAAATTTGATGAAACATTCATGGTCAAAGATTATGGACATCAAGCATAAAACAGACAAGGAGAAGGTGTAATGTATTGAGATTTCATTGGAATATATTTCAACCATGTATAAAGTCATCAATATTTTTAAAAATCCCCTTATGATAGATTCTTTGTAACACTTATGAGTGTTTTTGCGAGTGTATTCTTTATTAAAATAATTGTAATATTTCATTTTTTTATTCATTTAGTGGAATTTATTGACAAGGAGGGACAATAAAAAAAGAGATCTTATTGTAAAGGGGGATCTAATTTATTATTGAAAGTGATGAAAAATGGGGATACATTAGGTGTATTTATATGAAGTTAAATCTTTGATAAATCCTCTATAGATTATTATTTTCATAACAAATCTAAAGGATGATAATGACAGTCACTGGGGATATTGAATATTCCTTAATGACTGATGGTATTTTCTAAGTGTTGCAGTTCTGATAAGCCCCTCATAAAATGAATTGACAATTTGTAGTTGTGATTTGATCTTAATTGATATTAGGTCAAAATGAAATATATGTTACATAGAGTTTGGAATTCTCTAACTAAGATCCTTAATTACTATTGTGTAGTGTGGAAATAACCTTCCCATTAGAGGAATATTATTACAAGTTTTTTGAGGTAAATTTTTTATTTTTTTTGTATGTTTTTTAACATTTTATTTATTGATAACATGCTCATGGATTAGTTGTATGATCTTTATTATTGAGAGAAGATTAAAATACATGAATTTATACTGTGCTGAAGTGTATCCTAGAATTTTGAAACCATGATATTCTATGTTTTTAGGAAATTATTTTGTTTGTTTAAAATACTCTTCTTGGTTGATAATAGTGCTTCATGAGACATGGGGATTTTTTATTACGGTAAAATTTTTGAGTTTTTTCCAAATTTTATTTTTATGAATATTGGAGTAATTTTTATAGATTATTATAGATAAAAGTATGGATTTTTTCAATAGTTTTTTCCCTTTGGTAATACTCAATGCAAGATACTGGGGTTTCACCCTTTTATGAGAATCTACCATGCACTATTTTGGAAGATGATGAAATATATGTGGATAATTGTGTTACAAATTTTTCATGTTGGTCGGGAATTGTGCATATGGTGAATGTAAATGACATGTTCAGAAAGTTGATAATAATGTCTGATCGAATTTGGTGGTTCTTATTATAAATAAAATTATAATAGACTCCTTTGGAGTTAATTAAAATTAGTATAAGGATTAAAAGGCTCTATCACCATACATGTATCACATGAGGGGATATAACCTGAGTGGAACATCTTGGAGAATGTGTAAATGATGATAAAGAGAGAATATGGCTGAGAAATGGTAGTTTGGAGAAACATACTTGGAGAACATAGTTGTGTGAAAGGATGTTTTTGGAGATAAAATGATTTAATGTTCTTGTTCACATAAATGTTATGTGGTGGGACCTCAACCAATAAAGTAGCTTTAAAGAACTAGAGTGAATACTATATGGGTGAATCTAGAGAATATAGTGATATGTCTAAGCCAAAATTAATGCGCTAATTGGATAATAAAAAATAAACATTAATGTTTCAATTATTAAAACAAATACACACATATTTGGATGTTATTTTAATTTCTTAAACTAAGGAAGACTTCAATTGAAGTAGTGATCAAGGAGGATTTACCAGAAGTTGTCTAAGGGAGGTAGTGTGATTATTCCTAGATTCATTTTTATTAGTAGTGCACCTAGAATGTATTATTAAAGAAAGAAATTTTGATCCACCAAAATATTTAAGAAAAGTGGCATATAGTATGACTGACATGTTTTTTGTGTATTATCCATAGACAAGAACTTAGTTTTGAACAATGTAATTTTTTATTTTGTTTTATCTTTTTGCATTTTTTATTGTAGTCGAGGTGTTTCTAATTACACCAAATTTAAAAAAGAAATAATAATTTTAGTAAAATTTTCCTATTAAAATATAAACATTTAACACCTTGATTCATATATCCCCTATTAGGGTGCCTCTATTTGCAACAAGTAATATCAGAGCCTCATGTTACATACAATAAATCTATCATTTGATCAATGATATGTAAAAATAGTGACTACTAAAGGGGTTTCATTGTTCGATGGAATCAACTATTTGATATAGAAGAATATAATTATGTCACATATTTGATAACATGGGAAAGATCTATTATATTCCACTATAAATGGGATTCAATTTATTAATGCAACAAGATAGTTTACAACTAAAGTTGACCAAAAAAATTCAAAATGATGATGTTAATGATCAAAATTATCTTACTGGATGCCTATTTGTTTAGATATATATTAAATTTATGTTTTAGATGAGTGTTGAGTCAATACAAAAATAAATATATTAAATATATTAATGGTATAGTATTTTGAAGAAGGTTATGAAAGTAGTCCTCTATAATATGTTTGATGATTTGTAAATGTTTCTAGATAAAAATGAAAAACTTTATTTAACCAAGTCATGGAAAATGATGGATTTATTTATGGACATGGGGAAGACAAAAAGTATATTTAAATTTTAGACATGGTTTTTCTATGGATACAACCCCTATATAATCCAAATGTTTAGACTCATGAAGAAAGGAATCAGGCTATATTACCCCAAAATTTGATGATTTAATTTAAATTTAATGATATTATTTTTGAGACTAGGTGTTGAGACAACATGCGATTCTGAGGCCCAGAGTGCCTGGAATGATTCGTCGAAAAATGTTATGTTTTAAATAGCGCATGTGAGCGGGTTTTTTTGGAAAAAGTTGAATAACTCTTAAATGGGTACCCATATCGGCAATTTGAGGGTATTGTTGCATTCAAGATGGTGGGTTTACCCTAAGTACGACTTAAGTTTAGTCAGTGAAGCCCTCCGGTGAGAAAAATTGAAAATAGCATACCCATAAGTAAAATAATTAAATGAATTTATTTTATTTTTAAAATGCTTATAATTCACGATCAGTGACTTAGATTGAAAATATGAAACCACTGTTGAGATCTTTTGGGTTTTCTTTCCTTAGGCAGAGCAGAACATTGGCCGGTGGGTCCAACCGTGAAAGTTAGTTTTTGGTCGTAAAAAAATAATTAAGTTATAATTATTTTATTTTCAAATCATTATAACTCTTAAATAGTAAATCGTATAGGAAATTCGAGAGAACCATTGAGATTGTGTGGGTGTTTTTCCCTTATACAGATCTTAGCCTCGACCATCACATGTCAAGGGTGAAAGATAGGTTGTAAACCTTTTTTAGAGAATTAAAATGGCACACGTGTGCGGTTTTGGAAATATCTAAATTGGTGCCTAGATTAAAAATCTAAAGGTGTCTTTGCATCCGAAACAGATACATTATCTAAGAATGGACTTAACCTTGACCGGCAAGGGTTGAGGGAAAAAATAATTTTTGGAAATTTTAAGAAAAAATCATATATACTTAAAAATGTTTATTTTCTACAAAAGAATTGTTTCGCTTCAACATAGAGATGAGCCGACTATTTCATTCCATAAATGAAACAACATAGACTCTTTAACTAAATAATAACATATATGTTTTTTCATAAATAAAACAATGTAACAACGTGACAAAATAGTATAAAAGAAATGAAGCGGCGTGTTTCTATTTTAATGAGATGACATGTTGGAGAATCATAGTAAGAATTTATCTGACAAACAACATAGGATTTCTCTCAAACGAAGAATACTGACGAATCGGAATGCATCGATGACTTCTTGGAGAATGGATCCTAGATCAGAGATCGATGAATGCGAATGGATTCAAATAGATCAACACCAATGACAATGCTTCTCAAGTTAGGGGTTATTTTTGTTTTGAGTTTTCCCATTCATCATTCTAAAACAAGGAACGCAGATCAACCGACAAACAGGTTGATCCACAGATCGATTGTTCTCGTTGGAGGGTTCTTATACTCAGGGTTTGAATCCTGGTTACCATGTTGTTATAATATTTAACATCCACTTGTTTTAAAATCTAACGTGGAGGGTGCTGGTCTTCATGAACAAGGCTCGAGCCCCTCTGCCTTTGTGAGTTCTTGTGAGTTCTTTGTGTCTGAACCTCCAAGTTGGCAGAAAGGAGTTTTCATGGTTGTAGTAGGGAAAATGGAATTCCATGGAGGATGGAGGTGTAGATGTCTTGAAGAACATACCACCATAGTGGACCCAATGGTCCGTTGAAGGTTTTGTCAGTAGGTCAGACCTGGCGGTGGCAGCAGCAGGTGGGTGAGGGCGCACCCCGACAACACATTGAGGGAGGTTCTGCTTCTGGCTTGGGCCACGGAGTTGTGGCAGGATCCGCTGGCAGCGGGCCGACGGCTGGCAGATAGGGATGCAACCCATGCTGTGTGGGCCACGACGACCCATTGGCATGTGGTCCGGTGACCGCGTACGGGTTCACAAGCGTATCCAGCTTAGCTGGCCGCAATGTGTAAGATTCCGAGGCCACATGGCATCTTGGTTGGAGATGTCTGGACAACAGGGTGGGCCAAACAAGGGTGAAAAAATTGGTTGTTATGTGTCTTGAGATGGAAATGAATCATGCCCACTTCTTCGGGCTCGGTTGGAAAATTAACACTTGGCCACCGAGCTTCTCGAGCTAGGAACAAACCAGTCTATTGGTTGTGGGCTAGGCCGGATGAGACTGGGTCACCAGGCGACCCGACGGGCTGGACCCCCGGCCAAACTGGGTATGGTCCAGTAAGACCCAATGGGCATGGCTCACTCTCCAGGCTAGGTCGACCTAGCCCAGACCTAAACTAGGTCAAGTTGAGTCAGCCGAACCAGCTTGGGTCATATAGGCCCCATGGGCGCGGATCGGTCTGACCAGGTCGGACCGAGCCCAGATGCAACCGACCCTTGTTTACTAAAACACCAATATCTCTCAAACCAGGCATCTAAATGACATGACATTTGTGGTGTTGGAACCCCCACAACGAGACATATCTTTTGGAAAACTATAATTAGGGTTTCATGGAAGTTGAAATACGAAAAATGGCTTGAGTGACAGTTTCTCCTAGAATAAAGCGCACAACTTGCGGATATCCTATTGATGACTAAGACCTGAAGACTACTTACAAGTGACCCTATGTGGATTAGATACAATGGCTAGTGGGAATCACCTCTGTGTGGCCTGAAGGGACCATGTTGGGGAGCATCTTTGTTTGACCTGAAAAACCCTTGGTAATCATCAGGAAGGAGTACCTCAGTACGATGACCAAAGTGGGAAGTGACTCTGTGTGACCCGGTAGGCCCACGATGGGGAACAACACTGTGTGACCCAGCATAGCCATAGTACTAATCATGGATGAGTACCACCACATTACAAGGATAGTGGAATGTGAATTTGTGTGACCCACCAGGCCTACAGTTTGGAGCGGCTCTATGTGACCCAGCATACCCATAGTACTCATTAGGGAGGAGTACCCCAGCAGCGCAAGGTATTCAGTGTTGTGACTGATGGTCTTAATTTCTATACACTAGATTATACCTGCGTGATCTGACACTTAGAATACTTTTCATACTTTTCATAGTGGTTTACTTAGTGTACTTGGCATACTCTCCTCGGTTGTGTACTTAGTGTACATGTTGTACTCTCCCCAGTGGTGTACATAGTGTACTTGGTGTACTCTCCTCAGTGGTTTACTTATTGAACATGGTGTACTCTTTTCAGTGGTGTACATAGTGTATGTGGTATACTCTCCTTGGTGTTGTACTAATAGTACCTTGTACAGACTCTCCTTTGTGGTTTTGGGTCCCTATTGAGTATTATGTAACTCACCCCTACACGGGCTTTTCCCGCATGTGTTTTGTCCCATGAAGGTGACCGTCGCTTCGATAGAGACCTTGGTGGTCCACGACTAGGTATTACTCAGTGAGACGGGATAGACGAACACTTCAATGGAGTCCTTCCTGGTCTTGGACCAGGTGGTGCTCAGTGATATAGGATGTATGAGAATACTACTATAGCTACATGTAGCTACCCTTCACGTACCCTTCAGGTAGGGTTTCGAGCAGACAAATTGGTGAAGTTGTACATTCCTTTATGGTTTTGGGTTTGTATTATGTCTCTTTTGTACTTTCAATTTTGGTTTTGGGATAGTATTCTATCCCCATTGTACTTTAAATTTTTGTTCTGTGTGTGTACGGGTATAAAGGCAAAAGCCTTCCAATTTTGGGATATGATTTCTCGGAGCTAGTCACCAGCCCCTCTCCTTTGGAAGGTTGTCTAAGGGTTAGATATGACATGGTCTTTAGGTGATGGATCATGAAAAAGTGTTATCAGATGCGGTTGGTTCTACCAGAAAAACTAAGAGACTGTAAATTTTTATGGGGAACTGTGTTAAGTGTTTTGAGTTCAGTATTCAGGTCCAGGAGTCCAGTGTTGGTGTGGCAATAGACATATCCATACACATGAGCCCTTGAATTATAATTTTCGACTCATTACATGAAAACCCTGGTTTCATTCATCTTTAAATTTTTTCTAATGATATTTCTAAGTCAGAGTCCTCTCCCCAGGTATAATGTATTAATCATGATTCATCTTGATCTATTCCAAGATGCCTCCATGCAGACTACTAGTTAGGATTTTGATGTGTGACCACGAGGATGGTACAAAGAGTGATGAGGTTTAGTTGTAGGTACTAGTGCCCGAGATGGAACCTTCTGGCGGGGTCCCATATTTTTTATTTCTCATTGGCCAGTAGTTACTACTGGTGCTACCGGTAGAGGACACATGTAGGCTCAGTTCCCTACACAATTTTCAGTGACAGAGACCCCCAGGTTCTAAGGTGATCCCTACCCACAAGCAGCTAAGGACTAGCTTGAGGTGGTGACAAATTTTTCCATCTATTCAGAGCACCATTAGATAAAATGGTAGTCCTAACAGTGAGCCTTCTATGGGGCTCAGAAGGGAAATGATGGGGTTTAGGTTACCTGATCTTTTGATGAGGTTACTTTTCTCTGGGTAGAGATTGAGAACCACTCTCTGGGATGGGGCACATTCCCCAAAATCTAAGGGTTTCATATTCCCAAAAGCATCTATAGCTTCAGAAGGATGACATGTCGGTAGCTGAGTATTCATCGATGAGTACCGACCTTTCCCGGTACTCGATGAATATGATATGATTAGTGGTTTAGGGATTGGACCACCGATCGAGATGCGTTTAGGGACATCCAAGACATCACCATTAGTCTATAAATTCCTACTTATTCTAGGGTTATAGAGAGAACCATTGTGGTTGAATGTTCTTTGGATGAGTAGATACGGCCAGTGGATGTTAGATGTGGGAATACAGGAAACCGACGTCAGTCTCAGAGGCTTGGACGGGTGTGAGGATGTCTTTCCAAAGGAATTTCCAAGACTACCTCCTCACAAAGAGGTAGATTTATGTTTTGATATGTACCCCGAGATGACATTGATACTTACACCTGCATGTCAGATAGATCTCATAGTGCTCTAGGAGACAAGGGTATGGATTGAGGACTAGTTGAGTAAGGGGTTCATAAGGGCCAGTGTTTCACCATGGGAAACCCTAGTGTTATTTACCAAGAAGGTAGATAGAATCCTGAGGTTATGCATATAATTCTGGTGCTTGAACCAGGATACCATGAAGAACATGTATCCTCTAACAAGATTGATGACCTCTTCAATAATCTGAACAAATCACGATGGTTCTAAAATTTGGACATTAGATCAGTCTACCAACTTATTCAATTGAGAGATGGGGACATCTCAAAGATGTCTTTCAGATGTCACTGTAGTTACTACATGTACTTAGTGATGTCGTTTGGCATGACTAATTCGCCAGTTGTGTTTATGGGACTCATGAATATGATCTTCCAGCCGTACCTAGACCAGTTTGTAGTTGTCTTAATTAATGAAATTTTAGTGTATTTAGCATTGGAGAAGTTTCACGCGATACACGTAATGATTTTTTTGGACACACTCTGAGAGCACTAGCACTATGGTATGATCTTGAAGTGTGATATCTAGATACAAAAATTCCACTTCTGGGGAAATTTCATTCCAGAAGCTGGAGTTACGGTGGATCTAGAAAAGATAGAGTTGGTTCTCTCTTGGGAGCCACCCAAGAGCATTACCAAGGTGTAAAGTTTCTTTGGGTTGGCTGGGTATTATTAGAGGTTTGTACCCAACTTCTCTAGATTATTATCACCCATGACAGAATTGACAAAGAATGGAAAACCCTTCATGTGGAAAGAAATATTCCAACACAACTTTCAATAGAGGAGGCAGATCTTGACAAGTGCTCCTATCATTAAGATTCCAGAGGAGGTCACCAACTACATGGTGTTATGTGATGCATCAAGAACCGGGCGTGGGTGTGTCCTAATACAAGGGTAGGTAGTGATTTCTTATGGCTCGTGACAATTAAGACCATATGAAAAGAAATATGCAACTCATGACCTTGATTTGGTAGTGTTAGTCTTCACACTGAAGATGTAGAGACACTACCTAATGGGCGAACGATTTATCATCTACTCTGACCACAACAATCTCAAATATATATTTTATCAAAAGGATCTGAATATGAGATAGAGAAGTTGTCTAGTGTTCCTTTAGAACTATAACTTCGAGGTAGTCTATACTCCTAGGAAGGGGAATGTGGTGATAGATTCTCTCACCAGAATATCGAGTTCACATCAACTAAACGAGGCCTCAGAGCAGTTGGAATCACTTTAGATATCCATTGTGGATAGAGATAAGGCAGCTTATCTTCAACTGATGGTGGTTCCCCTTCACTCTTATAGTGAGTCAGGGAGGTGAAACTCAGATATTCCATTAGTGATACCACACGTTCCCAAATGTCTACAGGGCATGCCACTAATGGATATTCAAAAGGTGGGGAGCACATCATCTTTTTTATAGGATGTGCCACAATACTAATGGAATTATGGGAGTAGGTGTTGATCTAGTTTCATACATCCCCTTTGGCAGTGCATCTACGTGAAAAGAAGATGTACTAGGACCTCCGACAAACATATTGGTGGTCGTGGATGAAGAATGTAGTTGTAGAATTTGTTTCCAGATGCCTCACTTGTCAGCAAGTGAAGGCTAGGAACCAGGTTCTAGCAGATTTGACACAACCCCTAAGGGTATCTGAGTGGACGTGGGAATAAATACCAATGGATCTCGTGGAAGGTTTACCACATACATCCCGAATACACAATACTATATGGGTTATCATTGAACGACTAACAAATTTAGACCACTTTCTAACTACCCTGGAGCCGAGTTAATAGAGGGCTCAAGATGCCTCTATGTGCAAAAGATTTGATGACAGGGTGATGTTTGTGGAGTTCCCAGTGGGGTTAGCGGATCAACAAGAGTGGGTCCTTCATGGAAAGTTTATTCCTCTTGGGTGCATTCATTGGAAGCATGAGAATATCTAGTAGAGCACATGGGAGTGGGAGGCTCAGATTCGTGGCTAGTTACCCCTTTTGTCTGATTACCTCTTGCTTTGAATTATGAGGATGTAAAGACCTAATGGGGGTGGGGGAGTAATGTAATACCTCTTAATTCCATGATTTTTTTTAAAATAAATGGGATTATTGTGAGACCAAGAGCTGAGATGACATGTAATTCTAAGGCCCGGAGTGCCTGAAATGATCTGTCGAAAAATGTTATGTTGTAAATATCACACGTGAGTGGTTTTATTGAAAAAGTGGTATAACACTTAAATGGATGCCTGAATCATAATAATAAGGGAACCATTTCATTAAGTATGGTGGGTTTACCCTAGCCACGACTTAAGTTTAGTCGACGCAGGCCTCTAGTGAGAAAACCTGAAAATGGTATGACCGTAAATAAAATAATTAAATAAATTTTTTTTATTTTTGAAATGATTATTACTCACGAATGGTAAATTAGATTGAAAATCAAAGACCAATGTTTTGCTCATGATGGTATGATTTTCTTAGTAAGATCCAATCGTTGGCCGACACAGACCATTATTGGAAGTTTGTTTTTGGCCATAAATAAAATAATTAAGTATCAATTATTTTATTTTAAAATCATTATAACTCCTAAATGGTAACTCATATTGGAAATATGAGACTACCATTGAGAACGTGAAGGAATGTCTCCCTTATGAGGAGATTAACCTTGACTAACACGAGTCTAGGGTGAAAGATAGTTTTTAACCTTTTTTAGCAAATTAAAATGGAGTGCATGCACAGTTTTGGAAACTACTAAACAAGTGCCTGGATTGAAAATCCAAGGGTACCATTGTGATCAGAATGACAACATTATATAATAATATACCTAACATTGATCAGTTAGAGTCAAGAGAAATATTTAATTTTATGACTTTTTAAGAAAAATTAAAATAAAATAAAAAATTTTATTTTATTCAAAAGAATTGTTTCGGTGGAATGTAGTGATGAGCTGATTGTTTCATTCCATAAATGAAACATCACAAAAAATATTTAACTAATGTGTAATAGATAATTTGTTTCATAAATTAAAACTCTTAACAACTTAATGATGCAGCATAATAGAAATGATGTGATGCATTTCTCTTTTAATGGGATAACAGGTTGGAGAATCAGGGATGTAATTTATCTGACGGACGGTGAAGGATTTCTACCCAACAAAGAACGTTGGAGAATCAGAAAGTGGCAATGACATATTTTATAATGGATCATGTATCATAGATCAAATAATTCCAACGACTTAGAAAAGATCAACACCATCGATGACCCTTCTCCATGTAGGGTTTTTTTTGAGTTTTCCTGTTCATTATTCTAAAACAAAGAATGTGGATCCACTCGAGAACAGGTTGATCAATTGATCACTTGTTCTTGAGGGAGGGTGCTAATAATTCAGGTTTTGCATCGGGGTTACCATGTTGTTATAATATTGAACCCCCCCCCCCCCCTTGTTCTAATCTCTAATGTGGAGGGTGCAGGCTGACACAAACAAGGCTCGAGCTGCTTCACCTTTGTGCATTCCTCATGGCTGAACCTCCAAGATGACGACAAGGAGTTTTGGAGGTTGTATTAGGGAAAATAACAACCCATGGAGTCTAGAGGAACATAAGTCTCGAAGAACATACCACCAAAGTAGACCCGATGGTCCGAGAAAGGCACAACTAGCATACTGATGGGGGCATGTGATGCCAACCATGTATGGGTGGTAGCTGCCACAACAGAACGTCGAGGGAAGTTCCCTAGCTAGCTTGGGCTGCATAAGGAGTCGCTGATAGCGGGCCAGTGGCTAGTGGACAGGGACATGGCCACCCATCAGTGTTGATTGGGATGAACCAAATCACACGGGCCATAACGACCTGCAGTCCAATGACTGCATGTGGGTCCACATGCGTGGCCAGTTTAGCCGGTCACGACATGTAAGAACTGGACACCACATGGCATCCAGTTTGGAGATGTTTGGCCCACCAGGCTGGCCGGACTAGGGAGGGAAAACTGGGTTATTATGCGGACCAGGATGGAAATGAATCCGAACAACTTCTGTGGGCTAGACATTAAAATTAACACCGGCCACCATACAGCCAGTGCTGGGAACAAATCTGCCCGCAGGTTGCGGGCCGGACCAAATGGGATTGGTTTACCAGTCGACCCAGCAGGCTAGACCCCCAGCCGAATTGAGCCATCCCAGACCCAAACCAGGTTGGGTCAGGTCAGTTGAACCAGGCTGGGTTATGCAGGACCCACATGCCGGGTTGGCCTGATCGGTCCCACCGAGTCAGACCGGGCCCGGATGCAACCAACCCATGTTTACTAAAACAACAATATCTCTCAAACCAGACACCCAATTGAAGAGTTGATTATAGTGTTGGAACCCTCACGGGGAGGAGGATCTTTTGGAATGATCCAAGGATGCATTCATGGATGTTTGAATATGAATAATGGATTGAAGAGAAGTTTCTCCCAGAATCAAGTAAACTACGTGTGGAGATCCTACGGCTGTCTGAGACCCAAATACCGGTGATAAGATACCCTGTGTGGATCAGCTACAATGGCCAAGTGGGAAGCAGATCGGTGTGACCTGGTATACCCATGGTACTAATTTGGAAGGAGTATCTCAGTATGATGGAAAAAGTGGGAAGCATCTCTATGTGACCCGACATGCCCACGGTTGGGAGCAACTTTGTGTGACCCAGAATACCCATGGTACTCATCAACGATGAGTTCCATAGCTGTCTGAGGATACTGGGAAGTTGTTATATGTGACCTAGGAGGACCAAGGTGGGGAGAGACTATATGTGATTCATCATACCTAGGGTATACATCAGAGAGGATTACCCCAGCATCCCAAGGTGTTCAGTGTTGCGACTAATGGTCTTGATTTCTATATTCTATATTATACTTGTGTGAGATGACTCTCAGTGTACTTGGAATACTTTTTTTAGTGGTTTACTTAGTATGCTTGGCCTACTCTCCTCAGTGGTTTACTTAGTGCACTTGGCGTACTCTCCTCAGGGGTGTACTTAGTGTACACGGCGTACTCTCCTAAGTTATGTACTTAGTGTACTTGGGGTAATGTCCTAAATGGTGTTCTTAGTGAACTTGGAATACTATCTTTAGTGGTATGCTTAGTGAAGTTTGTGTACTCTCCTCAGTGGTGTACTTAGTGTACTTGGTCTACCCTCCTTGGTGGTGTACTGAAAATTCCATGTGCATACTCTCCTTTGTGGTCTTTCCATTGTAGTTTGAGGTCCCTATTGAGTATTGTGTTACTCGCCCCTTCATGGAATATTTATGCATGTGTTGTGTCCTGTGAAGGTGATCGACGCTTCAACAGAGACCTTTGTGGTCCAGGATCAGGTGGTGCTCAGTGAGACGAGACAGATGAAAGCTTCGACGGAGACCTTGGTGGTCTGAGACTAGGTGGTTCCAAGCGAGACATGACATATGTGCACACTACAAAAGCTACAGGAAGCTACCCTTCACCTACCCTTCAGGTAGGGTCTTGAGCAGACGGAATGGGGACTTTTTACATTCCTTTGTGTGTTTGGACTTGTATTTTGGCCCCTTTGTTCTTTCCTTTGTGGTTTTGGGCTTGTATTCTGGCCCCTTTTTACATTTAGTTTACGTTGTGTGAATGTGTATAGGTTTAAAGGAAACTTCTTTCCCTTTTTGGGATATGCCTTCTCAGTGCAAGTAGAAATACCCTGGCCTGTGGAAGGTGGGCTTGGGATTCGTCACACCACATGCCATACAGGATAGGTTGTGAAAAAGTGGTATGAGAGGCAGTCGATTCCACCATAAGAAATAAGAGTCTCTAAATTGTTTATGGAACAACATTGTTATGTATTTTTAGTATGCCATTTTGGTCAGGGATTCTAGTGTTGGGGTGGCGGCCGACGTATCCATACACTAGGGCCCCTAAATTCTACTTTCTAACTTGGTACATGAAAAACTGGGTTGCATGCATCTTCAAATGTTTTCTCATGATATTTCTTAGTCAGAGTTAGCTCACAAGGTATAATCTATTAATTGTGATCCATCTTGATCTATTCCAATATGCCTCCATGCAGACAGCCAGCTAGGATTCTAGTGTGTGACTATGAGGATGGTCCACATAGTGATGAGGCTTTGGTACAAGGACCATTGTTCGAGATGGAACTTTTGGGGGGTGTCCAGGATTTTCCACTGCCCATTGTTTAGTATTTACTATAGGTGATACGCGTAGAGGATGCATGTAGGCTTAGTTCCTTAAGTGAATTTCAGTGATAGAGACCCCTCAGGTTCCGAGGTGAGCCTGACTCACAGGTGTCTAAGGACTGGCTTTAGGTGGTGACCGAGTTTTCCATCTAGTTAGGTCGCCGTTAGATCACACGGTATTCCTAGAAGTGATCCGTCTATGTGGCTCATCAGGGAAATGATGGGTTTAGATTACCCAGTCGTTCTATGAGGTACCTTTTACATGGAGAGAGCTTGAGAACCTATCTTTAATAAGGGGATCTTTCCATAAAAGATAACAGCTATGTGTTTCAAATTGATTCTACAGCTTTAGAAGAATCACATGATGGAAGATAAGTATTCATAATGGTGTACCGACCTTTCTAGGTACTCGATGAATATGATATGATCAGTGCTTCAGGGATCAGACCTCAGAGCGAGATGTGTTTAGGGACACTCGAGATAGAACTATTACTTTTTTACATTCCTACTCATGCTAGAATTCTAGAGAGAACCATTGTGGTTGAATGTTCTTTGGTTGACCAGATACGGCCAATGGATGTCAGAAGTTGGAAAACAGGAAACTTACGTCATTCTAAGAGACTTGGTCGAGTATGAGGACGTCATTCCATAGGATGTTGCATGACTACCTCTTCATATAGAGATAGATTTATGCTTTGATCTATACCTCAAGATTGAATCGATATATACACCTGTATATCGGATAGACCCCATAGAGCTTTGGGAGCTGGGGATACAGTTTGGGGACTTGTAGAGAAAGGGGTTCATAAGGCCCAGCGTTTCACCTTGGGCAGCCCTAGTGTTGTTTTCCTAGAAGGTAGACAGAATCTTGGGGCTATGCGTAGACTTCCGGTGCATAAACTAGGTAATCGTGAAGAAAATGTATCCTCTACCAAGGATTGATGAACTATTTGATCAGATGAAGGGATAGGGATGGTTCTAAAAGTTGTACCTCAGACCAGGCTATCACCATATTCAATTGTGAGATGAGGAAATCTCAAAGATGACATTCAGATGTCATTATGGACACTATGTGTACATAGTGATGCTGTTTGGCATAATGAAAACACTAGATATGTTCATGGGACTCATGAACAAGATCTTCCAACTGTACCTAGACTAGTTATTGTTGGTCTACATTGATGATATCTTAGTTTATTCAACGTTATAGGAGGATCACGCGATACACCTGAGGATGGTGATGGACACACTCCAAGAGCACCAGCTCTTTGGTAATCTCTCTAAGTGTGAGTTATGGATACGGAAAGTCCACTTCATTGGACATGTTATCTCAGAAGTTGGAGTTATGGTGGAACTTGCAAAGATAGAGGTGGTGCTTCCTTGGGAGCCACTGAAGAGCGTTACAGAGGTGCAAAGTTTCCTTCGGTTAGTTGGGTACAATAAGAGGTTTGGACACGACTTCTAAAGAGTATCACCACCCATGAAGGAATTGAAGAAGAAGGTAAAAACCTTTGTGTGGATAGAAAAATTCCACCAAAGTTTTCAACAGCTGAGGCAGATCTTGATGAGTTCTCATATCATGAGGCTTCCAGAGGAGGTCACCGACTACATGGTGTTCTATGATTCATCTGGAACTCGGCTTGGTTGTGTCCTGATGTAGGGGTAGGTAGTGATTGATTATGGTTCGCGACAATCGAGACTACATGAACATAACTATGTAACTCCTTACCTTGATTTGGCCATGGTAGTCTTTACACTAGAGATGTGGCAACACTACCTTATGGGTGAATTATTTATCTTCTACTATGACCACAAGAGTCTGAAGTATATCTTTTCTCAAAATAATTTTAATCTGAGACATCAACATTGGATATTTTTTCTTCAAAACTATGACTTTGAGATAGTCTATACTCCTATGAAGTGTAATTTGGTGTATGATTATCTCAGTAGAATATTGAGTTCATAGGTGCTAAAAGAGGCCTCAGAGAAGTTGGCCTCACTTCAGATATCCTTTGTGGATAGAGATGAGACATCTTATCTTCAGTCGATGGAGGTTTCCCCTCCACTCTTACAGCGATTCATGGAGGCTCAACTTGGAGATTCCATCTTCAAGAGAACACATTCCCAGATGTCCACATGGCATGCCCTTGATGGATATTTGAATGGCGGGGATCACGTCTTCCTTTTTAGAGGACGCACCATTGTACCAATGGAATTGTGGGAGGAGGTGTTTAAAGAGTTCCATAAATCCCCATTCGCAGTGAATCCAGGTGATAAGAAGACATGCCATAACCTCCAATGTCTATACTGGTGGTTGGGGATGAAGATGGTGGTGGTAGAGTTTGTTTCCAGATGCCTCACTTTGCCAGCAAGTGAAGGTTGGACACCGAGTTCTAGAAGGTTTGACACAAACACTTGGGGTACCAGAGTGAATGATGGATGGAATATTGATTGAATTCATGATGGTTTTACCATGTACATCTAGGAGACACAATACCATAGGGTTATCATTGACTGAGTCACCGAGTTGGCCCACTTCCTAACTACCCATGATAATAGTTTTGTAGAGTGATCTGGATGCCTCTACGTGCAAGAGATTGGATGACGGGGAGTTTTTTGAAGATTTCCTGGTGGATTTAGAGGATAAACAGGATCTGATCCTTCATGGATGGTTGATTACTCTTGTGCATGTTGGGTGGCAGCACGAAAACCTCTAGGAGATCACATGGGAGCGGGAGGCTCAGATTCATGCCCAGTAACCCTTTTTGTTTGATAAGATATTGTTTTGGATTATGAGGATGCAAAGTGATAAAGGGATGAGTTATGTAATGCCCCATAATTCCAAGAATTTTCCTAAAGTTAAATTAGACTATTTTGAGACAAGGCGCTGAGACATCGTGCGATTTTGAGTTCCGATGTGCCCAGAATTATCTGTAAAAAAAGTTATGTTTTAAATAGTGCACATGAGCAGTTTTCCTAAAAAAGTGGAATAACTCTTAAATGAGTTCCCAAATTAGAAATCTAAAGGCATCATTGTGTTCAGGATGACAGGTTTATCCTAGTTGTGACTTAATTTTATTTGGGGCATGCATCTAGTGAGAAAAACCAAAAATGGAAAACCCGTAAATAAAATTATTAAATAAAATTATTTTATTTTTTAAATACTCATAACTAAAGAACGGTGACTCATATTGAAAATATGAGACCATATTTGAGATCATGAGGGTATCTATTTCTTAGGCAGAGCCTAACATTAGACAGCACGGTACGACAGTCGAAGTAAGTTTTCGGCCATAAATAAAATCATTAAGTATCAATTATTTTATTTTCAAATCATTATAACATATAAAGGGTAACATGTATGGGAAATATGAGATTACCACTTATCTTTTGAGGGAATTTTACCCTTAGGTGGAGCTTTACCTTAACCGACATGGGTTAAGGATGAAATATAGTTTTTAAACATTTTTTAGTGAATATAATGGAGAGCATGCATGATTTTGGAAACGTATAAACGGGTTCCTGGATTTAAAATCTGAGGGAAACGTTGTGTCAAGAACGATGACATTACCCATGAATGGAGGTAAGATCAACAGGCGCGGGTCAAAGGAAATATTTAATTTTCATACTTTTTAAGAAAAAAAATAATCTTTAAAAGTTAATTTTATTCAAAAGAATTTTTTTGCAATAATTTAGTGATGAGATGATTGTTTCATTCCATAAATGAAATAGCATAGAGACTCTTTAACTAAAACATAACAGATATAATGTTTTATAAATGAAATAACATAATGATGCAATGACACAACGTATCAGAAACACTCTAAAACATTTCTCTTTTAATGAGATAACGGGTTGGAGAATTACAGATGGAATTTCTCTGATGGGCGGTGAAGGATTTCTCTCCAACGAAGAACTCCAGAGAATCGGAAAGTGGTGATGAGGTCTTGGATAACGGATCCTGGATCAGAGATCAACGAACACCAATGACTTCAAACAGATCGATCCCTATGACGAACTTTTTCCGGGTAGGGGTTATTTTTGTTTTGAGTTTCCAAATTCTTCATTCTAAAAAAATTAACAGAGATCAAACCATGAGTAGGTTGATCCACGGATCACTTGTTCTTACGGGATGGTGCTTATACTTGGGGTTTGCATTGGGGTTACCTTGTTGTTATAATCTTGAATCCCTTCTTTTATTTTAAACTAAAATTGTAGAGGTTGGGGGGTGAAACAAACAAAGTCTGAGCCCCTATAAATTTTTGCATTCTTGTGTGTTCTTCATGGTCGAACCTCCAAGTTGATATCAAGGTTTTTTCCAGGCCATAGTAGGTAAAATGGCACCCCATGGAGGCTAGAGGTGTAAATGACTTGAAGAACGGACCACCAAAGCAGACCCAGTTGTATGTGGAAGGTGAAACCAACATGCGGTGACTACCAGCGGGAGTCCATGGAAGCAACTGTGGGCGGGTGGTAGTGTTGCAGCAGGAGCCGCTGACACTAGGCAGTGGCTGACAGATAGGGATGTGGCCACCTGACCGTGTCGATGGGTGTGGCTCGTGACATGTGGGCCACTATGACCTACCAACACATGGTCTAGTGACTGTGTGAGGGTCCAAAATCACAACCGGCTTAGACAGACATGGCGTGCAAGAATGTGATGCCACATGGAGTCCGTGCAGGAGATGTCCGACCTACCAGGCAGTCTTGACCGTGGTGCAAAACATGGGATAATTTGCGACCCAGGAAGGAAAGGAAGTCAGACCGTTTTTGTGGGACATGCCAAAAAATTAACAATGTACTATTGAACGGACCGAGATGAAAAATTAACTTCCTGTTGCTGAGCAGAAGAGGCTGGGAACAAACCGGCCTGTTAGTTGCGGGTCGTGCCAAATGGGACCGGGTCACCAGGTGACCAGGCGGGAAGGACCCCATCCAAACCAAACCGAGGCCAGCAAGGCCTGATGAGCCTAGCCCACTGGCTAGGTTGGGTTAGTTCAGTTGAATTAGTTTGGGTTAGGGGGGACCCATGAGTTGGGTTGGTCGGGTCGGTCTGACCGGGTCAGACCAGGTCTAGATGCAACCAACCCTTGTTTACTAAAACTCTAATATCTCTCAAACCGGATGTCTGATTAATGAACCATTTGTGGTGTTGGAACCCTCAAAATGAGTTGGATATTTTGAACTGATCTAAGGAGGATTTCATGGAATTTTAAATATGATGAATGGCTTGAGGAGAAGTTTATCTCAGAATCAAGCGCACTGCCTGTGCAGATCCTACGACTGAATGAGACCCGAAGACTACTAACAAGAGAGCCTATGTAGATTAGCTATTATTGACCAATGGGAAGCGGATATGTGTGACCCACTAGGCCCATGGTTGGGATCATTTCATAGTAACCCGGCAGACCCATGGTACTCATAAGGAAAAGGTACCTCAATACAATGGCCAAAGTGGGAAGCACCTATACATGACCTTGTAGGCCCATGGTGGGGAGCGACTCTGTGTGACCCAACATACCCACAATAATCATAAGGGATGTGTACCACAATAGCACAAGGCTAGTAGAATGAGGCTTTCTGTGACCTATCATGCCCACTGTGGGGATCGGCTCTGTGTGACCCAATATACCCATGTTACTCATCAGGGAGGAGTACCCTAGTATCCCAAGGTGTTCATATTTGTGACTGATGGTCTTACTTTCTATACACTAGATTATAACGTCATGAGATGACTCTCAGTGTAATTGGATCCGTATCTTCAGTGGTGTACTTAGTGTACTTGGAATACTCTCCTCGGTTGTGTACTTAGTGTACTTCGATTACTCTCCTTAGTGGTGTACTTAATGTACTTAGCACACTCTCCTCAGTGGTGTACTAAGTGTACATGGGGTTCTCTCCTTAGTGGTGTACTTTGTGTACTTGGATTACTTTCCTCACTGGTGTACTTAGTGTACTTGGTGTACTCTCCTCGGTGGTGTACATAGTGTACATGGTGTACTCTCCTAGGTGGTGTACTGAAAATACCTTTCACATACTATCCTTTGTGGTATTTTCTTTTGTGGTTTGGGGTCCCTACAGAGTATTGTTTTACTCACCCATGCACGGGCTTCACCTACACGTGCTATTTCCCATGCAGGTGATTGATGCTTCTACATAAACCTTTATGGTATAGTACTATGTGGTACTTAGGGAGACGGGACAAATGAACACTTCGACGAAGACCTTGGTTGTCCAGGACCATGTGGTGCTCAGTGAGACGGGACATACGGGCATACTACTATGGCTAGATCCATCTACCCTTCACCTACAATTTGTGTAGGTTCTAGAGTGGATGGACCGGGGTATTTTTACTTTCCTTTTTACTTTTTTCTTTGTATTCTGGCCCCATTGTAATGTCCTTTATGGTTTTAGGCTTGTATTTGGCCCTCTTTGTACTTTCAATTTGTGTTGTGTGCGTGTGTACATGTTTAAAGGAAAATAAATTACCTTTTTGGGATATGAATTCTCAGTGCTAGTAGATAGACCTTGGCCTTTTGATGGTGAGATAGGGGTTAGTCATGGAATAAGCCCTTGGGGATGGGTCATGACACAGTTCAAGAAAACTCAGGATGATCTACTAATTTTTTTTAGTGAATTCTGAAATTAGAGTAATGCTATTATGAGAATTAATTCTTTCAAATAAGGATATGGAATTAAAATACAAAGAAAAAAATAATATAGATAAAGGTGTAAATGTAGAGGAATATTTAGATGATGAATTTATATATCTAGTGACCAAAAAGTCCAGATAGGAAATAGGAGGGTTTAAGGAAATATATAACACATCAGGATTTTACAATAGGTAAATCATATTCAATAGTGCGTATGACAGAAAAAAATCCTAAAAAAATAACATCCTCAAAATTTATGATATATTTATTTTTAAATTCAATATCTTTGATATTTTGTGGTATGAACAATGTTAGGGTTGAATGAAACACGATACAAAATTACCATATTATTATTTAATGATGACCAATATAACCTATATTTTAAGTTTTAATGTATGAATATGACTATAAAAATTATAAAATTAATATGGTTTATAAATTCAAAAAATAAAATAAATTGTTGTCTATTGATTATAAATAAAATAATAATCATTTTAAAGGAAAATAAATATTTTATGAAAAAAAACTCTATTGTTTATAAAAGGAACTTTACTTTCACTTTTCACATATAATTTAAAATTATTTTTTAACACATTTAAAAATTTTAATTAAAAAAAATATTAAATTTTAATATTAAAAATTAAAAATTATATTTTTATTATTTTTTTAAAAATTTTTTTAAAAGGTTTTGTTTTTGTAAAAATAGTGAAAACTTATAATTTTTATTGAAAGTTATTTTTTGTTTAAATAATTTATATGGTTAAATTATATTTTAAGTTGGATTTAAAGTAAAACATTATTCTTTTATATTAAAATTTAGATAATTTTGTTCATTGGACTCAATTTCATTTTAAATTCCTAGGTAAAATAACCTATAAAACTTTTCAATATTTTTCTTTGGAAAATTGTTTTTGTTCTTCATCCTTCCTATAGGCTTAATTTTAATTTTAATTATGCCTTATATATGAATTCAAAATTGTAAAATTGTATTTTATATTTTAAATTATAATAATTTATATTATATAATAATTTAAACTATATTTATTTCAATAATGAATAGTAAAAACAATAAAAATTAATTTTCATAATTAAGATAAAAATGAGTTTACTGAGGGGTTAAAATACAAAGATAAGGATTAAAATAACTTGAAAAATTTTCCAAAATCCATTTATGGAAATATTGGGAACCTATCATCTTTATGGCTTGATAATGATCTAATGTTGAGTCTTGTTTGATGATAAAATGGGTGTATCACTTTATATATTCAAAACATTTATGTGTGTCCTCTCCCCTACTTATAGAAAGGAACTACAAATACTCTCATCATTACACTTAAAAACCAATTTTTTTAGTCCAATACAATCCCAAATATATTAATTAATTTCCACCAAAAATACTAGATTTCGTTTTTGTCCATAAATCTAATCTAGGATGGTTTTAGGTTGAACTAAAAGATATTTACCAAAGATGAGGTATTGTTTTTAACAATGTGTTTGGATTTTAATTTTTATTATAACTCCTTATAATATTATCCAACTTTGAAAAATTAATTAATCTAGTATTTAATATATACTAATATGTTATTATGTTAATTAAATAACCAATATCTATCTCCACTTCAATCAAATGGGAATTGAAACCGCCAATCATGTGTACGATGGACTACCGCATTGCGAACCAATGTAATTATGTTTCCACCACCACCATTAAATGATGAATATAATGATCTTTTTTACATATTTATATGATATTTATGACACTATTATGTATTTTTAATAATTATATCACATATAAATTCTTAATTTCCAATCTATGGGGGACATGACAGTGTTGCTCGTGTGTGTGATGAACTACCACCTCACGAAGTGATGTGATTCATTTTTCACTTATGCATTACATGAAAGGAATTAAGGATAATATTTATTATGATTTTTTTATTTTTAATACCTAAATATACTTATAGAAATAAAATATCACATAAAACTTCTTACCTTTCAATCTATTTGGAAATAATAACGTCGCTAATGCATAGGTATGGACTACTACATCAACATAACGATGTGAAATGTTTTTCATTTCCATTTAACATGGTTAGAAATAAGGATAGATTTGATTTATTTAAATTCTATATATAACATAAAAAATAGTTGGTATGTTGGAATTAATTTTTATTTTTCTTTCATTCCATCCATCTAAAAAATTGAAACAACGTTCATGCAAACATAGGACGTATCATCTCCATTAACGATGTAATTAATTTTCTATCAATAAATTATATGGATAAATATAAATAAATTTATAATGAATATATATAATATTTTTATTATGTTCTAAATTCTTGAGATTGTATAACCTTAATCAAAATAAATCGATCTAAATTACTGAATAAAAATATAAAAAGAAAACTGAAGCAATTATCACCCAAAACAGTGATTTTAACAAAGATTTATTAACCCAAAGATGATAAATAGATATAATTAACTCATATATGGTATGATATATATGAGTATTATTCTAAAATATATGTATAATAAATTTATATTTTTTATACACGAGGTTTAGACACATATGAAGGAAGTCGAACCTGTGATAAAGGTTTCTCAGCTCACTTTTACTTCTATGAGACATATGTAATATTCACAACTTATTTATGCTATGAGGTGTACAAACTCCCCATTTCGTATTTTATATCATGAATATATTTATCATAGTGGTATTGAATTTTTCATTTTATGACTATTTATTTTTGTGTTTTAGGATTTAAAAGTTAACAAACTGGTAATGATTTATTTCACAATCTCATCATTATTCACGATTGTTTATGTTTAAGTATCACATATGAAAACTATTTGGTATTACTATATTAAAAATAGTATATTTTAATATCCTCTATTTATTCATGAAAATTTCATGTAATATTACAATTTTTCACTATATGGTACTTAAAATTATTTATAATTGCTTTTTAAGAAAATATTATATCATTTCAATCTTTGGTGGAAAATAGTATTTCATATAAAACCGTGTTTTCTAAAAATGTTCTCAAATTTTTTTAGATTTAGAAAAATGGAATATTAAAAACATTTGAACCCAATTATTAATTTTTATACTTTTTTAGAAAGGAATATTCATGTCATTTTCTAAACAATGCATGTTTGGATTTTACTAAAAATGTGAAAGGAATCATTTTTTTAATGAGTACAGTTTGAATGGATTTTTCGTCCAACAATAAAAGTAAATTTTTTAATCATATCTTAAAATTTTAAAAAGTTTATTTTCAATAAATATTATACTCAAAATATTTTGTCGATTTTTTTAAAAAAAATAAGTTTCAAAGTGAAAAATTTATTTTCCTCAAAAATATTTTTAATTACATTTTTATGTTATTTATATTCATCAACAACATCAAACCATTATTGTATGTATGATCTAATGAGGATATATTGTATTTATATTATCCTTATTATTTCATTGTATGGTTTATGAATATTTTTATTGAATATGTAAAATTTTATAACCATGAACCATATTACTTTGGATGGTTTATAATTATGTATATTTGATTGGGATATGTGTTAAAATTTTGTACGTTAGTATTTTGATAGGAATTTTAATGATGATTATATTTCAAACCACATATTTGAGGAATGAACATGACATAGTATGTGATGGTTGGGCCCCAATTGTAGATAGCCCTTGATGCATCAACATGTCTAATGAGAAAAATCAGTTGGCTAAATTATATGGGGTTTTACCAAAATATTTAATTTTTCCTATAATGGGACTTGAAAATATATTTTAGAGGACTAGAATTATGAATTCCCTAATTATGAGATTAGTTATTATATCTTTGTGATTATTCAATTAGTTATAATATCCTTGGATACAATTTAAGTTCACATGATTATTTATATGTCATTATTTCATCATCATTTATTCCTTCAATATTATTCTCATGTTATTTTTAAAATAGAATAGGTTTTAGTTATTTACCATTCCATATTGATTATGATTATTTATTCATAATTGATTCCTTTGAACACTTTCCCATACCGAGAATCTGACCTCACACATTTCTTAAGTTTTATTTCCCCTTGATAATTAGATGTGTTTTATGATTGATATTAAGGGATATATTAAGTGGAATAATGGAATTCTAAATGAAAATAATTTTGTATAATTTATGTTATCAAATGTTTGGGAAATTATTATGTGTATATATTTTACCAAGGCTACTAAACCATTTAGTCCTCTGGCATGTGATACATCGTATCTAGTTCAAATTTTTTATATTAACCACCAAATATAGGCTACTAAGGTTGGTGACATTACAGTTGGTATCAAATTAATTTTCATGAAAACCATGGGAACTAGATTTTGAAAAAAAAAATAAATAATCGAACATAAACCTATGATAGACATTGAGGATAATTATATAATAACATCCTAATGTTTTTTTAATTTTGAGATTATGTGTATTTCCTACCAATACAACCCTATTTTTATACTACTAGTGCAAGTTGTTCTTTTACAGATGGACCAACGGGTAATGATACCAAAAAGACATATCGGGAATGACATTAGCAGTACCTGGTACACAATAATGTGCCTTACTGAGAACTTGTTTTGACACTCTGATGGAATTTTAATTGGTTAATTCCCATTTTCATTACTAACCATTATGAATGATTTGAAAATATTTATATGGTTTGAAAACATTCCCAAAGCAACATTGTGTATGATTATGAAATTATCCATGCATAAAATTGTCAATATATGTCAAGTGTTTCACTAGTTTTGTGATTATATGTTATTTTTTATAATGTATTGATATAATCTATTGAATTCTTTTTTTGGAAATGGATACTATAGGAAGGAATGGAAACTATATATATTCACTTACACCATGTAGTGATTTCCATCCTTGTAAAGATAATGATTCTAGATATGGTTCTATATCCAGACTTGATCAAACTATAACCATATTTTGTGAAATAACATAGGCTATAAATAATAAACATTTCCATATACTGTAACCATCTTATCCACCATATGGTGTAACAATATTAGATCGATTTATGTGTTACCAACCCCCACCATTTAATGGGACTAAAAATATATTTTCATCTAAGTAATGGATATGTTCCTTTTAGAAGATATTTCATTCTCTAGGAAGAGAAGAATGGGAGAAAGTTTTCATGGATGCTTTTCATCTCATTGAAGATAAAGATGAATACTGGTCTTTAATTTAAAACACTAAGGATTAAGAAGAAATATAAAACACGTAATGGAATGATTTTAAGGTAATGATCATGGAAATTTATTTTCCTCATGATAAAAAAGTGGATATGTAGATACAATTCATTAATATAAGACAAAAGTAAGATTAAAAATATTGATAATTACGATGACAACATTGCAAGGATAATAAGGAATGATATGAACTGCATATATAATCCAAAGACTATGATTGATCATTTATTTAAGGGGAATGATCCAATTCAATGAGTGGAACTAGTCTCCAAAACCTTCCTATCATTTGTGGATATAGTATAATGTGCTATCAAGAAAGAAAATGATTTATCCAAGTCTTATAGCTTTGATGGGATGCAGAAGAAGTAGATAATGATAGATATAATGAAAAATAAAGGGTAAAATAAAAAATGATTTCCCTCCATGTTGTAATTTTTGAAATAAACACTCTGGTACATACTTCATGATATGGAGAGATTTATATAAGTTTGGATTTAAAGGGCACAGTGTTCTTTCTTACAAAGGAATGAAAGATTTTTTCAATGATTAATGATTGAACTATAAAGATATGAGTCTCTTGGGGCTAGGGTTACATTTTTATTAAATGATATGTCAATATGTGTTTAGTGAGTTTGGATGAAGTGGTGATTCCTAGAGAATTATTACAGATTCATTTAATGGATTTGGATGTTATTCTTGGACAATTATCCTTAGAACATCTAATTATTCTTTTTGATGAACATAATTGTCCATTATAGGTGTTAATAAGGAAAAACTATTTATAAAAATGTTTTCAAGATTAAATAAATTCATACAATATGAATTACACAATTTTATTAAGTAAAAAAATATTAAAATGTGGCCATGTAAAATACACTTAATTTTTTTATTAAGTAACATGAAGATTACATTTGTGAATAGAGGAAGAAAGAAGTAGGTTATAATTTTTGTGGAGGATTTGGATGAGGATTATAATTCAGAGGCATTTAAATTCATTTATAATACATATATTATATCAAAATAGAAATGGTGGCCTTACTTAAAAAAAGTCCAACCCTTTGGCCAACTGAGGGTAAGGATAAAAAATAGGCTTCTATGGGACCGAGGTCTACCACTTTTAATGGGATCTATCCTAGGGTAGTCAGAATACTGTAGGTCTATGTTTAAACCCCTAGTATGGACTTTTTTATGGGGCCATAGGAGACTATTGGAGTATGGAGTGCACCCACTAGGTGATGGTGTCCACAGAGTTTTTTGGCTATAGTGCTGTGTGTGAAGGGTGAATATGGTGTTGATCCCTGGAAGCCAACTCAAATGAATAGTGGTCACTGCTTGATTGATAAATCATAGTAAAAACAATGGGAATAATTAATGTGGGATGGATACATGTATTATACTATTCTCATTACATTTAAATGAAGGATAAATCTTTGGCCACTCGATGTGTCTAATCTATGTCATCCCTTCACCAATGCTTTATCATCATTTTCCTTAGATCTCTATAAATATTTCTAGAATAATCTAACTCTTGTTGAACATCTGATGAACCATCAACTGGCCATCCATTGTGATGTTTCTGATGGGATGATTTATTAAAATCAAACTAAATGCAAGCATGAAATATAATGTTAGGCATGCCTGTGTAGATATTGTATATAATTTGAGGAATGATTATCAACAAAAAAGAAAATGATAGTCACATGGGGCTATATGAACATGAGTCACATTAATATATTTGATTATATGAAGAAAAATAACCTCATCACCTTCATGAGAAGAGATCACCACAATATAGAATCATAAAGATGCTCGATTTTTTATGTACATTTTAGTAATCCCAAATGACTCGGGATTTCCATTCATAGAATACTTTTAACTTATTTGAAGTATTACTTGATGATTCTTAATAAGCGAATCAATGGAAATTATCATCATCGATAAAAGGATTGATCCATAGTTTGATAACACTACAACAAATATAGAGAAGATGTTCTATTTTTCAAATAAAAAATGCGGTTGTGAACCCCTTTGGTTCGAGAAAGGAAGAATGATATTTGATGCACTAAGATTTTGTAGAGGAAGAATCATATGGGCCTTTGAAAGGATATTTTCAATATATAAGAATATTTGTGAAGGAAATGGTTTCCATGAAGCAATCATGTTAGTGAGAAACATATTATTCCCCTAGATTACTAAAAAAAATATAACCAGTGTTTTTGTGAAATTTTTCATGAATAATAATGCCTATTTTTTGTGAAACATTCAGAGAAGGTCACACACATATCTACATAAAACCTGTGTTGTGCCACAATCAGTGCAATCAACCATTTCTGAGTACATATGAAAAGACTCATTGAGACTATGCTACACTTTCCTAAAGGATATGTAGTGCTACATCTTTCTAGATATAGCCAACACATGCATTATATATATTAATTGAACCAAAATAGGAGAAACTAGAATGTTGATAGTGTATTACACACTGGTCTCCTTCAAACTTGGCACCCAACCCGGTCCACAAAAAGACCTGAAGGGTGTTCCTGATCCCCATGGGTTGGCACAAGGATTTGGTGTTTTGACATTTGTGGTAGGTGATTCCATGAGTTAGAATTATTGATGAGTTTTCTTTCTTGATTTATTTATTTATAATTTTCCTAATAGGTTTTTTATGGTGAAAAAACTATTTTTGGTATCATTGGTTTAGTGGTTAATTTAAAAGTAGCATTTTTGTGTAAAAATGTTTGTTTGTCTTGTGTATTCCATGTTGTACCACCCGAGGTTATTTTATGGTTCGTGAAATGGTTTTATTAAATAGTTAAATGGATTCTAATTCTGGTTTTATGTTCTATTGGCATGAATTTGGTTTCAAAATATGGTTTTTAAAATGATTTTATGTGCAATGCTTAGTTACAGTCCTTGGAATTGTTTTATGAAGGTTTTAAATGGTTTCTTGGTTTATATAAGAGGTGAAACAATGTTGGAAAACTGGTTTGGAAGGATTGTACTTTTAAAATGGTCCATTTTAATGTGAAAGGGTTGTTATGTGATGTGTACTATATTGGAAATGTTTTATAAATTTTTTAAAGTATTTATTAAAGTGTGAAAGTGGTGTGAAACGTGTTGTGGGCTGTTTTGGTGAAACTGTGGTTTCAAAATGAATTTGAATGAAAAATTAAATTATGTGACATGTTTGTGGTCTTCATGGTATGTGTGTGATTTTGAAATGTTATTTTATTGTGAAAATGGTATTTCATGGCCTGTGGAACTTTTTTGAGAACAAGAGGGAAAACACATGTTTCTAGGTAGGTAGACGTGTTCTAGTATTCTAGTGATCTCATCGGGTTTGGCCCCTATTTCATGTAGCAATTATGACGATGAAAAAACTAATGAAACTATGATTATGGTGATTTCTAGGTACCACTGGGTTATGAGTATTATCCCTACTAGTTTCTCGTGTGCATGGGAATAGATATTTGTATGGTTACTTTCACCAAGATACGAGGTACCTAGGAGCCACAACGAGCTAGTTCCTAGAGGTGTTCCCATTTCTAGTGCTCATTGGAAATTTTACAATCATCATCGACATATGGTGTGTTTGGATGAAACAATTCAGTACCTTCTGAATTTTATTTAAAAGTGTCGATTCTTTAAAATAGCTCACTTGAAAACTGATATTATTTAATTTTTCATTTCCTAAAGATTTTTACTAGAATTTATTGTTTAAAAAACATTCAAGATTTTTGTCTTTTAAGGACTATCACATGGAATATTTTTGTGGTGGAATCCTACTGGGCTCTGTCTCACACACTACTTACACCTTTGGGTGTAAGTAGACTTGAAAATGTTTGTTGCAGGTTTTTATAATGCTCGTAGAACTGGTGGTCTGGGTTTCGAGCAGTCCTTAGTGGTGTGGTATTTTGAAGATGGATTGAGGGTGTTTACCCCTTTCCTTGAGGTGGTTAATGGGATATCCATTTTGTATTTCTTCATTTGTTTTAGTCTTTGAGATTTGTACAAACCTTGTTTCCCAATTCTGAATTTTATTAAAGGCTTGTTTCCGGTAAAATTTTAGATTAAATTTATTTATTGTATTTGGTTGTAATATGTTTCTAAACATGGGTAAATAGTTCCCAAACACTCATTTATGATACTCAAGAACTAGTTCCAACCCATGGGTATTTGGAATTCCATTCGGGTCTTTCCACGAATTGGGTCGGGTGACAGTTTTAAAGGTTACCGAATTTGGTTTGGTCACAAAATGAATCTGGTAGCCATCAAAACCAGCACCAAACGAAGCCTATGACAAGGACCAAAGGGCGTTCCATATCCCCATGGTATATAAAAAGTTCCCAGGTATCATAGATTTTGGTCTAGGAATTATTTACCAAAGTATGGATACATAAAACATCAAAAACAATCTACTAACTGAATATGAAAATTCAAGCCAAAAAAGCTTTAAAAAAATACATAACTGAATACATAGGTCTAAACATAAAACAATAGGTCCAAGGACACATAACTTTAACCACAAACAGCTCCAAGGACTACACATGACAGGGTGTCATCTCCCATAAGTTGTCTCTACCACGCCACACCATAGAAGGGAACTAACAACCCGAACCACCATCACTCAAGGCCTTGCCTTTACCTGTGTCAAACATGAACATGTCTAATTACACCCAAGGGGTGTAAGTAGGGTGCAATACTAATAACAATAGGAAACCAAAAATTTATTCCATAGAGTAGGAAATACAAGATAAAAATCATGCCAGTTTTGATATGCAAGAAGTGGTTGGAATAATTTCTAAAGAATAAAATTTTAAATGTAAATAGTTTTCAAAGGGAATTTTCCATGAGTGAACACATTTAAATAATACATGTAAGATAATATATTTTCCAGCCAATACCACTATATGCCAAAGTGAAATACAAAAGATTCAATGAGCACTAGTCTTGGGAACACCCCTAGACACTAGTTAGTTTTGGGCCCCATGTACATCGTATCTCGGTGAAAAGTAACCATAGAAAAATATGTTCTCGTGCACAAGTCACTAGTAGGGAACATACCCATAACCGATTGGTCTCCAACCATCATCAATATATTTCTGTTAGTGTTTTCATTATCCATTTCTCTGTGAAATAAGGATAAAACCGCTTCGAATCACTAGCGTACTAGTATATATCTGCCCCCCTAGATACCCGAGTTTCCCCCTTTGTGATCAAACCATTTTCACATGTTACCAAAAACCATTAGAACATAATCACATTATTTTTGGTCAAAATCATCTCAAAACAGTATCTAAAAATGTTTTCACCACTTACATCACTCAATAAAACCTCTATAATTTCAATAGAATAACTTCACAAAATTTAACAATGTTTTGCACACGAAATCCATTAAAAACACTACTTTGAACACTATGTTCATACCCATATTAACCAAAACTATTTTTCTTTTATAAACATGAAATGGGCTCACAGTTTTTCCCAATTCATGAAAACACACCCTTTCATCCAAAACTACATGGGAAACCCCCAAAAAATTCAAGAATAGTAATAAAATGATAATACCTTTAAAAGAAGTCATGGACGTGAAAATTATCCCCCTTGTAAAAACTTTATTCCCTCAAAAAGCCATAGAAAGGATAAAAGTAAAAAACCAAACCCAACTGAAAGACCATAATGGACTCCTTTTCCAAGTTTCTTCTTCCCCTAAAAGGCCAAAACACCTCAAATTGATCAATCAAGGACGGAATACCCTCACCAACAAAAACATAAACCACTTCCTAAAATGATAAAGCATATTAAAACCACATCCCAAAAAAACACCTCAAACACTATCCTAAAAAGATTCAAGAATCTTACCTAGAATGAACAATGAAAATGAATGAGGTAACCAAAGTCTTACATCAAAAATAATGTTGTTCCCACTCCAATCCCAATGTCTAGTCAAGGAGGAAGTTTGCGGTTAAATAACTCCAAACTAGACTAGATATTTCCAGACCAACACTAGGGAAAAAACCAAGTTACTGATATGGAGAGACACAAATAGACTCCCCACTATAGGGGAAACTCAATTTTTTTTCTAAAATTGAATCGGTACACTAACCGGGGGAGGCCTGAATAGACTCTCGGCATAAAGGGTAAACTTTCATCAGACTTTTCCAAAAGTACTTACATGAGACTCCTAGTGGTTCTTCCCACCATAAGAACCAACCATATTAACCGACTTGCATGGGCCCTCAAAAAAAATACCCCAAAATGTAAAAATATGGCATGACCACATGGTTAGTCCACAAGAATACGATGTGTGTTTTGGAGAAAAGGGTGTGTTTTCATGATTTGGTCCAAACTATGAGCCCATTTAATGTTTTCAAAACAATTTTTGTTTTTATAACTCTTTAATTTTTCAACATTTTACACCCATTCCACTTCCCAATTGGCATCCCATGGTATATTAAAACCACCATATCCATTTGGACCTCATAGGAATCCATAATCATGATGGATTTGGGTTTTTTATTAAGGTATTGATCCAGCCCGTAAGACCATTTCCTTCTTTAAAAAAATATAATTCTTTAATATATCATTCAATTTTAAGGTTTTTTTTTGTGATTCCAACTCTCACCTGAGACCACTTATCCAAGTAACCCCATGCTCGTTTCCCCCTCTTGGAGATCATATTCATCACAAATTAGGGAAAAACTTCTCTGTATTTCTCAAATCATCTAGATTTGAATAGGTAACTTTTTTCTTTCATAACTCCTACATTTTTTACTCTTTTCCCTCTATTTCAGTTCTCAATTGAATTAATTAGCCTTATTCAAAACTCACATTCATTTTTTTCTATCTTTAAATTCATCTAATAGTGTATTTTTGGCGTTTTATTCAAGATATATCAAGTAAGTGGGTTACTTTCCTTCCTTCATTCTCCCATTTTCTTATGATTTCTTCCTTTTTATTAGATTTTCATCCATATTTTCTTAAAGTTACTAATTTATAAAACATAGGGATTAAAATATAGAGTTTTATTTTAGGTTTAGTGGTCTAATATTATGGTTTTAGGTTTTATTTAACTCTTGTGTGGTGTAGTGGTGGTGCGGGTGAACTTTCACACAAGGATTTGGTGTTGTGACATTTTTGGTAGGTGATTCCATGTGTAAGAATTTTTTGATGAGTTGGATTCATTGATTTATTTATTTATAATGTTCATAATATATTTTTTGTGGTGAGAAAACTACTTTTTGTAGAATTGGTTGAGCGGTTAAATTTTAACATAGAATTTTTGTGTAAAAATGTGTGTTTGTCTCGTGTATTCCATGTTGTACCACTTGAGGAAATTTTATGGTTCATGAAATGGTTTTATTAAATGTTTATAGGGATTAAAATTCGGGTTTTATGTCATATTGGAATGCATTTGGTTTTAAAATAGGGTTTTTAGAAGGATTTTTTGTTCAAATCTTGGTTACACTCCTTGTAATTGTTTTATGACGTTTTTAAATGGTTTCTTGATTTTTGTAAGAGGTGAAAATATGTTGGAAAACTATTTCGATAGGAGTGTACTTTTGAAATGGCCCATTTTAATGTGAAATTCTTATTATTTGATGTGTAGTATTTTGGAAATGTTTTATAAAATTGTTTAAATTATTTATTGAAGTGTGAAAGAGATGTGAAATGCGTTGTGGGTTGTTTTGGTGTGAGTATGGTTTCAAAATGAATTTGAATGAAAAAAAATCATGTGACATGTTTGTGGGATGTTTGGTGTGTGTCTAATTTGGAAATGGTATTTGAATGTGAATATGGTATTTCATGGCTTGTTGAACTTTTTTGAGCACAAGAGGTAAAACCCATGTATCTAGGTGGGTGAACGTGTACTAATATGCTAGTGATCTTATGGGGTTTGGCTCATGTTTCACATAGCAAGTTTGACGATGACAACACTAACTAAACTATGATTATGTTGTTTTTGGGGGACCACAAGGTTATTTTAATTATCTATACTAGTGTCTCATATGCACAATAATAGATATTTGTTTGGTTACTTTCATCGAGATATGAGGTACCTTGGACCCACAACGAGCTAGTGCCTAGGGGTATTCCTATTTCTAGTACTCATTGGGAATTTTACACTCATCATCGGCATTTAGTGTGTTTGGATGAAAAAATTCCATAGCGTGTACATTTTATTTAAATGTTTTGACTCTTTAAAATAGCTCACTTGAAAACTATTTTTATTTAAAGTTTCATTTCCTAAATATTTTTACTAGAATTTCATGTTTACGAAGCTTGAATGATTTTTTTATTATAGTGATTTTCACAAGGAATATTTTTTTGGCTACATCCTAATAGGATTTGGATTGCACCCTGATTACACCTTTGGGTGTATGTAGACTTGGTAATGCTTGTTGCAGGTTTGGGTAAATCTCTTAGAACTGTTGGTCCGGGTTTCTAGTAGTCCTTCTTGGTGTGGTATTGTGTCGATGGATTGAGGGTGTTTTCCTCTTTCCATGAGGTGGTTCTTTGTCTTTCCATTTTGACATTATTCTTTTTTGTAGTCTTTGGGATTCATATAAACATTGTTTCCCAATTTTGAATTTTTTGAAAGGCTTGTTTGGGGTAAAATTTAAGATTCGGTTTATTTATTGTATTTAGTTGTATTATGTTTATAAACATGGGTAAATAATTCCCAAGAACTCATATATGATACCTGAGAACTTGTGAAAACCCATGGAGATTTGGGACACACTTCGTGTCTTGCCACAGACTGGGTCAGGTGCTGGTTTTGGAGGCGACCAGATCTGGTTCATGAAAAAACTTTGTACCAACCATGTGGAGCATTCTGTCTAAATGGGAAGCTTCGAATGGTAACATGGGATAGGTTTAATGATTGTGAGGAGACCACGTGGTTTCTAATTTCTCTTAACACACTGTTTTCTAGGTTTCTGCATGGTTACTACTAACCGTGCACAAACCATGCTCTTCAACCTGCCTAGCTCAAATTTCTACCTTTTCTCTAAAAATTACAAGGAAACCCAAGGGAATAACATGATGTCAGTATATAACATTCATGTATGAGATATCATTCATGTAAAAGACTTAAGTGAAGTGTGTGAATCTTGAAAGGGGAAGGTGGATATGGTTCATTCATGTTTACATGTATATTTACCAAACATGAGATATCTAAAGCAAGGATTTCAGCTTCCATGCATTAGACGTCCAAGCATAAAGTGTATTTGAAGAGTTTAAATTGAGAATTTATGAATACTATGGGTTTCTACAAGTATGATATTTTATAAAATATTTATGAACTTTTTATTCACCTCTTTCAAACATTATGTGTATAAAAGACTTTAGTTAGAAAAGAAAATTACAACGCAATCATTTTGTTGGACTAAGGGAACCGATTAGATACAACTGATTAGAGATATTTGAGAATGACCAATATAAAAAAGGTATTTAAATATGTACATGATCAAGTAAGATTCGGGTACACCATAGAGGATGACCATAATTTTATCCTAAGGTGGGACATGACATAAATAAAGGTGAATTATTCAGTTAGATTTGGAGTAGAAGAAGCCTCTCAGTTGCAGCTAGGAGTGGGAGATGGTTGGGAGGTATAATTAACTAAGATAAAAGAATTTGATTTCTAGGGGTATAACCATAATAATCTAGAGGAACAATTAATGGGATGTGAGGGGTATAATGATTTTATGCCTAAATAATTATAGTAATTGAGATAATATTATAGTGGATAGCTCGTGATGTGGTCTATAACCAACATGGTAAGAATTCATCCATTCATATGAACCTTTAAAATAATGGGTCAAGATCTGTTTATTATTATTACTAAATATGAGTTAAGATTAATAGATATCATAGATTTGATTGAAAACCATAACATGTTTAATAGGTTGAATTCAGAGTAAGTAGAATTTGGAAAATCGAGTGTACCACTGATTCGCCCCCTCTCTGTGGAACCTAATCTGGCCTGGGGTACTAAAAGTGGTATTCGAGCAAGTAACCTCTAAAGATCCAATCGAGTATTTATGAATTAAATATTTATGAAAATGAGTAGACAACCCAATATTGGAATTTATTCCAATATTGAGAAGAACATGATGAAAATATAGGTAAGGAAGCTGAAGATGAATCTCAATGTAAATGAAGAGACGCCTCAAATTAGAAGAAATTTTAACGGTATAACATTCAACAATTCATTCAATTATGATTATTATAATGAATCATTATGAAGTTGTGGTGATGAGGTATCACCTAGTGATATAAAATTTTAATTCAATGAAAATATAAAGTAACTTCTTGAATAATTTTTTCATTTTGTTTTTGGAGGCTTCAAGTCACTTCAGAATGAAAAAATAAAGCTGGAAGAATAAGATGATGCAATGACTGAGGCATTGGTTGAAAAGTTTGTATTATCCAAAAATCTCAAAAAAATGAAATAAATGGATGAAATAATTTCCAATTTCAATAAATAATATGATAAACCTATAACATAATATCATTTATATTTTTTTGAGAAATAATTCCATTAGATTGTGTATATTTAATCATTCCACGCATTTGAAAAATTGCACAATGTTTCTATCATTGTCTAAATTTCTCAACTAGAGAATAAATCTAACAGGTTGAAGGAATTTGAAAATTATTTGTAAAAATCAAGAAGAATTCATGAATAAAAAATGATGAATATGTAGAATAATAAGGAAGACAATATGAGAATAATTGAGGATGAGATGAACTCCTTCAACATTAAGTGTTTTGAGTAGGAGGTGAGATTTAAAAATCAAGAATCACAAAAATATGGAGATTCTGAAATTTATGATATAAGATATGCTTACACTGAATTTTCTTATTAATGATTAGGATTAAAAAATGATTATTATATAATACATAGATTAAATGGAATCATCCTCTAAGAAGAAGTTATCATATAACTCAAAAATCATCTTGTATACTAATTTTGTTTCAAGTGATGCTATAGGTTTTAAATCAATATTTGGGAATGTATAGGTGTAGAAAAATGATTATAAACTCCAAAAATATTGGGAGTATGATAAAACATTCATCACGTGAAGTTCTTTAAGATGTGTCCAAAATAGTGGTGGTTCCACTCAAAATAAACAAGGTACATAATCTGTAAAACCAAGAAACACTACACCAAAAATGAAAGAAACAATAATCATAAGTAATTGTTGGTGTTGATATAAATTTGGGCCCAAGGCATTGGAATACTAGAATAACATATAAATTTTTGAAAATAATATAAGAGATGCATTTAGTGGGAGAAAATAAAAATAAAAGAGATGACTTGTACTAGAGAAGAGAAATCAATAGACAATGATTCTCACTACAATGAATAGATTTAAATGTTTTGATTTTTTATCGAGATATTGTAATAGAATTGGTCACTGTTATAATGAGTTCTGGTGTATACATATCACGCACCAATCATATAAATATGTGAAGAGAATACTATAATAAAAGGTATGGCATGTAATATGAGAGGGTGAAAAGTCAATCTGGAGATATAACCAATATAAGAAGATCGTTAAACCAATTTTCACTAAGAAGAAAAAATGATCGATACTCTCCTATATCAAACGAGTAGTAAAATTAGTCAATAAAATTACTATCTATTTAGAAATTTAATTCTTAATTTGAATAAATACAAAGAAAATATGATTCTGAACAATATACATGCCAAAGTGGATGATTTTAGTTTAGTGGTTTTTTGTTGGTCCTGTGAAATATATGCACACAACGCCTACACTTCCTAGTATAACATGTCATTTCCAAGAAACATGGATGAGTAAAGAGTGAATCTAGGTGAGTAAATGAGATCAGTTACTCTAATAAATAAGGGTCAGAATGATATGAAATACAAGGAAATTTCTTTTAGATATTATGAGAAGAAAGAATTCATGGTTCTTTGGCCAGAACAACTAAAATTGGATAAGAAATTTGAAGAAGATGAAAAACATGTTGTAGCTAAAGGAATGAAATTTAGTACAGAAACTAAGGATGAAAAATATATTTCACATATAGAATTAGTTTAAGGCATGAAAGAATATGGTCAAATAGATGAGACTCCAATGAAAATATTGTTTCCAATGAAATATTTCCTTAGTGAGATTGGTAGAAATAAATGGACTATATTGTGAGAATGCTCTTAATTTGAATGGTGTTTTTGAGAAACTATGAGGTACCTCGTTATTTCATATTATTTTATGTGTTTTTAAAATAAATATATAGGGAATTAAAGGACATGTTTTAGGTTGTCACCTCTAGAAACAATGATGAGATTGTACTTCATGGAGCTACTGGCTTCCATGATAAAGAAGAAATGTGTGTATCCCTTAAGGGTGATAAACCTTGAGAATTAATATGAGATACTTGGGAAATATTCAAAATTAAATTTCATGGTATGAAAATCACACATTCATCCCTTGTTCATAATTTTTTTATATTATAAATTAAGGGGGAGTTCTTGGTTGATGATAATATGAGACAAAGGTGGAGTCATGTCTTGTAAACCCGAACTTTCTAATGTTTTTTTGAATTATGTGAAGGATTTAGCATCTCAATGATAAATATGATTATTTATAACCCCCTTATAACACCCCAAACATTTTATGGTATCATTCTATTAAATACATTAAATTAATTAGATAGCCTATATTGAATTAAAAATTTAGCCTTTGTGAAACAACACTTGGTTATTTATCGGAGAAATCCATAACCTAGCCATTAAACATAAATATCCACATCTATGTTTTGAATTAAAAAAAGGGTCATCTACAGTTGTGATCAGTATGTTATTTGGAGTTTGGTATAATCAAATTGTTTTTTGATGAATAGTAACACACAATTATTAATAGTAATATGACTCTTATAAATAGTAAATAATTATAATATTTTATTTTCCTAATGTTATAAGGTAATGAGATGTTTATTAATTTTTTAAGATATTGAAAAATGATTTACATATTTAAAATTTTAATTTTTGAATAATATATAATTTTATCTAAAAATAAAATTAAAAATATCTAGAAAATTCTTTTTAAAAAAGGGAGTTCATTTTTGAATTCTACACATCCAAAAATGGTAAGGGTGAATTTTCTAGATTTTCCTAAAATAAAAGAATTTTAATGAATAGTAAAAATAAAGTTTTGAGTTTTTGATAGTTTAATGACATCATAATGATTTAATAATTAATATAAAACGTTGGTAATATTTTTTATAGTAAAATATGACATGAGGTGTCCCAAGTGGCTAAAACCATGGGAAAATACCATGGATAAGCCCATGGTTTTGCAAAAACCACTAATGAGGTGTCCCTTTAAATTAATAAAAAACTCCCTATCATTTAATATAAATACCCACTCATCACTTTGTTTTATTTAATTAAAAATCAACAATACTAGAATATATGGTAGTTTTACCTCCCTAGTAGTCATCCCAATGTGTCCTCAAGGCCCCAAGGTCCCAACCTTCATGTTTTGGGTGTTACTTTACAAGGTAAGGAATATACCACCCTTCTCATTTATTAAAGCTTTAATTTAATGTTTTCTCTTTTATTTTCAATTGGATTATGTTGGTATATGTCATTAAATATTCCCGTTTCTATCCATATTATGTAATAATTATATGATACCCCCTTTCTCTAATCAAATTATTTTATTAATTATTAAGTGATGTCGTCAGGCTACTGAATTTTTGTGAGGGATTTCTCAATTTTTCTTTTATTTCGAGTTCCTTTATTTTATTTTCTTTCATCCTCTCCCATAATAAAAATGATATTATTATACTAGTTCCTTAAAATAACTGGAGTTTTATTTTTATAATGGAATATTTCTTCACCATCTAACTTTTAGATTCCTCTTATACTAAAAATCAAAACATCATACGAGATGTGTTAATTTATCACATTCAAGGACGACAGGTTCTCAATTCTTATTACCATCATCAAATAGGGGCATAAAACCATTTTTATAGATGAAACTGATATGAATATATGTATTTATTCTTATTAAATGTTCTTAAATCCTTACATAATCATAATATAAATTAATAATACAAAACAAGCTCATTAAGCACAAAACTGCCAATTAAACCAAGCGTTTATCATTATCTTTTATCAAACAAGTCATCCTCATGGTATGTAACCAAAATTATTATAAGATAATTTATATCTCTATAAATATAACTAATAATATATATTAATAATTATAGATTCTTAACCACATTACAAATGAACTTCCATTCATGAATACAAGTAAAATGATCTTGAAAATCCAAGGAAGAAAATGTTCCCGAAACAATAAAATGGAACCTCTTAAACCCAACTAAAAACGCATGAATAAACCTAATAATGTCATAATAAATCAATTATATATTTATGATTTTATGGATTTATTAATTAATGAATCTAAATTTTATTATTCAGGTTATTAATATCAATCAAGAACACATTTGGGCAGAAGGTAAGGGGTTTCTTATCTCACTTTTAATTCCGTAAGATTTCCATTTTTTGACTCTTATTTACTGCATGTGGTGTATTTTGTACTACCATTTGATATATATTATCATGATTCTATTTATATTCATTGTATTATGTGTTTCATTTGGTTGTTATTAATTTTTGGTCACATGATTTGACTGATTACAACGTGGTTTGGGACTTTGTCTCACTTTCCTTTTCATTGAGACTTACTTGGTACTATACACATAATATTTCTTATGTGGTATATCCACTTTCCATTTGATATCACTTTTCATTTTAAATTGTAATTATATTATATATCCATATTCTGGTTTCATGGATATAATTATTTCTTAAGATGTATAGCATTTCACCTACGATGTTTATATGGAAAGTTATTTTAACTATGGAAATATTGATGAATCTGTACTCTCTACTTTATACGAATATTGAGAAGGAATATTTTACTTGTTATAAATATATTTATAAAGAATGTTTTGGACTTTAAGTGATGGGAAGGGCCCAATATATCCCCTCTATGCATCAATAGGTCTCATTAGACAAATCAGTTGGCAACATATCCTTTGAGTTTGTTTCAAAAAATCAGATGGGTTTCTACCAAAAGACTTAAAATGTTACGACAATATTGTTGTATCATGTTCAAAATACATAAATTTAAATTAATAAGAATATATCTTTACTAGTTTTCAGCTATTACCATCCATGAGGTTTTCACTATGATAAAACCTATGGATTCAATTTCATTCTCTGTTTATTAATGGTACATGTTTTCCATTTATTCACTATTCCATATTGACTATGCCAAATTGTTTATGATTTTGTTATTGTTTATTCATGCTTCCTCTATTAGTAACCCTTAATAAGGATTTGATCTCTCCTCTATAATTTTTTACCTTCAAAATATTATGAGGAGAAGACCCTATATTCAGTTGTCATGGATGTAGTTTTTTAGTTTTCATTATGTATTTTATTGTGTTACCTTTCCCAATGTAACAAGAGCATATTGGATCTTTCAGTTGTCATAGATTAGGGAAAAAACTCTTAAGATAGTCATTGAGTATAAATATACAAGAGAATATTGGTATTTTGGTAAGGAATAGAATATGTGGATCTTTCTAACAAATACATCCATGTCTGTATACAAACAAGTAGAGGTGGCTCTGACACAGATGTACCTAGGAGTGAAATCTCTGACAATGAGTGTCGGGCTTGACCTGGGGTATCCTGGTGCATGAAAACAAGACTTTTTCACTCTTGGTCTGACTCTCCTGGGAGATATGCTTAGTATAATTCACATTTTCTTTACAATCCATTATGAAGGATTGGAATGTATATTTTTCCTCAGAGAAACCATGTCTATGAGATTATATATACATAGGATTTTAGTTTATGCTATGTAATTTTATAGTCGATATTATAAATTATGATTCATAACCTAATCTATTGAATTAAATTATTTATAAATGGGGCCTAATGGAAAAGTGGAATCAATACTCAAGGAAAATGTTCGGATTTCCCCACTGATAAAGTCAACATAGTCAATGTTGGAGTGGATTATATCAAGACCATATTGGGTAAAATTAATCAGGTTGGGAAGAATAACCGTGATACAACATTGTTGGATCATTTCACACGAAATAATTCCCCATATTTTAGTGGGACTACTAATCTAGTGGTATCTGAGTAGTGGATAAATCCCTTGAGTAGATATTCATGGCATTAAGGTGCAATGAAAATGAAAGGTAGTGCTAGTAGTTTATTGTCTCAAGAGTGACGTTAATCAATGGTGTCTCTTGATCCAAAATACCATAGAGGAATTGGAAATAGAAGATATGGAATGGAGGACATTTAATGAAATATTATTCGACAAATATTTCCCTTGTGAAAAATGAACCGAAATAAAGAGGAAATTCCTTGGGTTGAAGAAAAGGGAAGAAGACAGTGTGGAAGAGTATGATTCTACCTTCACAAGATTATCCAAGTATGCTATAGATTACGTACATGTATCATAAGATAAGATTGATCTTTTCTTTGAAGGTCTCAAGACAAGTATTCAATGGCCATAAAATTCTCAAAAAAAATTCATCATATGATGAAATTATATTATGTTCCATCAAAACAGTGAAGGAATTTTCTAGATCAAATTTTTTCAAGGGAAACCAAGATAAGAATCGGTACTCTGATAACCATGGAAAAGGTAAAGTGATAAAGAAGAAAAATGGAATGAATCAATTCACATTATGAAATAACTGTTGAAATAATCATCCTAGGAAATTCTTGATGGGAATTGGAGTCTACTATAAGTGTAAAAAAAAGGGTCATCGATCAAATGAATGAAAGAGGAAGAAACAAGTCAATGTTATAAATGCTAAAACTGTAGAGAGATCTGACAATATGCCAATGAGTGTTCTAAGTGTAAAGGAAACTTTCCTCAGAAAATGGTAATAGAGTAAGAGAAAGATTAAAAGATTATAACCGCATATGTCGAAGTTCCTAATGATTTTGTGAAAGGTAATTTAATTTTTTCCTTATACTTGTCCAATTCATTATTTGATTCTGAATCATCATAGTCATTTATATCTTCCCAATTTTCCAAGAAAATTTGACTTGTCCAATTTGATTAAATAAAGGTGTTGTGAATCAAAACTTCTAGGGGACGTATCATTGAAACAAAGGAGTGTCGATCAGTCCCCCTCATTACACATAAACTTTCTTTAGATTCTAACCTTATCATCATACCAATGATTTACTTTGATATAATTGTCGGTATGAATTGGCTGTCAAATTATGATTTGAAGATATATTTTATGAAGGAAGTTAAATTTTTTGAACATTTTGTAGAATACCTTATATTTAGAGCAAAAACCTCACCATTAGATATTTATCTAGATCTACCCAGTAGCTCTACTTAATGTAATTCTTGGAGAGGAAGAAAACCTAATATATATGGGCGAGGAATGAAATCTTCAAATTTAATATGTATATATAGTGAAATAATACATTTACATTTTTCTATAGGATTTACTAGGACATCCTCTAGAGTAAGAAGTTGAGTTATCTATTAATTTAATTCTTGGTGCATGACCTATACCAAACACTACCTATTGAATGACCACATTGAAATTAGTGAAGCTAAAGAGACAACTAGAGGAATCGAGTGAAAAAGGATTTATTCAACCTATAATTTCTCCATGGGGAGCCCATATCCTCTTTTTCAAGAAGAAAGATGGATCCATGAGGATGTGCATTGATTACAATGAAATTAGTGATATTACAATTAAGAATAAGTATCATCTTCCACGAATTGATGATTTATTTGATCCACTTCATGGAGAAAAATATTTTTTGAAGATTGATCTTTGATCTGGATACCATCAGCTGTTTGTGAGGAAGGAAGATATTCCAAAGACAAAATTTTGAACCAGGTATGTGCATTATGAGTTTACAGCGATTCCTTTTGGATTGAATAATGCACCCTCTATTTCTATGGATCTAATTAAAATAGTTTTCAATGAATATCTTGATGACTTTGTTGTGGTCTTTATTGATGACATCTTGGTATAGTCCAAAAGCAATGAAGACCATGAGAATCACTTGCATATTATTCTAAAAACTCTTAGAAGAAATAAATTAATGGAATGTTTAGAAAATGTAAATTCTGGCTTCAATCAATTTCTTTTACTGGCCATATTGTCTCTAAGGATGGGATATTATTTGATACTACAATGATAAAGGCAATCCAAGAATGTCACATACCACCGAACATAACCAAGGTATGTAGTTTTATTGGGTTAGAAGGTTACTATGAACATTTTGTTCAGAATTTTTCCTGAATGGATAACCCACTAACCAAGATCAAACGTAAAGTGGTTAAGTTTGTATGGATGAAATAATGTACATAATGGTTCAAAGAGTTTAAAGAAAGATTGGTCAATGCTCCAATTTTGACTCTTCCATCTGGAAATGATGGATTTTTGATATATAGTGATGCATAAAAGAATATACTAGGTTGCATCCTTATGAAAATATGATAAATTTACTACTTATGCATCAAGGTAGTTGAGGAATCAAGAGAAAAATTACCCAACTCACGATCTTGAGATAACAGTCGTAATCATTGCTCTAAAAATTTGAATACATTATCTCTATTGTGAAAGATGTGAGATATATATGGATCACAATTGTCTGAATTACATTTTTACAAAGAAAGAACTCAACATGAGGCAAAGGATATGGGTTGAGTTACTCAAATATTATGATTTTTCAATACACTACCACCCAAGAAATGAAAATAAGGTGAAAGATTCATTAATCAGGAAAGATCGTGGTCTTATGACCCAAATGAGGATTGAGAGAGATCCTATATTCATGGATCTACTGTAGATGCATATGGGAATTGTTAAGGAAGGGGACACATCTTGCCTCTTTCAAATAATTGCTAAATCATATTTACTAAATAAGATAAAAAGCACCCAATATGATGGTGGGAATCTAAAAAAGAAAATTAATGATGTTAAGGATGTGAGATTGGAAGACTTCGTGTATAAGGAAGGAGTTCTGAATTTTTGGAATAGTTTATGTGTTGCATCAGTACCTGAGATAAAAGGGGAAATATTAAATGATGATCATAGATAAAATTTTTCTATTCACCCCAGTATCACCAATATGTATAGAGATCTAAGGGAACATTTTTTGCGGGATAATATAAAGTGAGAAATTGGTGACTATGTGCCAAGGTGTCTTGTTTTTTAACAAGTGATGGAAGAGAGACAACATTTTAGAGGGGGTATGAATCATCTACCTATTAATATGTGGGTGTGGGATGAAATTACAATGGAGTTTTTCATAGGAATACCGAGGACACCTAGAAGGAATAATTCAATATTGGTAATTGTTTATTGTCTCACAAAATCATCACATTTCCTTGGTATAAGAGAGGACTTACCACTTGAGTGCCTTGAAAGACTTTATATTAATGAATTTTTAAGACTTCATGGTGAACATCTATTGATTGTGTCCAATAGAGATCCTCGGTTTGCATAAAAATTCTTGAAAATTCTCCAGAAGTATTTGGATACAGAGCTTCATATGAGTACTGTTTATCACCCCCAAACCGACAGACAGTCTGAAAGGACTATTAAAAAACTAAAAGACATGTTGACATCATTTTATCTTGAATTTCATGGTATATGGGATCAATAATTTCCTTTCGTGGAATTTTCTTACAATAATATCTTCCATTATAGCATTAAAATTGCGCCATATGAAGCATTATATGGTAAGAGGTTTCGAACTCCAGCTTGTTGGGATGAAGTTGGTGAGAGGAAAATTTTAGACCGAGAACATATCGAAGAGACAACTACAAAGGAAAATAAAATTCAGGACTATATTAATGAAGCCCAAAGTAGGTAAAAGAGTTATGCTCACAATTAGAGAAAGGATTTATAATTTCAAGTAGGAGATCATATCTTTCTAAAAGTATCTCCATGGAAGGATGTCTTACTATTCGGTAAGAAAGGGAAACTAAGCCCCAGGTACATCGGGACGGTTGATATTTTGGACAGGATTGGAGTTATAGCTTACTATTTAGCAATTCCCCCAAGTCTCTCCAAAGTTAATAATGTTTTCCACGTGTCATTGTTAAAGAAATACATACCATCCCCAACGCATGTACTCACTCATGAAGAAATAGATCTGGAACCTTATTTTTCATACTGTGAAAATCCTATTGACATTCATGACACAAGGGAGAAGGTATTGATAATTTAGACCACTTATATAGTAAAGGTTATTTGGAGAAACCATAAAATTGATGAAGCAATGTGGGATACAGAAGATGTTATGAAGAAGAGACACCCACATCTTTTTGAAGGGCTTTATACATGAAAACTTTTGAGGGCGAAATTTCTGAAGGTTGGAATAATATAACACCCAAAACATTTTATAGTATCTTTCTCTTAAATACTTTCAATTCATTAGATAGACTATATTTAATGAAGCATTGAGTCTCTATGAAACAAATCTTGGTTATTTATAGGAGTAAGTCATAAACATTCCATTAAACATAAATTTGCCACATCTGTGTTTTGAATTTGAAAAAACAATCATCTATAGTTATGATCAATAAGTTATTTGGAGTTTCATTGAATCAACTTATTTTTTTTATGAATAGAAACATACCCTCATGAATATTATTATGACCCTTATAAATAGTAAATCGTATTATTATTTTATATTATTAAGGTTATAAGGTAATGATATGTTGCTAAATTTTTCAAGATATTACAAAATGAGTTATATATTTAAAATTGTTATTTTTGAATAAATTATGATTTTATTTAAAAGTTAAATTAAAAATATATAGAAAATTATTATAAAAAAATAGATTTCTTTTTTGAATTCTACACGTCAAAAAATGGTTTGGGTGAATTTTTTGGATTTTTCAAAAATTCATGAATTTTTTGTGAATAGTAAAAATACAGTTTTGAGTTTTTAGTAGTTTAATGACATCATAATGATGTAATAATTAATATAAAAGAATTTTCGTCTTTTGTACATTAACATATGACATGAGGTTTCCCATGTGGCTAAAACCATGGGAAAATACCATAGTAAATCTAATGGTTTTTCAAAAACCACTAATGAGGTGTCCCTTTAAATTAATAAAAAACACCATCTCATTTACTATAAATACCCACTCATCACTTCGTTTTCATTTCATAAAAATCCATAATACTCAAATAATTGGACGTTTTACCCCCTAGTAGTCATCCCATGGTGTACTCAATCCCCCCAAGTTCCTAACATTCATGTTTTGGGAGTTACTCTATAAGGTAATGAATCTACCACCCGTCTCTTTTCTTAATGCTTTCATTTTATGTTTTCTATTTTATTTTAAATTTAATTATGTTGGGATATTTCATTAAATATTTCCCTTTATGTACATATTATGTAATAATTATGATATACCACCTTTATCTCATCAAACTATTTTGTGAATTATTAAGTGACGTCGTTAGGCTGCCGAATATTCGTGAGGGATTTCTCAATTTTTCTTTTATTTCGAGTTCCTTTCTTTTCTTCTATTTCCCCCTATAAAATCATCAAAATTCTATTATAATTCCAGTACCTTACATGAACTATAGTTTTATTATTCTAATCTAACATTTCATCATCATCTCTCTTTCTCCCCTCCTCTTATACTAAAAATGAAAACACCATCCGAGATGTGTTAATTTATCACATTCAAGGATGACATGTTCTCAATTCTTATTACCATATCCCAATCAGGTCATGAAACAATTTTTATGGTTTAAAACGATCATAATATATGTATTTCATATTATTAAATATTCTATAATCTATACATAGTCATAATATAAAATAATTATACAAAACAAGTTCATTATGCACAAAACTGCCAAGTAAACAAAGTGTTTATCATTATCTTTTATCAAACAAGTTATCCTCATGGTATGTAACCAAAATAATTATAAGATAATATATATATCTATAAATTTCAATAATAATATATATTAAAAATTCTCTAGGCTTAACCACATTACAAATAAACATCCATTCATGAATACAAGGAGACCGATCATGAAAAACCATGGAATAAAATGTTCTAAAATAATAAATTTGAACCTCCTAAACCCATAAAAAGGGCATGAATAAACCTAAAATGCTTATAATAAATCAATTAAATGTTTATTAGGTTCTATAATTATTCTTTAATGAAGATAAATTTTATTATTCAGGTGATTAAGATCAATCGAGAACACATTCAAGAATAAGTTAAGGGGTTCCTTGTATCATTTTTAATTCCATGAGACCTTGCATGTGGTGTATTGTGTACTAACGTTTCATATAAATTTTCATGATTATATTTATAATAGTTTTATTTTGTGATTAATTTGGTGGTTTTTAATTTGTGTTCATCCGACTCGATTGATTACAATGTAGTAAGGGACTTTGTCTCAGTTTTCATTTCATTGAGACTTACATGGTATTGTGCACCTAATATTTTTTATGTGGTGTATCCACTTCCCATTTGATATCAGTTTTCATTTGAAAGTTTTAATTACATTATATATCCATATTATGGATTCAAGGATATGATTATTTCCTTAAGTCGTATACCATTTAACATACGATGTTTATTTGGAATGTTGTTTTAGATATAGAAATATTGATGAATCCGTATTCTCTACTCTATACAGATATTGAGAAGGCATATTTTAATTATATTAAAACTATTTATAAATAATTATTGGGAATTTAAAGGATGTAAAGGGCCCAGTATAGACCCTCGATGCATCGACAAGTCTCATGGGACAAATTACTTCGCGACAAATCCTTTGAGTTTGTTTCCAAAAATCAGATGGGTTTCAACCCACAAACATAAACCATTATGATGGTATAGTGGTATCATGTTACAGATACATTATTTCCAATTAATAATCATATCTCATTATTCATTTTCATCTATTACAATCCATGAGGTTTTCACTATGACAAAACATATGGATGCAGTTTCATTCTATGTTTATTAATGGCTCATATTTTTCATTTATTCACCATGCAATATGAACTATGCCAAATTGTCTATGATTCAGTTATTATTGATTCATGCTTCCTCTATTAGCAACCCTTAATGATAATTTGAGGTCACCCCTTTCATTTTTTTATCTTCAATAGTTCATGACGAGGAGACCATATATTGAGTTCTCATGGATTCAATTTTTTAGTTTTCATTATGTATTGTATTGTGTTACCTTTCCCAATGTAATATGAGTTACATGTATGTATCAAGTTTATTCAAGACTACTAAACTGATCATTCCTTCCGTATTTCATTCCTTTTACCCATTTAAATGTATTTATTAATGCATCGGCTTAGAGATTTTAGGGTCGGGGTGTTACACACTTGGATTAGAATTGAAACATTCTGAGAATGATTTCACATGCATTACTGTTTATGGATATCATTGAAAACCATGTTCATGTCTCTCTTTTTTTCTATACCAGGTTAGCTCAAGTTGACATAGAATATATTAATGTCCATTTTCTAAGATTACATTGTGAAATTATCAATATCTTAGTGATATTCAAGAAATAATCATCAAAGGGAGGAGAACGTGTCTTTGAGAAAATCGACACTCTTTCTTTGAATTTGGTTTCCAATAAGGGGAAGAAACGTTTGACCAGACATATTGAATTTAGAATATGTGAATAGGATAATGACAAAAAAATACAAAGGGCGTGATTGCAGGGCCTAATGTTTCATTTTTGGAAATTGTGTGTTGATATGTTTTTGGTGAGTTTGGATAAAATTCAGATTCTTAAATAATTTTTATTGATTCATCTAATGGTATTGGATGTCACACTTGTACAATTATCATTAGAAAACTCTGATGATTGTTTGTACTGATATTAAATTCAAATACATGTGTTAAGAAGTTGTTTTTTATAGTGGGACACTCAAGAGGGGGGTGGGGGTTACTTGAGTTCCTCATAATGTTTTTTAAAATGTATTTAAACAAAAACCCAAAATAGAATAAAAGACAACCCATTCAAACAAAGTTTCAGATTTATAAAAGTATTGATATTTTAAAATATTTCTCAAATAGTGATTAGTTCTCAGTTGAAATAATATGAAATACTATTTTAACTTTTGAAATAAATTTGATGAATGAAATTATATTATATTCACTATATAAAATTAAATATCAATATGAAAGAAAGTTTTTCAGATTTATATTATTAAATTATTGAAATGACAACATTAAAAGGCATAGTGGTAATAATAACAAGAGGTCCAGTCTCCATCCGAGACTTAGTCCTCTCCACTTGGTGATCACCTAGCATGAAGAAGATTATAGACATAAACTTGACAAAAATCGGGATCGAGGTGTAAAATAGCACATAAAGTGTTTTCCAAGTCACAAATACCGCTTCTATATGTTTTGTGGGAACGATAAATGTTATAGGACACATTAGGAAATCATCCACTATTAACCATGTGAATAAAAGGTGTCAAAAAGACAAATTGAGAAGATATCTTTGTATCTTCTAGTTATTCATAAGAGTCGGTGTGGGTCCATAAAATAGAGATAATCACACAATACATGTAATGTAAATAAATTTCGCAAAAAAAGCATATAAAAGAGTAGAAGGGACAGTGTTTCTTTATATGATATGTGTTTTATCTTCATCACTCCATGAAGGTAGCTTGAAATGAATCTCGAGTCATTTCTTGGAATTCTGTTGCAAAAAACGTTTTGTAGAAGCTTATGTCTTGTGTTTTTTTAATTATCCAAGTGAACAACAATCTTCTTCTTCATGTGTTCCTTGAATGTTTGAAGTATAATCTTGTGCACATGCCATACAAAATCTTTTGGTTTGACTCAATTATTGAGTAATGTTCATTCTCATATATCGGTAGATAAACCTATATTTTTGATTGATTATTTCCTTGATACACTACAACCAACAAGAAACATGTTCTTGATCATGTTTTGGTACCTTTTATCTCATACTACGGTCTAAAAAAATTTAAATGGTTTCTAAAAAATGATGGAAAAAGGCCATTAAAATAATCAGTAGTATTATGTTTCAAAAATATGACTATTCAAAATTTTAAATTTAAAAAGTAAAAGGAAAGCTATTGGTAAGTATTTTGAGTGGTGAGTCTAGTTCTAGAACTGTGGATCTTTAGAATGGTGATTCTTTGGAACAATGAGTCTTTGGAATAGTGTCTTTAGAATGTATAGTCTTTGTAATGATGAGTCTTTCGAACATTAATTCTTGGTAACACTAAGTCAGAATTAATGTGGAATCCAAATCAGTGCGTTCGGAGTAGTGATTTAGGATTAGTGAGTTAGGAGTGGTGAGTCATGAGAACTGAGTCATATTTAGCGATAAATCTGGAGTGGTGCATCAAGAATGGTGAGTAAGGAGCGGTGAGTCAAGAGTGGTGAGCCATCCATATCAGTGAGTTAGAGCAGTAACTCAAGAATGGTGAGTTGGACTTATAGCAATCTACCAATCAGTCTTATAAGTCCAAAATCTAACATAACAAAGTAGACTCATTAGAAACATAGTTAAACATGATTTATGATTATTAAAACTAGGAAAGTTCAATAATAGTTCTCTCTTTATGATAAAAAATAATGACATTATACTTAACCAATACAATATAAAACAATAGATAATCACTCAAATTTTATTAGAGTATAAAGAATAATCATAAATTATATCTAAGAGAAAATATATTATGTTGTCAAAGAAACAATAAATATCAGAGACAAACTATATATAAAATAAATCATATGCCATAGCAATATAGTACCACTTTTGGGATTATCAAAAGGTTAAAAACCGAAAATAAAAGTATTAAGTCAAAATTATTTTATGTATATAGATAAATATGGAATCCCACATTTTTATTACATAACTTTTCATTTCATTTTACAAATAGAGGATCTTTAAAGTTTAGTGTCTTGTAAATCAGGGACATAAAACATTAAAACATAAAACTTTATTCTAATCCAATTTTAAGGCTTCATAAAAGGTTCATCCTAAGTACAATTACTTCATATAATAACCTTGAGAGAAACATTAATGGAAAGGGGGAGCAGAAGGCCCAGTAAGGGAAGCAAGGGAATCAGTTTACTTGGGATATCAATAAGAACATGATGAAAAACATAAAGACATGAGAAATAGAAGAATAGTCATATAATAACAAAAAAACATGAATAATAACATGAATATGTGGCTAAAACATTTAATTTAGACATTCATGAACATATCACCAAGGAAAATCCCCTAGGTGTCATAAAAATTACCAAGGTTATTCTCCAAGGTATTGTAAAACATGTAATATCTAGAGATTAAATTCTTTACCCAATGCATTGGAGTGTTATCAGGGTGAACCCTTAATATGTATTTATTTTCATATTATCCACATAGATCATAATCAAACATTTCATAAATAATAGATACAGAATAAAATAAATGGGTTTCATTTCAAAATCGTGACGTTTTAAAAGTGCTTAAAAACATGATCATTATGGCATTTATAACCCATGGAAAAGGAATGGGGGTTTCATGTATGTAAGTTACAAAATAAAATATATCATTTTTATTTATTTATGAATACCCCCAGACACTAAATATGTTTGGGTATTCAGATAAATACAATAAGATAATTTCTTGAGAAAAGAGAGAGATATTTTGAGACGAAATTTCTGCAGCATAACGACTATATAACATGGTTTTATAAAACATTAAAAAGATAGGGGACAAGGGTCACCCACTCATAAATAACTCATAAGAACGTATAGAGATAGAATAAAATTAAAATAAGATCATGTTATGGATTTTTGAATGATATACCACATGAAAATGAAACATGAAAGAAAAGAGAAGATGCGATTTCTTTTATGAAAATTCGGAAGCCTAACAACGTCACTTAAAAATTCATAAAATCCATTGACGAGAGTAGAAATGGAATATCATCATTTGGAAATAAAACGGATAGAAATAAGGATATAGAATAACATACCCCAACATATTAATATGGAAACTAGAAGACATAACATAAAGGAAGTCATGACTTAAAAGGGGTAGGTGAAAGGTTCCCTTACCTTGAAGAGTAACTTCTAAAGCATGAAGGTTGGGGCCCTGGGGGTCATGAGGGAACCTTGTGAGGACTCCTTATGAGGTAAGAAGACAATAAATTCCTTTAGGAGGAATTTGGAATGAAATTAATGAAATAATTTGTTGGTATTTATAGAAAAATTGAGGGAATAATTTACTAATTTCCAAGGGACACCTCGTTGGTGGTATTAGAAAAACCATGGGGTTTCCCATGGTATTTTCCCATGTTATTGGCCACTTGTGACACCTCATAACATATCTTACTTTTCAAAAGTCTACCATAATTATTATATCATGATTACATCATTTATGATGTCATTAATCAAACTAAATCTCAAAATTGTATTTTTACTAATCATTGAAAAACAAAAAAAGATTTAAAAATCTCAAAAATTACCCTAACCTAATATCGATGATTTGAATTAAAAAATGAACTCAATTTTATGAAAATAATTTTCTAAATATTTTTAATTTTATTTTTAAATAAAATCATTATTTATTAAAAAAATAACTCTAAAACTATAACTTGTTTTGTAACACCTTGAAAAAGTAATCAAGGTCCCATAAAATTAGCATATACCATAAGAAAATAAAGTAACAATTTATGATTGCATTTTACGAAAATACATTTACATTATAAATTATTAAAATAATCATAAAATTGTTAATAAATTATTTATAACATACAAAAATACAAATAATTATATAATGATCAATTTTTCACTTTTAAGATGTCTAAATTGTATTTATACATTCATGGGTGGAGTTTATATATTTTTTTTGGCCAATTTACATTTCATTAATATTTTTAAGGGTAATTACTATTCCAAATGGTTAGGATAATATTCTCTTAAAAAATTAAGAAGGCCTCATTGGACTCAAAATATCAAACTGATCACAACAACGTATGTTTTTTTCTTAAATCATTACACAGAAAAAGTTATTTAATAATAAAATATTTTTTACTATTCATCATAAAAACACAATTCATCAAATAATATTCATCAAGAAAACATTATTCATCAAACACTATTCATCAAATTGAAGCTTCTTAGAAATTTTGTAAAAATTATGCCTAGGTTAATTTTGGCATTTGAAATTCAAAAATGATGTTTATTTTACCATAATAATTCTCTATATATAAGAAATATTTTAAAAGTACAATTTTTACTTCTAAAATCAATTTATCAAAAAAAAATTAATTAAACATATACTCTATTATGAAAAGCTATTACAAAAACCAGAATGATGATATAACAATTTTATTTGTACCAAAAAATTACACAAAGTATCTAAGGCCTCATTACATAACCCCTTATAACACAAGCACAAAACCTAAGTGTAAGGTGTGAAATGCTGAAAGAATCCTGGAGAGGCTCAGACAACATTGACCAAGTGTTGATTTCTATTAGCTTGAACTTATCCCTTAGGTGATTCTGTTCATGATTCACATGTGAAGCTGTTCTTAGGATTGGTCGAGAGCAAAGCCTAGTGATGCAACCTCCATCCCAAGCTCCGACAGATGGGCTTCGTATGACCCGAGTCTACTGGATGAGGCCATCAATTATTTTCTCTATATTAATTAACCAAGATAACTTGTATTTATAAACAATAATCGTAATTTTTAGAGTATACTTTCCAACGTTCATATTTACCAATGACTATATAACAGTGGAAACCCAACGATATCATTTTATTATACCCACTTCATTAATTAAAGGACATTGTTATTTTGAGTATGAAATAAAACAACACCCAAATTTAGGAAACTAAAATTAATTAAAATTTTGGGTCACTACATTCTTCCAACCTTAATAAATTTCAACCTAAAATTTTTCTCTTATTAGAAATGTGTTACTATTGTGATTCTTATAATTATAAAGTAATTTTATGTATTAAAATTCTTGCTTAAAACAAATATTATTCATTAAGAATAACTTCATTTCCTATAAATCCTTCATAATGGTTCATAAAAAGCTTATTGTTAACCAAAAATATCCCTCGAGAGTATCAAAGAAGGATTGAATCATGGCTCATTGTCGTGTACGAGGATACATAGGTCAAACCCAAAACTTCATGCTGGAGTTTTCACTCCTAGCTACATCTATGCCAGAGCCACATCAACTTGTTCTTATCCAGAGAGGGATTTATTTGTTCGGAAACCACTTACTTAATATTTCATCAAAATAACAAGAATCATTCCTATATTTAAATTTATCTATAGGGTTCTTCCTAATGTTTTCATATCCTAGTTTCCATAAATAACTAAACTATCCTTTGATACCAACTATGGCATCTAACCTTTTTATTACATAACTTTTCATTCAATTTTTCAAAGAGAGGATCATTATAGTTTAGTGTCTTGGAAATTAGGAACATAAAACATGAAAACATAAAAATTTCTTCTAATATAGTTGTAAGGATTCATCAAAGGTTCATCCTACATACAATTACTGCATCTCATAAATTGGAGACATACATCAAAGTAAAGGGTGATGAGAAGGCCTAGTATGGGAAGCAAGAGAATCAGTTTACTTGGGATATCAATAAGAACTAGATGAAAAAAATAAAGACACCAGCAATGGAAGAATGAAATATCATAATAAAAAGAAAATGAATCATAACATGAATATGTGGCTAAAAAAATTTAATTTAGACATTCATGAACATATCACCAAGGTATATCCCCAAGGTGTCATAAAAATTACCAAGGTTATTCACCAAGGTATCGTAAAACTTGTCATATCTAGAGATTAAATTCTTTACCCAATGCATTGGAGTTATATTAGGTCTCACCCTTAATATGTATTTATTTAAATGGGATCCACATAGATCATAATAAAACATTTCTTAAATAACCCATAGATAATAAAATAAATGGGTTTCATTTCAAAATCGTGGGGTTTTAAAAGTGCTTAAAAACCTGATCGTTGTGTCATTTATAACCCATGGAAAAGTAATGAGGGTTTCATTTATGTGAATTTCAGAATAAAATACATCATTTTTATGTATTTATGAATACCCCTAGAAATGAAACAGATTTGGGTATTCATATAAATAAAATAAGACAATTTCTTGAGAAGAGAGAGAGAGATTTTGAGATGAACTTTCTGCAGCATAACGACTATATAACATGGTTTTAGAAAGCATTAAAAAGATAGGGCAAAAAGGTCACCCAATCATAAATAAATAATAATATAGTATAGATACAGAATACAATTTTAATAATATCATGGTATAGGTTTTTTAATGATATACCACATGAAAATGAAACTTGAAAGAACAAGGAAGATGTGATTTCTTTTATAAAAATTTGGCAGCCTAACGCATCACTTAAAAATTAGGAAAAATACATTGATGAGAGTGAAAAGGGTATCTCGTCATTTGGAAATAAAATGAATAGAAATAAGGACATAGAATAACATTCCCAAACATAATAAGATGGAAACTAGAAGGCATGACATAATGGAGGTCATGACTTTTAAAAGAGGAGGGTGAAAGGTTCCCTTACCTTGAAGAGTAACTTTGAAAGATTGAATATTAGGACCTTGGAGGGCTTGATGGATCCTTTGGAGGAATCTTTGTGAGGAAAAAGTACAGATCTTAGTAGAGGAAGAATTAATAAATATTAATGAAGGATTTGGATGGTTTTTATCGAACAAGTGAGGGAATAATTTATTAATTTCCAAAGGACACCTCATCGGTGGTATTTGCAAAACGATGGGCTTGACCATGGTATTTTCCCATGGTATTGGACACTTAGGACACCTTATTATATATATTATTATTAAATGGTCGACTAGAATTATTAAATAATGATTACATCATTTATGATGTCATTAATCACACTGAAACTCAAGACTGTATTTTTACTATTCACCAAAAAACCAAAATATTTTATAAAAATATCATAAATTCACCCTTACATAATATCGATGATCTAAATTCAAAAATGAACTCCATTTTATGAAAATAATTTTCTAAATATTATTAATTTAATTTTTATATAAAATCATTGTTTATTAAAAAAACAACTCTTAAACTATAACTTGTTTTGTAACACCTTGAAAATGTAATCAAGGTCCCATAAAATTATCGTATAACCATAAAGAAAATAAAGTAAAAATTTATGATTACATTTTTTGAAAATAAATTTTCATTTTAAATAATTAAAATAATCATAAAATTGTAAATAAATTATTTATAACATAAAAAATACCAATACTTATACTATGATCGGTTTTTCACTTTTAAGATATCTAAATTGTATTTATACATTCATGTGTGGTGTTTATATATTTTTGGCCAATTTACTATTCAATACTATTCATAAGGGTAATTACGATTCTAAACGGTTAGGTTACTATTCACCTAAAAAATTAAGTTGGCCTCATTAGACTCTAAATATCTTACTGATCCCAACCATGTTTGTTCATTTTTTGAAAATCATTACACAAAAATAGTTCTTTAATAATAAAATATTTTTTACTATTCATCATAAAACACTATTAATCAAAAACTATTCATCAAAAAACACTATTCATCCAAAACTATTCGTCAAATTGAAACTTCTTAGAAATTTTCTAAAAATTCTGCCATTTTTAATTTTGAAATTTGAAATTCAAAAATGATGTTTATTTTATCATAATAATTCCTTATGTATGAGAAATCTTTGGAAATACACTTTTTTACTTCTAAAATTCATTTATCAAAATTTTTCTTAATTAAAAATATACTCTATTAAGAAAATCTATTCCCAAAACAAGAATGATGAAATAAAAATTTTATTTATACCAAGGGATTACACAAAGTATCTAAGGCCTCGTTACGTAACCCCTTATAACAGAAGCATATGACTTAAGTGTAAGTTGTGCTATGGTGATATAATCTTGGGGCGACTCGGACAACATTTCCCGAGTGGTGATTTCTATCAACTTGAACTTCTCCATTAGGTGATTTGGTTCAACCTTCACAAGTTGAACCTAAACTTTGGCTTAGTCCAGAGCGAAGCTTAGTGATGCAACCTCCTTCCCAAGCACCGATATATGGGCTTCATATGGCCCGAGTCTACTGTATGAGGCCATCAACTCTTCTTTCTGTATTAATTAACCAAGATCACTTGTATTCGTAATCAATAATCGTAACATTAAGAGTATACTTTCCAATGGTCATATTGAACAATGATCATATAATAGTGGAAAAACAATGGTATCCTTTTAATTATACTCACTTCATTAATTAAAGGATATTGTTTTGTTGAGTATAAAATAAAATAAAACACAAATTTAGGAAAGTAAATTATTCAAAAGTTTAGGTAGTTACAATAAAAGATTCTATTTACACCCCCTAAAAAACTACCTTGAGGTCCTCTCCAAGGAGGGATCTAGAGGTTCTTTCCCTTTTTCCTAAGCATTTGGAGAAGACGCTGATGGATGAGGGATAGTAGTCGGCACTGAAGGAGGAGCTGAGGAAATGGAACGTTATTCTTGGTAAATTACTGGCTTCAATTTCATAAGTGCCTTTGTATGAGTCATTGGAAATGGTTGAAGTGTAGGAGGTAAAGCCAAAAAAGGATATTTGGAAAAAGTAGAATGGAACTGTGGATGAGGAGAAGGGTCCACAGGTCCAGTAGTGAGTCCAGAAGAAGTTGAAGGAATGAGAAAGGTATATGGAGCTATAATAGTAGTGGTCTGGACATGAAGATAAGGCTTCAATAGAATGATAAACTCCATAAATATTTGGGCCATATTTCCATAGCTTTATTGATGTCGTCCTTATTTTCTATAATGGAATGAAGAGCAGGAGTAAGTTCATTAAGCTGCTTAACTTTCTCTTTGATGGCTTCTGTGACTGGTGGTATCCTTAGTTTTTTAGTCAAATACTTAAAATGACTATCCAAATTGATGCTTGGTGTAAATCCTTTTAAAGTATAAATCTAATTTCTTAGGGATCTCTTCTTGAGTAGAAGTGGCATCTTTGGATTAAATCCTTACCATGGAATTTACATGGCCACTATTTTGATGATTTTTTCTCAAGATCTCCGGATCTAAACTACCCATCAAAGTCTTCAATTTCTCTCTTACAAACAATTTGACCTTCTCACCATTGAAGGATTTAGAAGGAGAAATAGCAGATGTAGATTAACCTCTTAACACATCTATGACAATTGATCTCATCTGATCAATATCAAACACTGGAGGATGAGGTGAAGCCTCTAGATAAGACTCCTAAGAGGTATCTCCAAGAATTTAAACACTATGGGAAAAATAGCCTTTTGGGACGAGCTATTTGCGACGAGATAAATTCTCGTTGCAAATAGTCCATCCTAGAGGTTATTTGCGATGCGGGGTTCAACCCGTCGCAAATAACCAGTTATTTGCGACCGGAATTGGGGTCCCATAGAAAAAAGTAAAGCGCGGTTCGGCGCAGGCTATGCGTGAAAGCATGGGAAGGTTATTTGCGACGGTGGGATTCCCCTGTCGCAAATAGTGCGTTGGTCGGAAGGTATTTGTGATGTGACCCATCGCAAATACGGGTAGTGGTAAATAGGTTTTTGCGACGGGATGTTGTCCCGTCCCAAAGAGGGTGTCGACAGGAACCTTTTTGCGACGAGACTCGTCGCAAATACCCTTTTAACCACCGACAACAATTAATGTGGGCAAAAGTATTTGCGATGAGACACATCGCAAATTGTCTTATTTGTGACAAGATATTCACAGCAAATAGCCCCGTTGCAACTAATCTAACCTATATATACCCCCTTCAGTTTTTCTTTCTCTTCCCCACAACTCTCACTTCCTCTCTCTTACTCTAAACTCTATTTTTAGAGTGAAATTCTCTGAGTTAATTTTTTTACGAAAAGTTGTGAAGTCCTCTACATCAATAGGAGATCAAGTTTAAAGGTATTTATATTTTATTTAATTTAGTATTTATTTCATTTTTATGTTAATTTTAATTATTTTTGATTAGTTGTTATTAAATTAGATTTAAATTGTTTTGTTATTAGTATTTACTTCTAATAATAAATTGAAATTATTAGTGCTAACTAGTAATAGTTATGGGTAATTAGTAATAATTACGGGTAATTAGTAATAATACGAGTAATTAGTAATAATTACAGGTAATTAGTAATAATTAGGGCTAATTAGTAATAATTAGGCGTGATTAGTAATAATTAAGGGTAATTAGTAAAAATTATGGGTAATTAGTAATAATTAGGGGTAATTAGTAATAATTATGGGTAATTAGTAATAATTATGGAAAATTTGTAATAATTAGGGGTAATTATTAATAATTATGGGTAATTAGTAATAATTAGGCCTAAATAGTAATAAATAGTAATAATTAGGACTAAATAGTAATAAATAGGAATAATTAGTAATAAATAAGAATAATTAGTAATAAATAGGAATAATTAGTAATAATTAGTAATAATTAGTAATAATTAAGAGTGATTAGTAATAATTAGGAATAGTTAGTAATAAATGGGAATAATTAGTAATAATTAGTAATAAATAGGAATAATTAGTAATAAATAAGAATAAATAGTAATAAATAGGAATAATTAGCAATAAATAGGAATAATTAGTAATAAATAGAAATAATTAGTAATAAATAGGAATAATTAGTAATAAATAGGAATAATTAGTAATAAATAGGAATAATTAGTAAGAATTAGGAACAATTAGTAATAATTAGGAATAATTAGTAATAAATAGGAATAATTAGTAATAAATAGAAATAATTAGTAATAATTTGTAATAATTAGTAAAAATTAGTAATAATTAGTAATAAATTGGAGTAATTAGTAATAAATTGGAATAATTAGTAATAAATTAGAATAAATAATAATAAATTGGAATAAATAGTAATAAATAGTAAAAAGTAGTAGTAAGTAGTAATAACTAGTATTAAATAGTAATAATTAGTAATAATTAGTAATAAATAGTAATAAATAGTAATAAATAGTAATAAATAGTAATAAATACTAATAATTAGTAATAAATAGTATTAAATAGTAATAAATAGAAATAAATAGTAACAAATATAAATAAATTGAAATAAATAAAAATAACTAGAAATAACTAGAAGTAAATATAAAAAATATAAATAAATATAAATAAATAGAAATAAATAGAAATAAAGAGAAATAAATAGTAATAAATAGTAATAAATAGTAAGATATAGTAAGAAATAGTAAGAAATAGTATGACATAGTAAGAAAAAGTATGAAATAGTAATAAATGGTAATAAATAATAATAATTAGTAATAATTAGTAATAATTAGTAATAATTTGTAATAATTAGTAATAATTAGTAATAATTAGTAGTAATTAGTAATAATTAGTAATAAATTGTAATAATTAGTAATAATTAGTAATAATTAGTAATAAATTCTAATAAATTGTAATAACTTGTAATAAATTGTAATAAATTGTAATAATTAGTAATAATTAGTAATAATTAGTAATAATTAGTAATAATTAGTAATAATTAGTAATAAATAGTAATAATGAGTAATAAATAGTAATAAATTGTATTAAGTTGTAATAAATTTTAATAAATTGTAATAAATTATAATAAATTATAATAAATAGTTATAATAAATAAGAGTTATAAATAGTAGTAATAAGTAGTAGTAATAAATTGTAGTAACAAATTATATTAATAATTAGTAGTAATAAATAGTTTTAATAAATATTAGCAAAAACAAGTAATAAATTGTAATAAATGTTAATAAATAGTACTAAATAGTAATAGTTTGTAATAAATAGTAATAAATTGCAATAAATTGTAATAAATTGTAAAAATTAGTAACAATTAGCAACAATTAGTAATAATTAGTGACAATTAGGAATAATTAGTTACAATTAGTAATAATTAGTAACAATTAGTATCAATTAGTAATAATTAGTAATAATTAGTAACAATTATTTATAATTATTAGTAACAATCAGTAAGAAATAGGAACAATTAAGAAGAAAATCAATTGTAATAAATTGTAACAACTTGTAATAACTTGGCACAATTTCCAATGGATTGGTGACACTCCTTTTTCTCAATGACTCTTCTCCTTTAAACATTTACCGACAGAAAACATTATGAAAAGTATTATTATACATATGCATATCCAATCTCGTATGAAAGAGTTTGAATATGAATTCATAGGACCACAGGCTTCTTAATATGTTCAGGTGGTGACAATTATAAGCAGATGATTCATCGATAAAAAAAGGGGATCTTTTGCCCGGTGGCTCATTTACTTGCAACTTTCTCAAATAGAAATCACAATGAAGAATCTGCTCAAAGGTACGCATATTCATTTTCATATGCACGAGAAGGAATATTCATACCTCCAAGTAGATTCTTAATTTTTATTTCTGTGTGAGAAAGTTGCAAGTAAATGAGCCGTCAAACAAAAGAGTAGTCTTCAATCCACTAGAAATTGTGTCGCCCATAAGTAATGGTAATTATTAATAAGTAGTTGTAATTATTTATCTTTTTTTAGATAGTGTTTTAATAATTAAAATTATTAAAAAACAGTAATGATTTTATATTTTGTAGAAAAATATGGAACAAGGAAGCTGACAGTAATCATTATTAGATGATCACACTTGGATAAATCATCGTAGGAATCCAAATGGTTCTGGTTTAAATTTTGTATATTTTAAGGGTGCTGAAGATTTCTTATCATTTGCCTCATCAAAACCAGAATATTTTTCAGAAGTCACAATAAAGTGTCCTTTTAAAAAATGTTCTCTGAGAATGTTTGACACATTTGACAAGGTTGGGGGACATCTCTTACAGTTTGGTTTTCAACTAGATTATGTTTTTTGGTATCAACACAGTGAACGCAGTTCCAGATAAGTTACTAATAACTTTATTCCGGATCCATCATGGTTTTAAAATTTAGTACATGATGTTTCTGGTCTATCTATTCAATAAACTGAAACTCAAGATGATATTGATTTATCTTCTGAGTTGGCACCATCCGAATTTTATGAGTTGTTGAGGTCTGATGAGGATGCATTATATCCTGGTTGCAGGATAAGAAAATAAGTAGTGATTACAAAATTTATAGCTATGAAATCAGATAATTCAATGTCAAAACAACTATTTTGATCAGATATTTTCTTTATTTAAAACATTGTTACCTGAAAGAAATGTGTTGCCTAAAAATTACTATGAGAGAAAGAGGTTGGTCCATAATTTTCACCTTAGTTATCAAAAGATTCATGCATGTCCAAATTATTGCATATTATATTCTGGTGAAAATGAGTCATTGGATAGTTTCTCCACATGTGGACAATCGAGGTATAAAGAAGCTCAACCAGGGAAGTCTGGATCAATTCCAATAAAACAGCTGTGATATTTCCCTCTTACACCCAGGTTGCAGTGTTTGTTTGTGTCTCAGAACACAACATCAATGATGTCATGTCACAAAACCAATATTTCAACTGATAAAATCTTGATTCATCCATCTGATGGTGGTTCATGGAAACATTTTGACTGTCTTTATCCATCTTTTTCTTTATAATTCCTAAACGCGTGATTGGGTATTTCTACTGACAGTTTCTGTCCATTTGGTTCTTATGGTAGTTAGTATTCATGTTGGCCTATCTTTATAACTCTATAAAATTTACCTCCATGGATGTTGATGAATGATCCCTATATCCTTTTGACATTATTAATCCAGGACATCTGAAAAATAATATTGATGTTTTTTTGAAACCAATGATTGATGAGTTAAATGCATTGTGGAGTAATGGTGTTAGTATATATGATGTTGCTTCAAAATATAATTTCATATTAATATATGCATTGATGTGGATGATTAGTGAATTTCTGGCATATAGAATGCTATCTGGCTGGAGTATACATGGTCCGAAATCATGTCTTTACTATATGAAAGAAAACAAATCCTTTTTTCTCATCAATGGAAAAAAACATTTCTATTTTGACTATTATCATAGATTTCTTCCAACCGATCAGCCTTTTCAGAGGAAAAAATATCATTTTAGAAAAGGTACAATTTAAAGGGTTGAACCTCTGAAAATGATTTTAGGAATAGAGTTAAAAGCAGTTGTATTTTCATTACCTCCCATCATATTTGGACCAACAGTAAACCAACAAAAAATTCATGGCATTGGGAAAAAATATAATTGGATAAAACAATGCATTTTTTCGGATCTTCAATATTGGTCTGATTCATTGGTCTGCCCCATGTTGGATTTCATGCATATTAAGAAAGACTATTTTGATAATTTATTTCATACAGTTTTGGATACACCAGGTAAGACCAATGATACTGTAAAGGCACAATTAGATCTTTCCCAACTTGGCAGGAGACCATAACATGAAATATTTGGAAATGTCATATCACATAGGTTAATGAATCCAAAACATCTTATACATTGTCTAAAGAGATTCTCTTTTTATTTTTAGTGGATTGTAGATTTGAGACTTCCAGATGGCTATGCTTATAATTTGGGCAGATGTGTTAAGAATGGTTATATTACCCTATAAAAAAGTCATGATTGTCATATTATAATGGAAATACTTTTTCTGACTGTATTTATAGGTTTATTGAAATATATAATTTGGGATTCTATAATAGACATATAATATTTTTTGAGACATTTTTGCAGCTACAACAGACTGATGCGCTAATAAAACTCGAAGAAGATGTTGTTGAAATTATAAGTAAACTGGAAAAAATCTTTCCACCGGCTTTGTTTGACTCAATGGATCATTTGATATTACATTTTCCACATGAAACTAAATGTGGAGGTCCAATAAATTTTCAATGGATATACCCATTTGATATATGCAAGTAGAAATTGAAGAAAGAAGTATCTAACAACGCATTAGTTGAAGGCTCAATTGTTGAAGCTTATTTGTAATCGAAAATTTCATTTTTTCTTCTCTCATTATTTTGAATCTATATATCCCTAAAAACATAACCTCATCGGATAGAACGAGGGGAATGTTAATGAAAAAAATGGAAAATCAATTATCAGTTTTTAATCAACCAAATATTGGCTTTGATGGAGTTCGTAAACGCTGGATTTCAGATGATGAACATCACAGAGCTCATAAATATGTTCTGCTCAACTGTGAAGAAATGACATCATTTGTACTATGGGTGCTTCTATCACTTATTCTATAATTTATTTTACATTATGTAAACTCATTTTATTTGTAGGTTATATAATAATCATATCAAGAAACAACTTCTAAAAATTACAACAAATACTCTTGAAGAACGCAGACAAATTTTTTTTCTCAATGGTTTCAAAAACTGGTAACATAAATTATTGATGGATTAATATCAATTTCGTTTATTATTTATTATATTGATAATTGTTTTAAAAATTTTCATATGTCTCAACCTGATGATAAAATTGATAAGTAATTGTGTATATTGAGTAACACACCATCCAAAATGGTTAAATTTTATAATGCATATGTGGTGAATGGTTTTCAATTTCATACACATGCATATGAGGAATCAAAAAAACAATGAAAAGTGAGTCTTCTTGAGAGGATCACATCACAGGGAAACTGAAGTTTACTTCTATGGCATTTTGGATGAAATTATTGAGTTGTGTTATCTAGGACATAATTATATAACGATGTTTAAATGTTGTTGGTTGGATATAGAGAGAGGCTTGCGTGTTCATCTGACTCATGGAATCGTCAATATTAAATATAAAATTCTTCTTACAGTAAATGAACTATTTTTACTGGCTCAACAAACACATCAAATTTATTACACAAATTACTGTGCTAATTCAAGAGACATGAGTGATTGATGGAGCATAATAAAAATTAAATCTTGGGAAAATATGTTTACTCAAACTGAATGAGTTTCCATTGAAGTGGAAGGAATTGAAAATTTTCAAGACACTCCTCAAAATCCATCATTTTCAAAAAGATAGGTGAATATCGATGATGACACCCCACAATTAAGGATTTATGGTGACGAAGATGTTAATGACATTACAAATGAATTTTAAAGGACAATAGATGATGAAACAGAAACTCATATAGATATTGATGATGCTGAGAAGGAATATGAAGACCTTGAAATCTTCAGATATGAAGATGATGATGAAGGTGAGCATTGAAAAAATTAAATGCATGTTATAATCATAACTAATATATATCTACATATAATAGTTATTTTAAACTATCGGCTAACATAAATCATTTTGTGTTTCAGATGGACCCTAATCTATTTCACGAGTTGTAGGAGGCTGAGCTACCATTAGATGAGGGGGATTTTGGATTATCTGACCCTCAGCCTACTGGAGGCTTAGGGGTACGCAGAGGGGGTGTGGTCTTGTGTGACTGATGATTCCTGACCCTATCGCAGAGTGACATCCATGTCTTGGTTTTGATCCATGCACATGGAGGTATGGTAACTTGTATATTTTAGTTAACATTCATTGATTTATTTATATATATACTAATTATTTGATTATTTATTCATTTTTCACAGTTTTTTTCATGTAGATGTTGGACAGGGGAGTGCTATATTGCGCAATTATTTTTCTCAGCCATAGATCACATAGGAATAGATTCCTGTTGATGTGCGACTCGACATGTTCAATCATTGGTTGGTAAGTAAATAAATAATATTTACTTTGAAATTTTTTTTATAACATGATATTATAAATTATTTGTAGGGTTTATGGTTTCCCATAAATGATAGCATATGTGACGCTATCCACGTGGTATGGAAGGTGTATATGTGTGACTGTTTCCTTTAGTTTTTATACAATTTGAGAAGGACAGCCATTAAGAAAGTAAGAGTGACAGAATTTAATGAGTCGTGTTGAGCCCACTGACCAGAGTACTTTTTATTTCACATTTGGGATGCATTATGATTACACTGGTTGGGTGGTGGATTTCAGAAGAGATCTTTAGTGGGTTGATAAAACCGAGGGAGACAGGAGGTGACACATTGAGCTGGTAGCCGTACATTCAGTACGCATAGAGAGCATCTGGTAAGTATCTTTTTTAAATATATTATATAACTTTAAATATAATTAGTTTATTTCATAATTATATAGGCAGTCGAGCATATAGATATTACATATTATGACGTTTATCGGTGGATGTACTATGTTCCATCCACATGAGAGATTAGAGTTGATTTCCAGCGTCGGATTGTGGTTAGTATTATTTTTTTGACCATTAACTTTCTATAATATTTTCACAATTTTAATTTTAAATTGGAATTGAAGGAGTCATATGAGGTTGCAACCTCTCAGAGACAGACTCAGAGCCAGGACGAGATGACTGATCAGACTAGTGCCCACCATTTTGATGAGGCGGTATGGATGCAGGTGACTCAGTATGTCTTGGAGAAGGGCCGTGTAGTTGGTATCGACTCTAAGTTGACTCTTGGTACTTATTATGGAACTGTTGTGATGTCGGTGTACAGATTGAGAGGAGCTCATGGAGAGGAATCATCTTCTGCCACACAGTAAATGGACCATTTGCGAACTCAGACTTAGCGTATAAAGAGTTTGCATAAGCAGCATGAAGAGATGCGTCAGCCGTAGTAGCAACAACAGCATGAGGAAGAGATATGTCGATGGTAGCAGTAGCAGTAAGAGCAGCATCACAAGCAGATGGAGTACATACGCCATCTGACTCGTATTTTAGGGATGGAGTTTCCTCCACCATCTCCTACAGCTCCTCCACCTCCTCTAGAAGATGACACCCCTAGTGAGTTTTTTATGTTAAAAACATTTGAATTCAAGATTTTTTGTAATATGAAGTATTTATGGTTTCTGTCTTTTATATTGGTGAGAATATTGAATAACTTTTTTAATGTTTTATTATTTATTATTATTATTATATTTTTTAATATTTCTTTGTTTTAATAATAATAATAATAATATTTTATGATATTTTATATTTCTTTTGTAAATTCTGAGAATTTTAATTATTTTTTTTGTTATTATAATAATATTAATAATAATATTTCATTAATCATAATTTTATTAAATATTTTTTTTATATTTATATTTTTAAATGTTTTTTTATTTTACTAATAATAATAATCATATTTGATTTTTTTTATATATTTTTTTGAGAATATTGAGAATATTGAGAATTTAGTATTTCTTATTTTTTTTATTATTTTAATAATATTAAATATATTTTTTCATTAATCATAATTTTATTAAATATATATTTTTTACTTTGTTTAGTATTTGCGATGAGACCTTGTGCGACGGGCTCCTGTCGTAAATAGTTTAAATATATATTATGAAACGTATTTGCGATGGGCCCGTCACAAAAGGTTTTTATATATAATGTATATAATCCAAGACTTATTTGTGACTGCCTAGTGCCAAAAAGTTTATTTATATATAATGTATATAATCGCAGAATTATTTGCGGTGGAAAACTTTCCCGTCGCAAATACAATTTTTTGCGATGGGCCCGTCGCAAAAAATGCTCTTTGCGATGTCTTTTTCTACAACAAGTTATTTGCGGCAGAGCCCCATGTTAAAGCTTATTTGTGATGGGATCCCGTCACAAATAGCCCGTTTCAAATACCTCTAATTCCAGTAGTGAAAGGATACCAGACAATTTGGATTTAATATATGACTTCATTTCCACAACCAATGATTTGATGGTTTCTATCTCAACACTGAGATTCTAATTCTGAATTCTAGTTTCTTGTATTTCATGAAGCATCCTAGGTTAAATTTTCCAAATTAATTTCTCCAGAAGTAGTGCAGCATCTTTTTCAGTAAGATTTTTCATAGTTGCAGGATGTGATCTCATAAGATCACTAAAACCAGATAACAGTTTCTCTCCAAAATATTTTAAATCATCCTAACTTATATAGTTTAATGCTTCATATGTAGTGTTAGGGTAAGTTACTTTAACAAATATTATCTTGAGTTGAAACTGTTTTAACAAGTCTATTTACTAAATAAAGGATCCTTCAGAATCACAAAAATTAGTATAGCCATGGTATTTGTAACACTCATCCATAGAAGATGGATATAAAGGGTTGGTACTTCAACTCTCACTAAACTAGGGTTTCTATCCCCCTCAATAGATGATTAATTTTGAGTTTCTACTGACTCTATAAACTGAATTTTTCATCTTTTCCTTTCACTATATCAATTGTATTTTGAGGATCCATAGTTTTAACAACACATTTATTCGATTGTTCATCCATTTCAACATTATATCTACCAGATAGAGGAACATCCATTGCATCACCTCCATCATGATCTAAAATATCCAATTCAACATCACCACCTTTATTTTCATTCTTATCTTCTTCATTTTTATAATATTCTTATTCTCCACTTTCTGAATTTTATTTTTTTTCTTACTATTCATTTACATTATCCTATTCATCATCATCATCATAATCACATCCTTCATCATTTTCCTGAATTTCCTTTTCACTTTCTTCATCATATTTTTCTACAAAATCTAGAGTTTCAAATCCACTTTTGTAATCAATTCTTTATTCATGAATCTCAAAATCCTAATCATCCTTGAGAAGATATTCTCAAGATAGGAGATCCTGTGAAGATCCAAGAGATTCATGATATGGTTCTTCATGATATTTAAGAATATTAAGATCAATGCCTTCTTTATAAAATAGATTTTACTTTTCAATTCTAGAGACAACATCCTCAAATTCTTCATAGGAGTTTTCCATTACTTCATATGGTTCCAAACCAGGATCAGTAATGTCTTTTTTTCTTGCGGGATTGTCAAAAGGGTGAAATTTTCATAATTTTTTTCATTATCCTCTTCTCACTATTTCTTATATAGATTCCAACTTATTTTCATCATTTTGTATATAACCTTGGTAATGAAAAAAAACTATAGTCTATGATAGAAAATTCATTTTCTCTTACTAATCATTTGGATTTCGACATAGAAAAAAATGAACTTTTAATAAAAATGTGAAGTAGATATTCAAGAGGATTTAATCATATCACACATATAATGAATGTGATATTTTCATATATTGACTTTCTGTTCTTCATTAAAATGATATGAAAGGTATACATTTTGATATTTTAAGGTGGGAAAGTAACCTTTTATTAGGAATAGTAGATGTTGGATAAAATTAAATAGTATTCTTATTTCTCCATCTAACTTAGAAGCAATATGACTTCTAGGAATTCCTACTCCAGTTAGATATGCTAAATCCTCTTCTAAACATTAAATTTCACTAGTAGGAGGGGAACTTCTCTGAGGATCTTCAAATATACCCTCATGAGGTAATTTTAAACATGTATCCCATAGTCTTGAGGAGAAGAAAAATATTTTTACATTTACTCTTCTTCATACCAAAAAATCATCATCTTCATTCAAAGAAAATTCAATATTCTAATAAAAATCAAACACTAGATTTAGATACAATGGTATCTTATTACTCGAAAACCATTCCATCCAACCTTGATCTCTCAATAATCTTAGTAAAATATTCTTAATTGAGAGAAACCATTCCTCATAGATTTATTTTTCCAGTAAAACAACTTAGTTCGCGAGTGTAGAAATCAAATGTTCCTCAAACATTCAACTCATAACACTTCTCTTCTTCTTTGAGGGTCATCATTTATCAGAGGATGATTTATATAGTCACTTTATTCTAAACATTATGAGAATTGGGAGAGTTCAAAGGTAATTAAAGGATGGTATAAAGTCAGGGAATAAGGATTGAAATAGGGTGTTAAATGTTGAGAGGCCTAATAAAATTAGATTGGTTCTTATTTTATCATTTAGGTAATTTGAAATCAAATATACAAAATATATTGAAAACATGAAATAATTATAATTGTAATTGGTAACTTAGTTATATAAAAAATTTAAAGGAAAATCAATGCTGATACAAGATGATGGTGACACACTCAATGGTGAGACATAAATAGTGAAACATGAACGAAAATACATCAATTGTGAGACATCAATAGTAAGACATCAATATTGAGACACTTAACTAAAATTAATCATTCCTAACTCATGTTTGATGTAACTCATTTTCTCAAAATTCAAGGTCATAGAAAAATATCAACAAGCTAATTTTCCACCATAATTCATTCAAGAGTAATATCACCTTTTTGATAATGATCTCTCAAAAATTGGTGTCTTACATAAATATTATTTGTTATAGAATGAGATACTGAATTATGAGAAATATTAATATCACTTGTTTTGTCACTATTTATATGAATATATCATAATTGATATATACAATCTAGTAAAGTATTTTTCATCCAAAATATTTGACCACCAAAACGTCCAATAGTTATGTATTGAGCTTCAGTAGTAGATAGTGAAATATAATTTTATTTCTTACAACACCATGATACTAGTGACTTAACTAAAAGTTGACATCTTCCAGAGTTGATTTTTTATCTAACTTGAATCCTATAAAATTAGCATCTGAATAGCTAACTAATTCAAATGAATGTCCTATGGGATAGAAAAATACAAAATTGGTACTATATTTGAGGTATTTAAAAATTCGTTTAATAGAAAGTAAGTATGAATATTTTTTGTTTTCATGAAAACGATCACTTATACACACACTAAACATAATTTAAGGTCAGATAACAGTTATTTATAGAATACTTCCAATAATACCATTGTAATTGGTTTGATCCACTAGTTTCCTAGACACATTAATATCAATCTAAAATGTGGTACTCATGTATCACTACTTTTAGTGTTATCCATACCAAAACGTTTTAGAAGATATTTAGTATATTTAATTTGATTTAATATAATTCCTTATTTATTTTGAAAGATTTTAAATCCAATAAAGAACTTAATTTCACCCACTAAACTCATTTCAAATTTACTTTACAACATTTTCTTAAAATCTGAACATAGGAAGTTTATAAAAGATCCAAAAATATTATAATCTAATTATATTTGTACATCTAAAACATCCTCTGAAATTATTTTGATAGAATGGTTAGGGCCAACTATACCTTTTGTAAAACCTTTTGAAATAATAAAAGCGTTGTGCCTATCATAACAAGCTCTAGAAGGTTGTTTAAAACCATATAATGCTTTTATTAATTTGAAAACATGATTCAGGAAATGAGGATTTTAAAAATTGAGGGGTTGTTGAATAAAAATATCCTCAACAATATAACCATTTATGAATTCATTTTGATATCCATTTTGATAATGATTGAAATTTAGATGAGCTACAACCACTAGCATGGTTCTAATGGCTTCAAGTCAAGATATAGGTGAAAAGGTCTTTTCATAGTTTATTCCTTCTTCTTGACTATAATTTTATTCCACCAATCTATCTTTATTCCTTACTGTAGTTCAAGTTCCATCAACCTTGTTTCTAAACACCCATTTAGTGCCTATATTAAAGGTATCCTTGGGTCTATCCCCAATTTTACACAATTTATTTATTTTAAACTTATTTAGTTCTTATTATATAGCCATTACCTAGAATTCATCACTAATTTCCTCATTGATGTTCTTAGGTTCAAGCTATGACAAAAAAGCTTGATGTTCAACCTGATTTCTTAGAGAATATATAGTATTGTACCTTTGTCTAAGTCTCCTACTACATAATGTAAAGGGTGATTTTTAAGAGTTATAATTCCTCTAGAAAAGGATGGTATGTTTACCTCTTGGCCTTCTATAGATTCGGGTTTACAAGTTCAGAGTCTAGAAATTTTCCAAAACTGGATGACATTTCAACTTGTTTGAAAGAAGAATATGATGATTTGTAATTCATTCCTAGATATCATAAATCATCACTAAGATTTTTTAAAGAGGTCTTGGGCTCATGTATATCTGTTTCATAAATTTTGACATGTATAGATTCCACCACACATTTGGTTCTCTGATTAATGAATTTATAGTATTTTCTAGAAAATAAATATCCTAGGAAATTTACTTTACTATTTTTATAAGAAAATTTTTCAGGATTATCCATAGTATTAAGAATAAATACTTTGCATCAAAAACATCTTCAATAGTTAACCTTTGTCTTTATATTTCTCTATAGTTCAGAAGATGTTTTCTTTAAGATAGGTCTAATTAAGAATCTATTGATTAAATAGTTAATTGTATTCATATCCTCAACCCAAAAATATAAAGGTAAGTCATATTCATTATGTATAGTCCTAAAAATATATTTAAGGGTTATGTTTTTCCTTTCTATAAATCTATTTTCCTAAGGTATCCTAGGAGAAGAGAAGTTGTGAATATAACCATTGTTTGAGAAAAATGATTCAAAATATTGATTTTCAAACTCACAACCATGGTCACTTCTTAAAGTCTTAATTTTAAGTGAACCAATATTTTCTTTTTTATCTAGAATACTTGGTAAAATAAGAATTAGATTCACTTTTTTGAGAAAAAAATAAATCCTAGATATACATATAAATTCCATGTACAAGTACATAAACATAGTGCTTACCATTTAAACTTGAAACACTATATGGTCCAAACAATACCATGTGAACCAAATCGAGAGGTTGAGAAGTCAAGACTTCTTTCTTTTCTTTGAAAGATATCTTGTGTTGTTTTCCTTTTCGAAAATTATTAAATACTTTATAGTAAGGGAACTCAAGTTTGGGTAGATCCTTGACTAACTATTTTCTAGTAAGCTTTTTAAGTGAGTTAATTTTACAATGACCTAGTATCCTTTTCCGAAACCAAAATTCTCAATAAAATGAACTTAAGAAAGAAACATTTTGTGAAAGTAATGAATCTAGATTAATATCATAAACATTTTCATTACTAAAGGCAGTAAAAACTGAATAAATTTTAGAGTAAAAAACTTTACAAGCATTATTATCAAATTTGACATGAAAAATATCATCATAAAGTTGTGAAATGCTAATAAAGTTATACTTTAAACCATCAACAAAGAGTAATTTAGAAATTAGAACTGAATTGGTGTTACCAATTTAGCCAATGTCTATGGTCTTTCCTTTATCATTATCACCAAATGTTACATGTCCACCGCCAAACATTATTAAATTCTTGAATATTTACTAGTATATGATCATATTACTTGAACAACCACTATCCAATTACCATAATTCCTTAAAATAAATCTTCATGTATATTTCCTAAAAACATTTGAGAAGAAATGATTTTGGTACCCATATTTTCTTAGGTCCGTAAATTTCAGTAATAAAGGATTTAGAAACCCACACTTTCTAAATGGGTTTCCTATCAGAAGATTGTAAATTTTTAGAGAAATAAAATATATTAGGTCCCCTATGAAAATAATTTATAGAATTATTTTTATAATTGGATGCAGAAGAAATATTTTCAAAATTTTAACAAGAAGAATATTTTTCAGATTTAGGAATAAATGTTTTTTTAATTATTCTCCTCTATCCAAATAGGAAGCCTATAGCTATAGTGTATTTTGGAGAAATTGTTTCTCTAAGAATTTGTGTTATAATATTTTTCCCATTCATGAATTTTTAATATATTTCTTTAACTATTAATTAGATAGCTTAAGTTCAGTATTATCATTATGTAACTAATTATTTTTATCTTTTTCCACAACATCTTCGGATTTAACAAAAATAGTAAGAGCGTTTTATTTTTTTTTATTTTTTTATTTATCATTTATCTCATTAAAAAGTTTCCTCAAGAATATTACAATAGAAAAAAAATATTTTTTAGTAATTTTCTTATAAACATCATTTCTATCTTCATCTCTAGAGTAATGAGAGTTATGTTTATGAGATTTAGATGTTACCTCAGATAGATTGGTCATTAAGTACATGTTAGATTTATCAACTTTTTCATCATGAGATGAATCAGAGTCACTGGAGGGGTCCTCAGAAACTCTCCAGGTATATTTCATATATTATTTGTACTTTTTATCCTTGTTATCATATTTCTTCATGTACTTTATTTTAGGATTTATACCCTTTAATTTTCCTTTTATCTTGTCTTTGTAACATATGATTTCAATTAAATGATCATATTTCTTCCAAACCTTTTCTAATTCCCAGAATTTTCATATTTTAATTTGTAGTTGGATTTCCTAAATAATCTCTTCTTTCTATAAAATTCCTTAAATCATCTAGCTAGTTGATCCATTTATGCATCACTGTATGCTGATGAATCTTCCTCACTTGATAATTCAACTTGAACATGAATTTTATCATTTTCTTTTTTCATAGATGAAATGGTTTTGAAAGAAACTTATTTTTTCTTAGGATAATAATATTCTTCTCAATTAACCTTTATCTCTTCCTCATACATCATCAATTTTACTATCAGGTCATTTTCAGGCATTGTGATGATGCCACAAAAATAATTAATTGACACTAATTTTCTTCTCTTACTTTTGGAATACATCTCAACATTATCATGATCTTCTCTTCTATAGTGAATAGATTTACTAGTGAGTTCAATGTATAAACAATCTCATTGAAACTGTGATGTATGTCGGTGATAGGATCATCATGATTCATCTTAAAATATTCATGTTTAATAGTTTAAATATTAATCCTCATTTCATTAACATTGTGAGTTCCTTCATGTGAAAGAGCTAGAGTATCCCATATTTCATTGGTAGGTTTACATGAATAAATTCTATTAAACTCTTTATCTCATAATCCATAGTATATAGAATTCATGGATTTTCAAATATTATTATAAGAAGCTTTAGTTTCATATTCCGAATTATTTTTAGTAGTATTGTGAATTTTATAATCATGTAATATGGAAGGAAATATTTCAAAACCCATACTTTCAATATGCATTTTAATTTATATTTTCCATTGGGCATAATTGGTTCTATTAAAGAAAGGAGGTATATTGTTAGCAAAACCTTTATGTTTGTAATATAAATTAAAAGACTAAAAAATAAATATAAAGAACTAAAAATTTAGAATTGATAAAAATTTTAAGATCTTTAAGGCACAACTATAATCACAGTTAGAAAGGATTTGAAAAAGATATAAAGTCTTTTGATACCAAATTTTGGATGGAGTAGGACACTCAGGGGGTGAATTGAGTTCCTCATAAAATTTATATTTTAAAAATAATTTACACAAATACCCTAAAGTGAAATAAATTATAACCTAGTCAACTAATGTATAATATTTATAAAAATATTGATCTCTTAAAATATTCTCAAAGAGTTATTACTTATCAGTTGAAATAATATGAAATACAATTTTAACTTTTTAAATAAATTTTATGAATCAAATTATAATATAAAAACTATATAATATGGAATATAAAAGTGATTATTCTTTCAGATTTAAATTGTTAAATCAGTGAAACAGAACTTTAAAAGGCATAGCGGAAATAATAACTAGAGTTTTAGTCTCAAGCTGAGACTTAGTCCTCTCCACTTTGGGATCACCTGTCACCAAGAAGTTTATAGATAAAAAATTTATCCATAACCAATATCAAGGTATAAAATATCACATATAGTGTTTTTCATTTCACAAAGACCTCTTCCATAGTTTTCATGTGAATGTAAAATGTAAAATGCCACGCAGGGACCTCTTCCATTGCTATGTGTGGGAATAAAATTTGTAAAAAGATAAGTTGAAAAGATATATTTTTATCTTAATCTTATTCATAAGAGTTAGTGTGTGTTCCTAAAATAGATGTAATCACACAATTCCCAAAATGTAAAAAATTTTACAAGAATAGTAGATAAAAGAGTAAAAGGGATATTGTTGCTATGTGTGATATGTGTTATAGATTTAAGAATCCTTGGAGGTAGATTGAAATGAAGCTCATGTAATTTTTCTGGAATTTGTTGTAAAACAGAGTGCCATAGAATCTTCTGTCCTGTTTTGTATAAATGATCCAAGTGAACAAAAATATTCTTCTTCGTGTTTTCTTCGAATTCATGAAGTAGAATATTCCACCCATGCAACACCGAATCTTTTGTTTTAGCACACTTGTTGAGTCATGTTCATTATCATCTATCACCATGAACACATGTCTTTTTGATTAATTCTTTTCTTTATATACTACAGTTGACATACAACTTGTTCTTTATCATGTTTTGGTACCTCATACCTCATACTATGGTCTAACAACAATTTAAATTTTTTCTTCAAATGTTCGGAAAATTCCATTAAAATAATCAGTAACATTATGTTCCAAAAATATGAAAATTAGAAATATTGAATTTAAAATTAAAAAATAAATGCAATGGTATGAATTTTGAGTAGTGAGTCTAGTTCTAGAATAGTGACTCTTTGGAATAGTGAGTCTTTGGAACGGTGTCTTTGGAACGATGAGTCTTTGGAAAGGTGAGTCTTTGGAATGGTTAGTCTTTGGAATGGTAATTCAGACATAATGATGAATCCAGAGTGGTGCATCAGGAGCAGTGAGTAAGGAGAAGTGAATAAGGAGCGGTGAGTCATCCTTAGCAGTAAATCCGTAGTGGTGCGTTAGGAGTGGTGAGTCAAGAGGGTTTAGTCAGCCTTATCGGTGAGTTAGAGCAGTGAGTCAGGAACTATGATTCAAACATATAATAGTCTTCCAATCCTTCTTATAAAGAAAAAAGCTAAAATAATAAAATAAAATCATTATAAACACAGTTAATCATGATCTGTGATTATTAAAACTAGGATAGGTCAATAGAATGAAACATTGTTTAAAAAAATATTTAGAAGATTAAGGAAGGGTATTAATTATTGATTTCACATTTCCTGAAGTAAATAAGTTATTAAAATGTGTCCATGTAAAATACACAGACATTCTTTATGAAGATGAATGAAGAATACGTTAGAGTGGAGAAGAAGAAAGGAGTGGGTTGGAATGTTTTAGGATAATTTTTGTTTGGAATTAAAATTTAGAAGGAATGAAATTTTAATTTAAATACATAGATAATTTTTAAGAATACAAGTAGGGCTTATGTAAGAAGGAGGTCCACCCGCTGGATAGCTGAGGCCATAACATAACCGCAATATCTTGTGGGATTGAGGTCTACCATGCCCAATGGGAGATAGCATGAGCCATCCAACAAGAAGAAGAGCTATGTTTAAACCACAATGGTCTAGTGTGTTAGTGGACAATGTAGTGGATGGGTGCATATGGAACCCCTAAAAGGTGTCAGTTTCCATGTAGGAGTTAAGAAGGGTGGTCTTTGTGAGGGGTGAATATGGTGCTGATCCTAGGAATCTATCTCAAACAAGAAGTGGTCACCAATTGATTTATAAAACACAAAACCAATTTTGGGAATAACCATTATGGGATAGATATGTAAGGGGTTATAACGAACCATAATTTACATACATTTTTATTACTTCAGATTTGAAGAACACTTATAACATCATATAACAAAACCATGAAAGGACCGTAAATGTATAATGTCTTTAGAAACTGAGAAACATAAAAAAAAGATTCATAAATCATCTACAATGTCTCCATTTTATTTTATCATATCTAGAGTCCCTTTTGGAATATCTTACTTAATATCCTTCTTCCTAACCTGGGGGAAAGAAAAAATACAAAAGGGTGAGCTCAAATGCTCATTAATGGTAAAAAAAGAAATATCATTCATATAATATTCATATGAACATATCATTTTGAAAATCATAACCTGTAAAAGAGATCATAATATCATAACATGGGATAAATCATAATAGTGAAATGTAATCCCAATAATCAGAACTTGAAACTTTGTGGAATACACACATAATCATATTGAATCATTTCTTAGTAGTTAATACTCATTTCCAAGACTATCTTTGCGGACAAAGTCCATTTCTGAACCGAGTTAACTCTTTGTTTCAGTCCAGTATCACTAAACCGGATTAACCTGTCATTCCAGCCATGTCCATCTCACGAGATTTAAATCTTTACCCAATGCATTTCAGGAAGATATAGGTCCCACCCATCTTATAATGAAACCATTATTATGTGTGCCACAAAATCATAAATCATAAATCATATCATAACCCATGTAATAAAAATGGGATCTTAAACATTATGCCATCATAACATAATCCATATAAGATAAAAGGACATAATAAAATTAATTCCATCATAACATAATCAAATCAATTTAAAAATAGGGATAGAAATGGAACCCTCTAGTATCTTATATGGAAAATAATTTTGATAAAACACTTGAAATCCATTCTTGAAAAAAATATCTTATCTTCTTCAAAAACATTTTTCCTTTATTAACATGTCATACAATTTTAAACTAAAAGAAGTTGACTAAAAGTAAAATTGAAAACTTATAATCTATGATTCCTGGAAATAATGTTCTATGAAATCATAAAAATCCATTCAAGCCATATAAGTTAAAAAATATTCTTCTCATACTTTGGCCAGAAAACTCAAAAAGTACATCATACTAAAAACGACAAAAGATTCCTTTCATATATTTTACTAAAAACTAACCAATGGGTAAAATTGGATTTAAAAAATTTTAGGAGGGTAGAAATATATTACATATTTATGGAACATGGATGTGGATTATTAATATTCCCCAGTAAATTCTGAAGTATAAACAATCTCGGATAAAAATGAGATTGCGAGATATTCCCATACCTTAGGTCCGATTTGCTTCATACGTGTCCGAACCTCTAGTATAATGATTTAAATAAGGTTATTGACTTATTACAGAATCATACTCATTGTTATGATATCATATATGGCCATATTCTTATCTTCTTATTAGTAATATTTCATTATTACATGTTATTCAGATGTTTATTTCTTTTTTGTTCTTATTCTTGTTTTGTCGAATAAATTCTTATTATTATTTTAGATTATATATACCTCATTTACAGAATGATATTAGCGTAATATATATCATATTTATTCATTAAATTCTTTTATATAATCATTAAGCATTGAAGATCATGTAAAACGAGTTGCATCACATCGTGGAGACGGTAGGCCGTGCGTACGCACGAGTGATGATATCATTCCCATGATCGTGGAATTGTATTGATTTTTATGTATACTATTTAAGAATTAATATCACATTACAATAATCATATATAGTTATTCTTTACCCCATTATACCCATCTAAGTATGGTGGTGGTGGAAAACAGATTACACCACGGCGTGGAGACGGTATTCCGTACGTACGCACGCGCGGTGATTTCATTTTCCTTAGGATGGATAGAAGTTGAAATAGGGTTGTTTCATATTTATAATGACATATCAATATATGACTGATACTGATGTTATTACTTCATAATGAAACAACTAAAGAAGAAGAAGTAGAAGAAGAAATAAATTTGAAAGGATTGGTAACGAATATTACCTCTTCTTCGACACGCCTCTTTGAAAACTCCTCTTAGGGCACTAATATTGGTCTTTGAAGAAGACCAGGACCTCTAGGATATTTCTAGGGAAGTCTAGAAGAGAAATTGGCCGGATTTGGCCGAGCTTGAAGGCTCAATTTGGAGTGTGGAGGATAGGGAGGAGGTGCCCTTTTCTACGGGATGAGAGGGTCACCTTAGAAAAAACTTAAAATATTATTTTATTATAAAGTCATATTCGGTTTTTAATAGCTCAGAACTGATTTATTTCAAATATAAACTGGGGATGGGTCTAAATCCTCTCAACCAATAGATTTTAGACAGGTTTGGGTCATTATATTATCCTTATCATTAAGTTTTAACTCTTTGTTAATTAGATTGACATTTACAATGTCACATTGTATTTTTATATTATATAGTTAATAAACTTACCCTATACATCCAATATACCCCCAAGTGGTCCATTAATGATACACCTATCATGATATAAGTATCTTGGCCGAACAATAGATTTTTAGGAATATAATAATAATTAATAATATAATATTTGTTTTAAAAACTATTTTATGTCAATTTTGACATTATTTGGTAATTGATTTTTGTGAAAATCATAACAACATGATTAGTTCGAACAAAGTGAATTAAATAAATACTAGCATGTACTATTAACCTAGAAAATCATTTTAATTCATCAAAAGTCTCAAATTACATTTATTTGGTTATTTATAACATCAATTATGTTAATATTTCATTAATAAAATAATTACTCCATCATCATTGTGTCATAAATAAATTAAATTATATAATGTCTAAAAATTATAAATAAAATACCATTATGTAGGAAATATTTTTATTTTTCTAATGATTATTTATAGTCTAATTTAGCTTATGTATAACCCTATATTAAAAATTATTTAGTTATTAAACATTGATTTTAACTATTTTAACCCTTCTTTAAATAAATTAATAATAAATGTCCTAATATAATCCAAGTGGACCTAAATGGTCATATTTTATTCCTAAGTTTTTTTGGTCGAATTACACTAATCCAATAGAATTATGACATGTTTTAGGGTAATAATAATATCATTTTTACCCTTAATTACCCTAATTACTTTTAACCGTGGTAAATAAAAGTAAAAGATACTATTCACTAAATGTTATTTTTATCTTATTGAACCACATTTTACTCCTTGATATTAATAGTGTCTCTCGGATTTTCGAAATCCCACACACAGAAGCGGTAAAATTATTTTTTATATAAATTTTGAAACCCTCCTAGGAGGTGGGTAAAAGACGGTGAAAAGTTTAATAAACTTTTTATATATATAAAATTATTATAAAATGACTCTAATGAATTACATTGAACTTATAAAGGTATTATGTATCAATTTTGAAATAAAATATATTTAAATAAAATAAATAATTAATTGAATAAAAAGTTGGTTTTTAAATAGTAACCCAGTGTTTTCACTATTCATCAAAAATTGAAAGTTTTCAGAAAAAATCTAAAATTTCACCCTAGGATAATTTCGATATTCTGAATCCTAAAATGAAGCCCATGTTGAAAAATAAAATTTATAAAATTTTAAAAAGTGGGTATTACTATTCATAAAGGCCAGTTTTAATAATATTTTAATAGCATATCATTGTTTAGGGAAACCCGGTATTGCATACAAAGAAAGCTATCGAGGAAGGTCGCGATTGCATGTAAATCAAGCCAAGATAGTGTTGTGTGTAGTGAAAGATTACTTTGATGATGTATATAACATAAAAACAAAATATTTCTCATAAAAATCTCGGGTGTTACATTCTACCCCCTTAAAAATGTATTTCACCCTCGAAATTCGTCACTTTGTAACAAACAGATGAGGATACCTCTCCCTCATCATATCCTCAAGCTCCCATGTAGATTCTTCTAATTTGTGGTTCCTCCATAAAACTTTCACCAAGAGAGTGGTCCTGTTCCATAGGACTTTTTTTCTACGATCCATAATATCTATCAGTTGTTCTTCATAAGATAGATCTTGCTCCAACGGTACAACTTCTGAGTTGAGTACATGTGAAGGATCAGGTATGTAATTTCTCAAGAGAGATACATGGAACACATCGTGAACTTCAGAGAGATTCGGTGGAAGCGCCAATCGGTAAGCTACCTTCCCAACACGATCCATTATTTCGAAAGGAGCGATATACCTAGGTCTCAACTTTCCATTCTTTCCAAATCTCATTACTCTATTACAAGGAGATATTCGTAAGAACACTTTATCACCCACTTCAATCTCTAGGTCTTTTCTTCGGTTATCGGTATAACTTCTTTGTTAACTCTGAGCTGCTCTTATGTGTTGTTGAATAGATCTGACCTTTTTAGCCATCTCATCAACAAGATCAGGTCCTAATAGCTTTCTTTCCCCAACATCATCCCAGCAAGTTGGAGTCCTGCATTTCTTTCCATAGAGAGCTTCATAAGGAGAAATCTGAATACTAGAGTGAAAGATATTATTATATAAAAATTCCACCAAAGGTATGTGTTGATCCAAACCACCTTTGAAATCCATAGAGCAAGCTCGTAACATATCTTATAGAGTCTGAATTGTTTTCTCAGACTGACCATCCGTCTGAGGATGATAAGCAGTGCTGAAACTCAACTCTATATCCAGAGTATGCTGAATACTTCACGAGATCTTCTAGGTAAACCTCAGATCCTGATGAGATATAATGGAAAGTGGTACTCAATGCAATCTTACCACTTCCTTCACATATATCCTGGCAAGCTGATCAATAGAGAAATCTTCTCTAATAGCAATGAAGTGTGCCGACTTTGTAAGACCATCAACTATGACGCAGATTGAATTATTTCCTTTGGATGTTTTAGGAAGTCCGGTGACAAAGTCCATAGTGATGTTTTCCCATTTCCATTCGGTTATGGGTAATTGTTGTAATAACCCCTTAGACTTCTGTCTCTCAGCTTTAACATTATGACAAACCAAGCATCAAGAGACATATTCAGAAACATCTCTTTTCATTCCATCCCACAAGAAATACTCTTTCAGGTCCCTATACATCTTCGTGCTTCTAGGATGAATAGAGAATGAATAACTATGAGCCTCATCCAGCAGATCCTTCTTTAATCCGGGGATGGGAGGAACACAGACCCGATTTCGGAGCATTATTATCACATCACAATCATGGTTGAATTTAGGAACATTTCTCACCTTATTTTGAAACTCTACATCTTATTTTTGTGCCTCTTTAATCTTCCCATGTATAGATGGTTGAACATTCATTTGAGAAAGATACTATTTTTCCACTTCCATTATAATTCCAAGATCCATCCTTTGTAAATCTATAAATATTGGACCTTTTGTGATCCTCATCATGGATAAGCTAGCATGGTGTTGTCGACTTAATGCATCCCCCACCTTGTTTTCTTTCCCAGGGTGGTAATGAATTGAGCAGTCGTAATCCATAATCAACTCCAACCATCTTCTTTGGTGTATATTTAGCTCCTTTTGTGTGAAAATATACTTTAAACTTTTATTATCAGTATAAATATCACACCTTTCACCATAAATATAATGCCTCCAAATATTTAATGCAAAGATTACCGTAGCTAACTCCAAATAATGAGTTGGGTAATTTTGCTAATGGATTTTCAACTATCATGAGGCATACGCTATCACTATATCATTTTGCATGAGAACACACCCCATCCCCTTCTTGGATGCATCAGTGTAGATCAAGAACCTTTCTCCACTACAAGGCAGTGTGAGCATATGAGCACCAGATAACCTTCTTTGAAGCTCCTTGAAATTCTCTTCACATTCCTCCGCCCACACAAATATAACTCCTTTTCGAGTCAACCTGGTGAGTGGATTAGATAATCATGAAAAATATCTCAAAAAACGTCGATAATATCCAGCCAAACCAAGAAAACTTCGGATCTCAGTTACTGTTCTTGGTCTCAACCCTCTTTCGATAACCTATGTTTTTGCTGGATCCATAGATATCCCCTCTTTTGAGATTATGTGACCAAAAAATGCAACTTTTTTAAGCCAAAATTCACACATGGTAAATTGGGAATAAATCTTCTCCTTTTTCAGGGTCTTTAATAAAATTATCAAGTGATCGTTACGTTCTTCCTTTCTATTTGAATATACAAGAATATCGTCTATAAAGACTACCACAAACTGATAAATATAGTCTCTAAAGACTATATTCATCTGATCCATGAAGATAACAGGGGCATTAGTAAGACCAAATGGAATCACTATAAATTCATAGTGTCCATACCTTTACGGAAATCCGTCTTTGGTATATCCTCCCTTTTGACCATTAATTGATGATACCCTGAATGAAGATCAATCTTGGAAAAGTACATATCTCTACATAGTTGGTCAATTAAGTCTTCAATGCGTGGGAGGTGATATTTGTTCTTGATAGTGATCTTGTTAAGTTCTCGATAATCAGTGCAGAGTCTAATTGATCGATCTTTTTCTTAACAAACAGAACAGGTGCTCCCAAAGTTGATGCACTAGGGAATATGAATCCCTTATCATGATTCTCTTGGAGTTTCTTCTTCAATTCCTAGAACTCAATTGGGTCCATTCAATAAGGTGTCTTTGAAATAGGCAAAGCACCCGGTAAGAGTTCTATTGAAAACTCTACTTCACGATTTGGTGGAAGACCTGACAATTCCTCCAGAAAGACATCATCAAACTCCCGTACAATGGGTATATTCTTAATCATGAGTTTCTCACCAAACATTTGAGATAAATAACCTTCATTTAGTGGAATCAAGACCCATAAGATGGAAGAAATTTCCACTGGAAGGTTATGTTCATCCTTGCATCAATAGATGATCATAGATTGATCTGGAATATGAAATGTGACTTCCCTTCTTTGTAATTTAATATGAGCTCTATATAAATAAAGCCAATCCATTCCAAGAATTACATAAAATTCCACTATAGGAAGGATCACAAGATTTTCATGAAGCACTTTCCCAAAAACTTTAATCAGAGAAGAATTATAAACATTTGATGCGATTGTTATGCCATTAGGGATTGTCACAGCTAACTCAACATCTAATTATTGTGGTAATACGGAGATACCCTTAGAAAATTCTTTATAAATAAAAGAGTGGGTGGATCCATAATCAAATAAAACATTTTCTACTTTAGAGTGGATGGTAAGTCTACCTTTCACCACTTCGTTATCGTACTCCACATTGCTGATAGAAATTTAATGTGACATTCCTTTGTCTTTAGCCTTAAGAGTTTGTTGACGTCGATCATCATCAACAACCATTGGATTAGGGAATTGATTATCATAATGCACCATTTCCTTAAACTTTTAACATTGAAGTGTAGGAGGTGCACTCTGGGTAGCCTTTTCTTTGTTCGCATCACTAGACATATTCTTCCCATCATTGCGGCATTAAAATGCCCGATGACCTTCCTTTACACATTTTAAACATTTACTTGTCCCTTTAAGACAACTCCCTCCATGTTTATTTACACACTTTGAGCATAAGGGAAAACTCATATTCTTTTCAGTGTACTATTCATATTTTCCTTTGAATTCCATTTTCCTCTTATTATCAAACGCATATGGCTAATGGGTTACTCCAATCTCCATATCAACTTTGAGAGAACATCGAACAATTTCCTCATAGCTATTGAAGTCCCTTATGGCTAACGCCCTTCGAAGACTTGGATTTAAGCCACTAAAGAATCGATCGATCTTACTCTCAGGTTGGATAATAATACCAGAAGCATGCCTTACAAGTCTTGTAAAATTTGGTTCGTAGGTACTAATAGATTCATCATCCTATTGCTTTAGTTCAAGAAACTCTTTATCCATATTTGTTCGAAGAATACGAGGGAAGTACATATTGAAAAATAAGTTCTTGAACTTGTCCCATTCCATGGACTCAATTTCATCTCTTGACCTCGTATTCTTGATAAGATTCCACCATTGATCAGCTTCACCTTCAAAACGATATACTGCTAAGATGAATTTATCATGTTCAGAACATTGAAGTACTGAAAATATCTTTTTAGTGGTACTGACCCATTGTTCATCCACTAATGGATCAGTAGACCCGCTCAATGAGGGTGGACGATGCCTCATGAAGGTTTCAACAGAATTTCGCTCCTTTATTTTCTCGTTTGGAAGTCCTGCATGATTCATAGCTTGAGAAAGTTGTGTGAGCATGGCTACAAGATTTTTCATTCCAGCTCCCATAACGTTTGGTTGCTCAGGGGGACAATCATTGCATTTCCCATCGCATTCTTCATTAACACGGTTCCTTCGGGTTCCATCCATTGACTAAAACCAAGAATAATATTGTGAGAAACACTAATTATAATAGGAAAACTACATAATCAAGAATAAAATTTCACACTTAAGGTATTATAATTGGATATTCATGGACATTTCTAAAACACTAAGATTATGTTCTATGCTTAGATATATCCTTAGGGTTCTTACTAAGGCTTTCACATCCTAGTTTCCAAAGGTTGACTATACCTTTCCTCTGATACCAACTATAACGACCAATACATTACATACATTGTTATTACTTCAGAATGGAAGCACACTTATTACAACATATAACAAAACCATTAAAGGACCGTATAGGTATAATGTCTTTAGAAACTGGGAAACATAAACAACTGGTTCATAAATCATCTACACTGTCTCCCTTTTATTTTATCATATCTAGAGTCCCTTTTGTGGTATCTTACTTAATATCCTTTTCCTAACCTGGGGAAAAGAAAAACAAAAGTTGAGCTCAAATGCTCAATAAGGGTAAACAAAACAAATATCATTCATTTAATATTCATAAGAACATAACATTTTGAAAATCATAACCTGCAAAAGAGATCATAATATCATAACATGGGATAAATCATAATAGTGAAATGTAATCCCAATAATCATAAGTTGAAAATTTGTGGCATATAGACATAATCATATAGATTCATTTCTTAGTAGTCAAGACTCATTTCCAAGACTATCTTAGAGGAAAAATTCCATTTTTGAACCGAGTTCACTCCTAATTTCAGTCCTGTATCACTGAACCGGATTAACCTGCCATTCCAGCCATGTCTATCTCAAGAGATATAAATCTTTACCCAATGAATTGGAATGAGATATATGTCCCACCCATATTATAATGAAACCATTCGTATGTGTGCCACAAAATCATAAATCATACATCATATCATAACCCATGTAATAAAAATCGGATTCTGAAACATTATGTCATCATAACAAAATCCATACAAGAGAAAAGGACATCATAATACTAATTCCATCAAAACATAATAAAATCAATTTAAAAATAGGGATAGAAATAGAACCCTCTAGTATCTTTGATGGAAAATAATTTTGATAAAACACTTGAACTCCATTTTTGAAGAAAATATCATTTCTACTTCAAAAACATTTTCCCTTTCTTAACATGTCATAAAATTTTAAACTAAAAGAAGTTGATTAAAAATAAAATTGAAAACATATAAATTAAGCTTCATGGAAATAATGTTCTATGAAATCATAAAAATCCATTAAATCCATATAAGTTAAAAAAACATTTTTCTCGTACTTTGGCCGGAAAAGTCAAAAAGTACCTCGTACTAAAAATGACAAAAGATTGCTTTCATATATTTTACTAAAAACACACCAAGGGGTAAAATTGAATTTAACTAATTGTAGAAGGGTATAAATAATATTACATATTGACGGAAAAACGATGTGGATGATAAATATTCCATAGTAAATTCTGAAGTATAAACAATCTTGGATAAAAATGAGATTGCGAGATATTCCCTTACCTTAGGTCCGATTTGCTTCGTATGTGTTCGAAACTCCTGTATAATGATTTAAATATGGTTATTGACTTATTGCAGAATCTTAATCATTGTTATGATATCATATATGGTCATATTCTTAGCTTCTAATTAGTAAATTTGAAAGAATTGGTAACGGATATTACATCTTCTTCGACACGCCTCTTTGAAACCTCCTCTTAGGGCACTAAGATTGGTCTTTGAAAAATACCAGGACCTTTATGATGTTTCTAGGGATGTGGAGAAGTGAAATGGTCAGGGTTTGGCCTATCTTGAAGGCTCAAAGTGGTGTGAGGAGGAGAGGGAGGAGGTGCCCTTTTATAAGGGAGGAGAGGGGCACCTTAGGAAAAACTTTGAAATATTATTTTATTATAAAGTCATATTCAGTTATTAATAGCTCCAAACTGATTTCATTCTAATATAAAGTGGGGATGGGTCGAAATCCTCTCAAACAATATATTTTATACAGGTTTGGGACATTATATTAACCTTATATTTTAGTTTTAACTCTTAGTTAATTAGATTGAGATTTACCATGTAACTTTGTATTTTTATATTACATAGTTAATAAACTTGCCATATACATCCAAGAGACCTCCAAGTGGACCATTAATGATACAAATATCATTATATAAGTATCCTGACCGATCCATAGATTTTGAGGAATATAATAACAATTAATAATATAATATTTGTTTTAAAAACTATTTTATGTCAATTTTGACACTATTTGGTAATTGATTTTTGTGAAAATCATAACAGCATGAGTAGTTATAAAAAGGTTAATTAAATCAATAATAACATGTCATATTAACCTATAAAATAATTTTAATTCATAAAAAGTTTCAAAGTACATTTATTTGGGTATTTATAACAACAATTATGTTAATATTTCATTAATAAGATAATTACTGCATCATCATTGTGTCACAAATAATTAAATTATTTAATGTCTGAAAATTATAAATAAACTACCATTATGTAGGAAATATTTTTATATTTCTAATGAATATTTATAGTTTAATTTATCTTATTTATAACCATATATTAAAAATTATTTAGTTATTAAACATTGATTTTAACTATTTTAACCCTTCTTTAAATAAATTAATAATAAATGTCCTAATCTAAACCAAGTGGACCTAAATGGCCATATTGTATTCCTAAGGTTGTTTTTGGTCGAATTACACTTATCCAATATAATTATGACACGTGTTAGGGTAATAATAATATCATTTTTACCCTTAATTCCCTATTTACTTTTAACAGTGGTAAATAAAAGTAAAAAGTTACTATTCAAGAAAAATTATTTTTATCTTATTGAACCACATTTTACTCCTTGATATTAACCATGTCTCTCGGATTTTCAAAATTCCACTCACAGAAGCAATAAAATTATGTTTTATATAAATTTTCAAACTCTCCTAAGAGGTGGGTAAAAGACGGTGAAAAGTTCAATAAAATTTTTGTATATCTAAAATTTTTATAAAATGACTCCAATTAATTTCATTGAACTTATATAGGTATTATTTATCAATTTTGATCTAAAATAAATTTAAATATAATAAATAATTAATTAAATAAAAAGTCGGTTTTTAAATAGTAACCCAGTGTTTTCACTATTCATCAAAAATTGAAAGTTTTCAGAAAAATTCCAAAATTTCACCCTAGGCTAATTTCGATATTCAGAATCCAAAAATGAAGTCCATTTTGAAAGATAAAATTTATAAAATTTCAAAAAGTGTTTATTACTATTCAAAACAGATCGTTTTAAAAATATTTTAATAGCATATCATTGTTTAGTGAAACTCAGAATTGCGTACAACGCAAGCTGTCGAGGAAGGTCGTTATTGCGTTTAAAGCAAGCCAAGATAGTGTTGTGTGTAGTGAAGGATTCCTTTGATGATTTACATAACATAAAAACAAAATATTTCTCATAAAAATCTTGGGCGTTACAAGGGTACTATTACCACATCCTTTAAATGGTGGATAATATGTTTTCCATTCTATTTTCTAGATCATAGTCGTCCCTTCACTACTTCTTGATTGTCTTCTTCCTTAGATCACCTCATGAATTTAAATTATTCTATAAAATTGGACAAACATTCAATTAAAAATAATTATCCATTCTTTTTTATGTTGTCGACAGAATGAGTAATTTGGATCGAACAAAATTCATTCATGTAATATAACATCTTTCATGAATGCAAATATATTGTGTATTATTCGAAGAATGATCATCAAACAAACTACAGATGATTGTTGCATGATTCCATACAAGCATTATTCACTTTGATAACTAAGAAGAGATAAAGCATGTAATAATCATCACATTCATAAGAATATCTCACCAAAATAGTGAAATGAAAAGACACCATGTTTTTTATGGTATGTTTATGTAATCCTAAATGACATTGGTATGTTATTCACAACATATTTTGTGATTCTTTGATAGATTCATCAATTATTTTTAATAATAATATCTATGGTGGTTCTCATTTTCTATAAAAGGAGTGATCCTAAAGATGAGAACGCTACTATAAATATTGATAAGTGCTTATGTTTTTTTGAAAAAATAGAGCTACCATGAACCCTTATGGTTTAAAAAAAGGTATAAAGATTAGAAAAGCATAATGATTTTCTGAAGGAATAATCTTGTGGGACAATTAAAAGTGTTTAACACTCTTGAATAATATTCATTAATAAATTTGTTTATGTGAATTATTAAGGATAACACACAACATGTTATTTACTTGTTTTTATTGGAGAACATTGAGAACCAATATTTGTGTAAAAGAGCGTTCTTGTATTGTCTGAAGTGGTTTGAGATTGTTGGGAACAAATCTGCGTGTTGCCTATGTTGTACCACAACTAGTGTAAGAAACAGGTTCTCCCAACTTGTGTGAAGACTCATTCAGATCATTCAAAATTTTCACAAAGAACATTTTTTGATTCATCTTTCATGATACATCCATCACATGAATGATACATATGAACTGAGCTAAAATAGAAGATACTATAAAGTGGAAGGTGTACTTCACAAACTCTTACATGAAATAAAAACATGATACACATCCATGTTAGAAGATTCATTAATGATACTTAAGTGAAGTGTGTAAATCATGAACGGATAAGGTGGATATGGTGCATGCATTTTTACGTGTATATTTACTAACCCTGAGATACCAAAATTTATGATTTTGGATTCCATCCATTACAATTCTATGATTGAACTGTATGAGATTAGTTTTAAACGATAATTCAAGAAGGTAAATACCTTGGATTTGTGAAAGTGTGATATTGTAGAAATTATTGAATAACCTATTGTGCACCACTTATACAAATTAAGTAATATTGATATGTGTATTTCATTCATATATTTTAGAGTATTTTTTTATATTTAATTGTGTATTTAAATGATAAATCTTTCCAATTTTGGAACGAATTTACTTGATTTATGTTTAATGGATGTAAATAAATAATATTTGAAAAAGAAAAGAAAATTGGATGAAAAATGATCTAAAGGAACCTTCACACTGTGAGTGAAGTGAGGCAGCATGACACCATATTTGTGAGAGGTAATAAAAGATGTAAACTGAATAAAAATACATTACACATTGTGTACCACAAGTACACATCGTGACCATATCATATGAGGAATATATGCATTGGAAAAGTCAATACTACAGAACACAGTGCGAACTTCAAGTACATGTCGTGAACCACAAGTACATGAGATGACGATAGTCAAACCAGCATATGATCTTTCAAAATATTAAACACAGAGGATGAAAAACTAGATCTAAAGTACAGGATGTGTACCATAAGTACACGTCGTGATGATGCAGACGTATGAAAATTAGAGTCAACGCTGTGGGCCACACTGTGGATATTGGATATAAAAGGAGGCCTCCAGATGCCATTCCATGACACTATGGGGTAGAGATAGCCCAGAAAAATCAAGGAACATCCACCAGACCATAAGTGACAATTCAGATTAGTTCTTTACCATTACTCTTCCTCGGGTACCCATGCATATCGCCTTCATCATGTGCGAGTAGTCCCATAGTGTCGGGTGATGTCATTGTAGGAAGATGTGTTCTTAGGGATTATTTTTTTTATCTTATTCATGATTTTTATTTCTGAAACTCTTTCTTTCAATTCAAAATATCTTTATTTTTGAAAAGGCATGACCATTTATTGTGGTTTTAAGAGTATTATTTAATTGCATAAATTAATCTATATATTTTGTGTCTGACCATTTCGCAACATAGGCCGGTTTTGTTCAAACATGTGTTTGGGTCACCTATACAAATGATTGAATCTAGTAGATGACCATTACCACAGTCCAATCATAGGATTAGAGAAGGATACCAAGACCAAGGATCATAACTGGACCAATTACAACACAAAAGCTGAATAAGAACACTTTTATGTAAATCCCTAGCACATGAACCTAAAATAATTGTTCCTAGAATGCCTCCCATAATGATTTCAACCCTAATCTCTACTTCATTATTCCTTTCTCTCTAGTGAAGCAAAAAATTTCAATTCTACATTTCCTAATTAGCTTCATATATATGCTCTGTAACTGTGGGTTCGACAACCAAACTTTCCTAATACTACATTTTAATTAGTTGAGTAGCATAGTTTGGGTTTTTTAATTTTTTTTACATAGAACTATAGGGAACTAATGATTCCTTAGGGTGATTTTAGAGGTCAGTAATTCAATTAGAAGGAATAATTACATCTTGAAAATTTTGTTTCACTGAGGGAAATTATTAGATACAGGTGATTGGAGATATTTTATCAAGACCTACATCAAAGAATATGTACTTTAATCGGTACAAAAAAATTATATCCAGTGATCACATGGAGGAATATCATAAGATTATCCTGCCATAGATCAATCCTTAAATAAAGGTGATGTCTTCTTTTGGAGTCAGAGTTAAATAATCTTCTCAGTTGGAGCTAGGAATAGGAGATGGTTGTGTGGTATAACCCATCGAGGCAGAAGAGTTGGATTACTGGGGGGTATAACTTGAATCAACTGGAGGATTGATTATTAGAGGGTATAACCATTTGATTCCTAAACCATTAAAATCATTAAAATAAGATCATAATAGATAATCCAGGTTGGGGGTATAACCAACATGGAAATTAGTAATCATTTTATCCAAATATTCATTGTATTATTATTACTAAACATGATGTAATATTTAGAGATATCATAGAGTGGATCTTGAAACTCAAAAATTTCATAAGGTTGAATTAAAAGTAATAAGAATTTTTCAAAATGGGTGTACCATTTCTTCGATCCACCTCTTAGTGGAACCTAATCCTTTTTTGGGCACTTTAGGGTCACTATGAAAATTAATACCACAAGAATCAAGGGAATTTAACCTAGATGAAGCTAAGGGATTAAGGATAATATTATTTTATCCCTATATGAGAATTATAATGATTAAATTTCTTGTGTTTGAATTTAATAATAATGTTATATTATTATTTATCAATGATATTCTGGTTATATGAATGATGAAATTTATAAGTATTGTAGTGATTTAATTTTTCTTTATGGATTTGAGACCATATGTTAAATTTAATCAATGGGTATGAAATTTGATTTTGTGTCATGTTGATATTCAATGAAAACTAATTATTGGTGCAATACAACCCTTAAAATGTTCTTGATGTTGATATAATAGTGATAGTGTATTATTTATGGGATAGTATTAGTAACCATGAAATTGTTTAGTGATTTGATTGTTTATTCCATCTATGATGTAGTTTACAGTATGTTTTGATTTATGGAATATATTAGAAAAACTATGATTTTATTTATGGAATGAATAATTTTTTCACTATGGTTTTATGTCGATCAAGGAATTTACATATTTTGAATGTGACATTAATGGCCACTTTATATTTTCTAGGGAATATAATGTTGATTTAGTGACCTCCATTTTTAATTTTTCAACTTTTAATTTAGAAAGACTTATTTTAGATGAGGCTTAATTTTAAATATTTATAGAATTTTTAATTTTGATCTTTGAGTTTTATTTGAGGACTATTTATATCCTTTTTGGTCATTTAAAATATCTATAGATTCATGGAATGACTTATAATTATTTTATTTAGCTAATAATATGTTAAATAATAATTTTAGAGATTTGGGAATAAAAATTACAAATGGATATTCATTTCATGGATTAATAAATAAATTATGAATTGATAAAATAATATCCAAAGGATGAAATTATATTCATTTTTTATATTCACAATCATAACGATAATATAATTCATCAACTATAAGAAATGGATCTTTAATCAAAAAGTATATCCTAGTACCTTTATTTTAGATGAATTAAATCAACTTTTAATAGAACATTGGTTTAAGGTTTTTTATCCTTAAAATTATATTAATAAATAACCTTATTTTTATCTATGAGCTCTATCACTCTTTATTAATTTTTTTTCATTAATATTCTCTTCGATGTCCATGAATTTTTCCCATGAATGTTCTTCTATATAGAAACCAAGATATTTTTTATAAAATAAAACCATCAAACATTCATTCTTTTATTATATAGGGAATGTTTTATTAACCCTTTTTATGATTTGAGATTTCATGAAATGTATCTTCAAATTTCAAACCCTTGGTTATTGATATCATGATTAAATTATGAGGACTAAATTTATTTAATAGGGTAGAATGTAACATGAGATTTTAAAAGAGGAAAATCATGGTTGATAGAATGTGTTTTCTAAAACAAATATATTATATGATTATATAACACCTTAATACTTAATAATGTAGTTCGTTTTAAATAAATTCAATCTCTTCAACAACATGTGATGAATTCACTATCCGATTCAAATGAAACATGATACGTTATTAAAATATTATTATTAAAACATGAACAATATAACCTTGCTATTAAGTTGATGGGTATGAATATGAAAAACAAAATTATTAAGGATATATGGTTTACACATTTATAAAATAAATTCCTTGTTATATATTTGTTAGAAATTAAATAATAATAATTTTAATAAAAACAAATGTTTTCTGAGAAATTGTAATTTTTTAAAAAGGCACTTTAGGCGTGCTTTGAAACATAATTTAAAAATAATTTTTACAAATTTTTGAAAATTAATATTACAAAATAAAATTTATAATGAAATATTTATTTAAATATTAGCTTTGGTTTAATCTTTGATAATTTTCTAACAAAATAAAATTTTATATGAATCGTGAAAAATAATGATTTTTATTGAAAACTATTTTTCATTAAAATAATTTACAAGTTTAAATTATATTTTAATTTGTATTGAAATTATAATTAGATTAAATTTATTTCAATTAAAACGATTTAGTTCATTGGAATCAGTTTCATATTTAATTCTAATATAAATGTTTTTTTAATTTTAAAAGTGTTTCTTCGAGAAAACAGTTATTTTCATCGCACCAACATATTTAATTTTAAATTGAATTCTGACACTTATATGAATTTAATTTGGAAAAATTTATTAAATATTTTGATTCATCGTAATTTATATTATATTATAAGTTAAACAGTATATTTTACCAAAATGAATTGTAGAAAACAATAAAAATTAAATTCTGCAGTTAAGGTAAAAATTGGTTCACCCTGGGGTTAAACTAAAGCGATAAGAGTCAAAATAACCAATGAACTTTTTCAAATCCTATTTTATGGATGTCATTTGATAATATAATCTCTAAGGTTTTATATTTATCAATTTAGAAGGATTTATGAATGATAAAAAATGGATATAACTTTATCTTTTCATAAATTCCATGTGTGTCCTCTCACACACTTATAAAAGGCCACCCACTCTCATCTCCACATCACACTTAAAAAACCCTTTTGTTTGGACCATACCTAACCAAATACGTTAATTACTTACCTTCCAAATTTATAAAATTATTTTATTGATCAGAAATTATCACACATGGATTTTTCTTTTTATTAATTTTTCTAGTTTATTATTGGATCTTGGGTTTTCTCTCATGTTCTGGGAATGATGGGTTCTAGATTTTGATGTGTTTCTCTATTTATTTTTGAATAAAATTTATTCATTAGTCTTACCATTGGTTTTTTTATAAAATTTTATTTTTTTCTCTTGACAGTGGCCTATACATGATTGGCGTTCATTTTGATAAATTGTGCAGCTCAGCCCAGGTAACTGTGTGGCCATGTGTCTTTTTGGGGCAGTGGAATTTGGCATAGTTGGTGAATGATTTATCAACCATGAGGCCAAATTTTTAAGGGTTACCTATGTGTCTAGTTATGGGATCATGGTTGGTTCATTTTTTGGTAAACTGTGCATCCAAACCGTGTGAGCCACCCAGATCTGAAAACTTATGAAATCCCATCTTTCCCCCCTCTGGATTTTTAACCCAAAATACCTCCTCTTCTACTCTCTTAGTTTGTGAGACCTATAGGGAGCCCCTACCTTTCTCTCCACGCCTATAATCTTATTTTATGGTGTGTATGTGCGTTTTCTTCAAGGTTTGGGTTAGATCTTCAAGGTAAACCCTCTCCTCTCATCTCCCTCTTCCTCTTTCTTCTACTTCCTCTTAAGATATCCTTATTCCTAGGTCATGTGGGACTAGGGTTTGTGTTTCCCTTAATTTATATTATGTGTTTTGTGTTTTTAGTGTTCTTATTGATATAGATATTTTCTCTTGTATCCATTTTGGTGTGGTTTTAGGTATGTGTGGTCGATGATCCATGTATTTCAGTAGGATCCCCTTTGAAATTTTAATTTTTAATATACGATTCATTGGTTTCTTGATTTTATCATCTACCTAAAATATGAAATATTGATGTTTAGTATTTGAAATTATATTTTGGTGTGAATATTAGTGATTTATTCCTTAATTTGTGATAAATGTAATTTTTTTGTTAAATGTTTCACACATGTGTTTGATAAAATGTCTCGTTGGACTTTTTGGATATTTTGTAATATTTAAAACATGATATAGATTTGTAAATTAATTTTTGATATGTTAAAGGATGACTTGGGTTCCTAAAATTATTTTTCAAAGTGTTTTTGGTTTTAAAGTAAAGGTGTATTTTTCTTTTTAGAATAAATCGGTATGTGGCAGTGATTAATGGCATGTTTTACATTTTTATAAAAAATAGGTTTGGATTGAAAGTGTGAGGTGAGTATTTAAATGAGATTTGTAAAATTAATTTTGAAGATGAAAATTGTGTGTATACACCCTTTTTTAAATTTGTATTTTTTCTTTTAAAATGATTGTTTTGTAAGGAATTATTAAAGGCCTGTTTGGCAATTTTGTGAAAATGGTGTAAGTGTATAACATGAAAACTCTCCTTGTCCAAATGTTTGGCCTTGTTATAAAAATATTGAATGTGTGGTGTGAAATTGTTGTGGAATAATTGTGACCCATTTACCTAATGTGTAATCCGATATCTGTAGAATGTTTACCGTTGTGACCTATAAGTAATATGAAAAGATGTTGGTCATTGGACTGACTCCGGTGATTATTGTTATTGAATTATTACAATATGTGCATGTGATTCAAGGCTTGGTTAACATTGGTTAGCTCACCCCCTTTAGATATGAGACATGGGAACAAGGTATAATGAGATAATTTTCTAGGAATTATTTGTACACTAGAAAGATTATGCACTAGGTGGTGGTGAATAGTAGGTGGATATATTTGGTTTATCACTATGGGATTTGTCCCTCAGTCCATCCTATGTTTGGGTGGCTGGGAGTGTTTAGGGTGCTTTTGATTTCATCGTGTGAGGCTTACTTAAAGGGATGGATCTCATGTATTAGTATGATCTGTATTATTCATGATATCCTAGGTTCACCCATGTCTATTAGAACATAGTTTTCTATAGTATATGATTGATATAATTGGTTACAAATGTGTATTTATCTCTATTTCCCGTATTATGTGATAATTGTAGTGATATTATGTGTTTTTTATCTATTTGGAAAGTGATGTGTTGTTTTTTCAAAGTCTATGAAAAATATTTAAAGAAGAAAATAATTTATTCTCTCTTGTATATATTTTGAAATGAAAGAGTCGCTCTTCCCTTGAAAATGTTAACATTGTTTCGATGGAAAGGAATCAGGATTTGGAATGAAAAAGGTAAATGAGTCATGTTTTGTTTAAAATTGAAATTTTAGAGAAGCTTATCCTGATATATTGTATCTCAAACTTGAAGTTGATGTTTGTTTTATTTTAAAGGAAGTTCATTGGGAAAATATTGTTTAGGAATTCTTTTTTATTTTTAATATTCACACATATAGTTCCTCTAATTATCAACTTATGGGGCATGTTCAACTTGGTGTCAATTTCCATGGGGGATGGGTGTTCATAGTATTGGAGAGTGGCCTTCAGGGTCCCATGGAGTTGTTGCATAGTTAGGTTCTAATTTTAGTTTGCCTGTATAGCGTTGTTGTATTTTTCCATCTCTGTATAAAAGATGTTCAGTATGGATATTATATATATTGGGCTACTGTTTGTTTCCACTATTAAAATTTATCTATATTTTATTGGGTGAAATCATTCCCCCTTGTCTATATATTGATTCCAAACACTAGTTACCAACCCGTGGGGATTGGGAACACCCTTCATGTCATTCCACATATTAGCTTGGGGGACCGGTTTGGGGTTGATCTGGGTTGGTTCATGAAAAAATTGTATCAAATGAGGTTAATATATGGAGTACCTTGCTTTTAGAATTCCATTTTTATTTTAAAATTTCATGGTAGATGGAGTAGGACATTCGAAACCTTATGGTGTAGGTATGAAGGAGTGTATGGACAACACTTTCTATACCAAGCCTTGGGTTTCCATGGGAAGTTCTGTTTTATTTTTTTCTTTTGGATATCATGGTTGTTTAGTGTTTGGGATATGAAATGGGAGTTGGGATAGTGGAATCTGTGAGCTCTCAGGGCCTAGAAAGACATGTGGATTCAGGGATATAGTCTTAGAATACACTCAGTGATAGTGGTGTGTTTGGAATATGTATATCCATGTCACACGTCGACCCTAGTTTTCCCTTGTGAGTTTCTTTGAGTTCCTCGTGATTTTTAAATTTTATTTGGGAAATCATACTTTGGATTTGGGAAATAAATATTTTTATATAGAAATATTTTTGTTTTGGGAAAGATGGAAAATGATTTTCAGTTTTATTATGAAGAAAACATGAAAAAGTGGAATTTTGTAAAAATATACCTTTGGGGTGAAATAGAAATGGTGTAACTGTATTGAATGTTTACAACCAAAAACAGGAATTGTTGAAATTTTTTTCCTGGAAATTATGAATATATCTTAAAGGATGTTCTGGATTTTTTTTGAATGAGAAAGAATGGGTTTTTAACTAAGTGTGTTTTGATGGAGTAGAACATGTTGAACAACTGAAAAATGTTATAAATGAAATGTAAAGTGGGTTGTGATCATGAAACATCATTGGAATGTGTTTTTTTGAAAAAATAGAATTTTGTTTTGATATATGGTATTTCTAAGGGTTCTCACATGCATTGATATGTGTGGAAAATGGTCGGGTGATGAAGTGGTTGGATGAGTACCCAATATGGCATGAGTTGGTGCGTGCCAGGGGTGGCATGAGACTGTGAATGTGAGTGAGACTATAAGGAATACCATTGGATAGTGTGAAAATCCACCATTTTTGTTCTATTTTAAAAAGTGTTTTTAAGTGGAATGTTTTGATGTTTGATAACTTTTGGTTCCCTGGTTTGTTTTCCCATGATTTGGGAGGTGTTCTTTATGAAGTGTTTGAGCTTGAGAACTCTTATTGATGAATAAATTTTTATTTAGCTCTTTTATTTCTCATTTCTCAATGTTCTCCCCCATATAGATTTGACTTATGTTCATGGTGTAGCTATGGGTGGTTCTCTATTAGAAAGATTTTCAGTTGTTGAACATAAGGATTTTGTTCTTGAGTTTTGAAAGTTAACTTCACCTATATTTTATGGTCAAACAGATCCCATCAAATAAGAAGATTGGATGAATAATATTGTATGTAACTTTAGCCTCATTCATTTTTCCATGTCCTTATTGGTAAATATTTCTACCTTTATGCTTGAAGGTTCACTTTGTAAGTGGTGAAAGTCTGTCTCAAAGAACAAGCCTTGTGAAGGTTATTCTTCGGAGTTCTTCAAGGATTCATTCATCTATTAGTAATTTTTTGAGATGAAGACAATAAAGAACGGAATAAATATGTTTTGTATTAAACATGACTAGTTTTTAGTTTTTGATTCCAATCATCACTTCGTAAACCTAGTTCCATATGATAAGAAGTTTGTTGCGGTCGATTCCTTGAAGGATAGGGATTTTGAGTGTAGTCTTTATCCTGATCTACAGTCAAAGGTGTTTGAGTTATGTCTAAATTATTTTACTGATGTGGTGAGGAAATATATTCATGTAGAAGATGTTCTAGTACGAGTTCTTGATGCAACCTACTTCCCATTAATCCCTAAAAGTGGTGATGGGGATTCTAGTAAGGAAGTGGGGAAGAAACTAGAAGTTGTTGGTGCTGGTCGTGGAATCAAAAGGCCTTATGGAATTTTTTCAACTACATTTGGATGTGTGATCCTAGTGTGTTATCGATGTGGAAATTTGAGTCACAATAATACATCGTGTCGAAGTTCTCCAAGGCTCGTCCATGCTTGTGGACACTTATGACACTTGCATCAGTTTTGTTGGGGTATTGCTAGAAAACGTCACGGAGCTAATTCATAAAAGCGATAGGCTATTTGGGGACTTTTTTAATGTTTCCATATTGTAAGTGTCCTTCCAGTTATAATTTTCCTTTTTTTGCGGGTTTTCCAGTGTAATTTTATCTTTCAAGTTTGAATTTTTAGGGAATGTTGTAAGACTTTTGAGAACTTCTGTTTTCAATGGAAGTGTGTTTGATCTTTTTGGAAATTATGGTTTGTTCTTTTGATATAAGTGGGTAATTCATGTCCATATTATGAATCTATGATCTATTGGATGTTTCTATAATTATATCTACTCATAGGTTAATATATTATGACTACAGTGCGATAGATGCTTCAAACATTTTAGCTCCATCCATAGGTCCTAGAGTGAAGCTATTCACCCCGGTCAGGAAACCGCCAGGGGTGCGGGAATATTTGGATCAATTTTGTCCCCTCCATTCGATAGTGGTTTGTTTAAATGTTTTTGTTTTGTTATTATTAATCATGGTAGGTAGGCTAGTAAGGAAGAGTTTTGGTTGGACTATGTGGGTAAGTCATTGGGTAGGATCGTGTTGAATTTTTGATTGGTTGGTATTGGTTAGTTCTTATGGTGAGGAAGACAATGTGGGTTTTGTTTGAAATTATCAGGGATTTGATAACTTACGGTTGTTTTCTAATGGTGTGGAGTATATTATGGCCTCTCATTCTGGGAAGGAGATTTAAATTCCAAGGTAGTCCAATAGGTGGTGGCTCAATCCCTCCCAATGTTTATGAGTAAATCTTTTCAGTTATTGTTTTGGTTCAGGATAGAGCCATAAGTTTTATATAGTTTCAATTGAGTTATTAATTGGTAAAGATGTGGGATTACACAGTTATATAAATCCTTATATTTTGAATATTTAACAACAATATTTTTTGTATTTTTTGGGGTGGAAAATGTTAATGGTGGGGAAAATTGTCAGACCCAGATTTTTCTTTTCATCAATTGTTCCTATTCATTATAGGATCTTGTTTTTTCTCGCACGTTCTGAGTGTGATGGGTTCTAGATTTTGATGTTATTATTTTTTTTATGAATTGTGGGTATTCCTTAGTATTCTTTAGAATTTTTGAACAAAATTTGAGTTTTTGGTCTTGATAATGGCCCATGCACGGTTGGCCCGTGGTTTGATAAATCGTGCGGCTTAGCCCAGGTAACCTTGTGGTCAGGTGTCATTTTGGGGAAATGATGTTTGGTATAGTTGTAAAATGCGTTTTAATCCATGTGATCAATTTGTGTGGGGTTCCATTTATGTCTCACGAGGGGTGCACCATTGGTGCATGGTTTGGTAGACCATGTGGCCAAACCGTGAGAGATACCCAGATCTAAAAATATATGAAATTCCAACTTTTTTCCCTTGAGATTTTAACCCAAAACACCTCCTCCTGCCCTATACTTGTTTTTCAATCCCATAGAGAGCCCCTCCCTTTCTCTGAAATCCTCTCATCCTCTCCTATAGTGTGGAGCTAGGTTTCTTTAAGGTGTTGGGTGAGATCTTTAAGGTAAATTATCTCCTCTCTTCTCCCTCTTCATCTTTCTTCTATTTCCTCTTGAGATATCCTTCTTTCTTGGTCATTTAGACATATAATTTTTTTCCTTTATGTTTTGGGATTTGTGTTTTTAGGTTTCCTCTTGATAGATCTTGTCTCTTAGAACCATCATGGTTTGGTTTTGGGTGATCATTATCAGTGAACCATGGATTTGTGGTATGTTCCCCTTTTCACAAGCATTTATAATTTAAAATTTGTTTATTTATTTTATCACCTCACTAGAATATCAAATATTGATGAATGATCTCTCAAATTACTATTTTGTGTGATAAGGTATGATTTCGTAGTTATTTTGTGATAAATGTAGTTGTTTTTTAAATATATCACACCATGTGTTTGATAAAATGACAGATTGGCCTTTTTGTATGGCATCCCCCCTTTTTATTGCAAAACGTTTCATTACATTTTACATTTAGAGGATCTTTAAAGTCTAGTGTCTTGGAAATCAGGAACATGATACACGAAAACAACATAAAAAATTATTCTAAACCACTCATAAGGCTCCATCATAGGTTCATCCTATGTACAATTATTTCACCTCATATCCCGGAGACATACATCAAAGGAAAGGGTGAGTAGAGAAGGTATAGTAAGGGTAAAAAAGGGAATCAGTTTACTTGTAATATCAATAAGAACATGAATAATAATATAAGGACATGGGAAATCGAAGTATAGACATATCATAATGAAAATAACATGAAACATAACTTGAATATGTGGTTAAAACATTTCATTTATACATTCATGAACATATCACCAAGGTCCATCTCCAAGGTGTTATAAAAATTACCAAGGTTATTCACCAAGGTATTGTGAAACTTGTTATCTCTAGAGATTAATTCTTTACTTAATACATTGGAGTGCTAGCAGGGTGTACCCTTAATATGTATTTAATTTCATGTGATACACATATATCATAGTAAAACATTTCATAAATAACCCATAGAGAATAAAAGAAATGGATATCATTTCAAAATCATGATGTTTTAAAGAGTACTTAAAAAAATGAGATTGTCATGTCATTTATAACCCATGAAAAGGGAGTGAGGGTTACATGTATGTCAATTCCAGAATCAAATATTTAATTTTTTTGAAACTATGAACACCCATAGAAACTAAATAGGTCTGGGTATTCACATAAATAAAACAAGATAATTTCTAGAGAGAAAGAGAGAGAAATTTTGCGATGAAATTTCTACAGCATAACGATAATATAACATTGTTTTAGAAAATAATAAAAAGAGAGGGTACAAGGGTAACCCACTCATAAATAACTCATTTTAAAATATATATACATAATAACATGGAGATAAGAACATGGTTTGGATATTTTAATGACATACCACAAGAAAAGGAAACATGAAATGAAAGAGAAGATGTGATTTCTTTTACGAGAAATTTGGCAGCCTAACAATGTCACTTTAAAATTCAGAAAACAAATTGATGAGAGTGGAAAGGGTCTCTCAAAAACTAGACATGAAATGGACAGTAATGATAAGATATATGAACATACCCTCAACATAAAGAGATGGAAACTACAAGACACAACATAAAATAATTCATGACTCAAATGAGGAGGGTGAAAGGATCCCCTACCTTGAAGAGTAAATTCGAAAGCATGAAGTGTGGGACCTTGGGAGGCTTGAAGGTACCTTGGGAGGACACCTTTGAAGGTAAGGGGACCAGATCTTAGTTTATGAGTATTTTGGAATGAAAATGATGAGGGAAAGGCTTGGTATTTATAGGGTAAGTGAGGGAACAAATGATTAATTGCAAAGGGAAACCTCATCGGTTGTATTGGAAAAATCATGGGATTTCCCATGGTATTTTCAAATGTTATTAGCCACTTGGGACACCTCATACCTTATAATACTATTCAAAAGTCGACCAAAATGATTACATAATTATTACATATTTAATGATGTCATTAAACACCTGAAACTAAAAACTGTATTTTCACTATTCACTGAAAATTTAACTTTTTCAGAAAAATACCCAAAAAACACCTTAACCTAATATCGATGCTCTGAATTCAAAATTGAACTCAATTTTATAAAAATAATTATTTAAATTCTTTTCATTTATTTTTTAAATAAAAAAACTATTCACTGGAAAATACTAATACATAACCAATAATTTCTGAAACAGTCATTTACCTATTTTATTGAATCACAATACTTAATCAAGGAGCCTAAATTATATTAATACTTTATGTGAGGATACTTATCCATTTGGTCACATTACTAATCATAAGCATAAAATCACTATTCATAATTTACTATTCACCAAAAATTATGTTGATCTTATTAGACTGTAAATTTCTTCCGTAACACAACTGTAGAAGACAATTTTTTGAAAATAATGACACAATATTAATTATTTAAGGTTTACATAAATATTTTAAAATATCCTTCTTTTTTAACAAAACATTAATAATATTCATCATATATTTATCCGGACATTTGAAAATTCACAAATTTCACCATAAGAAGAAATCACAATTTTATTTATCTCAAAGGATTACACAAGGCAGTTATGGTTTCGTTACATATCCCCTTATAACACCAGCATATAACCTAAGTGTAAGGTGTGCTAAGGTGATAGAATCATGGGGTAGCTCGAACAACATTTCTCGAGTGGTGATTTCTATCAGCTTTAACTTCTCCCGAAGTTGATTTTGTTCCATCTTCACACGATGAAGTTCGTCTTGGGTTTGGTCTAGAGTAAAGCCCAATGGTGCTACCTCCTTCCAAAGTTCTATCAGATGGGATTTGATCGGCCTGAGACAAATGGATGAGGCCATCGAATCGTTTTTCTGTATTAATTAACAAATATCACTTGTATTTAGAGACAATAATCGCAACATTTAGTTTCCAATGGTCTTGTTGACCAATAGTCATATAACAGTCGAAACACAACAGTATCGTTTTAATTATACTCATTTCATTAAATGAAATAGTTTGGATTAGTATAAAATAAAATAACACACAAGATAGGAAACAAAAATTATTAAAAAGTTTGGGTCGTTACATTCGTACCCCCTTACGAAATTTCGTCGCTGAAATTTTTAACTCATACCCTCAGAAGATAAAATGTGTGGGTACTTCTGCCTCATAGACCCCTCTAGTTCCCATGTGGCTTCTTTATATGTTTGGTTCCTCCACAACACCTTAACAAGGTGGGCAATCTTGTTATGTAGAACCTTGTCGCTACGATCTATGATCTACACCAGCTGCTCCTTATAAGAGAGGTCATGTTCCAGTTGTACCACCTCTGGGTTTAGTACATATGCAGGTTTAGGTATGTACTTTCTCAATAGGGATACATGGAAGACATCTTGAACTTGTGCTACATTTGGAGGAAGTACAAGCTGATAGGCCACTACTTCTACGCGATCAAGGATTTCATAGGGCCCAATGTACCTAGGTTTGAGCTTCCCTTTCTTCCCAAACCACATGACTCTCTTCCAACGTGAAATTCAAAGAAATAACTTGTCACTGACATCAAACTCCAAGTCCCTTCAACGGTTGTCGGCATATCTCCTTTTCTGACTCTGAGAAGCCTTAATGTGTTGTTTGATGGAATGGACTTTTTTTATCATCCCTTGCAGAAGATCAGGCCCAAGAATCTTTCCCTCACGTGATTCATCCTAACAAGTAGGAGTTCTACAATTCTTCCCATATAGATCTTCATAGGGTGCCATTTAAATGCTTTAATGGAATCTATTGTTGTAAGAGAACTCAACTAAAGGGAGATGTAGATCTCATCTACCTTTAAATTCCATTAAGCATGTTCTCGGCATGTACCCAATTGTTTGAATAGTCATTTCAGATTGGCCATCAGTTTGGGGGTGATAGGCCGTACTGAAATTCAATTCAATGCTTATAGCATGTTTAAAACTTCTTGTAATACCCCAAGATTTCATAGTACGTTATTTCTTCAATGTAATTCAATAACTTTCACTACATGCAAAATCGGGTTCAAGTGCACCAAGACTTACCAAACTAGCCGTTCAAAAGCAGTTATGAATAGTATTAACTAAAATTTGATGTTTATATAATCCTTATAATTTTATAATCCATATTATGAGTTTCTTAGACATAATGTAAGAACTAATTCATTTTTTCAGATAAAAGAAATATTTTTCAAAAAAATGCACTTTTACCGGCTTTTAATGGAGAACCTTGGTTAAATCAAATATTTGAACATTTTTTATATTCAATTTGACAAAATAAACTTCTTATTTAGAATCATGACATAAGAATTTAGTTTTAATAATTTTTTTTTGTTTTTCTGGTAACTTTCATATTTGGGTGAATATTGAAAAATACTATATTTTAACTGAAAACAAATTTTTTAATGAATATAATTTATAGTGTTAAATTATAAATTTTAATGGTTTGGAAGTATAAATAGATTATATTTTTTCCATTTAACCCAATTATGTTCATTGTAAGTAATTTTACTTTGAAATTGGACATAAACAAGTGTTAATCTTTTGATAGTTATTATTAATTAAAAATACACCTTTTGGTTTTCACAACAAGAATTAATTTTAAATCAATAAATGAAAATTATATGTTTTTATTTTTTAAAAGTAGGATTCATTTTTGAATTCGTAATATCAAAATTATCTTAGGGTTAAATTTTGGTATTTGTTCTGAAAACTATAATTTTTTTATGAATAGTGAAAAACACTGAGTTATTGTTTAAAACTGACTTTTTATTTAAATAATTATTTATTTTCTTTTAATTTATTTTAGGTAAAAAAAGATACATAATACCTATATAAGTTAAATTTAATTCATTGGAGTCATTTTATAATAAGTTTAGATATATAAAAAATTTATTGAACTTTTTACCGTCTTTTACCCATCTCCTAGGAGCATTTGAAAATTTACAAAAAACTTAATTTTACCACTTATGTGAATTGAATTTTAAAAATATTAGAGAAATTTTTGATATTAGTAAATAAAATGTGGTTCAATAAGATAAAAATTTTTTTTGTGAAGAGTAACTTTTGACTTTTATTTACCAAGGTTAAAAGTAAATAGGGCAATTAAAGGTAAAAATTATATTATTATTACCCTAAAACATTTCATAATTCTACTAGATAAATTTAATTCGACCAGAAAAAAAACCTTAGGAATAAAATATGATCCTTTAGGTCCACTTGGATTAGATTAGGAAATTTATTATTATTTAATTCAAAGAAGAGTTAAAAGTGTTAAATTCAATATTTAATAACTAAAACATTTTTAATATAGGGTTACACATAATATAAATTAGACTATAAATATTAATTATAAAGATAAAAATATTTACTACATAATGGTATTTTATTTATACTTTTTATACATTAAATAATTTAATTTATTTATGACACAATAATGATGCAGTAATTATCAAGTTAATGAAATATTAAAATAATTGATATTATAAATATCCAAATAAATGTACATTGATAATTTTTATGAGTTAAAGTAATTTTATAGATTAATAAGACATGTTAGAGTTTATGAAATCATTTTTTTGAATTAATCTTGCTATTATGATTTTAACAAAAACCAAATACCAAATAGCATCAAAATTGACATGAAATAGTTTTTAAAAACAATATTATATTATTAATTGATATAAAAGTCCTAAAAATCTAAGGTTCGGAATAACAACTTATATAATAATATATATGACATTAATGAAAAAATTGGGGTTCTATTGGAATTTTATAGTATTTTTATTAACCATATAATATAAAAATACAAAGAGACATGACAAATGTCAAACTATTTAACTTAGAGTCAAATCTAAAATTTAAGATTAATATGGTGATGTAAACATGTCTAAAACCTATTGGTTGAGATTTTGTTGACCTATCCCCACCTTATACTTTAAATAATTCATTTGGGAACCATTATAAACAGAAAATTATTTTATTATAAAATAATATTTCAATCTTTTCCTAAGGTGCTCCTCACCCCTCTTATAAAAGGGCACTTCCCATTATCTCAAATTCACACCCCCAAATACATTTGGCTCGGAAAAACCCTTCCCTAATATCCCCCCAACTATCCTACCATAATCTTACATTCATTACTTTTCTCATAAAACCTACCTAAAGATCACTTTTGATAAAATCAAAAGGAAGAACCCGAAGAAGAGGTAACGATTTCACCACCGTCTTTCAAGTTCTTTTATTCATCCACTTACTCTTTATTTGTTATTACAGAAACAAAATAATAACTCTAGTACCTTATATAAATCATGATGTAATTATAAATATGTCACAACCATATTCATTATTTTATCTATCCTATGAATGATAATTTCACCATGTATGTGTATGTACGGCTTACCGTCTCCACGTCGTGGTGTAATTTGTTATTCAACACTATGATATTTGGATGGTTATAATGATGAGTACTATGTATATAAATAATTCAAATAACATGATAATGTTTCTGTAAAATAAATATACCATCCAATTCTACACCTTTAAGGAAATGATATTGTCGCTCGTGCAAACGTACGGATTACCGTTTCCACGACGTGATGAGATTCATTTCCATATTCACCATTCACCGACGATTATAAAAATATATATTTCTAATAAGTATATAATTTATGTCATAATAATTCTACTGAATATATATATATATATATGTGTGTGTGTGTGTGTTTGTGTATTTATGTACTTACATATATCTTATTCACTTACTTCTGTTCAATACGATATGAAAACAGAAACAACGTTTATGCTTACGTACGGCCTACCATCTCCATAAACGGTGTTTTCCATTTCATATATCTATCTATTATAAATAATTATATTATAAATATATATGATATATAAATCAAGGATTATATTCTTTATGTATTTAAATCATTATCTAAATGATATGATCAAGAATAATAAGTTAAAATACATACAATAAAGAAAGTGATTATTACCCGAAATGTTAATTTAACATGGAAATTATTGTTAAATGGGTAGTATAAAGTCATAAATGAATAATGTATGATATCATAAATATTAATAAGGTTTTGGTATAATTTAATAACCTTCTATGATATTTATATAGGAGGTTAAATGTACCCTCGACTAAAGGAAGGCACAAGGTAAGGGTTAATATCACAATCCCTTTATTATCCGAGGTTGATTTTTTTGTAAGTATCTACTGGGAAATATTTATTATCCATGTCCATGTTTTATAAAATAGTTTTCAAAGGGATTCTTTTTAAGGGAAATTTTTTTACTAGAAAATCATTTTAAATGTTTTAAATATTTATTCTTCCAAATCATTCTCACTAATGTCCATGTTTTCAAAATGGTTTTTAAGGATTTATTTATACGGAAATGAATGTTTTTAAAATGATAATTCCTTTAAAAAGTTTCAAAGTAGTATGGGACACTTTGATTCAAAAATTTATTTAAATTTCATACTTTCTAAATTGCGTGACTTTTAAATGTTTTCATGAAAAAGAGATATTTCTCTCAAAGAGTTTTACAAATCATTTTCATCTATGTCAACATCCATTGATGGATTTTAAACATTCTTGAAGTTGATTTATTATGAAAAAAATCTTCCATATTGTATTTAAGGTTTTGTGATATGTTTTACTATGGATGTGTTAGTTTTAAACCATTCATGGTTTGTGGATAAATTATTGACATTTCTTATGCTAGTTTTAATAATAATGTTTATGTAATGTTTAAAACTTTTCTTATGAGGAATGAATTGGACTTAGTAAGTGACGGGTGGAGCTCGTTATAGCTCCTCGATGCATCGGTAGGTCTCATGAGACAAACTAGTGTCTTGGAACAAGGCCTTGAAAAAATATTATTTGTAGTCTTGGCACAAGGCCTTGACTATGTGGTTATGAAGTCTGGCATTATGCATTCCATCATTACGAAAGTGTCTATTGATATTGCATGTGATTATTCTACTAGTAAAATATCCATGTGAATAAGTAAATGAAATTATTTTATTGTATATTTTCCATATTATGTTGAATTTTAAGTTTAAAAGGATTTTTTAGTCTTATACATTGCCTTAAATGTTTATGCTTATTTATGAATGTTTCCACTATATTGTTATCCTTACTGAGCATCTGAGCTCACCCCTTTATATGTTTTAATTTTCCCAGGATACCAAGAGATGTATTATGATTGATAATCCGGATTAAGCAAAGGGATTAATGGCCTTCTCAAAGGATAATTTATGTTGTGTTTTATTTTCTAATGTGTAATGAAACGTTCATGTATGTAATCTATTTTCCAAGACGGCTAAACTGGTCAGTCTTTCGAGACTTGATTCCTTGTAATCATGCCAATGTATTAAAATAATACACCGACTCTGGGATTCTAGGGTCGGGATGTTACACTTCTCCAGAATTTTGATGTGAACCTTGTATCATGATCAGATATGATAGAAAGTGGAACTCCATGCAGCCTTACCACTTCTTTCATGTTAATCCTGGAAAGTTGATCAAGATGGAAATCTTCCTGGATAGAGATAAAATGGGAAGTCTTGGTGAGACGGTCCACAATAACCCATATTGCATTGTATCCTTTGGAAGTTCTCAGGAGACCAGTGACGAAGTCCATAGTGATATTATCCCACTTTCATGCTTGTATGGGTAGTGGTTGCAATACCCCTTTTTGAAGTTGTCATTCTGCCTTCACTTTCTGACATACCGGGCACCTTAAAGTGTAGTCGGCAATCTCCCTTTTCATATTATCCCACCAAAAATGATCACAAAGGTCCCTATACATTTTTGTGCTTCCAGGATGTATAGAAAAAGTAGAGCTATGAGCATCATCCATCATATCCTAATTTATTTCTGAAAAATATGGACCATATAGTCTTGTATGAAATTTTAATACACCTTCTTGATCAATATTGAACTCACGAAACTTCCCCTCCTCTATACCTTCAAAATTTTTCGGTTGCAAAGGATCTTCTTTCTGAGCTATATTGATCTTCTCTATTAATGACAGTTGAGAAATCATTTGGGTTAGGGTTGACGATATCCCTTCCCTTATAATTCCCATGTCCAACTTTACTAGTTCATTGATCAATGGATCTCTTTGAATCCTCATCATGGAAAGAAAAACTGGGTATTTCCTGCTCAATGCATCAGCGACTTTGTTTACTCTTCCAGGATGATAATGAATTGAACAATCATAGTCTTTATGAAGCTCCAACCATCTCCTTTGTCTCATGTTCACTTCATTTTGTGTGAAAATATACTTCAAACATTGATGGTCTGTGTATATATCACATTTCTCCCCATAAATATAGTGCCTCCATATCTTCAGATCAAAAATGACCACAACCATCTCCAGATCATGCGTAGGATAATTCTACTCATGATTCTTCAACTGTCGAGATGCATAAGCAATGACCTTGTAATTTTTCATGAGGACACACCCAATCCCTTTCAAGGATGAATCACTAAAAATAACAAATCCTTATCCACATGAGGGCATAGTTAACACGAGTGCAGTAACAAATCTCTTTTTCAGCTCTTGGAAACATTCCTCACACTTTTTTGTCCATATGAACTTGAACCCTTTTCAAGTTAACTTTGTTAATGAAATATAAAGTCATGAAATGTTCTCCTCAAACCTCTTATAATATCCTGCTAGTCCAAGAAAACTACGAATATTAGTTATTGTTGTAGGTTGAGGACACTCATCTACAAATTTTTTATTTTTAGGGTCAACTTTGATTCCTTCATTAGTTACAATGGTCCCAAGAAAGCAACTTGTTTTAACCAAAATTCACATTTTTTGAAATTCCCAAAATGCCTCTCCTTCAGTTGAGTTTGCAAAATAGCCCTTAGATTATCCTCATACTTCACGCAACTTTTGGAGTATATCAGAATATCATCAATAAAAACTACCATAAAGTTATCAAGGTAGTACTTAAAGACTCTATTCATCAAATCCATAAAAATAGCTGGTGCATTAGTTAGTCTGAAGTGAATAACAACAAATTTATAATGTCCATATCTTGATTGGAAGGCAGTTTTTAGAATATCCACTTTCTTCACCCTCAATTGATGATAACAAGATTGAAGAGAAATATTAGAGAATAATTGAGCCCCACAAAGTTGATCAAATTAGTCATCAATTATTGGAAGAGGGTATTTGTTGTACATTGTGATCCCGTTCAGTTCTCTATAATCAATGCGTAGCAGCATCGATCCATCTTTCTTCTTCACAAAGGGAACTGGTGCTCCCCAAGGAGACACACTCGGTCATATAAACCCCTTCTCCAAAATATCTATGAGTTGTTTCTTTAATTCCTCTAGCTTCACATTTTCCATCCTATACGGGGTATTTTGATATCAGATGTGTAACACCCCAAGCTTCTAAGGTATGCTTCTCTTTGAATAATGCAATAGTGTGTGTTGTACGCAACATCGACTTCTAACACACCACAACCAATCAAACTAGCATTTATGAATAGTAATGACCACTTTTTGAAATTTATAAATTTTATTTTTCAAAATGGATCTCATTTTTGGATTTGGAATATCGAAATTAGCCTAAGGTGAATTTTTGGTATTTTTTTGGAAAAAATCATTTTTTGATGAATAGTGAAACCACTAAGTGGTGGTTAAAAAAACTGAATTTTTCATAAAACTTAATTTTACCGCTTCTGTGAGTGGGATTTCAAAAATCTGAGAGACACGGTGAAAATCAAGGAGTAAAATTTGGTTCAATGAGATGAAAATAATTTTTGTTGAATAGTAACTTTTTACTTTTATTTACCACGGTTAATAGTAAATAGGGTAATTAAGGGTAAAAATGATATTAATATTTCCCTAAAACATGCCAAAATTCTATTGGAAAAGTGTATCTCGACCAAAAACAACCTTTGGAATAAAATATTATCATTTAGCTCCACTTGGATTAGATTAGGACATTTATTATTATTTAATTCAAAGAAGAGTTAAAAGAGTTAAAATCAATGTTTATTTACTAAAACATTTTTAATATAGGGTTACACATAAGAACAATTCGATTATAAATATTCATTAGAAAGATAAAACTATTTCCTATATAATGATATTTTATTTATAATTTTTAGACATTATATAATTTAATTTATTTATGACACAATGATGATGCAGTAATTACCATAATAGTAAAAAATGAAAATAATTGATATTATAAATACCCAAATAAATATAATTTCAGACTTTTTATGAATTAAAATAATTTTCTAGGTTAATATTACATGTTAGTAATTATGTAAGTAACGTTTTTTGAAGTAATCATTCTGTTATGATTTTAAAAAAAATCAATTTTCCAAATAGGGTCAAAATTGACATAAAAGAGTTTTTAAAACATATATTATATTATTAATTGATATTAAATTCATAAAAATATAAGGTTCGTCCAAGAGACTTATATCATGATTGGTGTATCATTAATGGACCACTTGGGGATCTATTGGAGGTATATAGTATGTTTATTAACTATATAATATAAAAATACAAAGTGACATGGTAAGTGTCAAACTAATTAACTAAGAGTTAAAACTAAAAGATAAGGTTAATATAATGACCCAAACCTATCTAAATTATATTCGTTGAGTGGATTTCGACCCATAACCACCTTAAACTTTAAATAATTCACTTTGGAGCCATTAGAAACCGAATATGAATTTATTATAAAATTATATTTCTAGCATTTCCAAAGGTGCCCCTCACCCCTCTTATAAAAGGGCACTCCTCCTTCTCACTAATTAACACATTAAAAGCCTTTCGGCTCAGAAAAACCCTGCCCAAATACTCTCCAACTTCTATAAATTCAACCTATAGGCCTTATTTGGATCTGAAAGCCATCCTAAGGATCCCTTTTGATCAAATCAAAAGGAAGAACCCGAAGAAGAGGTAATGTTTTCACCACCCTTTTTCAAATTCATTTCTTCTTCAACATATTCTTTTTTTTTATTCCCATTCTAAAATAACGAATCCATTATCTCCAATATACATTAATATTATTATAAATATTGTACAACCATATTCATTATTCTATCCATCCTTTGAATGAAATGTCACCATACGTGCGTACGTATGGCTTACCGTCTCCACATCGTGGTGTAATAGTTATTCAATATATTATTATATGGATGGGTATTATATTGATTTTTAATTCATGTAAATAATAAATATAACATGATAATGACTCTTTATATATTATATACCATCCAATTATATATTATTTTAATATCAAAATAATGATATTGTCGCTCGTGCATACGTACAGACCACCGTCTCCACGAATGCGATAAGATTCATTCTCCATCGTATCCATTCAAGTATAATTATCATTTTATGATTTAAAAATAATGTTTAACGACTTGATATAATTCTGGATATGAATAATATACAACCAATCCATAAAAAACACGGATTATGTAACAAAACATATAAAATAAAACGAGTAAGTTAACACATGAAACGACGATAATTCCAAGATATTATTAACAAAACAATGTTAAAAGATCATATATGATATCATATTAATGTATATGATTTTGTATAATTTAATAACAATTATTTCACCATTATACAGGAGGTTAACCTACCCTAAACCAAGGAAAAGTACAAGGTAAGGGTTTATTTCACAATCTCTTCATTATCTGAGGTTGTTTATACGTAATAATCTACTAGGACTTCTTTATCATCCACATCCATGTTTCGTAAAAATGTATTTCAAAACATTTTTTCTATTTACTAGAATATGGGTTAATGTCATTTATACCCTTTTTGACTTTTATAAGTGGTTTATAAAGGAATCTTTCCATTGTTTTCCAAACAAGGTCCTTTTTAACCTTTTCGACAGAATTAAAGTAAGAATGTTTTTTAACTTATACGGCGGGTGTGGGTATTTTCCGTCGTTATAAAATCATCGAAGCTTTGCTTACAATCTTATAAGAATATTTTCAATGAAAATGTTTTATTTTATAAATACATGACTCTTAAATGATTTCAAAATAGAAAGATATATTTCTCTAAAAAGAGTTTTCATTTCATCTACGTCAATATCCTTTAATGGATTTTATGCTTATTTGAAGTTGATTTATTATGATACAAAAATTCTATATTTTATTGAAGGTTTTTTGATATGTTTGACTATGGATGTGTTATTTTTATACCATTCATGGTTTATGGATGAAGTATTTACATTTCGTATGATAGTTTTATTACGAATGTTTATGTTATGTTTAAACCTTTTCATATGGGAATGCATTGGACTTAATATGTGATGGGTGGAGCCCGCTATAGCTCCTCGATGCATCTGTAGGACTCATGAGACAAACTAGTGTCTTGGGACAAATCCTTGACAAAATCTTATTTTTATTCTTGGCACGAGGCCTTGTCTATGTGGTTATGATAGTCTGGACTTATTCATTCCATCATTATGAAAGTGGTTATTGATATTGCATGTGAATATTCAATTACTAGAATATCCATGTGAATAAGTAAGTGGAATTATTTCATTTTATTTTTTCCATACAATGTTGAAGTTCAAGTTTAAAAGGATTTTGTTTTATTAATACATTTCCTTGAATGTTTATTCTTATTTATGAAAGTTTCCCCTATATTGTTATCCTTACTGGGCATCTGAGCTCACCCCTTTTCTATGTTTTATTTTTCCTTGGATGTGAAGAAGTAATTTATGAATGACCTACAGGGATAGTATGAGGGGATAAGAGTGTGGACTATGGATACTATATTGTTGTAGTTTTCATTTTATGATGTAATGTAAACTTTATTAATGTATCTAGTTATTCCAAGGCTACTAAACTGATCATTATTTCAAGACTTGATCTTTCTTGTGATCATTCCAATGTTATGTAATAATGCACCGAAATTGGGTAACTGGGGTCGGGGCATTACAGTTCGTATCAGAGGAAGTTTAGTACAGAACTTGTAAGCTAGATTTAGATAAACTCTGATTAGAGCACATAGATTTAATGCGGACTTTGAGGATTAGTATAGAAGAACTTCCTAGAATTTTGGTATTGTATAGATTTTCTGAGTTTTCCGAGCAATACATCCCTTTCTGGATACGAGCCGGTAGAGGCGGCTCTGGCATAGATGTACCTAGGGGTAAAACCTGAAAACACCGCTTTGAGCTAGACTCGAACGGGAACTGATGCACGAAAATGGTCCTTGCTACACTCTTGGTAATGACACTCCCGGGGGATATGCTTAGGATAACTCTCATTTTATATACAAATCATTATGAAGGGTTTATGAGTATATAATTCATCAAAGAAAACATTTTTATGATTATGGATTATATCCATAAATAGTTCAATTTATTTTAAGTGTTTTATAAGTATGGAATTATGTATTTTGATTCATAAAAATATCATGTTTATGCGATTGTTTAGAAATGGTGCCTAGTGGAAGAAATGGAAACTGTATCAATGCATAGACTCCATGTAGGGATTTCCCTCCTACTCTTGATAATTATAGTGGAGCTGGTGATACAACTAGTGTTGATTAGCTTATCACCATACTGGGACAACTCACTCAGGTTATGAATAATAACCTTACCTGTATGGAGCACTCTGATCCACAACATGGAGGATCAATGTTAGATCTCTTAATGAGGCAACAACCACCATCATTAAATGGGAGTAAAAATCCATTGGTAGCTGAGCAATGGATATGTTCCCTAGAGAAAATATTTCAGGCTTTGGGAAGTAGTGAAAGGGAAAAAGTTATCAACACAGTGTACCTCCTCCATGGAGATGCTGATCAGTGGTGGTCTGTCACGACCCGTCCTCGGGGCCTGTGTCGTGACTACCCCAAGCCCGCCTTCCATAGACCAGGGGCTGGCGACTAGCACCAAGGCGTAAATCCCGATAAACAGGGAATTCATTGCCTTTGTAAAGTAAACAACCATCACAGAGTAAGCAAGAGGAAAGAGTAAACACTAAGAAAAAACTGTAACAAGATTTGCTGAAAGAAAAAAGGGCCAGAAATACAAGCCCAACTATAAAGTACAACTGAAAGGGGAAAACAACAACTGAAAAGAAAAGACGCAGCGTCGAGCCATCCTCTGGAAGTCCCAACTGAAGGGCGAGCACAGATAGCCTCCACATCTCCATGGTCCAGCCGTCCGCTCTGAGTATGTCCCGCCCAGTGGTCCACCTCCAGGTACCGTCCTGCTCCGCAAGCCTCCATCACGATCAGCGCTGTCCGTCGTCTGCAACCAACAAAACGAAGTGAGGGCATAGCCCATGCAGGGGTGAGTATAAGCTACTCAGTAGGGACCCCAAGACCCCCGAAGGTCTCCCGAAATCCACAAAGGATAAACCACAAAGAAAAGATACTATCACGAAGTGACAACCAACAGTGCTTAGGTATATGCCAATACATATACCTAAGTCATCAATTCCCGTTCGGCTCCAACATCTGAGCCCAAGTACAACCCAGTCCACACAAGAAAGAAAAACGTCTACTCACACAGAATAGTACAACACAATCCACGAAGGAGAGCAAAAGTAATCCACAAAGGATAGCTCAACACAATCCACAAGGAGAGTAAACAGTAAATCCACATAGGATAGTTCAGCACAATCCACAAAGGAGAATAACACAGGATTCAGCTCATACAGGTATTCATCATCGAAAAAGTGAAAGAGATGATCAGACATAGATACTGAATCATCTAAACTGGGACCCACATAGGATACAAGACCAGCTGTCTTCATTGTTTCATCTATGCTGGGACGCACATAGGATACAAGACGAGCACTGAATCATGAAAGATGGGACCCACATAGGATATAAGACCAGCACAGCTAGGACACACATAGGATACAAGACCAGCTGTCTTAATTGATTCATCTATACTGGGACCCACATAGGATACAATACCAGTATTGAATCATCTAAGCTGGGACCCTCATAGGATACAAGACCAGCACAGCTAGGACCCACATAGGATACAAGACCAGCTGTCTTCCTTGATTCATCTACACTGGGACCCACATAGGATACCAGACCAGTATTGAATCATCTATGCTGGGACCCACATAGGATAAAAGACCAGCACAGCTAAGACCCACATAGGATACAAGACCAGCTGTCTTCATTGATTCATCTATATTGGGACCCACATAGGATACAAGACCGGTATTGAATCATCTAAGCTGGGACCCATATAGGATACAAGACCAGCACAGCTAGGACCCACAAAGGATACAAGACCAACTGTCTTCATTGATTCATCGATACTGGGACCCACATAGGATACAAGACCAGTACTGAATCATCTAAGCTGTCAGATCCACAAAGGATCGATAGGTACAAATCCCCGCAAAGGCCCACACAGGATCAGACCCATACAGGATTTATAGCACTGATCCCCGTAGGATCACTGAATGCTGTAGTCGTCGCCGTCGAATCCACTGAGGATCTCTGCACAGTCGCCGTAGAAGTCGTAGTCGTAGCCAGCACTAGGGTTCCCGCACACAGCAAACTCATTCGGGAGGGTCCGCTCCACGAGCCGAGGGGTTGATAGGTCAACTGACACATAGTCCGAAGTTGATGTATCCAAAAGTTCCATATTGTGAACAGGAACTCAACGCAACAGACGGCGCGTCAATCGGACGCCCGGTCTGAGAGTTATTGGCCTTTTCGTTCCAAGGGCCCGGTTGGTTTTTAAGGCAAAACCAACCCGACCGTACTCCACCTATGTCCAAACTTCGGGAGAAGTATTCCAAAAGATCCGTCTCACTAATAGGAACTCCACCAAGTCGACGCCACGTCAATCGGACGTCTGGAGTTCAAGATATGAGTGTTTCCGCTCCGAGGGCCCGCTTGGTTTTGTGTATGAACCAACCCGGCCGAACTCAAAGTATTCCAAATCCTTGAGAGCAATATACCGAAATGACTGTCTCATTCCAAGGATCGTGTCACCTCTGACGGCGCGTCGATTGGAGGTCCGTAGCCCGAGTTATGGGCAATTGAACAGAAACGGTCCGAAAACGGGGGTTTCGGGCCCGGACCGAGACCCCCCGGTCGGCCCGGCCAGGCACGACCTGGCCCAGCGGCCCGGTTCAGCGACCCGTGTGCTAGGCGCGCGGTTGGTGCTCGGACAAAATGGTCGAGCCGTTTGTCGGCGCGCACGGGGGGGGGGGGGGGGGGGGGCTGCCCCTCCCGTTTCATGAAACCGCGACCCATTAATTGGGGCCGCTTTGATCCGGCCTGGGAAATTTATATCCCCCGTCTCATCCCTTTCGGCCGGCCTGACCTGGTCGTCCGGTTCCTGCTCAACGGGACCGGCGTTGGCCGGTCCCCTTCCAGCTCCGACACCGGCGGCCCGGCTCGGCCGCCGGTCACCTTGCTCCGCCGCGGCCCAGAACCGGCCGCGACACTTGTCATCCGGCGCGGTGAGACGGCACCGCGGCCCCGCTCCGGCCATGGCGTCTTCGGTTTACTTCGACGCGGCGTGACGGCGTTGTGTCCTTGAACTTATTTCCATGGTGCGGCGCGACGACACCGCGCATATCCTTCCGCATGAAACCGCGTGGTGCGACGGTACCACGCTTTCCCATACCAACCACAAAGAAACCAACAGGAAAATAAGGAGGAGGGTCGACCGTGTTTTTGCGGTCCGACCCCCTCGCGTTATTCGATAACAATTGGTTTTAATCCACGAAGATCATCAAGTTGGTATTCACGAACAAGTAAATAAATAAACCCCTACCTCGGTTCAGGAACGGTGCACGTCAACGATCCTCGAAAGACGAGTGTCGCGGAAAATGGGCGTCGTGGAGAACGAACGTCGTCTCCATTAATGTAGAGGTGCGTTCGAAGAGGAAACATCATTGGAAGAAGACATCACATTCTTCGTCAGAGATGTTCTTCGTTGAAGAACGATGTTCTTCGCGTTCTTCGTCGAAGTTGAAGAAGAAGAAGACTTCCTTTAGCTTTCTCTCCAAAAGCTCTCAAAAAACCCAAAACTAACCCAAATAAAATAAGTTCCCAACTTATTTTATTATCACAAAAAGGATTTTGAAAATGTAAGTGTTTGAAAATAAAAATCCACACTTAACTCACTCAAGTTGTTAACATGAGTTGTAAAAAATAAATGAGGAGTTAAGTTGGCAGGACTTAAATGGGGGGTTAAGGAGTTTAAAGGGGAAAGGTGAAAGGTTGGGGCTCATGTGGGCCCCACCCTTTCAATTATCCACACATGGGAAGTTGGGTGGATGTGGGCCCCACCACCAACTTCCCATGGGAGAAATTAACCACCTTGGTATGAAATAAAATTGATTCAACAATTTTATTTACTTTTTAATTAAACCCAATTAATTAACTTCTTCACCCGCACAAATGCAACTACGGTAAAGGATCCCTTAAGTGATTACCGGTGTTGCGAGTTCATCGGTGCCCTCATAATTCTATTCTGAGAACCGGTTCAAAAGTTAGAAATTCTCACTCGTTCGTTCACTGAACGTACCCGAGCCAAACTTCAGAAAATGATTCTGGGCACATCGGGCCTCGGAATCAGGTGCCGTCAGAAACCGCGTTTTTGTGAAATTCCAAAGAAAATTAAGAAGAAAATTTCCCTTAAATTTTACGGGTCTTTACATTACACCCACCTCATGGCTTTATGTCCCCGTAAAGATACATCATAACTAGGGAAACAAATGTGGGTACTGAGCACGCATCTGAGCCTCTCGCTCCCAAGTTCTCTCCTGGAGGTTCTCGTGCTGCCATCTGATGCGCACCAGAGGAATCAACCGTCCACGTAGGACCCACTCTTATCGATCCTCAATCTTCATTGGGACCTCCGCAAAAGTCGCCCCATCGTCAATGTCAAGCTCCCCATGGTCAATGATATGCGCCGGGTCGTGAACGTATCTCCTCAACTTAGACATGTGGAAGACGTCGTGCACCCGGTGCAACTGAGGTGGTAGAGCCAGGCGATAAGACACCTCGCCAATCCTGCTGAGGACCTGGAAGGGTCCGATGAAGCGTGGACATAACTTTCCACCTTGGCCAAATCTCCGTAAACCACGTCGAGGTGATACACTCAAGAAGACATGGTCGCCATCCTCGAACTCTAGTGGCCTCCGCCTCCTGTCAGCGTATGACTTCTGCCGGCTCTAAGTTGTCTTCATCCGATCCTGGATGACCTGGACCTTCTCTATTGTGGCCTGCACCACCTCTAGTCCCACAAGAGCTGCTATGATTTCTTCTTTGCCGATAAGAGAAATCATGTCTCATCCCTTGGATGAACCACGTTCATTGCCTAATACAGTCAATACCGACATGGATGATACTAATCCATACCAAGGATGACGTTGTAAGGCCACGACGCTACTACCAAGAGATCCAACCGTTACTCTCGCCTCCAAGGGTTGAGTCACACTGTCGGCATCAATGTGTGGTAACTGGGTCTCCTCTAGTAGATGTCTCACAAGTGAGGTTCAACTCAACAGTCAAAACTGGAACCTCTTAGTAACAACACAAAAGAGGACAGGAATGAAAACATCACAAATGTATGTGTCTTTTATTATTGCAGCTCATAATACAAAGATGATACACAATAGAAACAAGGAACTAGAAGTACACAAGACGTATCCACTAGTTCCGATCCTGTCCGTTTGCTCCGAGAGCTCCATGATCGAAGGCCTCATCTGCCTAAAGATGAGCTCTCGCATGTCCACAAACTCCCTGCGGTCGGGGTGGACCTCCTGGTGGTGGTGGTGGCAACACCTCAAAGCGTTGTCCACCACCTGTTGCTCGACCAGCTCCTCTGCCGCGCCCGCCTACACCCTGCAGACCTCCATGGACGAACCTCTGTCTGGGAGGTCCCTCTACCACCTGCTCCTCATCTGTAAGACGAGTCGGGCAGTCTCGAGCCATGTGACCTTGCTCGCCGCATGCGTAGCAATGCCTACCCCTCGTGTAGTTGGCTCTCCTTCGTGTTCCCCGCACAACCGAATCTTCATCCAGTGACTGCCCATCTGATGGTCTGGCCCGTTTGGACCTCTGCATCCCCTGTCTACTGCCAACTGCAGAAGACCCTGCTACAGGCCGTCATGCGGAGGGCCCTGTCACTAGAGCCTGCTCGGAGAGAAAACTCTCCACTAGAAGGGATCTCTCCAACACCTCTGCCTGCGTTGTAATGTTGAGGGAGATCATAGAATCCCTGATCTCATGCCTCAGTCCCTGCTCGAAGGTTCGGGCCTGGAAGAACGGGTCTCGTACCATATATGTGGAGTAGCACGAGAGATCAGTAAATCTCGCTGAGTACTGGGCCACTGACAAGCTGCTCTGCCGCAGCTGAAGAAGCTCCTGAATGCACACCGCATGGAGGGTGGCTGGGACGAACTCGGAGTGGAAGATGCTCTCAAAGTCATTCCAGAGAAGAGATGTCTCGTCGTGCACGTGGAGCATCAAGCTCCACCATCGGCCCACTGCTGCGTGCAGTAGGCTCGCTACGAGGATCACCATGAGGTCTGCTGGTGTACTCACTAGCCTGAAAACTCGTACGATGGCCTCCAGCCAGTCCTCGGCTACCTGGGGGTCTGTCTCCCCACGGAACCTGGGTGGTCGCTGGTGCTGGAACTCGTGCAGCGCGCTAAGGCGACGTGCATCATCAGCGGCTGGGGATGGAAGCATCGGTGGCTCGGTGGGTAGAGCTACCGCCGGTGCCACTGCTGACAAAGGGCCCTGCACCGAGGCCTCATCGCTCAGTGGGCTTTCGTCACACTCGACTCTCGGAACCCTAGCTGGCTGCCGTCGTGGGGCCATCCTGAAAGGAAACAGGTGCACCATGGTCAAAACCGTATTCCTGGTGAGCTGACACAAGTAATCACAAAGAAAACATGAAACACACACGCAATCAAAGTTTTCATGCATTAAGTCGGAAATCATAAGTCAGGGTCCTGGTGTACGGATACATTGGCTGCCGCACCAACACTGGACTCCCTGGACTGATAACCACACCCAATACGCTAAACACTATTGCTTCACATAGAAGAAAGATCAAAGTATGTGGTAGAACCGAACTCCTCTGATACCAATTTGTCACAACCCGTCCTCGGGGCTCGTGTCGTGACTACCCCAAGCCCGCCTTCCATAGGCCAGGGGCTGGCGACTAGCACCAAGGCGTAAATCCCGATAAACAGGGAAGGCATTGCCTTTGTAAAGTAAAAAACCATCACAGAGTAAGCAAGAGGAAAGAGTAAACACTAAGTAAATACTATAACAAGCTGTGCTGAAAGAAAAAGGGGCCCGAAATACAAGCCCAACTGTAAAGTACAACTGAAAGGGGAAAACAACAACTGAAAAGAAAAGCCACAGCGTCGAGCCGTCCTCTGGAAGTCCCACCTGAAAGGCGAGCACAGATAGCCACCACATCTCCACAGTCCAGCCGTCCGCTTCGAGTACGCCCCACCCAGTGGTCCACCTCCAGGTACCGTCCTGCTCCGCAAGCCTCCACCACGATCAGCGTTGTCCGTCATCTGCAACCAACACAATGAAGTGCGGGCATAGCCCGTGCAGGGGTGAGTATAAGCTACTCAGTAGGGACCCTGAGACCCCTGAAGGTCTCCCGGAATCCACAAAGGATAAACCACAAAGGAAAGATACAATCACGATGTAACAACCGACACTGCTTATGTATATGACCATACATATACCTAAGTCATCAATTCCCGTTCGGCTCCAACATCCGAGCCCAAGCACAACCCAGTCCACACAGGAAAGCAAAACGTATACTCACACAGAATAGCACAACACAATCCACGAAGGAGAGAAAAAGTAATCCACCAAGGATAGCTCAACACAATCCACAAGGAGAGTAAACAGTAAATCCACATAGGATAGTTCAGCAGAATCCACAAAGGAGAGTAACACTGGATTCAGCTCACATAGGTATACATCATCGAAAAATGAAAGAGATGACCAGACATAGATACTGAATCATCTAAGCTGGGACCCACATAGGATACAAGACCAGTTGTCTTCATTGTTTCATCTATGCTGGGACCCACATAGGATACAAGACCAGCACTGAATCATCAAAGCTGGGACCCACATAGGATACAAGACCAGTACAGCTAGGACTCACATAGGATACAAGACTAGTTGTCTTCATTGATTCATCTATACTGGGACCCACATAGGATACAAGACCAGCATTGAATCATCTAAGCTGGGACCCACATAGGATACACGACGAGCACAGCTAGGACCCACATAAGATACAAGACCAGCTGCCTTCATTGATTCATCTACATTGGGACCCACATAGGATACAAGACCAGCATAGCTAGGACCCACATAGGATACAAGACCAGCTGTCTTCATTGATTCAACTATACTGGGACCCACATAGGATACAAGACCAGTATTGAATCATCTAAGCTGGGACCCACATAGGATACAAGACTAGAACAACTAGGACCCACATAGGATACAACACCAGCTGTCTTCATTGATTCATCTATAATGGGACCCACATAGGATACAAGACCAGTACTGAATCATCTAAGTTGTCAGATCCACAAAGGATCGATAGGTACTAATCCCCGCAAAGGCCCACACAGGATCGGACCCACACAAGATCTATAGCACTGATCCCCGTAGGATCACTGAGTGCTGTAGTCGTCGCCGTCGAATCCACTGAGGATCTCTGAAGTCGCAGTCGCAGCCAGCACTATAGTTCCCGCACACAGCAAACTCGTTCGGGAGGGTCCGCTCCACGAGTCGAGAGGGTGATACATAAAATGACACATAGTATGATGTTGATGTATCCAAATGTTCCGTATCGTCAATAGGAACTCAACGCAACAGAAGGCGCGTCAATCGGACGCCCGGTCTGAGAGTTATTGGCCTTTTTGTTCCAGGGGCCTGGTGGGTTTTTAAGGTAAAACCAACCCGACCATACTCCACCTGCATCCAAACCTCGGGCGGAGTATGCCAAAAGATCTGTCTCACTAAGAGGAAATCAACAAAGTCGACGACATGTCAATCGGACATCCAGAGTTCAAGATATGAGCGTTCCCGTTCAGAGGGCCCGGTTGGTTTCGTGTACGAACCAACCCGGCTGAACTCAAAGTATTCCTAAACCTTGAGTGCGATATACTGAAATGACCATCTCGTTCCAAGGATCGCGTCACCGCTGACGGTGCATCGATCGGAGGTCCGTAGCCTGAGTTATGGGAAATTGAACCCAAACAGTCCGAAAACGGGGGTTTCGGGCCCGGACCGACCCGGCCCGAGACCCCCCGGTCGGCCCGGCCCGGCGCGGCCTGGCCCGCCGGCCCGGTTCGGCAACCCACACGCTGGACGCGCGGTCGGTGCTCGGCAAAAATGGCCGAGCCGTTTGTCGGCTCGCACGGGGGGGGGGGGGGGGGGGTGGGGGGGGGGGCTCCCATTTCATGAAGCCACAACCCCTTAATTGGGGCCGCTTTGATCCGGTCGGGGGAATTTATTTCCCCCGGCTCCTCCCTTTCCGGCCGGCCTGACCTGGCCGGCCGGTTCCTGCTCAACGGGACCAGCAGTGGTCGGTCCCCTTCCAGCTCTGACACCGACGGCCCGGCTCGGCCGCCGGTCACCTTTCTCCGCCGCGGCCCGGAACCGGCCGCGACCCTTGTCGTGCAGTGTGGTGCGACGGCACCGCGGCCCTCCGCCGCGGCCCCGCTCCGGCCGCGGCGTCTTCAGTTTACTTCTACGTGGCGCGACGGCGCCGCACATATCCTTCCGCATGAATCCGCGTGGTGCGACGGCACCACGCTTTCCCGTACCAACCACAATGAAACCAACACGAAAATAAGGAGGAGGGTCAGCCGTGTTTGTGCGGTCCGACCCACTCGCGTTATTCGATAACAATTGGTTTTAATCCATGAAGATCATCAAGTTGGTATTCACAAACAATTAAATAAATAAACCTCTACCTCAGTTCAGGAATGGTGCACGTCAACGATCCTCGGAAGACGGGCGTCGCAGAAAACGGGCGTCACGGAAAACGAACGTCATTTCCGTTAACATCGAGGTGCGTTCGAAGAGGAAATGTCGTTGGAAGAAGACGTCACATTCTTCATCGGAGATGTTCTTTGTTGAAGAACGGTGTTCTTCGCGTTCTTCGTCAAAGTTGAAGAAGAAGAAGACTTCCTTTAGATTTCTCTCCAAAAGCTCTCAAACAACCCAAAACTAACCCAAATAAAATAAGTTCCCAACTTATTTTATTATCACAAAAAGGCTTTTGAAAATTTAAGAGTTGGAAAATAAAAACCCACACATCACTCACTCAAGTTATTAACATGAGTTGTAAAAAATAAATGAGGAGTTAAGTTGGTAAGACGTAAATGGGGGGTTAAGGAGTTTAAAGGGGGAAGGTGAAATGTTGGGGCTCATGTGGGCCTGACCCTTTCAATTATCCACACATGGGAAGTTGGGTGGATGTGGGCCCCACCAACAACTTCCCATGGGATAAATTAACCACCTTGATATGAAATAAAATTGATTCAAAAATTTTATTTACATTTTAATTAAACCCCATTAATTAACTTCTTTACCCGCACAAACGCAACTACGGTAAAGGTTCCCTTAAGCGATTACCGGTGTTGCGAGTTCATCAGTTCCCTAGGAATTTGATTCCGAGCACCGGTTCAAAAGTTAGAAATTCCCGCTCGTTCGTTCACTGAACGTACCCGAGCCAAACTTCGGAAAATGATTCTGGGCACACCGGGCCTCAGAATCAGGTGCCGTGAGAAACCACGTTCTTGTGAAATTCCAAAGAAAATTAAGAAAAAAATTTCCCTTGAATTGTACGGGTCTTTACATGGTCATTGATTCAAAACATAAAGGAAGATGATGAAGTATCAAATATGGAATGGAGGGAGTTCAAAGATCTGTTTTTAGAAAAATACTTTCCTCATGACCATCGAGCAGATATGGAAAGGAAATTTCTGAGTCTGAGACAAAAGGAGGATGATAATGTCGCAAAGTATGAGGCTAACTTTACAAGGTTAGAAAGGTATGCTGGATATTATATACGTATCCCATGAAGTAAGATTGATCATTTATTTTATGGGTTAAAACCATTTCTCCGTCGAGCATTAGTCTATCAATCCTTCTCATCGTACGGAGACATTGTCTCATGTGCTATCAAGACACATAAAGAATTCTCTAAGTCATATGACATTAAAGTAAAGCAAGAGAAGAATATATCTACTGATCAATCCGGGAATGGAAATAAAGGGAAGAAGGGAAAAGTTGAATATCCATCCTGCAGTAAATTTGGGAAGAAACACCCTGTTAAATGCTTAAAAGGAACGGGAGTCTGTTACAAGTGTGGTGGAAAAGGCCACCAAGATCGTCATTGAAAGGGGAAGAAGGAAGCTACTGATGTCCAATGATACAATTTTAGGGATATGGGACATTATGAAAATTAATGTCCTAAGCGTTAGGGGAACTTACCACAGAAAAGGCCAAGGGATTAAGGCCAAGCTTATGCTATCACTACTGCTGAGGTAGAAGCTCTAAAAGACATAGCGGCAAGTAATTTATTGGTTTCCTCAAGTTTAGAAAATGCATTATTTGATTCTGAATCATCGCATTGTTTCATATCTTCCCAGTTTACTAAGAAAATTAAATATTTCCAATTTGATTTAACAAGGGAGTTGTCAGTTCAAACTCTTAAGGGAAGTATCATTGCAATAAAGTTTTGTGAATCAGTCCCCATTAGAGAATATAAATGTTCTTTATCTTCTGATATCATCGTCATACCTATGATTGAGTTTGATATAATACTCTGTATGGATTGGATTTCGGACCATGATGCGAAGATTTATTGTAAGAAGAAGGAGGTTATGATTTGTGATGATGATGATAAGGAACACCTTATCTTTAGGGCAGAATCGTCGCCACCTAATTCTTATCTAGATCCACCCCCAGTATCTCAACTAAATTCAATTATTGGGGAGGAAGAGGATGAAATTACAATGGGTGAGGAAAAGGATGTTCAAATAGATGATGTACCTATTGTGAAATAATTTGTAGATGTGTTTCCAGAAGATTTACCTGGACATCCTCTAGAACGAGAAGTTGAGTTTTCCATTTATTTAATTCTTGGATCAAGGCCTATATCGAAGACCCCTTATAGAATGGCCACTATAGAATTATTTGAACTAAAGAAACAACTAGAGGAATTGAGTACTAAGGGATTTATTCTCCCTAGTGTTTCTCCATGGGGATCCCCTGTTCTTTTTGTTAAAAATAAAGATGGATCTATGAGGTTATGTATCGACTACAGGGATATAAATGATATAACAATAAAGAACACGTATTTCATACCTCGCATTGATGATTTATTTGACCAACATCATGGAGCTCAATACTTTTCAAAGATTGACCTTTGATCTGGATACCATTAGTTGTGTGTGAAGAAGGAAGACATTCTGAGGACAGCATTTCGAACCAGGTACGAGAATTACAAATTTACAATAATGCCTTTTGGATTGACTAATGCACCCTCTGTATTCATGGATCTGATGAATAGAGTTTTCAAGGAATATCTGGATGAGTTTGTGGTGGTATTTATTGATGATATCTTAGTATAATCCAAAAGCTACGAATATCATGAAAATCATTTGCGCATTATCATTCAGACTCAGAGAAGACATGAATTATATGGGAAGTTTATCAAGTGTGAATTCTAGTTTCAGGAGATTTCTTTTCTTGGCCATATTGTCTCTAAAGATGGAATATCTGTTGATCCTTCTAAGACCATGGAAATCAAAGAATTTCCTGCACTGACGAGTATAACTGAGGTACGTAGTTTTATTGGTTTAGCAGGTTATTATCGACATTTCGTCCAGAATTTTGCCCGGTTGGATAACCCATTAACAAAGCTCACACATAAAGGGGTTAAATTTTTTTGGACAAAAGAGTGGGAATAATTTTTCAAAGAACTAAAGAGAAGATTAGTCAATGATCCTATATTGACTCTACCATTGGGGAATGATGGGTTCGTTATTTATAGTGATGCATCGAAGAAATGACTTGGTTGTGTCCTTATGCAGAATGATAGGGTTATTGCCTATGCATCAAGACAGTTGAAAATTCATGAACAAAACAATCTTACTCATGATATCGAGTTAGCAGATGTGATCTTTGATTTGAAGATATGGAGGCACTACCTCTATGGTGAAAAATGTTAGATTTATACTGATCACAAGAGTTTGAAGTATATTTTCTCACAAAAAGAACTCAACATGCAGCAAAAGAGATGGATTGAATTACTCAATGATTATGATTGCACGATACACTACCACTTGGGGAATGAAAACAAGGTGGAAGATGATTTGAGTAGAAAAGATCATGGAGTTTTGAACAATATGAGAATTGAAAGGGATCCAATTTTCATGGACCTAGTGAAGATGGACATGGGAATAACTAGGGAAGGTGAAACATCAATGCTTTTTCAAATGGATACCAAACCATATTTACTAGAAAGGATTAAGAGTTCTCAGACCGAAGATGAAGAATTTCAAAAGAAGATTAAAGTTGTGAATGATGAATGATTGAGAGACTTTGTGTATGAAGAAGTAATTTTGAAATTCGGGAAGATAATTTGTGTTCCCGATATACCTGATCTAAAAAGGGAATTGCTAGATGATGCTCATAGTTCTAATTTCTATATACACCTTGGGTGCACCAAAATGTATAGAGATTTGAAGGAACATTTTTTGTTGGACAACATGAAGAGGGAGATTTATGATTATGTGTAAAGATGTATGGTTTGTCAACAAGTTAAAGCTGGAATGCAACAGCCTGGAGGAGTCATGAAACCTCTTCCCATACCAGAGTGGAAATGGGACAATATTACGATGGACTTTGTCATAGGGCTACCAAAGACTCCTAGAAGGAATGATGCAATATGGGTCATTATTGATCATCTTACCAAGTCAGCACATTTTCTTTCTATAAGGGATGATTTACCACTTGAACGACTAGAAAGAATCTATATTAATGAAGTTGTGAAACTTCATGAAGTACCCCTATCGTTTGTTTCTGATCATGATCCATATTTTACTTCAAATTTCTGGAAAAGTATTCGGAAATCCTTGGATACTAAACTTCATTTGAGCCCTGCCTACCACCCTCAAACAGATGGACAATCAGAACGAACTATTCAAACCTTAGAAGGCATGTTGAGATCCTGCTCACTTGACTTTCATGGTACGTGGGATCAATATTTACCTTTGGTAGAATTTTCCTATAACAATAGCTTCCATTCGAGTATTCAAATGGCACCATATGAAGCGTTATACGGAAAGAGATGTCGCACACCAACCTGTTGGGATGACGTTGGTGAAAGATAACTTTTAGGCCCAGAACTGGTGGTGGAAACGATTGAAAAGGTGAAGGCAATCCAAAACTATATCAAAGAAGCTCAAAGTAGGCAGAAGAGCTATGCCGATAATCGAAGGAAGGATTTGGAATTTCAAGTCAGTGATCATGTTTTCCTGAAGGTATCTCCATGTAAGGGAGTCATATGTTTTGGTAAGAAAGGTAAATTGAGTCCTAGGTACATCAGACCTTTTGAAATTCTAAAACGAATTGGGGTTGTAGCTTATCGTTTGGCAATGCCGCCAAATCTCTCCAAAGTTCACGACGTGTTCCACGTATCACTATTGAGGAAATACATGCCTGACCCAACGCACGTACTCACCTATGAGGAATTAGAACTGGAACTCGATCTGTCTTATTACGAAGAGCCCATCAAGATTCTTTATACGAGAGAACAAGTCCTGAGAAACCCAACGAATCGTCTGGTAAAAGTCTTGTGGAGAAACCATAAGATGGAAGAGGCAACGTGGGAACACGAGGAACTTATGATGAAGAACCACCCGAGTCTTTTCATGCGGTAGTATTCTAGAAATTTCGAGGATGAAATTATTTGAAGGAGGGGATAATGTAACACCCCAAGCTTCTACGGTATGCTTCTCTTTGAATAATGCAATAGCGTGTGTTGTACGCAACATCGAGTTCTAAAACACCACAACCAATCAAACTAGCTGTTATGAATAGTAATAACCACTTTTTGAAATTTATAAATTTTATTTTTCAAAATGGACTTCATTTTTGGATTTGGAATATCGAAATTAACCTAGGGTGAATTTTTGGAATTTTTCTGAAAAACTTCATTTTTGTATGAATAGTGAAACCACTAAGTGATAGTTAAAAATATGGATTTTTCATAAAACATAATTTTACCGCTTCTGTGAGTGGAATTTCAAAAATCCGAGAGACACGGTTTATATTAAGGAGTAAAATTTGGTTCAATGAGATGAAAATAATTTTTGGTGAATAGTAACTTTTTACTTCTTTTACCACGGTTAAAAGTAAATTGGGTAATTATAGGTAAAAATGATATTAATATTACCCTAATAGATGTCCAAATTCAATTGGACAAATTTAACTCGACCAAGAAAACCTTAGGAATAAAATATTATCATTTACGTCCACTTGGATTAGATTAGGACATTTATTATTATTTAATTAAAAGAAGAGTTAAAAGAGTTAAAATCAATGTTTATTTACTAAATAAATTTTAATATAGGGTTCCACATGAGATAAATTAGATTATAAATATTAATTAGAAAGATAATTATATATCCTACATAATGATATTTTATTTATAATTTTTAGACATTAAATAATTTAATTTATGTATGACATAATGATGATGTAGTAATTACCATAATAGTGAAACATTAAAATAATTGATATTATAAATACCCAAATAAATATATTTTGAGCCTTTTTATGAATTACACTAATTTTCTAGGTTAATATTATATGTTAGGAATGATTTAATTAACCTTTTTTGAAGTAATCATTCTGTTATAATTTTCACAAAAATCAATTTTCCAAATAGTGTCAAAATTGACATAAAAGATTTTTTAAAACAACTATTTTATAATTAATTGATATTAAATTCCTAAAAATCTAATGTTCTGCCAAGAGACTTATATCATGATAGGTGTATCATTAATGGACCAGTTAGGGGTCTTTTGGAGGTATATAGTAAGTTTATTAACTATATAATATAAAAATACAAAGTTACATGGTAAGTGTCAAACTAATTAACTAAGAGTTAAAAATAAAAGATAAGGTTAATATAATGACCCAAACCTGTATAAATTTAATTGGTTGAGTGGTTTTTGACCCATCCCCGCCTTAACCTTTAAATAATCCACTTTGGAGCCATTAAAAACCGAATATGAATTTATTATAAAATAATATTTCTAGCTTTTTCCAAAGATGCCCCTCACCCCTCTTATAAAAGGGAACTCCCCCTTCTCATTATTCACACATTCAAAGCCTTTTGGCTCGGCCAACCCCTGCCCAAATACTCTATAAACTTCCCTCAATTCATCCTATAGGCCTTATGTTTATCAGAAAGCCAACCTAAGGAGCCCTTTTGATCAAATCAAAAGGAAGAACCCGAAGAAGAGGTAATGTTCTCACCACCCTTTTTCAAATTCATTTCTTCTTAAACTTGTTCATTCTTTGTTATTCCCATTCTAAAATAATTAATCCAGTATCTCCTATATACTATAATATTATTATAAATATGGTACAACCATATTTATTATTCTATCCATCCTTTGAATGACATATCACCATACGTGCGTACGTACGGCTTACCGTCTCCACGTCGTGGTGTAATTGTTATTCAATATATTATTATTTGGATGGGTATAATAATGATTTTTAATTCATATAAATAATAAATATAAAATTATAATGATTCTGTATATATGATATACCATCCAATTATATATTATTTTAATATCAAAAGAATGATATTGTCGCTCGTGCGTACGTACGGACTGCCGTCTCCACGATCGCGATGATATTCATTCTCCATCGTATCCATTCAAGTATAATTATAATTTGATGATTTAAAAATAATGTTTAAGGACTTGATATAATTCTGGATATGAATAATATACAACCTATCCATAACAAATGTGGCTAATGTAACAAAACATATAAAAGAAAATGAGTAAGTTAACACCCGAAATGACGATAATTCTAAGATATTATTAACAAAGAAATGTTAAAAGATCATATATGATATCATATTAATGTATATGATTATTGTATAATTTAATAACAATTATTTCACCATTATACAGGAGGTTAACCTACCCTCAACCAAGGAAAAGTACAATTTAAGGGTTTATTTCACAATCTCCTCATTATCCGAGGTTGTTTATATGTAATAATCTAATGGGACATGTTTATCATCCACATCCATGTTTCTTAAAAATGTATTTCAAATTTTTTTACTATTTACTAGAATATGGGTTAAATTCATTTATACCCTTGTTGACTTTTATAAGTTTTTTATAGAGGAATCTTTCAGTCATTTTCCAAACAAGGTCTTTTTTATCCATTTTGAAAGAATTAAGGTAAGAATGTTATTTAACTTATACGGTGGGTGCGACTATTTTCCGCCATTATAAAATCGTTGAATCTTCCCTTACCAGCTTATAAGAATATTTTCAAAGAAAATGTTTTATTTTATAAATATGTGACTCTTAAATGATTTCAAAATAGAAAGATATATTTCTTTTAAAAGTTTTTTGATTTCATCTATGTCAACATCCTTTGATCGATTTTACGATTATTTGAAGTTGATTTATTATGATACAAAACTTCTATATTGTATTGAAGGTTTTGTGATATTTTTGACTGTGGATGTGTTATTTTTATACCATTCATGATTTATGGAGAATTATTTACATTTTGTATGCTAGTTTTATTACGAATGTTTATGTTATGTTTAAACCTTTTCATATGGGAATGCATTGGACTTAATATGTGACGGGTGGAGCCCGCTATAGCTCCTCAATGCATCAGTTGGTCTCATGAGACAAACTAGTGTCTTGGCACAAATCCCTGACAAAATCTTATTTGTAGTCTTGGAACGAGGCATTGGCTATGTGGTTATGATTGTCTGGCATTATGCATTAAATCATTATGAAAGTGGTTATTAATATTGCATGTGAATATTCGTTTAGTAGAATATCCATGTGAATAAGTAAATGGAATTATTTCATTTTATATTTGTCATACTATGTTCAAGTTCAAGTTTAAAAGGCTTTTGTTTTAGTTATACATTTCCTTAAATGTTTATTCTTATTTATGAAAGTTTCCACTATATTGTTATCCCTACTGGGCATTTGAGCTCACCCCTTTTCTATATTTTATTTTTACTAGGATGTGAAGAAATAATTTATGAATGACCTACAGGGATAGTAAGAGGGGATAAGAGTGTGGATTATGGTGACTATATTGTTGTTGTTTTCATTTTATGATGTAATGTAAACTTTATTAATGTATCTAGTTATTTCAAGGCTACTAAACTATTCAGTCTTTAGAGACTTGATCTTTCTTGTCATCATGCCAATGTTTTGTAATAATTCATCGACTCTGGGTAACTGGGGTCAGGGCGTTACAAGATGAGATCGAGGTACGAGTTCAATTGAGAACTCTACCTCTCTTTCTGGGGGAGGTCTAGGTAACTTCTCAGGAAATACATCAATTTATTCCTGGACGATGGGGAGATTTTATCTCCTTAAACTCTCATATACTTCTGATTATTCACTGATAAACTCCTTAAAGAAGGATATATGAGGTTCTTCTAGACCAAGATCTGGTTGAGATATCTCACCTTGGAAGATAACTGTTGGTTTTCCATTCAAGACTACTGATATTTCCATGCTTCTACAATTGATCTTAGAATTATACTTTAAGAGCCAACCCATCCCTAGTATAATGTCGAATTATATCATCGGAATAACTACTAGATTTGTGATAATATTGTTCTCACTAATGTAAATACTAGAGTTTATAAACACATACATTTCGTGGATAGTCCCACTAGGAGTCTTGACTGATAAATCTACTTTTAGAAAAAAGGGGGTTGATTCTAAATTCTTTGAAAACTTGTAGGAAATAAAGGAATGTGTAGAACCAGAATCAAAAAAAGTAATTGCTAGATTTGAGAGGACAAAAATAGTACCTTCTACCACATAATTTGTAGCTTCAACTTCAGCTATCATGATAGAAACCTTGATCCCTTGGTCTTTGCTGAGGATGATGGGGGTTCCCCACCACTACCCCTAGATTGGGACAGTGATGGTAAAAGTGCCCATGTTGTCCACACATAAAGAACTGGGAATGAGGTAGGTCCTACACAATATTTCCCTTATTTTTTTGTGTTTAGAAGTTGAGGTTTCACCTCATTATGACGATTCTTTGCAATATGGCCATCTCTTTCACACTTGTAGCACTTCCCACTCCCAAGCAGGTAGTTCCCCAAATGCTTCTTCCCAAATTTACCACACATGGGAAGTTGTACTTTCTTGCATTCTCATCCCTGATCGAAGTTCCTCCCTATGTTTGGATCCATTGATATCTTCTAATCATTTGATTTATGAGACCACTACGTCTCACCAAACTCTAGATCGACTTTCATCGCACTCCACACGATCTCCTCATAGCAATCATAGTTTCGGTTGGCTACATTCTTCCATAGATGAGGTCTCAGTCCACTAAATAATCAATCAACATTACCATTTGGATCCATGACGAAGATAGAGGTATAATGTGAAAGTCAGGTGAAGTTCATCTCATATATTCCGACAGATTCGTTCTCTTTCTGCTTCAGCTCAAGAAACTCCTTTTCCATTCTTGTTCTCATGGAACGAGGGAAATAATTACTGAAAAAGATCCCTATAAACTCTTCCCACTCCATAGCATCAAATTCCACTATTTTACTCATGTTTTTGATCAGTTACCACCACTGATCACCTTCTCATTCTAAACGATAGACAGCCAGGATGACCTTTTCTTGCTCTGAACAGCGGATCACAAAAAATATCTTCTCTATGGAGCTGATCCATTGCTCGAAAAGCAATGGGTCAGTTGATCAAATGATGGTTGGTGGTCGTTAGAACATAAAGTACTCAATAGAATGTTGTTCCATTTGTGGTGAGATCAGTATCTCATCTTGATTCAAGTTATTTCCCATAACTTAAGCCAGTTCGTTCATCATTCGCATGAATGCTTCCATTCCAGGTTCCATCGGAGGGCAGTCTGCGCATGGTCCATTGCGGCCACCATTTTCATGGTTCCTCCTATATCCCACCATTTTATAAAAGAATAAATCCTTAGTGAGAAACTTATTTCATTTACAAGTCTTTTAACAATAAAGGGTTTTATGTCTTAAAACATTATGCTTAAACAATTCCATTTCCCTATAATTCCTTCATAATGATTCATAAAAAGCTTGAGATTAAGCAAACATATCTCCCAAGAGTTTCATAACCAAGAGTGCAGTATGACTCGTTGTTGTGCACTACTTCCCATTCAAGTCTAACTCAAAGCAGTGTTTTTGGGTTTTACCCCTATGTACATCTATGCCAGATCCGCCTCTACCTGCTCGTATCCAGATAGGGATGTATTTGTTTGATAAACCACTAACTCTATACTCACCAAAATACCAGGAAGATTTCCAATTTTTATAATTTTATAAAGGATTCTATATAAAGTTTTTATAGTATAATTTATATAAATAACTAAACCTCCATTTGATACGAACTATTGAATTCGGCCTTTTTATTACATAACTTTTCATTACATTTTACATACACCGGATCTTTAAAGTCTAGTGTCTTCGAAATCTGGAACGTGATACATGAAAACAACATAAAAAATTCTTATAAACCACTTGTAAGGCTTCATCATAGGTTAATCCTATGTAAAATTACTTCATCTCATATCCTAGAGACATACATTAATGGAAAGGGTGAGCAGAAGGCCTAGTAAGGGTAAATAAGGGAATCCATTTACTTGTAATATCAATAAGAACTTGAATAATAACATAAGAACTTGAGCAATGGAATTATAGGAATATCATAATGAAAAGAACATGAAACATAACTTGAATATGTGGATACAAAATTTCATTTAGACATTCATGAACATATCACCAAGTTTCATCCCCAAGGTGTCATAAAAATTACCAAGGTTATTCACCAAGGTATCGTGAAACTTTTCATCTCTGGAGAATAATTATTTACCCAATGCATTGTAGCGCTATCATGGATCACCCTTAATATTTATTTAATTTCATGTGAGCCACATATATCATAATAAAACATATAATAAATAACCCATAGAGAATAAAAGAAATGGATTTCATTTCAAAATTAGGACGTTTTAAAGAGTACATAAAAATGAGATTGTTAGGTCATTTATAACCCATGGAAAGGGAGTGAGGGTAACATGTATATAAATTAAAGAATTAAATATATCATTTTTTTTGAAACTATAAACACACATAGAAACAAAATAGGTCTGGGTATTCACATAAAGAAAAATAAGAGAATTTCTATAGAGATAGAGAGATAAATTTTGAGATGGAATTTCAACAACATAATGGCTATATAACATGGTTTTAGAAAATAATAAAAAGAGAGGGTACAAGGATAAACCGCTCATAAATAACTCATTTGAAAATTTAAATACATAATAAAATTGGAGATAAGAACATGGTATGGATATTTGAATGAAATACCACAAGAAAAGGAAACTTGAAAGGAAAGAGAAGATGTGATTTCTTTTACGAGAAATTCGACAGCCTAACGATGTCACTTAAAAACTCAGAAAACAAACTGATGAGAGTACAAAGGGTCTCTCAAAAATTATAAATGAAATGGAAAGTAATGATAACATATAAGGACATACCCTCAACATAATTATATGGAAACTAGAAGACACAACATAAAGGAATTCATGACTTAAATGAGGAGGGCGAAAGGATCCATTTACCTTGAAGTGTAACTTCAAAATCATGAAGGTCGGGACCCTGGGAGGCTTGAAGACACCTTGGGGGACTCTTTGGGAGGTAGGGAGACCCAAGCGTCATAGAGGAGGATTTTGGAATGAAAAGGATGCGAGAAAGGCTTGGTATTTATAGGGGAAGTGAGGGAACAAATCATTAATTGACAAGGGACCCCTCATCGGTGGTAATGGAAAAACCATGTGCTTTCCCATGGTATTTACCCATGGTATTATCCACTTGGGACACCACATACCTTATATTACTATTAATAAGTCGACCAGAATGATTACATAATTATTACATCCTTAATGATGTCATTAAACACCCGAAACTAAAAACTGTATTTTCACTATTCACCAAAAAATCAACTTTTCTAGACAAATCCCCAAAAATCACTTTATCCTAATATCAATGCCCTGAATTCAAAAATTAACTCTATTTTATAAAAATTATTTTCTAAATATTTTTAATTTAATTTTTAAATAAAAAACACTATTCACTCGAAAATACTAATACTTAATTGATAATTTCTAAAACAGTTATTTAGATATTTTATTGAATCACAATACATAATCAAGGTGCCTAAATTATATTAATACTTTCTTAAGTGAGGATCATTTATCGATTTGGTCACATTACTAATCATAAGCGTAAAATCACTATTTATTATTTACTATTCACCAAAAATTAAGTTGATCTTATTAGACTCTAAATTTCTTACTGAACACAAATGTAGAAGACTATTTTTTGAAATTCACTACACATTATTAGTTATTTAAGGTTTAAATAAATATTTTAAAATATCTTTTTTTTTCATATAAACATTTATAATATACATCCTATATTTATCTGGACATTTGAAAATTCACAAACATCACCATAAGAAGAAATCACCAATTTATTTATCTCAAAATATTACAAAAGGGAGTTATGGTATCATTACATAGACCCTTATAACACCAGCATAGGACCTAAGTGTAAGGTTTGCTAAGGTGATAGAATCTTGAGGTGGCTCGACCAACATTTCCCAAGTGGTGATTTCTATCAGCTTGAACTTATCTCGAAGGCGATTCCATTCCAGCTTCACACAATGAAGTTCGGCTTGGGTTTGGTCTAGAGAAATGCCCAGTGGTGCTACCTCCTTCCCAATTTCCATCATATGGGCTTCGATCGGCCCGAGACTACTGGATGAGGCCATCAAATCTTTTTTCTTAATTAATTAACCAAGATCGGTTGTATTTAGAGACAACAATCGCAACATTTAGTTTCCAATGGTCAAGTTTAGCAACGGACATGTTGACCAACGGTCATGTTGACCAATGGTCATATAAAAGTCAAAACCCAACAGTCTCATTTTAATTATACTCATTTTAATAAATGAAATAGTTTTGTTGAGTATAAAATAAAATAACACACAAAATTGGAAACAAAAATTATTAAAAGGATTGGGTCGTTACATTGTGGGTGTTTTATAATATTTGAAGAATGGTTTGGCTAGGAAAATAGATTTTTTGATATGTTAAAGGTTGAATTGGGTACCTCAAATGAGTTTTCAAAGTGGTTTTTGATTTAAAGGAATGGTGTATTTGACTTTTAAGAATTAGTTGGCTGGTGGCAGTGGTTAATGGCTTATTTGAAATTTTTATAAAAAATGGGTTTGTCTTGAAAGTGTGATGTGGTTATTTAAAATAGATTTGTAAAATGATTTTTGAATTATAAAATGGTGTGTTTAAACCTTTTTTAAGGGAAGATAGGTTCTTTTAAAATTAATTTTTTTTGAAGAATGATTAAAGGCCCATTTATAAATTTTGTGAAAATTATTGAAGTGTTTTAATATGAAAAATATTCTTGGAAAATCCTATCGAATTTTTATATAAATATTGAATAGGCGGGATGTCCTCGTTGTGGAATCCTTGTGACCCATTTACTTCGTGTGGAATGGGAGATCCTCTGTATGAGATCCTTTTTAACCTATGAGTTATATGAAAATATGATGGTCTTTGGAGTGACTTGGGTGGTTCCTATTGTTGAATTATTATTATATGGACATGTGATTTCATGCACAATTGGCATCGATTGGCTCCCACCCTTTATACATTAGACATGGGAACTTGAAATAGTGAGATAATTTTTTAAGAATTATTTCTTTACTGGATAGATTATTCACTAGATGGTGTCCCATAATACGTGTATATATTGGGTGTATTACCATGGGATTTTCCCCTTAGTCTTTATTGAGTTAGGGTGGCCATGAGTGTTTTGGGTGCTTTTGATTTCATCGCGTGAGGCATGATTTTAAGGATGGGTCTCGTGTACTAGTTTGTCCTGGATTATTCATGATCTCCTAGGTACACCCTCATCTATTGGAACTTATTTTTCTACTGCGGATGATTGAGATACTTGGTTACTCTTCAGTGTTTATTTACACTTCCCTTATTATTTGATAATTATAGTTCTCTCTATAGTGGTGTATCTATTTCGATTGTGTTGTGTTTTTTTCATCAAAGGAAATGAAAAAAATTTTATAGAAGAAAATATTTTATACTCTCTTATATATATATATTTGAAATGAAAGCATCACGCTTCCCTGGAAAATGATAATGTTTTTATAAAAATGAATATGGATTGGAAATGAAATAGGGAAAATGGTTGTGTTTTTTATAATGTGGAGCTGTGTAAATGCTTATCTTGATATATTATATATCAAACTTTAAGGTGACATTTAATTTAATTTAAAGAAAGTGTATTTGGAATAGATTGTCTGGGCACGCCTACTGTGTTTTAATACTCGTACCTATAGTTCTTCTAGTTTTTATCTTGTGGTGCGAGTTTAGCATACTATTGTTCACCATGGGTGATGGATGTTCTTAGTATTGTAGAGTGACCCTTGGGGTCACACAATGTTGTTATGTTTTCAGGTTCCAGTTTTAATTTGATTGTACAAGGTTTTCTTATTTTTCCAATTTTTTATAAAAGATGTTCAGTTTTAATGTTATACATATTGGGTTGATTATTTATTTCCAATGTTAATTTTTATCTTTATTTTATTTGAAAAAATCCTTCCCTTTTATCTTCTTGTTGATGCTCGACACTAGTTTCTAGACCATGGGGACTAAGAATGATCTTCGAGCCATTCCACGGATCAACTTGGTTGACTAATTTTTTCGAGTCAGTTTCGAAACGCCCAATGGTTTCGTATCCGACGATACGTGGAACTGCTTTCCAAATTTAGGCGTTCACTGGGCGGTTTGGCCAGTGACACTTCAGAACACATTGGTCGAGAGGATGGGAAGTCAGGCTCATCGCACCTTTTTTGGGGGAATTATTTCATGTTCTGTGACTCTATTATAGATTTAAGACGTGTACATATGATCACGAATATTTGGTTTATACCCAAGCATAGTATCCACAGATTACTCCTGGTTGGCAATGGTCAACCGGACACAGGGGTTCAGAATCATTTATGCCTGAGGTTTACCATCCCTCGTTGGATTAATGACCCCGGGGAGTCTGGACTCATTGATGCTGCACTAGGAGTGGCACGGTGAACCAACGTGAAGACAGTCGGATTGACCAGTCATTGGGCTTGATCATCAAGGAGGATTCCTACGTACCCTGCCTGGGAGATAGGGATCAAAGTCCACATAGTCTGAATAGGAGTGTCGGAGAGCCAACATGAATGTGGGCCCGGGGGTCCGATGATGATCATGCTTGAACCTCGTGGAGGCTTCCTATGTATCCTGGTAGTAGGGAATCAAAGTCCTCATAGTTCGCATTGGCATGGGTCTTACGCTCTGAGGAGGCCCATGGTGTGGACTGGGGATTACACTCTGAGGAGGCCCATGGTGTGGACTGAGTCTTACACTCTCAGAAGGCCCACGGTGTGGACTTGGGCTTACAGTCTGAGGAGGCCCATGGTGTCGACTAGGGATTACACACTGAGGAGGCCCACGGTGTGGAATGGGGATTACACTCTGAGGAGGCACATTATAATGGACTGGGGCTTAAACTTTGAGGAGGCCCATAAGAGGATTTCATGGTCGATGCCTACTCTAAGCCCACGTGTGTCATGCTCGGTGTGTGAAACAAGAGGCAGTAGGGACCAAAAAATCACGTCGCGAAAGGTGCGTCCATGGGAAGTGGAGTGGTGCTTACGCATAGAGGCAGGCCATGAGGTTGGGGCTTACTCCGAGATGTATTCTCATGGTGACAAAGTGCAGCGGGAGAGGGACTTGGCCCTTAAGAAGGACGGAGCAACACCCTTTCCCACTAAGCCCTTCCTTGGGCATGGTCGTGGGGAAGTACGGAAGTGAATGGGGGATTCCTTGTGATGGATAGTCCACCACACCCCGGAGAGGGGAGAAGTTCCCCAGTCCTAACAAATGGAGGGACAGAAAGGGGCTCCTAGGCTCGAACTCCGCATTACTGTGGGAATTTGAACCCAGGAATGTTTCAGAAATCCACTCAAGGGCAGGAGAAATCCCTTCGCCCCAGCTTACCATGCGTATGTGAACACAAAATGGCGCGTTGATGCACCTGAAGGTTACATCACATGGGTCCAGTGGCTCCAGTGGAGGCCTCGGATTGGGGTCGATGAATGGGCCAATGAGGGTGCTGCAGAGGATCAGGCCGGACTGGGTGGATTTTATCTGGCTCAGAGAATGGGAACTCCAAAGGATTGGCGGGCCACATGGGTGTATTAGGAGTGCCGACCTTCGCATAGAAAGGTGCTACTCCACTAGAGAGGTCGTCTGCGAACCAGGGTGTTCTGCAGACTGATGGGCATCCCGTGAACCAGGGTGGTTCACGGCTTCGGGTTCAGCCCGCGTACCAAGTTGGTACATGGAGGGATCCATGCGAGCAGCGGCGGCCAAGGGTGGCACCAATTTGGGGTTCATCGTTTGGGGCTTCACCCGCATAGGAGGGTGCTACGTGGTGAAATGGATAGGAAAAGGGGCATAAACACCCCAATCCATGGGGAGTGCAATCGCGGAGGGACCATGGTTCACGATTTTCTTTTCTTTGTTATTTTAAGTTCATGGTTCACCAAGTTATTATGCGTTTTTGGTTCCTTATTAATTCTCTTCCAACTTAATACCTGTTCTGGTTTGCAAACTAGAACATCGCTGTTTGCAAAATCCTAATCTCCTTCCTTCGATATCCTTCCACCAAAATCTGGTTTATCTCACCAAATCATTTCTCCCATCTTCCCCCTCGATCTCAATTTATAGAGTTGGGAAAGAGATGTATCTGTGGTAATGCAGTACCTTTTTTGGAATCCCATGATCAGAAACCCGGTTTACAGATGACTTGGTCAATCCGCAACTCACGGGGGGCATTAAACGTACCTCCCCGCAAACCAAATCAACCTCATGGATTGATTCACGGTCACGCTGGGTTTCGCCTCCATTCTGCGAATGACAGTGGATGTGGCCTGGGACGGTCGACGTGGTCCACAGCTGGGGAGTTTCGTGATGGTGGACCAATCTGGTGCCCGTCCTGCTTCGCGCCCATGGTGGATCTCTGCCTCCGTTCTGCGAATGACAGCAGTCCGTGGAGGGGGTGCTTCGCAAAACCAGCCACATTCTATTATCATTGGACCGGTTTGTGGACCGGTTCGACTTATGCCATCCTTGGAGTATTCTACACTTTTTTCCCCAATTCTTTGGGGAAAATTGGGTAGGATCTCCCTTGAATTAAAGGGGATTTAAGGGGGTTCTCATTCTCCTTTGTGGATTTTTCTAGACCCTACAAATTCCCCCATCAGAATGGTGTCTGATAAGAATGAAGAGGAGGCCATTATGATATGGAGTGGTCCTGAAATTTGGATGGTTTGCGGTAGAGGATTATACCCAGTAGGGGACCACGCCTATAAATACAGGGGCCCTTCCTTTGTATTTTACCGGATTCTTCGCGAAACTATATCCCTCTCGGTTTTTTTGTCTCCTTGTTCTCATTCCATCGGGAAATGCCTCATTCGTGAACCAGCTGCCATTTCCGCAAACCATTCCTCCTTCATCGTCGCCTTCATCCACGGACCGATCTCCCAACCGCAAACCAATACTCTTAATTAATTAAAAAGTAAGTCACGATGGGCCGTGTTGGAACTTTCTCTGCAGTTATGATGGTCCACGGACTAAAATCTTCCAGACTTTTAAAATTTCTTATGTCTTCCGTATCAAATTATTTAAATCCGAGATTAAGATTCTGCGGAGCAACTTGGTTCGCGGTTTTCTGGCCAACGCTTCGCAGGCCAGGGTACCATGGACTGCTTTCGCACAGTGTTGGTTCATGGGATGCATTCATCGCAAACCACATTTTGAGGTATGCTTGCGGTCCTCATCATGAAGTCTTCTTGAATCGTTTGATTATACTTTTTTTTGGTTTTTATAATGCAGGGATAAAACATGGTTCCCCCTCACCATGCACCCAGGCCTGCTGTCGAGCCTCTCTCGATCGTCGATCAACGCCTGAATGATGTGGCTAGCTTTGTTAAGGATGGAATCCGTCACTCCCCATTGTGCTCCTTCCTTGCTAATTGGATCTCTGAGCCACATCGGGATTATCCCTTTTACAACAGCCTTCCTGCCTACAAGTTTGGTTTACTTTCTGATAAGCCAATTCTAGTACCATCTCGTGACAACAATCCTGTAGCATGGATATTTACTAGAACCATCCCTCAATCTATGATATCTGCCAGAGGGTGGCCTTCCATAAAGGATACAGCTTCCAGATCCGTTTTGAATCACATTCCTGTGTCCTCGGAAGGGGAACAACATCAGCTGGACGGGACAATTCATTGTTACCGGATCATTGCCCACAATGCGATGGTAAACAACCAGCATGGATGGTCAGCGGACCAAGACCTTAGGCTTGGAGGGGCATTTAAGTCATTGGATTGGGGGTGGCCCTTTTGGGTTCACCAGAGCTGTGCTGAATTTGAAGCAGAGGTGCGAGCCGTAGGCTTATATGAAGCTGCCTGGGTGACCCAAACCTATACCCACCAGCCTCAAGCCCTTTCCAGGCAACTTATGAGCCGTTGGAGTCCGGACACCAACACATTCCATCTGGTCCAGGGGGAGGTGGGTATTAGTCTTTGGGATGCCTTCTAGATTTTAGGGGTCCTCATCATTGGGGGTATGTATGATGAATTCATGCCTCCCTCTTCTATGTGGAACGATTAAGAGAGGACTCCCCCTTTGGTGAAGTAGCTTATTGACCAGGCCCAGAAGCATTCAAAGGATATGTCTCCAAAACATCTCGTCCCATATCGTGAATGGGTCAAGTAATTCTCTAGAGATAGAAAGTCCGCGACTCTCCCACGTAGGCCCACAACCTTCCCTATGATGGAGTCCTGAAAACAGAGGGGTAACTATTGGCTGATCCTGGAGGACGACCAGTTCAATGACTGGGGCTGGGAGCTTGTTCCGGACGTTGATCAGCTACTTCATCTGGCGGCATTTCTGGCCATGTTCTTGAGCGGTTGTCTATTGCCCGTACGCGAGACTGGCGGCATGAGGGTCTCTACCTTTGTCATGGATGTGAAATTGGCCACCGACAACATTATCAAATTAGCCATCCAGGTATTGTATATGATTTATAGGTTTCTCGGCAATATTACTGACAGGAGACGACCACACCGGGTAGCCGGTCCTTTCCAAATTCCTTGGGGATGGTTGGGAGTGCATATCAAGAACTGCTACACTTTCATCAACCCTCTTCAGATTCCGAGCACCAAATTCCGGCCGTACTTTAAAGTGACCAGCGAGGTCATGCCCAAAGAGTGGGTGAAACAAGAGAAGGATGGAAAAAATACAGTTCAGAATATGAGTCTGTTGTCGAGTCGGATTTCGAGTTTTGAGCACTTCAATTTCCGACCATATCCATCCCCGACTGGTGCAATTAAGAATACCATATCATAAGAGTTTAGAAATCGGGGATACCTATTTTCCCTCCGAGAGTGCATTCTGGTGGCCCATATCGGTGGGGAGATAATCTGTGAGGGGTACGCGCCTTTCTGATTCAGACGTCAAGTTGGTTGCGTCCAGGTACCATGTCTTCCTGCACTCAATGGCACCCATGAGAACCACCATTTAATGGTGGCCAGACAACTATGGTTGATGTTTACCTGGTAAGATACCAGTTGTGTTGTTATGACTTCTGCGCTTACAGACTCTATGCCTTTCTTGTCCAAGGTCTATACCAACTCCTGGGTGCAGTCATACCCGAATGGCTAGCTAGGGCTGTGGGTTCCCACTGTCGCAAGTCCTAAGCCATAAAAGGGCAAGAGGAAGTGAAAGGGGGTAGCGTTTCAACCCGACCGGGTAAGGTTCTTCGCCACCCTGCCGGTCCCGTGCTTCTGGGGAAGATCTTAACAGAAAAAGGTGTATCCTCTCATTCCCTTGAAGCCACTAGGAGAGAGTTGGTTATTCCCATGGATGCTGCCTTATTGATGGCCTAGTGTTAATGGGATGAGTTCAAAGGTTGGTCGTCCTTTCACAGCTAGTATTCTCATTCCCAGTGGCCATATCTACAGGAATCAGAAGTGGAATTTGATGGGATGGGCTATATATCTTCCCCTATAGACATAATTTACGATGCAGACCTAGAGATGTTTGATCGGTGTCTCCGGGACCTTGAGGCCTACATTTATGCGCTCCAGGGTCACGTGGTATTAACCCACTGAGTCCAGGCCATGCTACACTTGGCAACTGATGAGGAGGGGGAAGAGAATGATTACTCTTCAGGGGGAAGTGATCTTGGTGGCCCCCCCACTGTGGCTGAGGTAAGGTAATTTCCCCCTTTTCCTATGAGGTCCCACCCACAGGTAGCTCCAGAGATCTCCAGGGCGGAGGCAAGATTCAGAAAACAAACACAACTGTTGGCGCCCCACTAGCTCATGTCGTTGCATGGCCCTCTCAGGTCGATACTCCTTGGTTAGCCGTTCCTGTTACAACTTCATTTATGAATTCTTGGAGGATTTGGGATGACCTGAGGGTAAGTGGATCGGATGAAGATTTCTGGGAATTACTCCAAACGGGTCCTCTCGAGCTCCCGGGTATCAGGACTATCTTCACTCCACCCCACTTGCTGTTGGAAGAGGATATGGACGAAATAGTCACCTCATTGAAGGAGATGGACTCCTACTTTCATTCACTCTGGAACCTGATTTACGAATCTACCCAGGTGTCTATGATGATAAGACATCATGAATCGTCCGATACCGAAGAAGAGGTCGTTTTTTTCGTTCATCCCGGCATTCCCTCCTCCTTTACTGTGAAGGTTCTAAGGTTTATTCCCTTTATGTAGGGTGTCAAGGAGTCCCAGGGGGCAATTCCTTCCCCGAAGTATACTCCTCATGGTACCGCAGTAGGGGAACATGTGCTTTCTGTTATGGGTATCATCGAGGAAGGGTCTCCTGGCGCAGCTGAGCTCATGGAAGCGACCATTACAGACCGAGCTAGGGTCTTTCCTCCACCAACCCCTCCTAGCATTCCGAGCGTGGAATTGTCCCCGGGGTAGATCCAGAGATGTCAGAAGGCATCCCTTTTATCAGAACAACTCAGGTAGGGGACGTCGGGTAATCATGACTTACCGTTTCCTTGATTTCCCACTCGTATATTCTGAATATTCCAGTTATTAACTATTTTAGTGCACGGTGTAGGGCCACTCAGAGACCCGGATGTGGCGACCCATGCGGTCGTATCTTCTTCCTCTTTATCATCTGAGGGATCACCTGCAGCCATACCTGAGCATGCCGAGATGGAGGGCCCTGTAGAAGGGGCAAGTGACATGGATGCTCTACTTCTACCTTCATCAGTTAGAGATATGTCAGAGGAGGAATAGCTGGAAGTTGAGACCCTTGATGATCATTCGACCTTTATAACCGCAGGTAAGGACAGGGCACCTGTGATTACCGAAGAGTCCCCAAATCTTACAGGGTCAGCTACCTCGGACCCAACGGATCCCTTGGCGATGGAGTAAGAACCTACCATTAGGCCAAGTGTTGGAAACCCAGAGCGGGCCATTATTTTGTTTACCGGGGGAGTGATTTCCCCGGGCTTGATCTCTGTAGTCGAACGCTTGGGGACAGCTCTGGGAGTTGCTGGCCTTGGGTGTGGACTCAGGTCCTGGACACCTCTGGGGGTTCCCAAGACTCCCTTCCCTCTAGAAGATGTAGCGTCTTCCTGAAGTGGCTACGACGACAAAGAGCTTGAAGATTCTGACGCTTTGATGACCAGAGGTAAGTCCCTCAATCTCTTTCCACTGACTCTTTCCGCTTCCCTTTTCTGATTAAGGATACTTATCCATCTCATCGACTCTTGGGATTTAGGACCATGACCATTGGCATTGGCGATTGTGCCGTCGGATCCGATCATGCTTGTGACCACAACCACCAGGGGCGAAGTTTCTACGACGCCAGAGTTTGTGGGTGAAGTCGCATCAGGTCCCTCCTTGGTGACGTTCATCCCTATATACGTAACTTCATCCGTGAGAAACTTCGATCCTGATCAACAAGTCCTCTTCAGTCTTCGAGCTTCTCTCCAAAGGTCTTGGGAGAAAATTTGGAAGCTGATTTCTAGGATGCCCTTGGTTGAGATGGCGATCAAATTACCGAAGCTGTGCAATCTGTTCATTCTGATGGGATTTTATGGCTTCGACTACCATGATATTTATGACATATTCAAGCAGGTGATCACTGATCGGGAAAGACTGGGTGGTTTCGAATCTCACCTTTTTGCTGCTCAGTCTGAAGCCTACCTTTCTGCAACCCAATAGATTTTCCTAACAGAGGATCATGATCATGCCGAGGTATTTGGGAGACTCCAGGGAGAATTCATTGAGAAAAGTTCTCCCCTAGAGGTGCTAAGGAATGAGATACATCAGCTACAGTAGGAAGAGGCTAATGTCGCTGCCATAATTGAAGAAGGGGTACGGCAGGTGGAGGAGGAGATGAGGGCGATCTCAAAGGTGGCCCATGAAGCAGAAGCATTGTGGGATGGTGCAGAAGCTGAGACAACTTTTCTGCAGAATCTCCGTCAAACAATCAAGGATTCTCATCAATGCCTAATAAAACTTTGTGAATCTGCTGAAAACCTTATTTAAGGACCTTTTATGCCAGAGGAGGCTCTGGATTTTGGATTCCCTTCTTACCGAAATTGTTATGAAACAAAGAACTTTTTCTCCTTAGTGCTCTTGTTGTCTTCTCCGGTGATAGAAATTATTTGTCTTGATTGATGCATATATCAATTCACCGAATTTAGAAAAGTCAGAGTTCATGACCATTGATAAAAACAAGCTCTAACTTTTCACTGGACTATGGGATCCAGTGAGCATAGTTTGACTATTTCTAGGATTTTTTATAAAAGCCCCAAAAACTTTTTGGCTTTTTTTGTTAATGGCCTAATTTTTCCTGGGACCATTTAGTGTGGACCCAGCAGGTATGGCCATACTTTTTCTTAGGTCTCCCTTTTCAGGTTTTTGGCCTATCAGGCTTTATGCCTCTTTTTTTGAGCGGTTTAAGGTCCCGCTATCTAGAATATCATTATTGATGTTTTCGTTCGAACAACTTTGACCTGATATGGTGGGGCGAGGGCCCCAATGATATTTGGTTGACTAAAAGACGTCTCGATATCCTTCAGATGCATGTGAGGAGAAAAGCGTGTTCAGATTTGAACGACATGCAGGGCATGTCTCTAGGCATGAGAGCTGTATCGACGTACAAAGGTAGGAGGAGCATCGCCTAATGAAATATTGCCTTTGGTAGACGGGATAGGGGTGATCAATATGCAGAGCCACTGAGGGAATGGTATGCATAGTCATGCAAAGGTGTCCTTAAGTCGATGACTCTCCATTTCTGATGGCCTGAGGACTTCATGGGAGTCCAGCTTATGGAAACCACCATGGGTGGCTTGGGGAATTATTAAAACCACCGGGGGTGGCTCGTAAAGGGAATGTGATGTCTGAAAGGGTTTGAGAACATCTGTATTAATCTGAAGTGTAGAATCAGGGTCCCTGTCCTATGCATTTAGCTAGTGTAAAGGATGGTTGGAGCTTGGCGTAGATTAAAGTCATGCAGCTGGGACATTCTTCAAAGTGGAATGGCTTCTCCTGGTTCTCGATAATCTCTTCAGAGACGTTATGCCATATTCAGGCAGGGTTGTGAAAGAGGATGGTAAACTGTAGCTCAGAGGGTTTCTGAATCTCGGGATAAAGAAGGAGGCTCAAAGGCCAAGAGGCGTACATAGAGAAAAATTTCCTAAGGAAATCTTCCCTTTGGTAGATGAGCCTGGGTCGATCAATATGCAGAGCCGTTGAGGGCATGGTATGAATAGTCATGCAAAGGTGTGCTTGGGTAAATGATTGCATTCTCCCAATAGCCGAGAAACTTCATGGAAGTTTGTGATTCGTGACCACCAGGGGTGGTTTAGGAGAGTTCAGCTCTTTCTGAGTACGGAGTATGGTTTATGAGGAGAGGGTGCATGGATACAGGAGAAACATCTATAATAAATTTCCCAAGAATGGGTGAAGTCATCATGTCTCATGCTCTTTTGAGAGGGTGGTTTGTGCAGGTCTGACCCGTGCACTGAGGGACATAGAAAAGCCTTTGTTCCTTACAGAACCCATGAGAGGTTTGGCCATGTAGTTTAATGTCATGCGGTAAGGATGGCTTCCGTGCAGTTTAACATCATGCGGTTAAGACGAGGAGCATTATTAAAGGATATTGTTCAGTTTAACGTCATGCAGTGAGGATGGGGGAATTTTTAAACCAGTGAAAATGCTTGTAGTTGGAGGCATTTCCCTGAATTTTTATTTCATGGTCTTTGCATCTTTATGCCAAGAGGCCAGGACGTTTCGTGCAGTTTAACATCATGCGGTAAGGACGTAGTTTCAAAGGTTGCTCTAGATCAAAATGTAAATGGTCTTGAACACCTCGGCATGCCCAAGACGTGGAGATGGGTTGATGGTGTAAATCATGGTTCCATAGATTCTTGGATCAGGTGAAATGATATGAGGGCTCTAAGGCCGGTAAGCGTACAAATCTAGGAAGAGTGCCGCTTGAGGAACTCTTGCCGTTGGTAGACGAGTCTGGGGCTATCAATATGAAGAACCGCTGAGGGAATGGTATGCATAGTCATGCAATGGTGTACATGGGTTGATAACATTCCATTTCCAATGGCCGTGAATGGTTATGAGGATCCGAAATTGTTTGGGCCACGAAGTCTGTTATTTTGTAAGACAACATTTGGACATGTCGGGCATATTCGGACCTGGTTACTGTTAAATCTTAGAGAGCTCCCTGCGCTGATTTATTTTGCGCGAGGGGGTGCACCTTTACTCCATGCAGTTTAGTGTCATGCGGTAAGGACAAAGTACTCCTAGTTTAGTTGTCATAGAGCTCAGTCCAATGGGTGGCTATTGCTGCAGTCACTTGAATGATAACCAAGTTACCATAATCTGATATACTCTGAACAGGGTGGGGGATGAAGGTTGTAAATTGAAACCCTGAGGTTTCCCAGAGCAGGAGATGTGGTGTGGGGGATCTGAGGCCGATAAGCGTACGGAGCTAGGAAGAGTACCGCCTGAGGAAATCTTGACTTTGGTAGGTGAGCCAGGGGATATCAATATGCAGAGCCGCTGAGGGCATAGTATGAATAGTCATGAAATGGTGTCCCTCAGTCGATAACTTTCCACTCCTGATAGCCATGAATGATTATAAAAACCCGAGATTGCTCATAGTACAGAGTTCGGCATATGGGGATAATGGTGTCCGAGCATACAAGAAACATCTTCACTGCAATTGTCCGTTGAGTCAAAGTAGCCTAGCTGTGGATTAATGTTCGTATATGCAGGTCGTCATGTGAACCATGGGCGGATACATAGGCTAACCAGGTATCCATACCCTGGAAATGTTTGGATGTAAAAAAGGGGGTGAACTTGTAAACCACAACGCCATAAATTTCTGGATCGGGAGATATGATGTTGGGGCTCTGAGGCCAGTAGGCGTACGGATCTAGGAAGAGTATCGCCTGAGGAAATATTGCCTTTGGTAGACAAGCTAGGGCCTATCAATATGCAGAGCCGATGAGGATATGGTATTCATAGTCATGCAAAGGTGTCCACGGTTTGATCAATTTCTACTTATGATGACCATGAATGTTTATAAAGATCAATAGTTATCCGGGTCGGGGAGTTTGATGTATGGAGAGGATGCATCTGAATGCGCAAGGAGTATTTCCATCTCGTTTTTCCATATATCTTGGGTGGGTCGAGACGAAGTCTGTGCACTCTTTACGTCGTGTGGTTAGGACGCGGAATACACCCTGTGCAGGTCTGGTCCTTACACGGGGGAAAAGGGATTTTTTATCTTCTTGTCTGTGCAGTTTAATGTCATGCGGGAAGGACGAAGAGTACACCCCGTGAGGGTCTAGTCCGTACACAGGGGAAAGGTAATTTTTTTCTTTTTATCCCTACAGTTTAACATCACGTGGTAAGGACAAAGAGTACACCCCGTGCAGGTCTGGTCCGTACATGGGGGAAAGGTCATTTTTATCTTTTTATCCATGCAATTTAACATCATGCGGTAAGGATGAAGAGTACCCCCCATGCAGGTCTGCTCTGTACACGGGGGAATTAGCCTTTTTATCTTTCATTTGGGGACAGTTGGGCTAGGGTGGGGGACCCTGGCATCACTACTTATACTGCGAGGGTAGGAATCAAGCCACGTGTAGTTCTTTCCTGAATACGCCCCATGCAGGTCTGGTCCTAACACAGGGGGAAGGGGCATTTTTTTCAAAATGGCTGGGCCAGGATACAGAGTCCAGGTGTCACTATGTATCCTTGGATGGAAAGAATCAAGCCTCGCATAGATCTTTTAAACGAGTACACCTCATGCAGGTCTGGTCCATACATGGGGGAAATGGGCATTTTTGAAAACACTATTTGAAGGGGTGGCTGGGCCAGGATGGGGAACCCTGGAATCACTACGTATCCTACGTGGGCAGGAATCAATCCATACATAGTTCTCTACTAAATAAACCACTTGCAGGTCTGGTCCGTACATGGGGGGAAGGGAGGAATTTTTAACTTTTATTTGAGGGGTGGCTGGGCCAGGGTAGGGGATCCCGGCGTCACTATGTATCCTGCGTAGGCAGGAATCAAGCCTTACGTAGTTCTCTGAAAAGAGTACACCCCATGCAGTGCTGGTTCATACATGGGGGAAGGAGACATTTTTTTTTAATTTTATTCCAGTTGGTAGTGCCTGGGCTAGGGTACGGTATCCCGACGTCGCTACATATCCTACGAAGGCAGGAATCAAGATGTACGTAGTTATATTAAATAAAATACACCTCGTGCAGTTCTGGTCCCTACACGAGGGAAGATGGCACTTTTAAAACTATTTTATCCATGTATTTTAATGTAGTGCGGTAAGGAAGAGGAATACACCCCGTGCAGGATCGGCCCATACACAGGGGAAAGGGCATTTTTAAATCTATTTTGGGGATGGCTGGCCTAAGATTAGGGACCCTGGAGTCGCGACATATCCTATACAGGGCAGGATTCAAGCCGTACGTAGTTCTCTGAGATCCATGCAGTTTAACATCATGCGGTGAGGATGAGATAATCTTAGTTTAGGGTCATAGAGTTTGAACCATTGTGTGCTTGGTAGTTTAACGTCATGCAGCTCAGATGATAACAGATTTTAGTTATGTCTGTGAGGACATGATGCTCTTAGTTTAAGGTAATAGATTTTGGACCATTGGGTGCTTGGCAGTTTAATGTCATGCAGATCGGATGATAACTGCTTCTAGTTATGCCAGTGAGGATGAAATTCTCTTAGTTTAAGGTCATAGAGTTTGGACCGTTGGGTGCTTGGTAGTTTAATGTCATGCATCTTAGATGATAACTGCTTTTAGTTATGTCGGTGAGGATGGGATACTCTTAGTTTAGGGTCATAGATTTTGGACTGTTGGGTGCTTGGCAGTTTAACATCATGAAGCTCGGACGATAACTGCTTTTAGTTATATCGGTGAGGAAGGAATGCTCTTAGTTTATGGTCATAGAGTTTGGACCATTCGGTGTTTGGCAATTTAACGTCATGCAGTTCGGACGATAACTTCTTTTATTTATGCCATTTGGGACGGAATGCTCTTACTTTATGGTTATAGTTTTTGGACTGTTGGGTTCTTGGTATTTTAACGTCATCCAACTCGGACGATAACTGCTTTTTGTTATCTATGCGAAATACTTCTTCAGGAATCTCGCATTTGTAGGAGCGGTGGTAAATTTCCTGTCCATGGAGATCGGGGCATATGCTCCATTGGAGTAGACCTTTTTTATAACATATGGACCCTCCCACTTGGTCTCCTGCTTTGGAGGTTTCTTTCTTGTTATCATTGGGGTCCGGAGGACCAAACCAATTCTCCTTCCAAGAAAGACCAAAGATGGAACTTTTTATTGAAGGCTTTTGAAATCCAATTCTGGTATACTTCCAGATGGTGAAAAGTGTGAAACCACTTCTTGTCTTTCGGTTCTAATTCACCTAGCCACTGTTCTGATTGCTCATCGTCGGATAATTGGTCACAAATGGCGACACGGAGAGAGGGAAATTGGACCTCAAAGGGAAGAACCGCTTCTGCTCCATATACTAATGAGTACATAGTAGCCCGAGTAGCGGTGCGAATTTTGGTTCGATAAGCCCACAATGCATGGGGGAGTACATCCGTCCATGACTTATTGTCTTTTTCAACCATTTTCTGGAGAAATTTGGACAGGGTCTTGTTGAAAGCCTCTATCTGTCTGTTGGACGCTGCATGGTAGCGGGATGAGTGGTTAGCCTTGATACCATACTTTTGGTATAGCTTCTCCAATTCAATATAGCATATGTTGGTGACATTATCTGTCAATATGGTATAAGGGACACCAAATCTGGTGATGATATTGGTTTTCACAGAGCTGACAATGCTTCTTTCCCCGAATTCCTTAGGGGTACAACTTCTGCCCATTTGGAAAAGAAGTCAGTTGCCATGAGGATATACTTCAGCTGCTTGGCTGTGGCGGGAGGATATGGTTCCATGACATCTATTCCCCAGATGGAAAATGTCCAGGAGTACATGGCCTAATGGAGTAACTCTGAGGGTTGGTGTATAAAGTTGGCATGAATTTGGCAAGAGTGGCCTTTTGAGGTAAAGCGCTTGCAATATCGTGCCATTGTGGGCTAATAGTACTCAAGACATCGGACATTATGGGAAATCTTGGACCATGGCTGATGTGATCCACATACTCCGGCATGCACTTCAGTCATGACGACAGTGGTTTCTTCTCCATCAATGCATCTCAGGAGGATTGCGTCGAGGCCTCGTTTGTAGAGGACCTCTCGTTGACCCGCACCGCCAGATTGGAAAAAGTTGATTGTCCTTCTCCATGTTTGCTCCTGTTCGTCCTTGTCTAATGTAATATCTCCCCATTGAATGAAGTTTTCAATGGGGGTCATCCATTTGGTGGTAGGATCATATGGATCTAGGACAGGACTGACTTCATTGATATCTTCTATCTTAGCCTGAACAAATGGCAAGACCATTCGACGGTGAGCAATACTGATGACTGTTTCATCTCGGTCTAGGTCTGCTAGGGCTATGGCCACATTGACTAATGCATCGGTCTGGGAATTCTGAGACCGGGGAATATAGGTCAATGTTAGTTCTATGGAGAATCCCGCCATTAATCCTCGAACATAGTCAAAAAGGGGTATCAACTCTTCCTTTTTGATAGCATCGTCACCATTGACATGTTTGATGACCAGTTCCGAGTCACCTTTGACCTTAAGGTGCTGTAATTTTACTTGGAGTGCGAGCTCCAGGCCTGAAATGAGGGGTTGATATTCCGCTTCATTTTTTGTACATCCTTCTGACAGGAGGAAAGAATATGCAAAAACTGCCTTTTCCGAGGACATGAGTATTATCCCCAAGCCCACCTTGTTAAATTTAGGATCTTCCATCCTTTTTCCATTTGGGCTTTGAGATACAACATAGAAGTACATTTCCCATGTTGGGAGCTCCTCTTGAACCACGAAGATGTCTTCATCGGGTAGCTCGACGTCTGGTACAGAGGTCCCTGTTGAAAGGTGCTCTGCCAGAAAATCTGCCAATGCATGGCCTTTGATGGACTTCTCAGGAAAAAAACCGGATGTAAAACTGTTACAGGATGACTACCCATCGAGATAGGTGCCCGGTCAGCATCGGGCGATTGAGGATGTACTTGAGCAGGTTATTACACGAGACCAAATGGAATTCATGATGCTGCAGATAATGTCACAAATTTTTAACTATGAATACCAAGACAAACAACTATTCTCGATGTTTGAGTATCGAGTTTCAACATCAATCATGGTTTGACTGAGGTAGTAGAGACTGTTTTAACTACCGGCATCATTTTTCTGCATGAGGAAGGCTCCCAGCGACTGCTCTAGTGCTATCAAGTATAGGATGAGGGGTCTTCCTTCAACAGTGGTCATGAGCACTGGTGGGCTTATGAGATACTTCTTTAGGCTGTCGAATGCCTCTTGGCAGTCATCTTTCCATTATTACGTGACTCCCTTCTTCATTAACCTGGTAAAGGGCAAACATTTGCATGCCAGGTTGGCTATGAATCGCCTGATGTAGGACGAGTGCCCTTGGAATTATCTCAACTCAATGAGATTGCAGGGGGGTGGCAGGCTGAGAATAGCCTTTTTCTTTTCAGGGTCTACTTCGATGCCACAATGGCGTACGACGAAGCCAAGGAATTTCCCTGAGGTAACTCCAAAGGCACACTTCAAGGGGTTCATCTTCAGACTATGTTGTCGAAGTTTGTTGAATATGGTCTCAAGAACTAACAGGTGATCTGAGCGTTGTCTGGACTTAACCATTGAGTCATCTACGTAGCATTCAACTAATCTCCCCAGGAATGGTTTAAAGATACGATGCATGACACGTAGATATTTGGCGCTAGCATTCTTGAGCCCAAAAGGCCTAACCCTATAACAAAATACTTTTTGGGGGGCCCTGAAGGTAGTGGCTTCTTCATCTTCTTGGGACATCCTGATTTTATTATACCCAAAATAGCCTTCCATGAAGGATAGAGCCTCGTACTTGGCCATTGAATCGATTAATAACTCAGTGATCAGGACCGGGAAATAATCTTTTGGGGAATTCCGATTGAGGTCTCTAAAATCAATGCAAACACGGATTTGTCCGTTCTTCTTCTTGACAGGGATGATTTTGGCCAACCAGATAAGGTATTGGACCTCCCGAATGAATCATGATTTAATGAGCATATCGATTTCAGCCTCTATTTTTGCAGCATGCGAGGGTTGTGTCCTTCTGGCGGCCTATTTATAGCCCCGGTGGTGTTCTGGAAGACCTAAATGGTGTGTTTCCACTTCAGGATCATGTCCCGACATTTACGTATAATTCCAAGAAAATACATCCCGATGTTGCCTCAATAAAGAGGTATATACCTCGTGCTCCTCAGGGGACATGGCTGCACTGACAAGAGTGGTCCTCGGGTCTTCCTTGGTACCCAGGTTTATTTCCCTGAGCTCGTCCACCATGGTGGAGATACCATCCTCAAATTCGGGAGGTGCATCCCTGATATCTTCCTCCTCTTCTTCTCCCAAATCCTCATCTCCTTGAACTTATGGGGGGAGAGCTCCCAGCACGTGTTCTTGGGAGTCCGGTGGCGAGGCATCGTGGGAATCTTCACTCAAGTATTTATACCCAGATTATGGGTTGGTGGACGTTCCCACATTGTCACACCTGGTTGTTATGGATGAAGTCATGAGGACATCTGAGTGTGTGTCTGAACTTGAATCCCTACTCTCAACATGGTTGATGGGCAGTACGCAGTCTCTGCCAAGCTGTCTGAGGGGGTCGTTAGAAACCATTTCAAGACTATTTTGAGCAGGGATCCATTCGACACCATCGACCGAGGGCTTCTTTTTCTTTTGCTTGTAAAACCCAGCGTCAATATAGTGTGACTCGGAGAGCTCGAAAGGGGTCTTGTCAGCGTGCAATGTCCCACTCCTCCCATTGATACAGTACTTAATACAATGGTGGTAGGATGAGGGAACAACCATGTGCTTATGGATCCATGGCCTTCCCATCAGGGCATTGAATGATATGTTCTGTCAGACCACCAGGAATTTTGAGTAGGCCACGAGGTCTCCAAAATGGGTCTTTAGCTTAATTTCTCCCATTGGATTCTTCTCGCTCTTGTAGTAACCCAACAGAGTTGTGGCTGAGGGGATTATTTCATCCTCACTATAGACTAACTTGCGGAGTGTCCGTAGGGGAAGGAGGTTAACTCCAAAGCCATTGTCAATAAACAATTTTCAGATCTCAACATCATTTAATGTGCTAGACACATATAGTGGTTTGATGTGTCCCTACATGATGGCATCTTCATCTAGATTGGTGAAGAAAATCACTGCATTGCATTTAGCTGAGCCAATATCCATATGGTAAATCTCGGCGATAGCTACCTCGGCTTGAAACTCATAGGGGCTAAGCAAGGATTCTATAAGTGCCTCCTTGAGGTCGGCTGCCAAACTCAAGGCATCCAGGATCGACAGTTTGGCTGGTACTGATGCCAGTTGCATTAGGATATCGTATTTTTGTTCGATCGGCTGATGCTTCTCCATTGGCATGAGAGTTTTAGCAGGTAGCTTGGGAGAAGGAATAAGTGATGAGGAGGGACCGATTGTGGGGTCATATTCCGATGATATCCCCAGGTCTTGGGGACTCGGCCCGAGTGGTCTGATTTTGCGCACTAGGTGGCTAGACCCTTGTTCCTCCTCTGATGGCTACCATAGAATAACAGGGGCAGAGTGGCCGCTTGTGGAGGTGGAGGTATGTTCTTTTTCATACTGAGTCTGTTGAAGGGATCTCCAACATGTTTCCGTGATATTAATGGTTCGGGCTGAGTTCCAACCATAGGGTTGGTTTCGGCCACAACTGCGTCTTCCCTGATATCCCCTGCCTCTGCGATTCCACATCCCGGCTCCTCGTATTGGGACCTCAGGTTCATAACCATACCCTTCGTCAAGGAATGATTCCATAAGATGGATGAAGTTGATGGAACCAAAGATTGGTTCTTCATCCTCTGACAGGTCAACATGGCCGGTTGTCCCTGATGGTGCCGTTTGGTGGGTTGGTGCCCGTGGCGCCAAATTCGAGGGCGTGAAATATGATAGCGTCGGGGTTTACATTGGCCTCATCGCGGACTTCTTCTCTTGCGCTTGTATCCTCCTTCTTCGATTAGGCATGGATGACCGGCTCATATAGGGTTGTGAGGACGATATTGTTGGTTGTGCAGCATAAAGGGCTGTTGGCGGTAACACCAGCTACTGTAGTTGAGATCGGAGTATGCCCTGGGCTCGATTGATAGTCTTCCGAGTCATCCAGCTATAAAATTTCTGCCCCTTCTTGCTTGTGAATTCCTGCCACCCCTCCCCTTTGTCGGAGTCGGTGGTAGAAATATATGTCACATGTGTTGAGGGTGGTCCCAGCTCGACCTTCCCGGAGTCTACCATCCTTTGCAGGAGGTCCTTGAAAATGAATCATTCCCGAATATTGTGCCTCAACATTCGATGGTAGGGGTAGTAATTTGGCCTGTCATTGCGGCTAACTTCTTCAGGTTTACTTGGCTCCGGGAGGCTGAGCACGTTTCAATTAATGGTGGCGATGAAGTAGCTGCAAACTTGGTCCTCTCGGAACGAGTATACTTTATGTCTTCATTCCTCAAACCAGTTCCGCTTCACCCATTTCTGATCATCCCACCTGGATGGAGGCGGTCGCTAATATGTAGGGAGCCCTTGATGATTTGGTGGATGCCTGAGCAGTGGAGCAGGCACAGGGAATGGCTTGAGCGTGACAAAGGACGCTTTAGCTCTAACTGTTCTCTTTGCAGGAGCCTGTGAGGCTATTCGGGACTTCAAATTGGTCCGCTACAGGGAGTCCTTGATTCTCTAGGCCATGGCTAAGAGATAACAGAATCCAGTGGTGGACTCCAATGGTATTAGTGGAGTTCGCAGCTGATATTGAAGATTATCGCTACATATATCGAGCAACGCATCTTTAGGCATTGTCCTGTTCAGAGAGTAGGTCAAACCTTTCCATCTCGAAATAAAATCTGAGACCCTCTCATTCTCCCTCTACTTGAAGTTCTTTAGGTTGCTGACTGTTGTATTAGGTAACGTCGAGCTGAAGTGAAAGAGGAACTGCTTCCGAAGGTCTTCCCAGCTTTTTATTGACTGGGCTGGCAGACTCGTATAAAAGATGAAGGTGGATCCTTTCAAGGTCCGTATGAAGCATTTGAGTTTCACTGCTTCTTTTTGTTCCGAAGTGACCATCATAGGGTCACAATAAGATGTGTAGTGCATCAAATGCTATTCCGGATCACCTGATCCATTGAAAATAGGGAACGCAGGGCTCCCAAAGTTGGGTGGAGGTGGTTTGTTACTCACCCAATCCAAGTAAAGTTTCCACTATTGCTATATCGGAGTGTTTCGACCTTCCATTACTTCCAATCAAGTTTTTAGTTCCTCGATTATGTTGGTGAGACCCTGGTTTATATCCTATTGGGCCCGGTCCTGGGAAGGTGTAGCCCGAGGCATTGCTTGAGGATCCAGCTCGGTTGGCACCTGGGGTGCATGTTCCATTTGTGACACCCTCAGAGGGTTCAGACGTACTCGCTTCGGTTGGTTCATGAGTGGAGGGAAGTATTCATATTCATCCAGGTCCACATTTATGTAGTTGGATGGGCCGAGCACCTTGTTGGGAAGGAGCTCTAAATGTGCTTCGTTTTCCGGGGAAAGCCTTGGTCTTTGAGGTGCACTTACTGGGAGTGCATGGTGTGGCTGCTCTTGGGATACACTTTCAGTAAGACGGTTCCTCTAGAGTAGCTCAACGTTAAGCCACCTCAATTCTTTCATTTCCTCTTCCTATCGAGCGAATATCTCTTCGAGTGTAAGTGGCTCGTTTTTGTCGAGAGAAGGAGGCAGTTTAAGGGAAACCGGTCCTTTGTTCTTATACTTGTTAGAATCTCGTAGGGTGAGCAGAGGAAGGTCAGCTGAAGGGGAATCCAAGTTTAGAGCGGCCCTCTAGTTTTTGGTGTGCAAACCGGGTGGTTCGTTGTGAGTCATAGCCTGACCGGAACCATCGTCTCCCGATCCATCAGGATTTTCATCATCTTCAGTACCACCCATGGGGTTAATCTCTATGGCGTTGATGTATGCATATTGCGGGGTGGAGAATATGTCATCTTCCAAATAGGAAGAGGATCTCCAGTGTCTTTTACTGGTCTTCCCTCTCATGTCCCGGGATTGTTTTCGGGCTCCTTGAAAAAGGATGACGTGGAGAGTTCTCTGATGTGATCTTACAGTACACCTCCCTTTCGGAGGGGATGATGATTCAGACGATGGGATAGTGTAGGAACCTCCTCTTTTGACTGTCCTCCCATGATTAGAGAATACTGATTCTCGTGGGGGAGGTTGTTATTGAGGAGGTAATAATGCCCCCAGCCCTGAGAGCTGGGGTTGGCTCCGTTCCTTGGACGTGGAGTCTCTTCCCGTTTGTATTGGTCTCAAGGGGGCATTTTTTGTTAAAAATATCCCCATCCCTACATGCTGGGGTTGACCCTGGACTGTGGCGGTGGCTAATTCTATCGCTACCTCCCTGATTTTGTGTGCCCCCATTCGGGGGTGAACTTGGTTTGGTGCCGAGTTCTTCTGTAAATCAATGCCTTCTAGGGTGGTAGGCCATGTAGGGAATGACCGCTGATTGGCCTCTCTTAGGTGAGAGGCCTGTTTTATGCTCTCAGTGGCCTGATTAAAAATTTCTTGAATGGATTGTTCCCGTCGGGCCTAACGCTTCTGAGACTTACTCAAGGCTTGAACCTGTTTGGTGTGTTTCCTTTCGCGAACTGGAAGACCACTCGATTGATGTCTTGATGTGATGACGTTGTAAGACACCATGTCGAACGGGTTCTTATAGGTAGGGATCAGAGTGAAATACAGAGCTCCATGTTCTCCCCATCCCCTGATATGGACTCCCGTCAGGGGATCACTAATGAGGCAGCGCAACTGGTGCAGCACACAGAGGCAGGCTATCTCCATGTTTCCTTTATGCCTCTCGGGTCGTTGTTGTCGTGCCGACGGAAGAGCATATAGGTCGACGTGATGCAGGAGGTATCCTATTATCTTGACATGGTCTACATACCCATCGTAGGGAAGAAATCATGATTTCAGTCGGCAGAGGGTTGTTCATATATTATGGTGGATTCCGTGCACGCATTCTTCCAACAACCTTCTAGGTATGTCGAATTGAGAGGTTATCATGGGACAAACCATAACAGGTATATCATCCCTGGCCAATCGTTTCCTCAGGTGAAACTTGTCTGCATACTCCTCCTCTAGTGATTCCTCTACCTGGTCAGCCCAACTGAGACACTCACCGATAGGGTGTTCAGAGGTAGTGGGACCGGTAGGTATTGAATTATCATGCGGGAGATTCTGAGGCAGTTTTGAAGATGAATGTGGCCCCGGAACATCTCCTTACTGAATAAGGGTGTCGTTAGTGATTGACTAGGAATCTGACATGCTCTATCCCATCCTTCAGAGTGCCTCAGCATACGGGGGCTTTCCCATGTTTGATTTGGCAAGGGGAGGACCTTACTGTCGATATGATATGTCATTGCGAGGAGGACCTTCGCAATGGTGGTCGTAATGGTGAGGACTACCATTAATACATGATTCATCACTGCATAGAGGACTTTTTCTGTGCATACCTTGGGGAGAGCCTCCAAGGCATGTCGCAGCAAGGGGAGGACCTTCTGGCTGCGTAGTGTTGTTACGGGGAGGGCCTTTGGATCAACTGCTATCATGGTGAGGATGGCCATCATGGTTTGACGTTCGATGTGTATCATGGGGAGGACCTTCAAGATACACTGCGAAAAGGGGAGGACCTTCTTGTTGCTTGGGGCCACTACGGGGAGGACCTTCGCAATGGCGGACGTGGTGGCAAGGACTACCATCATAGCTGCTGTAATGGAGAGGACTACCATTACAGCTGCCATAGGGAGAATATCTGCGGGGTACACCCTTGGGAGGGCCTTCAGAAGGTATCGCAACGAGTGGAGGGCCTCCTCGTTGCTTGACGTCTCTACGGGGAGGACCTCCATTATCAGGGTGGCGAGGACTACCACTATGATCTGATGCCCGGCTGCACAGAGTGTCATTGCAACATTACCCCGGGGGAGGACCTTCAGGGCAGGCCACGTCAAGGGGAGGACCTTCTTGTATTGATGAGACATCATTTAGGGGAGGGCCTCCGTAGTTGCGACTATGATAGCGAGGACTACTATCATAAGTTGTGGTCCTACTGCATGGAGAGTGATTGTAGTGTATACCTCAAGGAGGACCTTCAGGGTGGACCACAGCAAGTGAAGGGCCTTCTTGCTGCTCGATCTTCTGGTCACGTGGAGGGTTTCCGTGACTCGCATCAAAAGAGGGGCTCTCATGATCAATTGTTATAGGCCCATGGGGGAGGCCCCCATGGGTGCTCTGGGGAGGACCATCAGAGATGCTAGTAACGACATTGTGGGGAGGATCTTCGCAACTTCTACTGCCATTCCCATAATATGGTAATTGGTGGACAAGGTTCTGAGCCATTTATATGTGCTTAGCGGCATCGGGAACCCCAGCTTCCAGCAGAGCAGAGTCAGAAACCCGCTCTTTATTTTCTGGCTGACTTCGGCGTGTTCGGGGTGCTTTCTTGTGAGAAACATGGACCGTCTTCTGTTGACAATGTCCTTCACCTTTGGGTCCCTGTCTAATTGGTTCCCATGATGATTCCGGGATATGCCGACTAACAACTTGACTTTTATTAGGGACATATTCCTGCTCTGGAGCATCCACCATGATGGACAACTGTCCCCTAATTGGAACAAGTGAAGCTTCTCGATCCGGTTGCCCTTGCGTTGCAGAATATAGCCGGCGACCCTCCTAGGTGGAAGCAGGGATGCAGATCTGCTCCGAGGAGGTATCTCATCTCTTAGATGAGTCACCTCAATTGGGGAGATGGGATCACATGCCCGAGTCCATGTTATTGTCGTTGATGCAATTACACTCTAGAAAGTCTACAAGATATGATCTGGGATCGATACCTACTACTCCATCATTTCCATAATATGTAGAGAGACATCTTTGGATGGAATAGGTATGATGGCCCATTCCGGTATCAGAGTAGAAATATCCTGCTCCGGTCCTCTGGTGGTGAGTGGGTACTGACAATTCTCTTGTGTCGGGGCAGGTGAACGAATCTTCCCCTTGGCCAGGATATGCCGGTTTATCTCTCTATTTTCTGCCACATCGGGATAGAAGACTTTACTTGCATCTACAGGGAGCTGGCTCTTCATATGTTGGATTCCCACTGTATTGAGTTGGTGGCCTTTGTTGGCAGAGAGACATGTCTGCCTATTAATTGCCTCCACATCTGGATGGTGGGCTTTGTTGATCGCCACCACATTGGGAGGGTAGCCATCATGAGAATATTGTAGGAGCTGGTCCTACAGGCACTGGGTCACCACCACGTCGGGTTGGTGAGCTTCATGACCCTGGGCAGGGAAAGCTGTCTTCCATGTAATTGTCGTCCTGTGTGAGTGACGTGCTTGACAGAGCTCGGCCGGGATGCACACCTGCTCGTATGAGGCCGCCATGTCCCGATGGTGGGTCGTCATGTCTAGATGGCGGGCCTCCATGTCCGGATGTCGGGTCACGATGTCTGGATGGCGGTCTTTGGAAGAGAGAACAAGTGTATGTGCCTGTTTGTGATGCATCTCCGGGAATGGGCAACGGAGCTCCTCCTCAGGGACAAGGGTAATGATTGGTCCCTGGTTGTAATTTTTCCTCCCTCTTCGGGAGGTCCGAGGGACCGGAGCTCGAGGAGCGTGGGCCTAGATCCTCGAGGTGACATCCTCCTTAGTGTGAGGATACTGAGTCGCAGCGTAACCGCGATGACGTCTGATGGCGGGGGCCTTGGAGCGGAACCGTCGTTCAGTGGGGATGAAGTCCTTGGCGTCGACCTCATCCGCCTCCCTAAGATAAGGGAGGTATGCATTGTCTCGTTCTGGGGATAGACTCCCGTAATAGGTTGATACTACAACAGGAGCCGTCTGGATCTACTTTTGTGGCCGCTGCTAGGCAGGAGACTGGCGAGTCCTGGCGGATTGGAGGGCATGCATAGCCACCTCCACCGTCGGGAGAGTACTGTTCATGTGGTACTCTCGTATCAATGCATCTGAGACCCAGAGTTGAAGACATTGGGTAGGTGATAGGGTCCTCTATTGGCGAGGATGTCTGGTCATTGTGTTGTTGAAAGAATGCACCTATGAGTCCCATCGTGATTCCATTGTATCAAAGGGAGTTCTGTGTGGTACCTGTAAAATATTTTAACAAATAAAAACAGAAAACCAGTCAAAGCAGCTTCTCATGACCCCATGTGTAATTAATGACCTTTCTTGGCCCTCCTTGTGAGTATAAATGAGGAACAAAGTGGGATTAGGTTAAATCCGTCATTCTTGGTTAAATATTCACTTCGGGTTCACCATTTTTTGTTTCAGGTCGGTTTCGAAACGCCCACCGGTTCCGTATCCGACGATACGTGGACCTGCTTTCCAAAGGCAGGCATTCGCTGGGCGGTTTGGTCAGCGACACTTAAGAACTCACATTGGTCGAGAGGATGGGATGTCGAGATCATTACAACTTTTTTGGGGGAATTATTGCCTGTTTCGGGACTCTCTTATAGATTTAAGACGTGTTCATAAGTTTAGGAATCTTTGGTTTATACCCAAGCATAGTATCCACGGATTAATCTTGGTTCGAAATTGTCAGTTGGACGCAGGGGATCAGAATCATTTATGCCCAAGGTTTACCATCCCTCGTTGGATTAATGACCTTGAGGAGTCTGGACTCATTGAGGCTGCACTAGGAGTGGCGTGGTGAACCAATGTGAAGATAATCAGATTGACCGGTCATTGGGCTTGAACCTCAAGGAGGCTTCCTATGTACCCGGCCTGGGAGACAGGGATCAAAGTCCATGTAGTTTGAATAGGAGTGTCGGAGAACTGACGTGAATGTGGTCCTGGGGGTCCGATGATGATCAGGATTGAGCCTCGTGGAGACTTCCTACGTATACCGGTAGTAGGGAATCAAAGACCTCATAGTTCGCATTAGCATGGGGCTTACGATCTGAGGAGGCCCGTGGTGTGGATTGGGGATTACACTTCGAGGAGTCCCATGGTGTGGATTGGGGCTTACACTCTGAGGAGGCCCATGGTGTGGAATGAGGCTTACACTCTGAGAAGGCCCATGGTGTGGACTGAGGCTTACACTCTGAGGAGGCCCATGGTGTGGACTGGGGCTTACACTCTGAGAAGGCCCATCGTGTGTACTGGGGCTTACACTCTGAGGAGGCCCATATTAATGGACTGGGGATTACACTCTGAGGAGGCCCATAAAGGGATGTCATGGTCGATGCCTACTCTATTCCCATGTGAGTCATGCTCGGTGTGAGAAACAAGAGGCAGCAGGGACCAGAAGATCACGTCGCGAAAGGTGCGTCCGTGGGAACTGGAGTGGGGATTACATATAGAGGAGGCCCATGAGGTCGGGGCTTACTCAGAGATGGATTCCCATGGTGATAAAGCATATCAGTAGAGGGAATTGGCCCCTAAGAAGGATGGAGCATCACCCTTTCCCACTACGCCCTTCCTTGGGCATGGATGTGGGGAAGTACAGAGGTGCATGAGGGGTTCCTTGTGATGGGTAGTCCGCCACACCCCGAAGAGGGGAAAGGTGCCCTAGTCCTAACAAGTGGAGGGTAAGAGAGGGGACTCCCGGGCTCGGACTCCGAATTACCGTGGGAATGTGAACCCAGGAATGTTTTGGAAATCCACTCAAGTGCCGGAGTAACCCCTTTGCCCCTTCTTACCATGGGTATGTGAACTCAGAATGGCCCGTTGATGCGCCTGAAGGTTACATCACATGGGTCTGGTGGCTCCGGTGGAGGGCTCGGCTCGGGGCCGATGAATGGGCCAATGAGGGAGCTGCGGAGGATCAGGAAGGATTGGGAAGGATATTTATCTGGCTCGTGGAATGGGAAATCTGAAGTATTTGGCAGGTCACAAGGGTGTATGAGGGGTTGTGCCCATTGCATAGGGAGGTGTTACAACACAGGAGAGGCCATACACAAACCAGGGTGGTCCGTAGACTGATGGGCATCCCATGAACCACGATGGTTCGCTGCTTCAGGTTCGGCCCACGTACCAGGTTGGTACACGGAGGGATCCATGTGAGCAGTGGCAGCCAAGGGCAGTTCCGGTAGGGGGATAATCGGTCAGGGATTTTCCCACGTAGGAGGGTGGTACGTGGTGCGACGAATCAGAAAAGGGACACAAACTCCCCAATCCGCGGGGAGTGCATCCCTGGAGGGGCCATGGTTCGTGGTTTTCTTTTCTTTGTTATTTTATGTTTTCGGTTCACCAAGTTATTATGCATTTTCAGTTCCTTTTTAATTCACTTCCAGCTTCATACCTGTTCTGGTTCGTGAACTGGAACTTCACTATTTACAAATTCCTAAACTCCTTCCTTCGAAATCCTTCCACCCGAATCTGGTCGATCTCTCAGAATCCTCTCTCCCCTCTTCCCCCTCGGTCTCCTTTTATAGAGTGGGGAAAGAGATGTATCTGTGGTCATGCGGCACCTTTTGTGGAAGCCCATGATCAGAAACCCAGTTTACCTATGACTTGGTCAATCCTCAACTCGCGGGGGGCATTGAACGTTCCTCCCCACGAACTAAATCAACCTCGGGGAGTGCTTCACGGCTGCGCAGGGTTCCACCTCCATTCTATGAACGACAGCGGATGTGGCCTTGGCCGGTCAACGTGGACCGCGGCTGGGGCGGTTCGTGACAGTGGACCAGTCTGGCACCCGTCCTGCTTCACACATGTGGAGGATCTCCGCCTCCATTCTGCGAACGATAGTGGTCCGTGGAGGGGGTGCTTCGTGGAACCGGCCGCGTTCTGTTATTATTGGACCGGTCTGCAGACCGGTTCAGCTTATACCATCCTTTGAGTATTCTCCAATCTTTTCCCCAATTATTTGGGGGAAATTGGGTAGGATCTCCCTTGAATCAAATGGGATTAAAGGGGGTTCTCATTCTCCTTTTCAGATTTTTCAAGACCCTACACCGATTCATGGTTGAACCAAGTTGGTTCATGAAATAAATCCAATACTGGAAATCATTAGATTAAACTGAATGAACATTTACTAAGAATAGGTAATGTTTTTATCTATGTATTTTCTTTTACTACATTTAACAACTCATTCCAATTATCTCTAAATATACAAAAATAATAGCACCATTATCTACTATATACTGAGATTTTATTTTTTTAATGTAATAATCATTACCCATCTCTACTTTCATCAAACGGTAAAATAAACTTTCAATCATTTATACGGTGGACCACCATCTCACGAACTGATGTAATTAATTTTCCATCACTACCCTTAAAGGAATGAAATAATATTGTATTTAATAAATATATATGATATTTATGAAATTAGTATACATATAGAATAATGAAATTAAATTTACCTTATTAAATTCCATTTTATGTGGGATATGATAACGTCTCTCATGTGTACAAAAAACTACTACCCTGCGAAGTGATGCGAATATTGTTTCATATATGCTTTACATGGGATGTAGTAAGTGTACTATAAATGAATATATGTGAGTTTTATGACATAAAAAACTTCTATAAATAAAATATCAAATCTATATTCTAACAATGTAATCCATTGGATAACATCAATGTCATTCATACATACATCTAGACTACTTCCACCACATAGTGATGTGAAATGTTTTTCATTTTATTTGTACATGGATGGCAATGGATTGATTTTATTAATAGAAATGAAATAAATAAAATGATTATTATTATTAATTGGTGAATTATTATTTATATTCCTTTATTTCCATCCTTCACGAAAATAGAAGCACCATCCAAGCATACATATGTCTTACTGTCTCCATAAATGACATAATTCATTTTTTATCATTAAATAACTTAGATTACTATAAATACAGATATAATGAATATATATATATATATATATATTAAATTTATATATTATATAACCATGATCATAGTAAAAATATTTAACAACCAAACAAAAACATGTATGAAAAATGAAGTAATCACCACCTGAAATAGTGAATTCAACAAAGATTTGTTAACAAACAGGTGATAAAAAAGTTTAAGTAAATCATATATTTTATAGGATATATGATTATAGTTATGTAATTGATTTATAATAAACCAATATTTATTATATATATGGTTATAACACATACTAATAAAGTCACACTTGAAGAAATGGTTTCTCATATCATTTTTACCTCTTTGAGGCATAAACCACATTCACCACTTATTTCTATTATGCAGTGTATATTGTAACACCCTGAGTTATTAAAATATGAAAATATTGTTCGATAACATAGATCATAAGAAACATTTATTTTGGTTTATGTTTCATGAAATATCATCTTTAGCTTACGTTACATGAAACATTGAGTTTAAACAAAATACATTATTATTATTATTATTATTATTATAGTTATCACCTAACTGTGGGAATGAAAAGTATCAATGAGATTAAATTAATTATAAAAATATGATTTAAAAAATTTTATATAATGAATTATTTGGTGACCAATTAATTAGAAATGAATATAAAAAACTTTTTAAAATAAAAGTAAATCTTTTTCAAAAAAACTATTTTAATGCGCTCAAGTGTGTTTATACTAATAAATAAAAAAACAACCCTTTTGAATTATATTAATTAAATTTATATATAATTTATTAAATATAATTTTTAACATTAATACTATGTGTTTTATATAAATGAGATAAAAATAATTCCAATTTTATGATTAAATCTGTATTTTTTTCATAAATGAGTTTTATCATTTTTTATGGTGCACTTATTTTAAAAATAATTTTATAAAATTATATAACTTTTATTTGAAGAAATTAAAATAATTTTTTTAATAATAATATCAAAATTTAATTTCAATGAAATTTTGGGACTTTTTAGAAAATATTGATTTTTCTGTGAATAGTGAAAAATACCAACTTTTGTAAAAACTATTTTCCTTTCAATAAATTAAGAAATTTAAAAGTAAAAAACATGTTTTTAATATGTTTTAGAGTAACCTAAATATTATTAAGTTATATTTAATCTAATTAATTACTATTTAATCAACTTTATGTTTGGTTTTTGTATAAGATTGTTTTTTTGGATTAAAAACGAGTATTTCTAAAAATAGTTTTATAATGCTTAATGTTTGACCATTTTAATTAATTTAAATAATCTACAATGGGTATGGTTATAATTGAAATATATATATATTATATTTAATAAAATAATAATTTAATTTCATATAATGACTCTATGTAGTTATAATGTTAATATAGAATAGTTATTTTCAAAAAAATACTCCACTTAAAAACCTCATGTCCCCCTGTATATGGGAGAATAATTTTAAATTAAATTTTTCCACTTCTATGTGTGGAATTTATAAAAATAGATTCCATATTTTTAATAATAATTATTTACATTATAAAATAAGTTAATCTTATTTTTTAACTGTAATGGTTACTGAAAATAATTAAAATTAATTACAATGATTAAAATTAAAATAGGGTTTTGCGCATCACATGAATTTGTATTAACATTAATTATGAACACAGATATTATTTTTACTTAATAAATTTTATGAAAAATTTATAATAATAACTTTTAAATTATATAATAAAACTCTTTTTAAACTTAATCATAATGGATACATTTCTTTTTTAAATAAAAATATATAAGTTACCTTGGTAAAAAATAAAAATGGTAAAATTGAGTAATCTTAATGACTAAGGAATAAAATGACAAAAAAAGTATTTTTTTTGATGATGGAGGTTTTTATAGACCAAATAAACCCTACCCTATGTTATTGTTCAATTTTTGAAGCACATTAGTTAAGGGAAATCTCCCAATAGTGAATACTTTTGGATATTTAGAAGAACACCGCTCCTCCTCAATTATAAAAGGGAATTCACTCTCCTAACATATTTAAACCTATAAATACATATAGATAAAAAAATTAATAAAATATATTCCCAAATTCCATTCCCTCATCCTATAATCCTTTGTTTGGGCATACATCAAACCTTTTAAGGATTTCATGAATACCTAAGGAGGATGCCTGAAGAAGCAGTAATGTTCTTCAACGAGCATCTATATTTTACTTCTTTCTCCACATCATTATATTATTTTTAAAACATTATGATTTAATAAAATGATTATATTTTATATTTTTATATTTTGATGTTAAATATAGTACATAAAACCACACAAACTTTCATAAAATGGGTTAGAAAGAAACATTTATTTGTACGGAGTACTACCACCTTATAAAATGATGTCATTAATTTTTTCCATTACCAATTATCATGGATGGGTATGATGATGGATATAATGTTTATATATGATATTAAAAAAATAATTATACCAATAGAGTCATTATATAATATATAACCTTTTTATTTTTAATTCTTTAGGGGATACAATAATGTCGCTCATGTGTACGGTGGACAACTGCTTCACAAAGCGATGTGATTCATTTTTCACTAATGTGTTACATGGAAGGTAATGAGGGTAATTATAATGAATATATGAGATATAGATAACATATATATAATAATAATAAAATATTTATCATTGTATTTCTTACCTTTTCACTCAACGAAAAAGTGAAAATGTCATTCCTGGACGTGTGGACTACCACATCCTCGAAGCGATGTGATTATTTTTTTCATCCGAACATGAAAATAATAATACATATAAGTATATATAGATAAATAATATGGTATTTAATATATAATGATCATTTGGGAAAGATAAATTTTACTTACCTTCTTTCCATAATGATCATTGATAAATGGAAATGTTACTCATGCGTACGTAAAACCTACCTTCTCTAGGATCACAACATTAGTTTATTTTTCATAACTATATTTCCTGATTTGTTTTACAAGAATGATTTAAGTATAAATATGATAATTATTTCATTATTATTGTTATGGATCTATTTAAATAATAAACACTTTTACCATATCCGACCATCTAATGTCATTTTTGATACATAATCTGAATATGGCAAATCATTTAACTTAAATTTAATTGATTACTTAGTTATACATAACTATTATAGAAGTGAAATAAAATTAATAATAAACATGTAAAATATTCTCAATAAATTAAATAATTAAATTATTTTTATTAATCTAGATGATAAAGAACAATCATATTGATTTAAAATAGAGGTATGGGTTTTCACATCTCACTTTTATTTCTGTGATATATATGAAAGATTAAAAACTTATTTTTTCAAGGTGTTTACACTAAGAATTAATTTATTTTATGATTCATATAATTATGTTTATGGATATTTAAATATAAATTTATCATATCTATTTAATGTGGTTTATGGTTTCATGTTACCAAAGTGGTGAGGGATTTTTGTCTCAATTATCATTCTTTGAGACATATGTTATGTTATACACCTATTTTATTTTATAAGGTGTAAATAATTCCAATTTGAAATGTTATATAATGAATTAAATTATTTTTATACTAATATATGTTTCATTAATGGAAATTTTTTCATGGGTACTATTATTCGAAGTTACCAAACTATTAAGAGACTTATGTTACAATATAATTATTTATCAGGATTGTTTATGATTATGTTTGCAATTATGAAACTATATGATCAATATTATGAGAAACTAATGAATTTTATTCTCATATTCTTATTTAATATATTTAAAATTAATATTATCATTTTCCCAATCATGGGTTCTTAAAATTGTTGAGAATATGTTTTTAAGAAAATCCAACTTTAATTTTCACTTTGAAAGGAAATATGTTTTCTTTCTAAAATATGTTTTCTAAAAATATTTACAATTTTTTCCATTTTAATATTGATTTATTAGATAAATTTCCTCATTTTTTCATTCTAAAAAATGTTTTTAATGCAAACTTCTTATTAATTTCCTATGATTTAACTTTTTTAAAATTTTTACCATTCAAAAGGAATGTTATTTATGTCATATACAAAATTATCTACAAAAATGACCGTTATTTCTTCAAATCATCCTTTAAAAGTATAAAATGTTATTTAAAATGAATTTTTTTTCTCAATATTCTAGAAATTCATATATCTTGAAAACTTATTTTCAAATAAAAGTATTTTCAAAAATTATTATGTTTTATAAGTGATTTGAAAAAATAAAGAGGATATTATCCTCCATTGGGGATATTTGGAATTGATACCCTCCTGATTCTTTATCAAGTTGAAATTAGATTGTTTAAATAATTTTTTTATGAAACCTGTTTCTCTTCCACGGATTAATCATGTTTCAAATAGATTGTTTTGGAACCCATTTATTTTTCACGAGTCAATAATGTTTAAAAGAGATTGACATGAAACCCATTTATTTTCTATGGGTTAATCAAGTAATAAAGTGAATAATGATTTATTCTATGAGTTTTATTATTAAATGAAAGATCTATGTACTTTATTCATGTTGTTGATCTTGTATATTTATATGACGGGGTGGGATAGATAGCACCAGGTAATACCATTATAACTTATATAATGGGGTATCCCGATAGCACAAGGTGAGCATTTAATGGATTATAAAATGGGGTGCCCATATAGCATTGAGTGAGCCTGATATAGCTTATATGATGGGTACGAACAAATAACAGTCCAATACATTGGGTAATGTTCTTTGTCTTTAGAGGCAAGGGGGGAGTTAACTGAGGTTTTACACTATGGATTTAACTAGGTTTTAGTTATTTTTAACATATATTTAAAAAGATTTATGAAGAAAAGTATTCTATGATACAAAGACATTTTTGTGATGATTGTTATGGGTTTATAATGTTTCCATTGATAAATATTGATTTCACATGGCTCATGATTATTGATTATGATGACTCTTGTATTTTCCATGTTTTTATATTTGATGATCCAAGTATTTATGGGTATGATTTTTTGTTTTATTTTCTCTTGCCCTTGGATTATGTTGTTATACCCTTACACACTTCTTATACTCATTGATGACATTCAATTGTTAATTATTATTTTTAACCTTATTGAGAATTTGAGATCACCCTTCTTATTTTTCTTTTTCCCCAAGTTATAAATAATTAGTTTTAATTATTTATGTATAGAAGGTATTTCATATGGATTATAATGATGTATTATTGCTAAAAAGATCTAGGATAAGAGGAAGAAATTATCATTTAAATCCATATGAATTATTTATGGTTAATTTATTCCTAATTCAATTAAAACTTTTAATTGAAAAGTTTCTCAAGTATATAAGTGATCCAAATTTTCCTTTTGTGTTTTAAGGATTTTATTGAAAAAATTTATTCAAGACTACCAGTATCGAAGTTGGAAATGTAATGTTTATGATTTCATCACCAAATCTAGGAGTATGTGTGCGAGGATGTTATATTCGGTATCAATGGAATGTTTTAGATAACTCTATAGATTATTATGTTTTCATGTGAGGAAATATTATTATTTAAGGACACAATCATAGGTCTATAAGATTATGGTTTATCATAAGTTCAAAGTCATAGACACCCTATTTCAGGGTTTTATGTCGTAAAAATTTTGAGGTTTTTAATGACATTTTGGGAGACGTTTTATTATTTTGGTTCATTTGAAACCCATAGGTTCAATAAGTAGTTTTATTTATAGAAGAAATATTTTTTAATCGTTACATAAAAAAATGATTACCTAAAGATGGGTAACAACCTGTCGCACCATACATGGTTTGGGGGCTTGAACCCAGAATTGAAGGGTGATAAGGGTGTAGAGACTACCACTAGCCACCAAGATATCCTGGTTAGTATGAAATTTTTTTAGGTACATATTATGTTTATTTCAAAAAGATAATGGATATTATTTTAGGAATACATGTTGATTTATCTTGGAATAATATATGATCAAATCCTTCTAATTTTTTGCTTATGAACATAGTTATGAAATCCTTAAAGAATTTAAAATGTAGTTATTTATAGAATGATTTGGTTTAAACATTACATAATATAATTTAAATTTAAATACTAAGGTATGGAGGAATATTTTTCTTTTCATAATAGTTTCTAACCATTTTTCTTTTGGTTAATGTATAAAGATAATAAGAATATATTTTTATTCTTTTGGGGATTATATTGTCCTGTAAATATTTATTATAGTGATTTAGGCCTTAAACATTCATCCTGAACACACATCCTTCATATAAAAAGAGTATACTTTGGTGTAAATTGATTAAAGGATGAAATTATGATCATCAAGTAAGTATATTTCCATATTCACTTAGTCGATATGATAAGGGAATTACTCAACTCTAGGAAGATAATCTTGAATAAATATGTTATCAAAATACCTTCAATTTTGTTGAACCAACAGTCTTTTTTATCATCATAGATTTATGGTTTTGAGGCCCTAAACATCCCATTGATGATTCAATTTCTTATGATAAATGACCTCCATCTCTCTTTATACTTATTTACTCTTTCCATCCATTCCCTCCTATGTTATTCTATTTGGAAATATAGATATGTGTTATTCCATTTTAACTTTTTGATTCCATTTATCTCTTATAATGAAGATGTTTTATTAACCATTTTTATGATGTGGGTTTATAAAATATGTATTCTCAAATGTCCATCTATTGACTTCTAATATGATGTTCAAATTGAGATGACATAATTTATTAAAGGTGGAGAATATAACACCCAGAGATTTTAAAATTAGAAAATTATTTTCGATATCATAAGCATCCTAGAATTATGATTTTGTACTATGTGAAATGAAATATCGAGTTTATCTTGTATTACATGAAACACTTAGTTTAAAAAAAACAAATTATTATTATTATCATTATTGTTGTTGGTATTATTATTATTATTATCACATAGTAGTTAGAATGGAGAGTTTGAACAAGATTAACTAAATTATGAAAATATGGTTTTAATGTGTATATATAATTTATTCTTTGATTTCCAATTAATTATAAATGAAAATAATACCCATTTTAAAATAAAAGGAATTGTTTTAAGACTGTATTAATGCACATAAGTGGGGTTTTTACTAATAAATTAAGAAAATAACTAGGATTGGATTATATTAACAAAATTTATATATTATATATTAAATATAGTTTTTAATAATCATCTTATGTGGTTTTTATACATTTGATAAACATAAATCCAATTTTATGCATAAAACTGTATTTTTTTCAAAAAATAGTTTTGGATCTTTTTTTGGGGCACTAATTTAAAAAAAAATTGTATTTTTTTTTTCAAAACTGGGTAAGCCTCTGATTTTAGGTATGCACACCTTCTTAATTTGCTTTAGTGTGTACCAAATCATGGATAAGAAATTTATCTTCTGATTCCCAAGACCTAGACTCATTTTATGGAGGATCTTCAATAATGGTGTTAATGAAATTTATTGATGCATAATGCATTGATGGAATTATATTAGTATCTTTGTAATGTTGTCTCCCTCTATATCTTCCATGAAACTTTGTTCCCTTATATGATGAATTCCTGAGAATTATTTGGCAGAGAATTACTCGAAGGGAATCCTCAAATAGATCAGGTGTTCACACTCTTTGTGGCTTCTTCCCTAATCGGGAGAAAACTGAATTCCGTTGAGGAGGGGATTGTAGATTTGAAAAAGCCCCAGCCTTGCAGGCTGGGGTTGTTTTTGTTCTTTTTCAAACATCTAAACTTAGTTTAATGAATTTGAAGGTTGAATTAAATGATCCCCTATACTTTCAAGCTTGGGTGATTTTTGAACTTCTATGGGTTAAATTAGTGAAAGTACTCTTCTGATTTTGTGAATTTTGGTTCAGACATTAGCTAGGTTCATTATCTGAAAATCACTAAAATCACCTGTTTCAGAAGATCACTGTGCAATTTTAGACATTTTCATTCTTTGACGGCTGGCATCCTCAGAGAAGAATTCCTACTCAAGATTCTTAGATGATTGATGTAAAAGTTACTGAACAACTCATTTTCTTGGTGCTAGACTTTTATAATAGTTGGTTGAGTCATGTTCTTGATCATACATTCGATTAAATACAAAATCTATTGATTGTGGAAGTCTATGGGAAATAAAATTGCATGAGACCAATTTTGTAAGACTTTGATGATTCTGGAGTGCAGTGAAATGAAATGCTCCATGTGAACCCCATCCTTTGATATGAACACCAGATGGGGTTTCAAAAATTAACTGGCACAGCTTCTTTAGAGCATTGAGGCATGCATGAAAAAGTTCCCTCTTGTTCTTTTCAACATTTGGATGTCGGGAAACATAGAGATATGATAAGTCAATTTGGCATTGAAAACCTTATATTACCTTTACATGATTTGGATATTCATAAAATGGTAATACTTTGGTTTTCAATTGAAGAGGAGTATTGCATAATTTAAGCTGTATATCATGAATAGAATCATCTATCATGAATTCTAGAATGTTATACTAAGAATTTCCCAAATACCATAACATTACTGATATTTCTCATTTAGCCAATTGTTTTCTCATGTTTAATATATCATCATTATCTTTTACTAGAGATTTCTCCACTTGGTTTGAATAATGTGGATGCTCTGTATCAGAAAAAAATGACCCAATGGAGGATTGGGGAATTCCCATTCCCTTAATATGTCTGATGGTTGAGAAACTGTTTCACCCATCCAGAACAAGGCTTCAAACATGAACAACCTTGTGTTTACAAGTGCCTCAATATAGGAGGGCTTTCTCATTGCTACATTATCAATTATAGAATTATCTTGACAATGTGAAATACTATTGTGGAGAGAACATTCGCAGTGAATTCCATCATGGGGAGGATCACGATGGTGGATTACAACATGTGATGAATGCTATTTCTCATTGGTCTTTTGGCTACATGGAGGGTTGTAGTGGCTCTCATCTAGATATAGTCACTCTGTATTGACCAAATTTTCATGAAACAGGCCTTCATGATGAAGTGTCCAATGAGGAACTTTAGAATTTGTTGCTACCACTCCCATAATTTGGTAATGAGAGGATAGGATCTTGAGATGCAACAGATAAATGGCTTAGGGCTTTAAGAACTCCATCATTAAGAGGAGAAAAATCACATCTTGAATCATGATTTTCCCACAGTGTTTGGTGAGACTTATTCTTGGATGTTATCTTATGATTAGTTAGGGACAGTTGCTGGGAAAAGTGGTTATCATGGGTATGTGTATGTGCCTACTTTGGATTGGTTACCAGAACAAACTGATTACCTCCAATTGGAAGGGTTGCATGTTCCCAATATTATTGTCTATATGATATGGAAGAGTATGACCCATGAGCCTCTTGGACTGGAACAGAGCTGTGTATCTACTCCATGAGGGATTATTTATGTGTCATATCATATATGGGGACATATTTATGTGTCTGCTCCCCTGGTACTACTGAAGTAGTTGTTATAATATCCTAGCATGCTTCTAGAATATGGGTATGAATTTGGGGCTTCCATTTCACCATTGATAAGATGTGTTTGGTGACTTCAATGTCCGGAATGGGAATATACATCCATTCTGTATTGGAAGTAGGTGTATCTGCCTAATCATGTCCTCCTTTTCCTATCAATGGGTATTGACAGTACTCATGCATTGGGGCAGCGAGTTGGGTCTACCCCAGATTTGTTGTCGGAGCATTGTGACTGGATTTTATAGGTGCTGCCAAATGATAATATTGGTAGGCTTGATGAATTTTGGAAGGTGTATGTGCTTTCTGGCTATTTCCCATTAAGTATGGTTGATGGACTTCCTTCAATACTGGTAGATGATACTGTTGGCAGAATTGGTGATTGTAAGATCGTGTATGTTCATGTTTACCATTTGCCACCAAATTGGATTGGTAGGCATCTTTAAATGCATTCAGATGAGACAACTGTTTGGATGATAACTTGTTAGAATGTGTATGTGCCTGTTCATAGTACTCAACTATGTTTATCTAGTGGGATCAGTGGGGTTTTTTCCAGATGAGTCTACTGGATAGAAAAATTAGGGAAGACTGTTGTATGTACCCGATCGTTGTTCTCCATCAAGATAGGTTGATGGAATTATCCAGAGGGGGAAGAGTTAAGAACCTCCATCCTATTAACCCACAATTTATCTGAAAGTGACCATATTTACAAAGGAAGTTGTTCATTAAGTTTGAACTTTACGATACTTAATAAAGTGCACTGGTCGAGAGGATGAGAGGTTGGACTCATCACACCATTTGGGGAGAATTATTGTCTACTCCAGGACACTCTTTGTAAATTTAAGATATTTTCATGAATACTTATTAATTTACCAAGTATAACATAAGTTTCCCATGGAATTTGAAATCACTTATTAACATGTGTAAAATTTAGAATCATCAGTATGTATTCAATATTCCTTATTAATGGAGATATCCATATGTATTCGAGGTTCTCCATAAATGGTATCCTATAATATACTATTTCATGATTATTTTAATAATCATTATGATGATACTTGTTTTTAAGCTCCGTCGTAGGGAACTCTAGAATTTATTTTCATATAGGGAGATGAAGGATTGTTTTGATATTGGGATCATACACCTAAAATGGGCTACCTACATATCCCTGTGAAAGGAATCAGAACCGTCATAGTTCGGTGCCACTTAATAGGACACATCATACCTTTTATGGTCTTGTGATAAGGAACAAATCATACAATTCAATGTCATGTATTATGGAAATCTAAGCAAATGGTTCTTAGTTAATGTTTGGTTTGGGACTTATGTCGAAATAGACTAATGAACATGGAAAGGATATGTGTTTCCATGTTAGATTAGACCCTATTGGGAATATGGCCTAAGGAGGAAAAGGTTAATTTTAAATGCTGGGTTCGAATCTCAAGGAGGCTTCCTACATATCCCATGTGAATGGGAATCAAAGACCATTTAGTTTGATGAATATCATAGGAGAGTATAGTCCTTTGAGAGAAATGAGTTTGACCTTACTTCAAGAAAATAATGCCTTGACGATTTTGGGGTTTAATTTGGGGATTATTTCTAAGGAGGATGCTCGAATTAAAGGAATTAGGGTTGGATTACTAAAGAGGATATCCAATGTGCTCGGGTCCCTAAAAGGGATTCCTACGTATCCTGGTTTGAACATGAATGAGATTTATCGTAGTTCCTTTAACGTGAGTATTTTTTAAAATCTTGCAATCATCATGAATATCTAAGACCACACGAGTCATGCTCGCTATGAGAAACATGAGGATGTGAAAGATTCAATAATGACACATACACGTTTTCTCATCTGTTGGTCGTGGAGGGCAAGCCTATGGTGGCCCGGGTTGATGAGGGCAAGGCAATGAACCTTCCCTCTATTCACTTTACATTGGAAAAGGATCCTATGAAAGGGAGAAGGGATGATGGTTAGGGGATTACACTAGGATGGCTACCATAAAATTGATCCTAGTAGGAGAGGGAGACTTCTTCTTTGTTCAAAATAAAGAAAAGTAGTTGTGAACCATACCTTCCCTACTATAAATTTGAGGTTCTGGCTCTTTGATAAGGGTGAGGTCAGGACCCAAACCCATATTCTCAGAACTGGGAACTTCCCAGCATTGTTCTAGGGAGAAAGGTCCATTTGGTTGTGGATATACAAACCCATAGACCCTCCATAAACCCTAACACATTGTAAAAGTAAAGTGGGAAACCTCTGACTGTGGATATACAACCCCAAATATGAGACATGCTAATGTTCCTTTCCCACATGTTTGATAAGACAAGAGGTTTTGGTGGAGGTCTCAACAGAATCCTTTTCCGAAAAGGGAGCCATGGAAGAAGAATCATTTCCATGAATGTCTTTGAAGAAGGATTGATGGATTTTAGACTTAAGAGAGTATGTGAATCAAAGTGGGGCACTCAAGTAGATAAGGGTGTACAAGTATGGGTGCAAAATTAGACTTGGGAGACCCGATATTCACTTAAGAGACAAACAACATGTATGGTAATACATGGGCGAGACTTGGCTCAAGCCTTAAAGAGTATTCACAGGTGGTCCTAGAAGTGGGGCGCTCAAGTTTATATAAAATGAAAACGTGGCGGACAAGTGTTTCTAATTTAGGGAGGTTGGATGCTTTAGGCGTACAAGTGTTTTGATTTTCAAACACTAAAAGGACATAACTCCAATTATCCACCGTTAATTCCTTCACTGATGGTGTTGAAGAACTGTCCTGAATGTTTAGGAAGACTTGGGCGAAGCACTAGGGTGACCAGAGCAGCAATTGGGCTTCAGGGAAATTCATCCATACAAATGGATGCCCCAAGGGTCTATTTATATGAAAAAAACAAAACCCTGGATGAAAAGAGATTGGGTGCACAAGTGGGTTGCGTTCCATATAAGGTCACACAAGTAAGTTGTGCACTGACAATATTTTGGTCTGACTAAGGCGACCCAAAACTCATGCCTATGTAATTATTAATTTTCTTCACGTATTTTTTCCCCTTTTATTTCTAAGGTATTTCTTATTGTCATGTTTTAGACTCTTTGCCAGAATAGAGTGTCAAAAGCTACTAATTAGGAAATGTCATTGATGAATCACCAATAATATATTGATATCCTAGAATTCTAGGGATATAAAAAACATTATTGGTCTGTTCTTATGAAAAAACTACATAACTTTCTCTAGGTCAACTAACACAGCTTCCTCTAAGATTATGTGACCCCTGAAGTGTATCTAATCAATCCAGAATTTACACTTAGATATATAGGAATATTACCGATTGTCTCTCAATATACTAAGGACAATGTCAAGATGTTGGGAATGATCATTATAAGTCTTGGAGTACCCCATGATTTCATCTAAAAACACTAACAAAAAGTGATATAGTTAAAGGTGTAAGATTCTGTTCATCTAGTCCATAAATACTACTGGTGTGTTCATCAACCCAAAAAGAATTACAAAAAAATCATAGAGTCCATAAATGCTTCTGAAAGTAGTGTGAGGTACATCAGAAGGAATAACTCTCAACTGATAATACCCTAATCTCAAGTAAATCATTGAAAAAAATAATCTCCACTCAACTGTTCAAACAGGTCATCAATGTATGGAAGATAATACAACTTCTTCACTATCATCCGGTTCAACATCCGGTAATAAAAAAACACATAGTCTCATCGGCCTTATTTGAAAACAAGACTAGAGGACCCCAATGCGACACACTAGGATGGATAAAAACCCTATCCATTAACTCTTACAGTTGAATCTTGATCTCTTGAGGCTTAGTTGGTACCATTATGTATGGTGGATTAGAAACTTGATCATACTCTGGCATGAGATCAATTGTAAATTACACATCTCTATTAGGTGCTAGCCCCGATAAGTCTTCAAGAAATACATCCTAAAATAGGTCCACTACTGGTGGAAATTCCTTATAATTAGCACCCCCATCATCTACAAATATACTAGAATCTTGGGTAGTGTTCCCCCTAGTTGTCGATGAACTAGCCAAGCACAACCATCCTTGATATCCCATTCTCCTCTGTATAAATAATTTTCACCCTTAGAAGATGTAAAATTCACTATCTTGTGGTAACAATAAATGTGGGATCGGTATGATACTAACCAGTCCATACCAAAAATTAGTTCAAATCATAACATGTAAATAATATAAAGATCACAATCAAAACAATACTCCCAAACCTTGAGAGAACACTCTTTTCACAAATAGTTGTCTCTCAACCATACTTCCAAAGGTGTATCTATTGTCAAAACCCCACTCATGAACTCCACATTTAGGCACAAAAAATTCACATGATGTGAAGGAATAAAGGAACGAGAGGAACCAATATAAAATAAGGCACTAGATATCATAAAAGATATGAAAATAGTAACTCTTACTGTTGATGGTCCATCCTCGCAATCCACAATAGTAGGCCAAATGTCATGTAATTTTCATACCCCTCTTCCATGTGATTCATTATGTGTCTCATGAACTACACCACTCCGATGATAAGAGTTCTCATTATCTAAAGTACCGTTTCTAATGCCTCTATCGCAAAAAATAGTACAACTCTATCTTATAGATTGTTACGAATTTTAAGATCCCCTTCTTTTATTCTTATTCTGCATATCTACTCCATCACCACAAATTTTTCATAGGTTTCTATAGGACCTCTATAGATAAAGCATCCTTTCGTAGGTTTGATGCTCTACTGGTGGTTGAGGAAAATGTTTATGAACATGGCCTGACCAACCACACTAGTTACATATCACTCAATTATGATCCTGAGTAACTGATCCCGCTATCCGAGTACTCTAATTACCACTACTCTAGTTAACGTTGTCATAGTGATGCTTCCTACTCTCAGAGGACGTACATCCTAAGCATCTAGCTGGAACCACTTGTCTTCCACTAGAAACCTCTTTCAAGTTACACTCAAATATGAGATCATGATTCACCACTTATAAAATATTCTATAGCTTGAAAATATTCACCTGAGACTTAATTTTACATTTAATCACATCCTAAAACTGCTTTGCCACAATATCCTCATCCCCCTTCAACTCGGGAAAAAAGAATTGTAAATTTATAAAATGTCCAAAATAGTCCATCACATACATACATCCATGTTTTAATCTCATGAACTCAACCACTCTCTCCCACACAAGCATCTCAAGATAAAAGTGCTCCAAGAACTTCTCCTAAAAGTTCTTCTACTCCATATCCTCTAACTATCCATCCCAAGTCTGGATGTCCCACCAATGCTTCAATTGGACATGTAACATGTAAGCATTCAATTTGACTCTCTTCTTAGAAAGAATCTATATGTGGTAAAGTATAGTATGGATAGTCTCAATCCAAAAGTCAACTTCCTTAGATCCACCCTCTCCTATAAATATCAGAGGGTGCAACAACTAAAACTCCCTTGTCAGACCATACATGGTTTTTACAACTCGATTTGGGTTGATTTACATGAACTACATAAAGTAAAAAAAGTTATCTCATAACTAATCTCCATATTCCTCACCCGACACTACCAGTGCACCAAGTTCCACTAAATGAGAAGTATATCCAGCCATTTTCTCTTATTATAGTCTCAAAAATCAATTTCATAGAGGTATATCTATACAATTACAAACACACATTAGACACCCAATTATTCAAATTTTGCATCATTTTTCCATTTTCAATTCCACATTATACACCATTTTAAATTCACACAGGAAATGAAATAATTTCAAGTTCAAAAAATTACCCAAAAAACCACTTTTACGAATGTACCTATAAATGATTCATTTCACAGTATTTCTAAGTTCCTAGAATTATGCATTCATACTGAACTCTCATTCCTTTCTAGGCCACGAGTTAAATTAAATGAAATATTTGGAATAATAATCACATCCCACAACAAGTTTATCACCCATGGTGAAATAATATCCAACTGTAATATAAAATAGCAATAATAACAATTCCACCCATGGTACCTGGCTTTTAGCTTTGTACATGGGTTAACTACTCCCATGAATGAGATCTTAACCAAGACATGACTCATCTTATTATCATTTCTACCTTTACCAAATAGTACTATAAAAGAAAATAAAATAAACCTCCATTGATAACACTTTGTAACATCTTGACATGGGTGCCACACACTGGTTCCCCGATATAGTTATTCACATGACCTCAGGCATGCCTCCCCTTATGCTAGAGGTTACTGACTAGCAGGGATGGTATAATATAGATCATGGGGAGACTATATCCTATTTTAAAAAGTAGAAAAACAATATAAAATTTAAGATTAAAAAATTATTTAACCAATAATAAAACCAAACCAACACAATAATAAGATGAAAATTGGAAACACAATATCAAAACTAAATAATAGATATTCCATGTCAAAGTATGCGCTAAGTGTTAAAATGAAAAATAAAATCTAAATACATTAACAACTCCCATGAAGGACCTGAACCACATCTGGTTCCATTATTCATGTTCCCTCCCAAATGAGTTGTCCAACACAAGGTCATTACCCTTATCATATCCTACAAACATGAATTATATTAGGGTACTCACCCAAAAACCTGGTTAGTGTGTGAGTAAAACTTAGTATACCACCACCAATGATGTCAAAAAAACCATTCAATAATAGTATATGAAAATGTATAAATAATAAAAAACAATAAATAAATTAAATAGTTTAAATTTATTCAATTATCTTTATTTAACCGCATGATCCATCAGGTTCATGAGGAAACCCAAACCATAATACTTGATTCAGCATGTTTCGGAGTCTAAACCATACCATATATTTAATTCCAATTTTATTATAACAAATGCGTTTTATTTATCCATTTTATTTTAATTTATATTATGGATAAATGTAACTTTAGTTTAATGCCATCATTTTGGGAATAGATCATCATATCTATCACCCCAAGAGTATTTGGAGCTTCAGTCCTTGTCTCACACCCCATGGTTATTTAAATAATCAGTCCTTATCCCATACAATTTTACATGCATGCCTTTGGTCCTAGAATTTCCTGGCTAGGACCCTGTGTGTATTTGCAGCGTCAGTACATGTACCACACTTGTTTCTCAATCAATCACATATGGGTATTTAGATAAACAATCAATATCCCACACTCTTATATCAATCAATAAAATATATCATATATATCAAAATATCAAATGTATCACAAAATCACATCGATAAAGTTTATTAAACACTAATCCTCTTATTATCTTTCACAATCAAAATATTCATTTAATTAATTCATCAATTAGTTAATCCAATTTCCATCAATTTCATCACCATAATTACATACATTAATTAATCTAAGAATTAATTAATCACATTCATTATATTAATTAATTCAACAATTAATTAATCAAAATCTAAAAATTTATATATTCCAATAATTAATTCAACAGTTAACTAATCACAATTTACAATTCAATACTCTAATAATTAAATCAACAATTAAGTTTTCCTAAAATCCCACAATTTGAATATTCAGATAATTAATTCATAAATTAATTTTCCCCAATTCCATAATTCATTATTATGATATTTAACTCCACAATTAATTATTTATGATTCACAATCCTTAAATTAATTAATTTACAAATTAATTAAATCATGTAGGGAACCCAATTTATAAACAAACCATAGAAATTGTGGGATCTATTTGGGGTTAATATGGGTTTTTCTAAGAGCCTCCAAAAATGAGTAAAATAATTAGTGAATGAGTGGGAATCTATTTGGGGTTAATATGGGATTTCTTGTTTTTTAAAACTAATTTTTGGGTTAATTTAAAACCTTCACACAGTTTGCTGGGCCAGGGTGAATGTTTTTCCAAACTATGTGCCTTAATCATGTGCCTCTTCTAGGGGGTGGGGGTTGTGGGGTGTATAGTTTCTCCTAAAGGGGAAGTTTTTTTTTCAAACTATGAAACAGCCTTGAAATATCTTTCTATCTAAGGTTGCACAGTTTTCTGGGCCAGGGCACACAGTTTGGGAAAACTCTGTGCTAACTGTGCACTTTCCGTCTTCCTTCCAAAATTCTCAGTTTTCTCCCAAACGTACCCCATGGTACAACCCAAGAAAATGTACTTAAAATAGGAAAAACTTTACTTGTGAATAATGATGATACATATATATAAAATTTTGGGATCTTACACATTTTATTCACTAAAAAAGTGAAAACATTATTCATGGACAGGTGGAATACCGTCCTCTTGAAGAAATGCGATTATTTTTTTCATCATCACATAAAAATATTTATATATATTAGTTTATATAATTAAATAATATTTGATTTATTATATTATGATTATTATAGAATGATAAATTTTACTTACATTCTTTCCATAATGATCATTGGAAAATGGAAATGTTACTCATGCCTCTATACGACCTTCCCTCTCTATGATCACAACGTTTGTTAATTTATTATAACCATAACTCATGATTGGTTTTGAATGTATAAGATATGTATAAATATGATAATTATTTCATTATTATTACTCATGAGATTTTTTAAATAATGATTTCTTTGATGATAGTCAACTTACTATAGTCATTTTTGACACATAAGATGAATGTGGTCAAAACATATGACTTAAATTTAATTGATTAAGAAATTATATATAAATTATTTTTAAGTAATATTAAAGTAGTAAAAAATATTAAAAATATTATCAAGATTGTAAATAATTGAGATACGTTTATTATTCTGTATGTTAAAGAACCAGCATGACAAATCAAACTCTAGGTAAGGGTTTTCTCGTCTCATATTCATATCGGTGAGACATGATCCATATTAACCACTCATTTTTATTGTTTTTTGTATATAATTCCCAGGAATTTATTGTATTATTATTATAATTATATTTTTTTGAAGCTTTATATATCCAATTTAGGATCTCTCATTCATGGGTTTTATGATTTCAAAGTTACCAAAGTGTTGAGGAATTGTTGTCTCAATTTTCCTTCTTTGAGATGTATGTTATGTTATACAATTAAATTCTTTTATGAAGTGTATATAATTACCCTTAGACCTATTATATCATTAATATCCTTATTTTCATGATACTATAACTTTAATTTAATGATATTATTTCATGGGGTTTATGATTCAATAATACCAAAGTGATAAGAGTCATATGTTACAATCTCATTGCTTATCGGGGTTGATTATGATTATATTCCAATGGTGAGACCATATAACTCATATCTCAATAAATTTATGAATTTTATTATCTTATTTAGATTCATGATATTTACAAGGAATAGCACAGTTTTACATTATTTTTTATTTAAAATTGCTGAAAGAATATTTATAATAAAATAAAACTATATTTTTCTCTTATATCGAAAATCTATTATCTTCCAAAAAACAATGTTTTAAATATGTCTTCAATTTTTTTTTACAATTTTCAAAATGATTTTTTAACCAAAAATTTACCCATTTTTTATTTTTACAAAATATTTTCAATGAAATGTTCTTATCAAATTCCAAACAAGGCACTATTATAACCTTTTTACCATAAAAACCGATTTTTTATTATGGCATGTACAAAATTACCCACACAAATGACCATAATTTAATTGGAGATTCCTTTGAATGTTTACAGTTTTATTTTTAATTAAAATGTTTTTGTAATATTCTGTAAAGTCTTGTTAAAAAAATAATATTTCAATTAAAAGGATTTTCAAAATGTTTTAAGTTTTAAAAAGTGATTTTGAAAATGAAAATGATATTTTACTAATGATTTATTATAATGATCATTTAATGTTATTTAAATTCATTTACATCAATAAACCTTTTTGTTACCTACCCTCCACTGGGGATATTGAGTATTGATACCATCACCATTCTTTCATTGGATGAAATGATATTGTTTCAGAAGATCGATATGAAAACTATTTCTCTTCAATGAGGTAATCTTGTTTCAAAGAAATTTTTATGAAACCCATTTCTTTTCTATCATTAAATGATGTGTAAAACGTATTAAAATGAAACCAATTTATTATTTATGGTTTAATCAATTTATAAAGGTAATAATGATTGATTATATGTGTTTAATGTTGAAATGAAAGATATATGTAATTTATTTATGTTGTGGTTTTTATATATTTATATGATGGAGAAGTCTAGATAGTTCCTCATAAGATCATTATAGATTATATAATGGGGTGGACCATAAAGTGTTGGGTGAGATTGTAACATCTTATATGATGGGGAACAACAGATAGTTTCAGGTGAGCTCGATATAGATTATAAAATGGGTGTTCCCAAAGAGCACTCCAATGCATTAGTTAGTGTAGGTTTTTATGAGATAAAAGAAGGAGTGATTTACCTGAGGGTTTATCTGAAGGATTTAACTTTGATTAGGTTATTTCTAACATGGGATTAACGTGGGTTATGAATATAAATGATCCAAGATAACAAAATGTTTTTGTAAGGATTTTTATGGGTTTATAATGTTTTTTATGATCAATAGTGATATGACATGGCTTATGATAATTGATTATGATTAATCTTGACTTTTTGATGTTTTCATATTTCTTGATCTAGGTATTTATGGGTATGATTGGTTTTAAGATTCACTCATGCACTTTTATTATGTCATTATACCCTGATTTACTTCATGTACTAATTGATTAAATTCAATTATTATTTTATATTTCTAGCCATAGTATGCATTTAAGATCACCCTTTTTATGTTACATTTTTTCCAAATTATAGAGAACGAGTTTGAACAAATTATGTATAGAAGTTAATTTTTATTGATGATGATGATGTAGTAATGTGAAAATTAAAATATGGATCTTGTGGGAGAAATGATTATATAAATTCATGTGACTTGTTTATGTAGGAGTTTTTCCTAATTATCTAAACATCTAAAACTAAAATATATTCAATGATTTAAGTGATCCAATTTTTCTTTTTTATGTTGTGTGATTTCTATAGAAAAAATTGAGTCATAATTATTGAAATCAATGTTGGAAAATGTGAGGTAAGATTTCATCACGAAATCCAGGTGTGTGGGTTATGGGATGATATATATATATATATAATTCCCATTTTATATGTTATTTCATGAATATATTTATCTTTATGGTATTTAAAGTTTCATATGATTATTATTTATTTAGTGGGGTTACGATTCAGAAATTACCAAAGTGTTAATGGATTATTTCAAAATCTCATCCTTATTTGGGATTGTTAATGTTTATGTATGCCTTGGGGTAATTATTATGTATTACTATATTAAAAAAATATATGTTAATCTCCTATGCATAATCAATTTATTTTAAATTAATAGTTACATTTTTCACTCATTGGTGCTTAAAATAATTAAGAAAATGTTTTTAAGAAATTATGATATAATTTTACTCTTTAGTTGAGAATCATTTTTCATCTAAAACCATGTTTTGAAATAATTTTAACAAGATATGTTTTTAAAATTATGAAAATTATTTATTAAAAAAATACACATGATTTAATTTGTACAAAATATTTTGAAAAAAGTATTCATATTTTTTTCCAAAACACCCCCATTAGATTTTACCAAAAAATGTGAAATTAATATTTTGTTTAATGTATATGGTTTGGATAGATTTTCCACCTGTATAACCACTCTACATTTGAACAAATATTTTACATATATATATTTTATTTTTTTTATAAAATATTTTGTAAATTTTATATTTTTTTTTAACTTGAAACGATTAATTTCTTCAAAATTGTTTTGATGACATTTTTATAGTTTTTATATTCATAAAAGACATCATATCTTTATTATACATATGATAAAATGTGCATATTTTGTATTTAAATCATCAATATTTTTTATTTTGATGGATTATGATTAGTTTGACTGAGGATGTTATATTTTATTAACATTGACCATATTACTCTGGATAGTTTTTGATTATGTTTATTTGAATGGGGAAAGTATTAAAATAGTGTATGTAAGTATTTCAATATGAATGTTTATGTTTATTATGTTTAAACCATTTCATATGATTAATAATTGCACTCAATATATAATGGGTGGGGGTGATTATAGATAGCCCCTCGATGAATCAACAGGTGTTAGGAGGAAAATGAGTCTTCAAAATTAGTTGAATTTTACCCACAGATTTAACTATCCTATGAAAGGTATTGATATTTTGTTTTAGTTGAATTCCATTATGAATTACCTGATAATGAGATTATTTATTTGTTTCCATGTGATTAATCGATTAGTTAGAGTTTCCATGGAAAATTTTCAAGATCACATGATTATTTATATAACATTATTTGGTCATCAATTATTCCTTCCATACTGTGATCAAGTTATTATTTAAATGCAGTGTGTTTTAGCTATAAAAATTTCTATATTTATTATTATTATTTATCCATAATAGCTCCCATTTTATGCTTACCCTTACTGGGAGTCCGAGCTTACCACATTCGTTTTTTTATTTTCCCTATATTACTAGGATTTTTTTATGATAAATATATGGGAATATAATAAAGGGAATAATGGTGTTCTGAAAGATTTTTTTTTGAATTTTATGTTTACAAATTTAAATGAAATTCAAGTATATATTTTGTGTACCAAGACATATATGCTATTTATTCCTTATAGATGCAATACCTTGTATCTAGTTACAATATAATAAAGTAACCACAAACTCTAGTGTAGAAACCTAACCCTAGTAAAATTGGATCTGGTTCTTTACTATAATTACATTAACATAATATATAGGTTAATGTCTTTGAAAAGGGTGGAAAAATTTTGTAGTCTTAGTAAACTAGATATATACACGAGCCTTGTTTTTTAAATGAATACAAAAAATGTGAAACATAATTTTTTTCAATAATAACTTTATTTCATATAGTATACCCTTGTATATATTTCATAGTAAACTTTTGAGAATCCTTGGGAAAGTGAAAAAATAAGGATGAGATCAAATTATTAGTAAGTGTTTTGTATAACAGAAGTAATAATGAATCAAAGAGAATAATCAATATAGAAAGGTAAATGCCTAAGAACACATTACATGTAATCAATATCTGAGATAGAATTGAGAAAAAAATATGGAAAGGTAAATAATTGAAAACACAAGACATTTAATCAATAAACTAACAATGAAGTGCATCCATAATTTTTTTTTCATAGTGAAAATACACTAGATAATAAAAAATTGAATATTGAATAATGGTAGTTCTTATATATTGGATGCCATGTTTCCTAGGTACATAGAACCTTTATCGTCATGACATTTTACAAGGAAATTTTAAACATACTATTTACAAACTGATTTGGTGTGGCCATCCTTAACTCTACTGGTAAGACCATTATTATGATTGTTTAAAACAAACTGGTTACAAATGTGAGGGATTTTTCTAGCTAAAATCATCCTATGATACTACCGATGCATTAATAGTCTTGAATTAACCAATCCCCAAAAAATTTCATGAATGACCAAAGAATTCATTATATGTTAAAAAATCTATTTAAATTAAGAAATAAAGTTCCTTATTAAATATTTTCATTGGTCAAAGGATACATATTTTTTAATATTTCCCCCATTAAATAAAATAATATTCGAAGTAAAACCATAGGTAAATATTGTAAATAGTTTAGAAAATAATTATATCCATAATAAAAGAATATGGATATGAAAAATAAATTTAATTTTTAATGAAAATTTATTAATATAAATTGATTTGTTTAAGATAAATGTTAACAATCATAAAAAGAATGTGAAATTGCAAGATAACTCTTACATGTTGGTAATTTTCAAGTTAAAACCCCTTGGATGAAATAATTAAAAGTAAATATTTAAATACCATGAATATTAAATGATTAATGATATAATATATCAAAAGGGGAAGTAGATACACCACAAAAAATAAGTATTTATTAAATATGACATTTATCTCATAGATGTAAAAAGTGAGATGAAAATTCATTACCTTGAGTCTCACTTGTCACATGTGTCTCTATCATCATAACTAATAAAAATATGTTAATTATATAATTTTTTGATAACATTTTTTAAATTTTGTTATTAATTTTTCTCCACCTATTAAAAATTTATATACGGTTGATTAACCAATTATGTATAAGACATATGTTTTGACCATATTTGGTTTTTGTGTCAAAAAAGACTTTCATAGGTAGAAAATAGTCAATAGGGTCATCATGTAAACATATCTATAATAATAATCATGACATAATAATAATATTTATAAATACACAATACTTTTAAAACTAATCTTTGATGATAGTTATGAGAAATGAACTAACAATACGATCATATAGATGGTAGCTTGTATGTATGCATGAGTATTATTTCCATATCTCAACAATCATTATGGAAAGAAAGTAAGTAAACTTTATCTTTATAAAATTTATACTATATAGTAAATATCATATTATTTAATCATATATAATTTTAAATATATTTCTTTTTATGAAAAAGGAATCACGTTGCTTCGAGGAGGTGGTAGTCCACACGTCCACGAATGACATTATCACTTTTTTAGTGTTTGAAAGTGTAATAAAGGAAAATATATTTTTTTTCTAGAATTGTAATTATTTCATAAATGTAATAATTATTTAATATATATCATATATATTAATTATATACATATTTATATTAATCCATAATATTTAGTGATAAGAAATGAAATACACCGTTTATGGAGGCGGTATGTCGTGCATACACAAGAATGATGTTTAAATTTTCTTTTTATATTAAATAAATAAAATTAAATGATATATTTGTATGTTATTATTAATATATAATATTAATGTTATTAATAAAACATATATTTATTAAAACCATCCCTAATACATTCCAGGAAATGTTTGAATGAATCGCATCACCTAGATGAGGTTGTAGTCCGCACATCCACAAATAATGTTATCGTATTCTCAAAAAATTCAAAGAATAAAGTTATGTGTTATAAAATAATTTCACAATAAAAAATACAATATAAATATCATATATATAATATTTAAACTATAAATCCATTATTAATCACAACCATGAATAGAGATAATGGAAGAATGAATGACATCAGTTCATGAGGTGATAATCCATCGTACACATGAGTGATGATTGTGTATCCCATTTGATGGAAGTGTGTGAAGGTTAGGTAATAACATTCATATAAAAACATATAATTATATTTGTGATACTTATTTTATTACATAATAAACATGTATGAAAAATATAATGAGTGTATAAAGAAATAAAATAAAATTGGTCATTGAATAATGTTACCTCTTTTCTAGGAAACTCCTTTCTGTTTATACCAAATGATTTACTTGGTTGGATTTATGCACATAGTGATGCTTAAAGTATTATGGTAGGTATTATGTTAGAATATTTGGGTAGGGTTATAATGATAAATATTCCTTGAGAAGTGTGAATAAGTTAGGGCAGTGATTTTCTTTTTATAGTGGAGGAGGAGTGGTATTCTTATAAATATAAAAAGGTAAACACTATTGGAAGGTCTCTCTTACATCACATGAATCAAATAATAAAGAAAAAATATATATAATATGTGACATTTTCAAAATAGTTCCATACAATGTGTTTTGGATAGGTATCTAGGTCATTTGGCCCCTTAAGTATAAAGTTAAACCACTAAGTAAACTGATTTTTACCTTAATCATTGTAATTAATTTTTATTCACTAACATTTTTTGTCAAAAAATAATATGGAATTAATAAGAATTATAAATTATTCTTATTAAAAATATTTAATCCATTTTTGTAAATTCTAATTACATAGGTGTCATAATTTAATAAATTATTTATCCCACAGACGTAACGACAAAGCAAGTTTTTAAAGACAAAATGATCCAGAGTTTGAAATTTTTTGTATCAAAATTAAATTTTAAATTTAGTAAAATGAAAAATATTTTATTAATAAATTTATTATTGATCTATTTTTACTTTAAAATCAATTTAATATATAATATAACATTATAAATTAATTATATGAAAAGTTGGTTTTCAATTAAAATTCTGTAATTTTCTGTATTCATCAAAACATGAAAGTTCTCAGAATATATCATAAAATAAACCTAAGATAATATTTACATTATTAATTAAAATAAGAATATTATTTTTTCAAATATAATTTATAAATGTTTCATAAATTGTTTTGAATATTTCGTCTCTATTAAAAGGTATCAAAAGTGTATTTAAAAAAATATAGCATTTTTATGCGTAAAATTGGATTTTTTTGTTATCTTAAGCCGATAAAATCATTTTTATTTAAGTAAAAACATTTTATATAATATCTATATATTTATATATTTATTAATATAATTGAATTATATTAATTAATTTAATTTATTAGTATAAAATGCGTTTGGGCACATAAAAATAGTTCTTTAAAAACACATCTCATCTATATTCATTTAGTTTTTATATTCATTTATAGTTAATTAATTACCAATTAATTTAACCCTATATCATTATAATTTATTCAATCCTATTCATAATATCTAATTTAATGGTTAGTGTATAATTTTCAATTTAAACAATAACATTAATAGTATTCGGTAAAACTCGGTCTTGCTTGTAATGCAAGCTATGGAAGAAAGTTGTCATTGCATGTAACACAAGATAACTCAGGTTTCCTTATAGAGAAAGATAATCATAGTGCTGTGTGTGACACAATATAAACTCAATATTGAGTGTATTTCAAGCTATATAATGTATTTAATTTATTTAAAATAGTAAATATATCATAAATTATCAGGAGGTTATTTTATCTTCTATCTTTGGTGTTGTGTGTCATACAAACAATTAGATAAAATGTTTTTACATTAATATTTTGGGGTGTTATATTATCCCCACCATAATTAAATTCCATACTAATAATTTAACTTGATCTTGTTAATTAATGGTAAGATATTTTAAAATTACATCATTGAAATCCTGTGTTGTCATAAGGGTTGGTAAAACATTATCTTGATAACAGAGATTCATAAGTATAAACGTAACATAGAATACTATATAATTAGTTTTATATGTATGAAATAATTATTGTAAAATGAATATATAAACATTGTGGGAAAAAATTAAATATTTATAGAGCGTGATTTAAGTTATTGATAACAAACAAGTGAATGATAAATGGAATGTTGAGTGCCTCAAACCATAAATCTGTAATGATTTAATGACCATTTATTCAATAAAAATTAATATATTAGGACAGCATTTTATTTCAAGCTCATTTTTACTAATGTTGAGTGATTATTTTACATCTTATTATTATAGGAAAATATACTTATTTGATATATTTCTATAAACACAATTTCATACTTTGGTAATGCTTTAATAAATTTTCAATTCTTTCCTCACTTCAAGAAATGAATAACCCAAAAAAATGTTTTTTTCCTAAAGCACAAAAATTCACTTTTAACCGATCATAAGATCCATACAAAATGTATTTATATATAACTATAACTATTTTATAAATTTAATATGGTCAATTAATTAATCTCTAAACCAAAAAAATAATATTATTGGTTCATCATTATAATTTATTCATCAAAGTTTTTATGTAAAAAATTATACATTAACTAGGAGAACATGTAGGATAGTCGTAAGCATGGAACCCTTCTCAACATTTGGTCATGGGTTCAATCCACACCTCTTTTCCTGATGTTATGGGTAGTCACTCTTCATATGGGTTTTCCTTTTTCTAGACTATTTCAATATAATTCCTATAACATTTACAAAAAAGTATGATAAAAATCCTTGAAATGAAATCAATATTTTTACTAGGGTTTTAAATACAAAGTATTGTTTTCACAATGTCTAATAAACATGTTTAGATATCAACCCTAAAGTTTATCTATACATTTAAGCATATGTCTATAAAATTTAAAGGCATTAATAATAATAAAACAACTCCACTAGAACATACACTTTCCATATATTTCTTAAAAAACTGTCTTCAATCTTGGTATACTCTCATTTTATAATACTAAAAAGAGTTTATTTCTGTATTTGAACTTATGATCAAAATTAATATCATAATTTTATTATGGTATCCATAACTCATAATGTATGGATTCCATATTTTCTACCATGCTAATCCTCAATGTCTATCTTAAGGTTATGTTCCATAATCTATGTTTTCCAAAATATCATTCACATGGTTTCAAGTAAACATTATATAATAAAAATTATAGATACCTGACCACAGTATGATCAGAACCAATTCCTTAATATATTTACATTATCATAAGATAAAATATTATCAGTTTCCAAATGGAGAAATAATTTAGTATTATTAGAAAACTAATTTCATACATGAGTCTTGTATTTCAAATGAGTTCAAAAATTAAAACATAATTCTTTTTTAAGTAATAAATTTTTTCCATATTGAATTTCCTTTCATATCTTTCTTATTAAACATATTGTAATCTTTTATAATGGGAAAAAGTAAGGGTGATCTTAATTTCATATTAAGGGTGATGTACATCTAAAGAAATATTGAATCAATGATAATAATCAATATGGAAAGGTAAATTAATAAGAACAAATTTTATGTAATCAATAACTGATAATTATGTGTTTAAAAAATGGTGAAGTAAATATTGAAAGCACATTCTGTTTAATAAATAAACTTATATTGAGGTGCATCAATAGATATTTTCATTGTGAAAATCCTCCAGGTAATAATGACTTAATACTGAAGAAGGCATTGCTAAAATATTAAACCACGGGTTTCCTAAGAACACAGAATAGTTATAGCCATTAAATTTAACAATATGGTTTGGAACTTACTAGTTATAAATTGAGAATGTTTTTCCAACCATAACTTTACTTTCAAGACCTTTCAAAAGATATTTTAAAACATATTGGTTACAAATGCAAAGGGTTTTTCTAACTAAATTTGTCCCATGGAACTACCCAATGCCTCAAGGGGTCAACATTAACCTATCTCCAACTAGCTTCTTTCAAGTATAAATCATTCCTAATATATAAAATAATCAAATTAAATTCATAAACAAAGTTCCTTATCAAATATTTTTATTTATTAAAGGATAATTATTTATAAATATTTCCACAGAAAATAAAATAAATTTTTATATAAAAAATGTATGTAAAATTGGTATACAGTTTAGAAAATAACAATACCCATTATAAAATAATATTGATATCATTAATAAATATAAATTTCAATGAATAATTATTATAATAAGTGACTGTTTTTAGACAAAGGTAACAATCACAAAAGAAAGTGTGATTGCAATATAACTTTTACCGGTTGGTAATTTTCATGTTAAAACCCCTTGGATGAGATAATTAAAATTAAAATTTTAAATAACATGAATATTAAAGTATTCATGATATACTATATCAAAAGGATAAATAGTTACACCATACAGAACAAGTAAGTGGTGAATATGAAAATTCTTTCATATATGTAAATAAGTGTGATGAAGATCCCTTACCTTGGGTTTGACTTGTCACATGTATATATATTTTCTCGAATAATAAACATATGTTAATTATTTATTTTTTAAAAAATATTTTATAGTTTCTTTATTACTTTTATTTAACCTATTAACAAGTTATATACATCTACTTATCCAGTTATGTTCAAGTCGTATGTTTTGACAATATTCAGTTTATGTGTCAAAAATGAATTTGATAGGTAGAATATGGTCAAAGGGGTAATCATTTAAAGGTATTTAGAATGATAATAATGAAATAATTATCATAATTATTTATAAATTGTAATTTTAAAACCAATATTGGTATTTGGTTAGGAAAAATGAACTAATGTTGGGATCATGGAGACTGTAGGCTGTACATACGTATGAGTAACATTAGATTTTTTAAATAATCATTATGGAAAGAAAGTATGTAACATTTTTTTACATGGTGATAATTATATATTAAATAACATATTAGTTAATAATATATATTTTTGTTTATAATTTTTGTGATTCAAAAGGAATCATATTTCTTTGAGGAGGCGGTAGTCTACATGTATACGAACGACATTATCACCGTTTCAGTTTGTGAATATGTAATAAAAAATAGTATATTATATTAATAGAAAGGTATTTATTTCATGAATATCATAACTATTTAGTTTATATATTATATATTTATTTTTATTAATATATATTATTTTTTGATAAGAAATAGAATACACCCTTTATGGAGAGGGAAGGTCGTACGCACGCATTAATGTTGCTTCCAGTTTCATATCATATGAATCAAAGAAAAGAAAATGATATATGTATAATATTATCCAGGTATAATATTTATTTCATATATATATCATATGTTTATTAAATCCATCCTTAATACATTCCATGTAATGTGTAAATTAATCACACCGTTCTGGGGAGGTGGTAGTCCACACATCCACAAACAATGATATTGTATTCTCAGAAAATGGAAAGCATGTAAGTATGTGTTGTAAAATAATTAAAAATCCATAGATAAATTATAAAAAACAGATATATAATATATATACTATAAATACATCATTATTACAAATCATGAAAGGTGTAAATGGAACAAAAAACAACATTGGTTTGCAAGACGGTATTCTACCGTACACACGAACGATGATCACGTAACCCATTTGATGGAAGTGTGTGAAGGTGTAAGTTTTAACCTTAAGATAAAAACATCTTAGTATATTTAGGATAATTATGTTATTCTATAATCATGATATTAGAGTAATTTAATTTGTGTATAATGAAATAAAACAGAAGTGCTCGCTGGAGAATGTTACCTCTTTTTCGAGTAACTCTTTTTAGTTTATACCAAATGAATTACATGGTTGTATTTATACAAAAATTGAGGCTTCTAAGATGTGGATATGGATGCTGGTAGGTCATTTGGGTAGGGTTTTGATGATCCATAGGGCATGAGATGTGTGAATAAGTGAGGGGTGTGTGTTCCTTTTTATATCGGGGGAGGAGTAACATTCTTGTTAAAATAAAATAGAAAACAATATTGGGTGGTATACCTTACATCATGTGTTGGTTAAAATAACGGAAAATGTGTGTGGAGGTGGGAGATATATTAATGCTTTTTTTAATAATCATTTCTAAAAACCAAGAGCAAGAATCATTCAAATTAAAATTTATTATTATTTTTTAATTTGATGTAATAAATAGCTGGTCTTAGGAAGTTTCTTCATTGGTGAATGTTGATTGTTTGAAAAGAGACTTCCGGATTAGAATCATTACATTATGAGGATCTAAGGATAGAATCCCTCTAGAAATGATCCATATGTACACCTATGATCTTCCAGAAACACCACATGATCTCCAGGTGTTAGCGTGGTGAGTCGAATGTCTTGCGTTGTTCATTCTTGATCACTCATTATCTGGTCTTAAAGAAATCTATCTTTCACTTGTCCTTCTTGAGAAGGAGAAAGGAGGAGTTGAGTGATAATTCATTGTGTACACCAATTCTTTATTCTCAATTTATTTATGCTCTAAAAAATATACATAGTCATCTATTTATAGAGTTAGGATTTAAGTTAAAATATTATTTAATTGTATTCCAGTAATTAAATAACAGTTATTACTTTTAATAAAACCCATGCCTCAAAATAATAATTATATTATTATTATTTTGTGGCATGCACCATATTTAATAACTGAATATATATATATATATATTTTATAAATAAATATTTTAATCACAATCTAGAGAATAAATATTTATTAAAATATTAAATAAATAAAATAAATACTTTATTCACATGTCGGGGGATAAATATTTATTTAATTTATGTGATCAAAATAACATGAATAAATTTATTCCTCATACTTAATAATAAAATTTATTCCATTATTTAAAATCAAATATAATTTAATTGAGATCAACAGAAACACTTAGTGTGTGAACCTCTAGGATTCTTTCTCATTGGCATTAGGCGGGATTTCCTAAAGTCCAAGATTATTGTCTATCAATGGGCCACGACACCCAAGAGAATGAACATAAAATCACAATGTCAGCAAACACATATGAATTCTCACTGTATAATATAATCCATTTTTCATAATATCTCATCATGTAGGTTTCATAACCATGTCACTAACCTATATACTCGATATATCATTATTTGACTATATGAAATAAATATTTTGTTATGCCATGGCCATGGATTTTAATGTGAGGGTTATATTATAATCAAAAGGATGATATATTATCCTCCATAAAGATGGAAGGGACAAATCCTTACTCGATTTATTCATTAATAACATGTCACTCATGAAACACCCAATGTATCCAACTTCTCCATGAATTTTTATCATCATGGTTTACAAAATACATCTATGTATGTGATTTGTAACATGCATTAATAATAATCTTGATGTATAAGGATCATCACACACACTCATAGATAAGAATATATAATGACACCAAAACATATGGAATTCCTACTAAAGGGTCTGTTCCCATAATCACCCATCTTAGAGATTACAAAGTGTGAACTACATGAGAAGAAGCCTCATCTACTTATGAGTACTTTCATCTAAATATTTATGTACTATGTGTCCCATCATAGTACATTATCTAACTATAGACCATTATTTTATAATGTCATCATAGAACATCAATGTTCTCATCATAGAGTGGAACTCCAATGACCTTATCAATGTGACATATACATAATGAAATTATTACATTAGATTCATGAAGAGTAAAAAAACAATATGTAATAATCAGTTCTATTAATATATAATATATCGAATATTTATGTAATTAAAGTAAAAATAGTTGGTCATAGGACACCAGCTCTATAAAAATATCACTTAGACTAGATATTACAGCCTACGACCTTCAGTCCGCTAGAACTCACATGATAGTCATGTTTTTGCTGAGCCAATGCTTTAGTTAAGGGGTCAACCACATTTTCTTCCATTGAAATACTTCTAACATTAACTTCACCTATCTAAGAAAACTCCTTCAAGAGATGATACTTCCATCGTATTTTATTCATCCACTGATGTGATCTTGTCTCCTTTACAAGAGCCACTACTAATGTATTATCAGAATAGAGTGTGATAAGATCTTTACTATTAGGTACCACATCAAGATCTTAAATGAAGTTTCACATCTGTAAAACTTCTTTAGATTCATCAGAAGCCACAATATACTAAAAATTTACTTTAAAATCTACAACCACAACCTGGTTTGAGCTATTCCATATCAAAACACCTCCATTAAAAGTGAAGATATATCCCCTTTGTGACTTCTTGTCATCTTGAAATGTTTGGAAACCATAATCTACATATCCTCTGATGACTAGTTCATCATCTCCTCCATAAACCATGAACATATCATTATTAAACCTCAGATACATAAGGAAATTATTCACTGACATCCAATACCGGTGACCAAGATCAGCTTAATATCATTATACCACACTTAATGCACATGCTAAATCTATCCTAGTACATAACATAACATACATAAATGACCCAATCACTGATGTGTATATAATATTTTCCATTCTATTTGTTTCCTCATGTGTTTGAGGACAAATTTCCTAGAAATATGAATTCCATGTAACAATAGAAACAATTCCCTCTTTGATTGTTCCATAATTAATCTCTTCAGTATATTATCAATTTATATACTCTGACTTAGGCAGAACAACCTGTTAGATCTATCACAATGTATAATGATCCCCAAAATATATTCTTCCTTACACTAGTCCTTCATTTATTCAACAACACCTTAATAGACTATAATACCATTATTTAATTTCCAATGAGTAATACCCCAACAACATATACTATTAAGAAAACAACTGTATTCCCACTAATATGTTTACAAACACACAACTAACATTCATTATTTATGAAACGAAATTCCATTATGGCCTCATCGAAATGAATTTTACAAGACCCGGATGCCTAATTTAATCCATAAATGGATCTTTACAACTTAAAAACCTATTTGACATCATGTGGAGTAACAACCCCTTCAGGATGTGTCATATATACATCTTCTTGAAGGGTCCCATTAAGGAAGGTTGTTTTGACATCCATTTTCAAAATATCTTAATCCTGGAAAGACATAATGGAAATTTTAATTATGATGGATTTCAACACTTTAATTGGTTTAAAGGTTTCATCATTGTCAATACCTTGAAGCAGTTTAAACCCTTTTGAATCCATTCATGCCTTATAGGTATTAATTTTTCCTTCTATGTCTAGTTTTTTATTGAGTTCCAATTTTCAACCAACATGATTTATATATACTAGAGGGTCTATAAAAATATAGACTTGGTTTTTCTACATGGATGTCATCTCAGAATTTATGGATTCTTACCACTTGGAAACATTTATGGCACTTACTTCTTCCTTGTATGTTATAGGATCATTATTATCAACTAATAACGAGTCACCATCCTTGGTTACTAGAGAACCATACTATTCTGGTTCTCTAACATATCTAGTACTCCAAAATAATTTTTTTTAATATGGGACAATTTCTTCTTCCATAGGGATTTATGCAATTTGTTCCTTTCCAACTCTTGTGTATCTTTTTCCTGAACATCCTTGAAGTCTATCTTACACCCACTATCTCTTTTAAAGATAATATCATCCTCATAAAATTTGGGACATCTATCAAAAAAAACTTTTTTTCTAAAGTATTTTATAAGTAGTATTAAATTTTTTCTTGGGATACCTATAAGGATAAACTTTGAGCCTCAGGGTATAATATTTTTACACAAAGATGCATTAAAAAATTCTTAGTGACCCCACACATGTAAGTAAGGAGACAAAGTTTTAATTCCATTATATAATTGGTATGGTATACTATATTTTTCATAAGTTGGGATTCAGTTTAGTACAAATGATAATGTTTGTAACACATATCTCCAAAATGATAATATAAGACTCACATGACTCATTATTGACCTCACTGTGTACAACAATGTCTAGTTCCTCCTTTAACTCACACCATTCCACTGAGGCGTCTATAGAGGAGTGACTTGAGATAAAATAGTGAACTCACATAGATAATCAATGAAGTCTTGATTAATATATTCTCCACCACGATCTGATGGATGATTCTTAATTTTCTCACCAAGATAGTCCTGAAATTCAATCTTGTATTCCTTGAATTTGTCAAAAAAAATATGAATTATACCTCATTAAGTATACATATTCATATCTATTAAAATAATAATTAAAAGTCAAGAAGTATGATTAACCACCCCTTTATTCAAAAATAAATGGTCCATACACATCAGTATGAACTAATTAAATAATATCTTTAGCCCTTTCACCATTCCAGCTAAATGGCGCTTTGGTAATTTTTATTTTTAAACATGTGTGGAATACAACAAGTGTTTTTAGTTTAAATGTATCTAAATGTCCATCTTGATGAAATTTAGTCATGTAATTTTTATTTACATGACGTATCTGGTGATTCAAAAGTTGGGTGTGGTATGATCCATATGAAGTAACATTGTTATCGATTTCCATTATTTGGTTCGTGTAATCCAAAACAAAAATACCATTATTTAAAAGTGACTTACAATAAAAAATTATATATTTATAAAATAAGAAACATTTAATCCAAAATTTAAAAATAAATCCATTTATATCATGTATAGATGCATAAAAAATGTTTTTGGTAACTAAGACACATAATAAGAACCCATTAAAACTCAGAACATTTCAGTCGGCAATGTGAGGGGGTAGTCCCCAATAGCTACAACAATAAGTTTATCACTGTTGGATTATTGAAGATCTACCTCTCCTCTCTCAATCTTTTTGAATCTACTTGGTTCATTTATTAGAATACATATGTGAGCACCATAGGCTATATTTAATACCCAATTTGTAGAAACATATAAATTGAACATGATAAGAAACAAACCTAAAGATTCCCAATGCTTCTTTGTCTAGGTACAATTATTATTATAGTGACCCTTCCTTCTACAGAAGAAACAGACAGCATCCTTCTCCCTTTCTTACCCCATGATCTTTCTTTTCATGGAAGGGTGTGAAGAATGTTTGGTCTTAAATCTCGTCACCTTCCCTTTACATTTGTTCACCATAAGGAAGGAAGGTTTTTCATGCTTCATATACTTATCTATGTGGTGTAGAAGAGTAAGAATATATGGAAGAGAATTATAATTTTTGTTTATATTAAAATTCCCAAAACAACTAGAGAATATCAGATGGAGTGATGCTAGAATGAATTTGGTACCCAGTTCTTTAGGAAGATTAAACCCTAGAACCTCTAAGTGCTTAATGTAGAAAATGAGCATGATTGTGTGAGGTCCATATAAGGAACCATCTCCAAGATTTCTTTAAAAGAGAACCCTGTAAATATCAAACAACTCATGTCTAGCTCAATCCAATTAAAGACCACACAGGTTATCAAGGATGCTACACACATCTATGTTTTCGTGAGACTTCATTAGTTCACTAGACATCTATGAAAGCATCAAACATTGAACATCAACCAATTTTATCTAATTTTTTTCATAGATAAATAAATCTTAATCACTCACCAATTTAGCAGGTGGATTAGGCATTGAAGATTCTAGCATGTAAGATTTCTTATTCATGGAGTTGCACAACTCAAAGGCATATAAATCACTTCTAAAAGTTACTACCAGTTAGGATCATATATTTATCCAATATTGATAATAGGTATAGTGTGGATGATAAAATTTATATTTTATTCTATAATGAAAAAATATCATCTTATTAGTACTTTTTTTATAACAAAATACCTAAGATATAACAAATTAAATATTTATTTATTTATTTATTAAATATCTCATTATTATTTCAATTCTCAATATCCCTCCCCATTAATCTAAGAATTTCTAGTTACATTAACATTCTAATGTAAAGGATTCCAATTACATTTCATAATGATCCAGACTTTGTCCATGAAAATCATAATAATGTAATTAGGTAGGCATTCTTGACAAATACGGACTTGCAGCTCCTTGATCTGTTATGTGGATTCCCCTATCATAAAATCCTGACTTGTATTTCCACAAAACATTCCTCCAATTTTTTAAGATACTTTTTCTATTAAACTCAATACAATTTTAGTTAATTAAACCCAAAACTCTCATGAGAAATCTCTATGAAAAAGAAGTGTCCAGTCTTTGGACATGTACTGCACATAGTTCAAAGGTTTCATTCCGAGTCAATTAATGGAAGACATAGTCAGAGTTAATTTTTAATTTATGGATTTTAATTTATTAATTATTAATTTTATATTGTTTTACCCTTTCCACATCTTGTTAATATTTAGTGTATATTACTTAATTAATTAACCACATTAGATAAAACATTTATTCATAATTCATTTATTTAATTTTCATCCTTTCATATTAATTAATTTATTTACATGAATGTGGACTTGAATCCATAAAATAAATAATTTCATAGAGAAAAATAAATAAATAATTAAAGGACATGTTAATGAGATTTATCAAATGATTGATTTAATTAGCAGACCATAAATCAACCTTTTACCTAGGTTAAATTACTCTTATTGGCGGTCTTAGCATGATTTACGACATTCCACATGTACACCTATGTATCACATGGGTTGGAATCATTGTGGTTCTGTCTTGAACCACCTCTACACACCTTGGGATGTTCCATTAATTAAAAATATTTATTACTCACAAGCATGTGTGGGGACTAAAGGATTGGTTAAAGAGGGGTACATAAATATTCTTGGACTCCTAGGTCCAACATAATAATTGAGGGAGGTATGACTCATAAGAATTCAATTAATTTAATATTAAATAATTTCAAACACATGAAATAAACTAAATTAAAAAAAACCAATACGTACATAGGTGTTGGTCAAGCTCATGAATGGTTATATATGCAATGAATATGCAAAAGTAAACGACTAACATTCATTCATTCATTTATTATTTTATTATTTAATATAGAAAACATGAATTAAATAAATAATAAATCTATAAATTAATTCCCTTTCATCTTAATGATCATCCAATATTATTTGGAGATACCCACCATTAATGGAATTCATGGAAAATAAACATTAGAACCAATAATGAAATATTAATAAAATTAAATTAATTGAGCATTTAAATTTATTTAGAATCATTATTAAGTTGTCAAACACACAATGGTGTTCCAATCAATAAAATTAGGTTTTAATTATTTAATTTCAAAATTTAATGTAATTTAATTTTTTTTTCTATTAATGGGAGGCTCCACGATGTGTACATTCAGCTACACACCATATATATTAGTTTTTATTTATCCAAGTCACATCCTTAGGGATTCATCATGTTAACTTAGCTGGAATACAAGGTGTGTACATGCTAGCTACACATATCATATCCCTTTCCATATACCAGGTTCTCTTGGTTGACACATGGTGTGAAATAAAATCAATGTATATAATTAATTGCTCTACACATCTAGATTCAATGTGCATGGGTATACGACGTGTTCTCCAGACGCACACTTTGTAACCTAGTTTTTCAGACAAATGATTTGGAATTCTGATGGAATATATGGTGATTATTCATTTTTTATTAAAACTTTATGAAACTGAAACACTAAAGAACAATATTAATATGTTGAAATCATGTTTATTAAAATAAGATTATGAATGAATTACAAGAACTGAAAATATACCCAAAATTGTACAAAGATAAAAAATAAAATAAATAATTATAAATTTAAATTTGACTACTCGGATACCACTAGTTGGTTTTGGGCACAATGAAAGAAGGCAGAGGTGGGTGATATATTAAAATTTATTCTAATAATCATTTCTTGAAACCACGAGAGTGTATCTTCCACATAAAAATTTATAATTAATTTATTTAATATTTGAATAAATAAATATTTGGGCTTCTGAACTTTCCTCATTGGTGAATGTTTATCATCCCAAAAGGCCCTACCAGATTATCTTAATTGAGCTTCATGAAGACAAGTATATAATCCATCTAGTGGTGATCCACACATGATCCTATGATATCTAATCTACACCACCCGATCTCCATGTGGTAGAATAAGGATTAAAATGTCATGTATTTTTCATTCTTGATCGCTCATTCTTTGTTCTTGAAGAAATTTCTCATACACTTCTCATTCTTCAGAGGGATAAAGAGGGATGAGTTAATAGGGAATTAATTGTGCACAATAATTTTCTATTTGAACTTTTTGGATGCTCTATAAAATAGACTTGGACATCAAATTATAGAGTTGTTATTTAAGATAAAATATTAAATAATTTCATATCGGCCATTAAATAACATTTATTAAAATTAATAAACCCCATGAAACATAATAATAATAATATTACTATTATTTTTAGCACACACCAAATTGCACAATAACAAATATTATGTAACTGTCATGTAAAATACTATTTATCTCCAGACCCGGTATTGGTCTACTCGAACTCCTCTATCATTTATTGAACAACAAAATTAATATTTTATTCATAAAAAAATTATTTTATTCAAAATATAGAGAATAAGTATTTATTAAAATATACAATAAATAAAATAAATATTTTTTTCACATGACGATGAATAAATAATTATTTAATTTATGTGATCAATAAAACATGAATAAATTTATTTCCTATACTTGAGAATAACATTTATTTCATTAATTAAACCCAAATAGAATTTAATTGAGATCAATATAAACACTCAATGTATGACCCTATATGATTCTTTCTCGTTGGAATTGAGAAGTCTTGCCTAAACTATAGGATTGTTGTCTATCATCAGGTCCGGACACCCAAGAAAAATAACTTAATATCACAACATCGATAGGAACACATGAATGCTCACTATGTAATATAATCTTTTTTTCACAATATCTCGTCATGAAGGTTGCATAACCATGTCAACAACCTATATGATCGATATGTATTTAATTTATTATCTGAAATAAACACGTGGTTTCACCATGGCCATGAGATTTAATGTGATGGTTATATATGAATGAAAGGGCCAATATATCAACTTCTATAAAGATGGAAGGGAAAAATCCTTCCTCCACTTATTCATTAATGACATTTCACTCATGAAATAGCCAATGTATACAAATTTTCCATGATATATTATCATTATGATTTATTAAATACATCTAAGTATGTGATTGTTGAAGTGGATCAATAATAAGCTTAATGTATAATGATCATCACACACTCTCGTAGATAAGAATTTATGATGACACCAAAACATACAGAATTCTTACAGGTAGGTATTTTATCATAATCTCCCATTTAGGAGATTACATAGAGTGAAATATATTAGAATAATCCTTATATTCTTATTATTACTTGCACTAGACAGTCAATGTACTATGTGTCCCATCCTAGTATGTTGTCCAACCACATAATTTAATTTAATAATGTCGTCAACTAATTTAATTTAATTTAATTTATTAGGATAAAATAACTTTCGGTGCATAAAAATAGTTCTTTATAAAAAAACATCTCCATTATATTTAATTGGGATTAAATCCATAGATTGCATGCATAAAAGAATTGTTTTATACCCTAGATGAATTCAGAGGCAAGTAAATCATAAAAAACATGAAAATAATTTTTTTGGAAAAATAGGTACACCTCATTATAATACGAAGATTATGAGTTTTATTCTTCTATATCTGTTTAAGAGATAGAGGAGATTATTTCATTTTCATCAATGAAACCAGGAACTTATTAGATGGAAATTAAGAATATATTGAAATGTAATGTGGATAATATTTTAGTTAATTGTGTAATAAAAAACATAAAATATATTCTTAATAGTTTTTGATCGTCTAATATGTCTATGAAGTTAAATCTTCTCAAAAAGAGAAGATGTATTGATATTGTTTATTTTGAAAATAGTGCTACTTTGAAGAAAAACGGAAGTGTAAATACATGGTTGGAAAGTGATGAGATGAAGAATTCCGAAGAGACATAGGTGGATGGTATGTGACACAACAAATTTTGTGTGAGTCAACAACATTATTCTTGACTAGAGGTGCAATTTATTATAAGGAGTGTGTAATAAAATATATGGAAAATGACCCATTGATGAAGGGTTGGTGGGTGCATGAAAATATATATCAGGTTGATAGAAAATAAAATACATGTCTCTAAGAAGTTTAAGATGAGAATACCTCTTGGCATCAATGTTTAGTTCACATTCATTAACAAATCATGGAGAACATATCCAAGATAAATGTGGGATTATATATTCCTATTATAAATCAATACCATGAAAAAATATGAGATGAATTTATATATGAAATTTTTTTCCAAAATTTATATCATAAAAATAAAAAAGTGCATGAAATCTCATCAACTAAGTGAATACTAATGTCTGTGGCCTAATAAATTTTTGAGGCACATATATGGAAAGTTATTTCATTCTATTTAAAAATGATTAATGTATAATAGTATGTGTTTTCTTAGTTAGTATTTAAAGGTATGTGATCGATTACATGAAGAGGCATAGGTGATGATTGGAGAATAAAATCAACTATACCATCATGATATTAAGGTCTGAAAATGAAAAAATTGCACAAATCCATTAATATTGAAAACTATATTGAAAAGCATGACATCAATAATGAATTTTCCTATATAAAATTCACAAGAATGGAGTTGATTAATGGTTAAATAGGTAGGAGTACAAAATGGGAAAAACAATTCTTATTGAGGGTCGTGTCATGCAACATTGTTGGAAGGAATCTAAAAAAGGTATAGTTTTCACTCAAAACTGGGTAGTGTTATGATTTGGAATAACCTTTGAAATGTGAAAATATAACAATGAAAAATACTATATTTTAAATCCTTTATAAGTAAATGATATAATTTAAATATAGAGTGAATACAAGGAATATATGGTCATGATGTATATGAAAGAGTATTTTTAGGATACTCAATGAAGAGTTAGGTATATAAATGAATCAATAAAAGGATAAAATATTTTTTTTAAGTTTAATGATTTCAAAATTACTGAAAAAATAAGTAATAATTACTTTATGTAAAAATATGGAAATTAAATGAATAATATCATGAAGTTAAAACAAATATTTTTATTACTTGAGGATTCATAAATAATGATGAATTTGAGGATGAATCAAAAGAGCAGATGACTACTAATGAATGTTTACCTACTACTTATATTACAATGAGGAGAAAAAATATTAATTGACCAAATATATTCCTAAATAAATCTTCTTTTATATAGATAATATGATTAATAAATGTTCACCTTGTTTTTATAGTGTCAATGGTATAACCATCATCATTTGAATAATCAGTGAAGGATGAATAATGAGTCAATATATGAATAACTAATTGAATTAAATTGATAAAAATTAGTCTTTAAATCAATTGATGTAACCTAAAAATAAAAAATTAATTGTGAAAACGTAGATCTTTAAGAATAAGTACCATAGAAATAGAATTGTGATCCGAAATAAGGCATGTCTAGTGTATAAAAGAAAATACAGATTTATGGTTTTAAAGTTGATGAAACATTCCCCCCTTTGTCTTGACATGAGTATATATTTCTTTTAATGGTGATGATAAGTCAATTAAGTTTTAGGATTTATTATATGGATTTAAAAATGAAATTATTATTTGTTTTAATTTAAAAGGAGGCATATATTCAATAGCTAGTGGGTTTCTTGATTAGAAATGATGATGCGAAGGTGTGAAATTTTAAGACGACCTTGTATGGTCTAAATAATGAACTAAAGTTATGGAATTATAAACTAGATTCATACTTAAGAATGTTGAAATTAAAAATTGGTGATGTAGATCACAATATTTATATGAAAACATCTATGGAAGAGAATTAAATATTGCTAGTATCTATATGTCACAATATATTTGGTGGGAATAGAATGAATTATATAGTAGAGTTTGTGAAACTTATTAGATCATAAATTTTAATGTCCATGATTAGTGAGATCAATTATTTTTGGGGCTTCATGCTATTCAAAAATAAGGATATAATTTTATCACATAGGTGGAAATATGATAATTTCGATATAGAATTTCAATATGAATTATTTAAATCAAATTTTGATATTAATTGTTATTAGAAACAATCATGGTAAGAACAATGATTAGAAATACATCAATCCAAAATTATATTTAATGATATTATACATTTGTTTTACTTTTAACAACATGGATGATAATTATTTCTGAATATTTTTTTCATGATGTTTTCCTGAGTAACCCTAATAAGGGAATCTAATAGTAGTTAAATGTGTCATGAATTACAACCAAGTAACCATCAACTTTGGGTTTTATTTTAAAACAGAGAAATAAATTAATATGTTAATATTTGGTGATGTATATTGGGATTGTTATGTAGTGGATAAAAAGTCTACAACATGGGGTAGAATTTTCATTGGAGCCAAATGTATCAACTATTATAGAAATATGCATAATTTAGCCCCATAGATAACTACAGATATATAATATAAAATTGTTACCAATGAATTAAGTCATAATTTATAGATGATGAAATAAATGGAAGATATTTTTTATGATTTGAAGGCCCCATTGATGATTACTTGGAACCAAAAGAGTTCCATTAATCAAAAAAATACTCTTTATCACTCTCGTACAAAACATTTTTAAATATGAAATAAATTTTTAAAAGAAACAATGGATCATGAAATGGTAAAACTGGCTCATGTTATAACTAATAATCAACTTGAATACATTATAATAACCCTGAAACTATAATCCTGGATGTAATTCTAAAACATAATATTTACTTTTCTATCATTTATAAAGATATTTGTAACCCAATTTCAACCATTCGAAATATAAAAAGTAAATATAACATATTAGATCATTTATCTAGCCATTTTACTTTTAATTTTATGATTTTATATAATAAAGAAAAAATCTTTCAGTGTAGAGATTTACCAAAAAACGAATCCTTTATAGTGACTTTCTTTATTTTCATGAGGTAACATCGATAACTTAAATTATGAATTTATTAACATTTATACAGTTCCTTAAGACCTATGAAAAAACATTTAAAAATATGGTATGGGAAAAATAATTTTCATTAAGAGACATAAAAATTAAGACTGTAATTTATTATCCCATTTTAAAACTCAGATATCATTGAAGATAGTTTTCATTTAACATAATATATTCTATGATCAAATAATCATTTATACACACATGAAATCAGCTTTACTACACATATTATATCCTAAAAAACATTATAATATATAATTAAGGAAGAATCATAATCATGACTATTTATTTTAAAACATTAGAACCCATAAAATTCATTTTCATAAAAGCATACCTTTATACCCAAAAGGGCATAATATTTTAAACAAAAGATCATTATCTTGCATTTTGAAATCAATAGAATTACCTGAAAACTCATTATATAGTATATAAATTTCATATAGTTTAATTTGGAAGTAATATTTATAAAACATTTACAGGAAACCATAAAATGGGAATAACCATTATGTTATACTTATAATATAATTTTTTGAAGATCATAATCATAACCCAATGCAATGCGAGAGCTATATTGAACTCACCTATCATTGTGATCTATATCGGGCTCACCCAATATCATGATATATATCATGATCCCCAATCCAATTAACAATTATAAAGATAATAACAATCATAAAATATATAAAATCATTAATCTCTATAATTAATATTATAATACTTTACTTTTAACCTGTGAGCTAATCATTTTAAGATATCAAAATACACCTTCCCTTTAAAACCCAATTTACAAATATAAAATTTCTATAATTAAGTGATGGAGGTTATATCTTTGATAAAAACATTAAATCTTATAAAGGAATCTAAAACAGATAATACTGGTTATAGTCATGAGAAAATTTGTTGACACCGTATGCATTAAAATAGAACATTCTATTTGCCTTATATAAAGAAATCAAAAACATTATGTAAAACCTTTTATTCGAGAAACATTATTATAAAATTGAAAATTATTGTGTGTAATTAATTAATGTATATATAAATTTATCAAAAAATCAATTTTAATAATATGGACAAGGATAAAACAGATTATGAAAATAAATCTTTAAAACATTTAAAACGATGTTTTCAAACTAATGTGTTTCTTACCTTAAGAATGACTAATCATGGAGGTTATTTGTCTTCCCAAATAATAAAAAAATCATTTTTAAATTTATTAATAAACTTTTTAAAATTAATTATTCCTTTTATTTTATTTATTATGATGTTATATATAATTAATTAACGAATTAAGTTCACATCAGATGTTTTAATGGAATTCTTCTCATATTCTAGAAATGAATTTGGTAAGAAAAATATGGTCAAAGAAGTAATGATTTAATTATAAAAATAAAAATTATTGGGAAATAATTTTAATTTTTTAATATAAATAATACTTGTTAAACTAATGATGATTGCTATTTGGGAAAAAAGAATCATGTTACAATCATGGAGTATATTGGTTGTTGGTACATATGAGTAATGTTTCTAAATTTCAATAAACATGATTGAAAGAAAGTATGCATTATTTTATTTTTCTATAATGATTAATATGTTATAAATATTATATAAAGTTTTTAAATTCACACAGATATATATATTCCTTGTGATATGATTTAAAAAATGAATCACATCGCTTCGTGGAAGAGGTAATACACATTTAAATACGAACTCCATTATTATTTTTCAATAGATTGAATGGTAAAAAACTAGATGATATATTATCAATATATAATTGTAATTATTTCATTACTATCTTATATATACATTAAATATATCATTATAACCAATTGTGATATGTACTGATGGAAAATGAATTACATCGAAATGCAAGACATTAATTAACCATACATACAAACAATGGTTTAATTCCTAATTTCACTAAAGTAGGAATTGGATATAGTTTATGAAATTGAAAAAACTACATATCATTATTTAGGAGATACTTTTGTTATAATATGATCTTGATTTTTGTATATTTATAGCAGATATATGAATAAGTAAAACTAAAAAATTTGATTAAAAGTTATACCTCTTCTTTAGAAGAACTCATTTTTATTTAACCTTATAACCCTATAAGGTTGGTATTTCATAAAAAGTAACACCTATACATGGTCTGTATGGGTTTAGGTATGTGATTTCGATATGAAATGTCCAAAAAGGGTTTATGGTGTGTGTAAAGAAGTGGGGAGGGGGTTCCCTTTTATCTGTGAGGGGAGGGACACTCATGGAATTACTTGATGAATTAAATTAATATAAATACATTTTTCAATAAAGTTTCTCCAAAATGATAAAATTTAATATAATATAGTAATTTTTCATATTCATCTCTTACATAATTTTTATGACATGTTTATGTTATGTTTTCACCATTATCCCTTTGTTTTAACTCTAATTAACCATTAGGACATTTATTAAGGTACAAATATTTTTTACCCTTTGGGGAAAAGAAACATCCTATAAAACAAAGTGGCACATAAATGGACCATGGTTTATATATTTAACCATATCTTATTCACATATACAATTTTTTTTTTGAATTTTATATCATTTAACAAATTATTATTTTTTATAAAATTATATTAATGTCATTTTTTGAAATACATGAAAATTATAATATAATAGATGTATAACTCGTGTAAAATGGTTAAAAAATAACATGGAATATAATATAAGGATTAATTAGTCTTAATTTAATAATGCAATAATATTTTACATTTTTTAATATAATTTTATAACTTCCCTTTTGGATTAACCCATTGATTAAACAATTTTGACCTTAACTGTGATAACGACTTCTTCAATATTAAACAGTTATAATTTTATTTAAAAGATTATAATTGGCTTATAAACTACCAAGAGATGTGATTTTAGGCCATCTATAATAATAATTTTCCCATTTATATATATATATATTTTAAAAATAATTTATAAAAATGTATTTAAAATAAAGTAATATTAATTAAAAATTAAAAATTATTTTCATAAATTTACATTGAATGTAAAACTAATACAATGGAAATAAAATATAAAACATAAAAAAATTAATATATTATGTGTATCTATAAAATTATTGGAAAACTATAACTCAAAAAAATATATTAATTTTATAGTTTTTTAAATTCATTTACATAATCTTTATAATGCTTGCACAAGCACTATATTGGCATTGCATAAGAATCTAAGTAAATTATTTCATCACTATGAATTTAAAATAAATTAAAATATCAGACAAAATTAATTCAAAATATAAAATTAACATTTTTAACCAAAAATTAGTTGATTTTATCCATTTCAAAAAATATTATAAATATTAAAATTATGAAAGTTATATTTCTGACATTACCATTACATAAAATATTATAAGTAAAAAAGTCAAAGATAAATAGAATATAAATGAAATATTTAAGATTATTGGATGCTTTTTATCAAATATAATCATCCAAATTAACTAATTCAAGTGTTTTAATGCATTAGAAGACGTAACACTTTAGTTTCAACCCTAATTGACATATTTTAACTATACATCGACAACAAAAATTTACTATACTTTTTGTTCATAATGATCAAAAAATAAAAGGGAAATATTTACCAAATTTGGACATAATTATAAATATGGAATCTATTTTTGAATATTTATTTCTTATAATTGGTTTAATTTAATTTTTAATTAACCAACAAAACATCAATAGAAACCAATTTAAAAAAATGACTTTTAAGTATAATTTTTTATACTGAATTCAAGTATAAAACATTTTAAATACAATAACTAGATTATAATTAATAAAATAAATATAAATAAATTCTAAAACTAATCAAACATATAATTTTACATTGAATGTAATTGAAATTAAAATACAGTTTCTAAATAAAAATCAGTATTTATTCACTATACATTGAAAAAATACTTTATAAAAAATATAAAAACGTTCTCTAGGATAATTTTAATATTTTCGTCTCAAAAAATATAATTTTATCAGATATAATTTCCAATAGTATAAAATATTAATTAAAAAAAATAAATAAAATAACATTTAAAGAAAACTTGTATTTAAAGCATAAATTGATATTATTGAAAAATTTAGTTCTTATTTTCTATGAATTAATCAATAAATTTGTATTGAGAAGTATATTTATATGTGAATCATAATTTCAATAATCCTATTCATTCTATCCAATTTAACGTCTTGGTTATAAATATAATTTTTTAAAATTAATATTTTATATGTTGTAGAAACTCTGTGGTGCATGTTGTATATGCTATCAAACATAATGTTCATTTAAAATATCTAGATATTACATTCTACTACATTCAGTAAAATGATTCCTTAAAATTTTAACATGATATTAGTAATGAAGGGTTTAGAATTTACCAATAAATTTATAGAAAACCCACATCATAAAAAGGTTTAATAAAAATACTTTTTGAAAATTTGGAAAGTGAAATATAAATGTTATATGGAATAAAATATACTTGGTTTAAAAATCAGGGAACATCATTTGGATGTGAAAATATGGACATGGAGGGAAAAATTAATTTATAATAAATTGAATGTGGTAGATAATTTAGTCATGGGAATATTAATTACCATATAACCATAAATCAATAAGGAATTACAAATACCATTTGTTCTCCTTAATTAAATGTAATATGATTTTTTAAATATTTATTTCCTTGAGTTGTGATGTTTATTTACCAATCTATACCAATAAATAAAGGAATTATACTTACCTAAATGTGGAATTTTATACATTTATCAATTTACAAAATAACCATATATTCTCTTGAAATGAGGAGTATTCAAGATTAATTTTTCTGGACTGAAGCTCTAAAATAAAATTTTAATGGATCACATAATTCCACAAGAGGATAACAAGATATTCCCCTCATATTTAGATAATATGAAAACCAAAATGGTTAGCATAATAAAATTCAAAAAAAGAATAATCATTCATATGAATAAAATTATTGTTAATCTATGAAACCTCAATAATAAAAACCAATATTCAACTAATATCATTTGATAAATAATTAGCTTTTGAATATTTCAAAATAATCTCAACAACGATTAAGACTTATAATTAAGAATGATTTGATAATATATTATTACAAAAGTTATTTAATATTTTTCTCTAATTGACATTATTCTCTCATAAATACATATACCCACAAATTTATATCCCCAAATTATATAATCTCAAAAATATGCTAATAATTTCATTAAATAACATGAATCATTATAAAGAAAGATTAAAATTATATATCATTCCAAAATATAATTCAATATTTATTCCTCAAATAAAATACTATTATATGCTATTGAACTTAATTATATATTATTCCACAAATATTATAGAGATACTCTTCCAAAATATCATTAATAAAATAAATAAAAAATATATTTTAAATCCCTTGGTTATCTATATGAAAAAACAAATGATCCAAAAATTGACAATATCATTATCTTAAAAATATTAAAACAATTCATACTACATATGATATCACATAGGATAGTGGTAGGCACATCACTCATTTCACCCTTCGGCTGTGGGTTCAAGTCTTATGACCTTACAAGATACGATAGGTTGTTAACTAAACTACATGTTTCCCTTTTACTAAAAATCTATTAATTCAATTCCTATAACACTCCCAAAAATATGATGACCATCCTAAAAACAACATTAATAACTTCAAAATTATATAATGTTTTTACGTCAAAAATTATCTCAAAATTTCCACCTACATTCCCAAAAAATGTAGTATAATTCTTATTAAATAATCCTTCATAATAAACATAAGGGATATATATACCACAAACCAATAAAACATCTCCAAAAAGATCATTAATCACACCCAAATTCTATCACAAAAAAAACCTAAAAAGGGGTTTCTATACTTTTGAAGTTATTATCAATCTTAAATATATAAACTAATGACCTTATCCAGAAATTTTAATTCATGGTAAAATGAAAACATCATTTTCTGAAATTTTCTCTAAACCCTGATCTGATACTATCTATAACGACCTTAACCCACACTCCTAAATTTGTATTTGAAAACATGGTCATTATACTTCTGGCTTTGATACCAATAATTGTAACCCAATTTTAACCCTTTAAAATGATGAAAACAAGTCTAGAATATTTTATCACATAAATAACATATGATCGTATAGTTTTAGCGTCTTATAGAATTAGGATAATATCTATCAATTTTTTCATTTCCACCAAAAACATGTTCCTTATAAAGAAATGTTTTCTTCACTCATGTTAACATTTATATATAGAATATTTATATTATTAAATTTTATACTCATAATTAATACATAAGAAAAATCATTAAAAAAGTGGGATGAAAATAAAATATCAGTAAGGGACATATAAAAAAAGAACAATTTATTCATTTTTAAAAATTAATTATTAAAGAGTGTTTTATATTAACATAACGTACCTCAAGATCAAGTAATTTTTTACGTACACATGAAATCATCTTTATTACCAAAATTACTTAATAAAATACTTCCTAAGAAAGAATGTAGAAAAAACACTAATAATGAGTTTTTACTATAAAACATGATAAGTCATAATTATATTTTCTTAAAAACATACATTTTACCCTAAAATGGAATAACCATTCCATTAAAACAAGAAATCATTAGATTACCTTTTGAAATCAAACAATTTCCATGAAAAGACATTATAAATAATAGAAAAGTTATATAGGTTCCTTGGGACATCATATTCATAGAACCCTTATAAGATACATTACATGAACCCATATAATTAGAATAAAAAATATGGTAGACTTATAAAATAATTATCGAGTAAACATAGTAATTATCCATTGCATTAGTGAGCTATATCAAGATCAATTTCCATCATGAGATTTATCAGAATCACCCATCCTAAAGAGATTTATCATCTCATAAATCATCAGAAATAATTTCCCAGGACCATAACATGAATGAAATATATATAATTTTGAATTTACATTATAAATCTCATAAAAATAGACTTTTGAACCCATAAGTAAACCATTTTTTGGATATTGATATATATATTTCAATTAAAAATGAATTTTCAAAACTAAAAATTCCAAAATAAAGGAAACTAGAATATTTTTAGGAAAATAAAAAATCTGATAAAGATATATAAATTATAAAATAATTTTTATTGTGGTGGTAAAATCTATAGACGATGTATTCATTAAAATATAACATTCCTTCTGACTTTTTTAAATGTGTAAATGTTCAGTAAAAATATTCCATTTAAAAGAATTTATAAGAAAGTAAAAAATTTATATTTGATTTCATTTATCTCTATATAAATAGTTCAATAAAATCATTATAATAATATATATGGAAGAAAAATATCTAGAAAAAAATATATAAAATTTTAAACGAGGTTTTTAATGTAAAGTGTCCCCTACCTCAATTCTGACTCATCACGTATGTTATTTATATTAATGAATAATAATATTATGTTAATTATTTTTTTACATAATGAAAATTTTGATGTTTTTTATTCATTTTTGTTTATTTATTACCATGTTATATTTAATTACTTAATCAATTAAATTCACGTTGAATGTTTTAATGATATTGTGCACATATGTCCAAAATAAATTTTGTAATATTAATATTTTCAAAAGTATCACTATATCATCATATCATAATAATATTTATATATGTGTCATTTAAAAATATCGAATATTTATTTAAAACATACTGTGAGATATGGAAATGAAAAATGAATTTTGTTATAATAATGAAGATGTTAGGTCATATGTATGCATGCGTAATGTTTCCATTTATCAATTAACATGATGGAAGTAAGGTAAGTATTGTTTTATAATTAAAAAATTATTATTATATCAAAAGTATAATTTTTTTTAAAATACACTTATATATATAAGAAATGTAATGTCATTTTGAAAAACAAATCACATCGATTCATAGAGGTGATAATCTACACATTCAATGAATAACTTTATCATTTATCATTGGATAGAAATATAAAAAATAGATGATATATTATCATTAAATAATAATTATTATGTCATAAATAATATGAATATCCTTTAAACCAATCGTTATAACTATCCGCAAGAGAATGTGATTTATAAAAAATTATGTCGGTCCACGAGGAAGTAGTTTTCCATACCGAAGAATGATGGTTTCATTTACAATTTTTCAAAAGAACAAGATGGATATAGTTTATTACATTTAAATAATATCATCTTAGTATATGGGAGATATTTATATTATTATATCATAATGTATGAGTAATATTTTAAGGAGGAACAAGAATAAATTAATCTATAACATTTGTTTAAATTCTATACTTATTATTTAGAAAACCTCAATTTTCTTAAACCTTAATACCTATAAGGATTGTATTCTAACAAAACTATAACCTCTATAATTTTTGGAGAAGTTTTATGACTGAATTTTAGAAGTTATTTTTCAATAAAAAAATTTCTTGATTTGTGCATAAGAGAATAGGTGGGTTTCCCTTTTAGAAGTGAGCGTAGAGGAACTCTTGTAATTAAAAAAATTATTAAATTAATTTAAATTAATCATCACATAATATGTCTTGAAAATGATATATTTCAAAAGTAAGAAGAGTAATAGTAATCATTCATTCATCCAATAAAATTTGGAAAAGTTTTATTTGTTATTTTAGCTGTTATCTTTTTGTGTTAATCCATAGTTAATGTTGTTTACAATTAACACGATATTACTATTTTTTTAAATTTTTAGCAGTCAAAAAAGATAATATAATATGTAAAATAATCCATAAATGAAAATTGGTTGATATTTACAACCACATCCCATTCACATTTTTTAATAATATTTTCTTATGAAATTTAATCATTTTATAAAATATTTGTTTATAAAATATCATTATTGTGATTTTTGGAAATGCATGACATATTATAATATTATTTATTTCTAACACATGAAAAATGATTAAAAATGATATAGATTCAATTTTAAGGAGTATGTATTCTTTATACAATAATCCAATGATATTTTGAAAGGTTTGGATATCATTTTAAAACATATCTTTTGGGATATTCTCTTGTTTATCCAATTTAAACCTTAATTGCAGTAATTCCTTTTCAATATTAAAGGGTTATAATTTTACATATAATAATAAAATTGGCTCATAAATTTAGATGATATGAAATATTTGGCCATTTATTATATTTTTTTCCATTTTTATATAATTTTATTATTTTTAATTATTTAAGAAAATATATTTAACATTATTAAATATTAATGACATTTTATGATCTATTCACGTATTTTGGCATTGAAAGAAACATGAAAAAATAATTAATTTGAATATAAGCCATTTGTATATCTATATTATCTTAGTTTATCTAAAAAATTCATGGGACACTATAAATCACCCAGAAGATATTTTTTATGAGATTTTTGAATCATTTATATGTTTTTCGTACTTCTTTCACATGAACTGTGTCAGCATTGCAGAATAATTTATTGTGATTATTTAAAATATAAATATTGTAATTTAATTACAATTATAAAACAAAAATTCATTCATATTTATGATCACCATTTATAACTAAACATAAGTTATTTTTATCCACTTAAAAAAATTAATAATATTAAAATGAAGAAAGCAGAATTTTTTATTATACCTTTAAATCAAATATTATAATGGTGAAAATAAAATGAAAATGGTAAAAAATGTAATATTTATGAAGTTTTTATAATTATTAACTAAATATACTCATACAATTAAATTAACTCAATGTTTGAATGAATTGTATTTCCTATCACATTAATGTTAACCATATTTAATGTATTTTACTTTTTCTCTAGTAATGAGAATTTAAGGTGGGTACTACTCATAATAAGAAAAAATAAAAAGGATCAATTTTCAAAAACTTTACCCCTAATTCCAAATATAGAATTGATATTTCAATATTTAATTCCCTAAAATGGAAAAGTATAATTCAAAATTAAACACAAAAAATGAGAAGAAAAAGGGTTTTTTTAGAAAAATTCATTTTTAAGTATAAAAATTATTTTATAACAAACTAAAGTATAATATTTATTAAAAAAATATAATTGGATTAAATTTAATCACAAAATTTTAATGAAATTTAAAAACTAATAAAAATAGATTTATAAATTGAAAATACTTGAATGTAAAATATAGATTCCAATAAAAATATGTGTTTTTCACTATAAATTTAATAATATAACATTTTTAAAAACTTTAAATTTTTTTATCTAAGATAATTTTAGCATGATGTGGTAAAAAGTAAAACACTTTTATCAAATATAATTTCAAAAATTTTGAGAAATTAATTGAATTATGAAATGTAATATAATTATTTTTGGAGAAAATTTATATTTGTAGTATAAAATGAATTTACAAAACAATTGAGTTCTTATTTATTCATAATTTTTTAATACATTTGTATAGTGTACGAAAATTATATAGATTTTATTATATTATTCATTCTATTCATACCCACTAATTTAAAGTCGTGGTTTTATTTTTATCATATAAATATTAATATTTCATGGTTTGTTTAAGTTCGGTGATGCCTTTAGTATTCGCTTGGTAACATAGTGTTTATTTAATGATATCGATATATTTCATAAAATAAAAAAAATTAATTTTCCAATCATGTTTTTGAGAAATATCAGTTGAACCTCAGTGTCCAACCACTTCCCTCTTCTTAAGGAGGTTTAGATATAACCCCTATCTCCCTTCATAAATAAATATTTATCTTTGTATATTGTTTTTGTAAGATCAAATTTGATTTATTTTTTAAATTAGATAAATTTCCATGAAATTAAATGTAATGAACTAAAATTAAAGAGATAAAAGTAATAATTATATTGATAGGCTATCGCATTTTTGCAGATTAGATCACATTAATATTTGAGGGATAATGATTCATGGGGGTTATAGGATTGGAAATGTTTCATTATCTATGACTAAGGGATTTCTATAATAAGTAATTAAACAAAAAATGTAATTTTCTATTCAATAATTTTATCCATATCATGCATTTCTGAAGTATATATAGAGTCATATATGAGTTATTTCACTATTATCTAAGAGAAGTAAGAAATTTTTACTAAATTGAATTTCTTTTTGGTTATCCAATAATCCTATTTGTTAATAATGATATAAATAAGGTGGTATTCAATTGATGTTGTTTTATTTTTTCTTAATCAAATTCATGGTTTAGGAAAGTGTTTGTAAACCAATTTAGATTTTTTATAGTGGTGATGTTTTCTAGTGACTGAAAATCATTTGGGTTAAAAAGTTCAATGAATGATTAATTATCATTTAAAATGAAGTGATTTTTTTGTGTTATTCTGAGTGATTGCATGCTAGTCATCACACTCTAGTGAGGTTGTGCGTGTGTTTTTTCATCTACCCTACACTAGTTAGTGTGAAGAGAACACACAATTAGATAAGGTTTTCATGCATTTCTTGATGGTCTGAAATTGTTCAAGTGGAGTTGGGTAAAATATATTTCATTAAATTTATATAATTCTACCGAGATGGATATTTTGACCATTAAAATTGAGATAAACCATAATTTTGAGAAAATATAAATTCACTAAATGATTAATACATTTTTTATTTATTCAAGTCCCACATTTAATATAATTCTTGATCGAAGCATCTATGAGATGAATTTTTTCATAGATAATAAAATAGGTAGGGAATATTAAAGGTAGTATATAAAAACTACATGGGTGAACACAACATTTTGAATGGAGTTTCAGGAAGAGATCTTGAGAAACATTATTTGAGACAACTATATCTACATGAAAGGACCTGGGTGAATGATGTAGGAAGATAAAACTATAATGAAGAATATATTGGATAATCTAGGTAATTAGGAAAAATACATAAGATTAAATTGATGGATTCATTAGAGCATTAACTATTTAAATTTATAGTGAAATTTTAAAGCTTTATCTATTTGGATTTGGAAGAAAATTGTTTGTCATTAAATTAAGTTATAATTTATCAGAAGTAATGAGTAAGGAGGATCCTATTAAAGTGATCTGAGGGTAGTCATAGAGTAATCCCTAAATACATTTGTAAAATTAGTGTTCCCGACTTTTTATATCAATAAAAAAAATCCATAAAACTAATAAATAATAATGGATTATTGAGTGACTGACAAATTATCAACATATATTCTATTTTCTAGCCCATAGTGGAAAACTATGTTAAAATTATTTTGTTGTGTTTTTTACTTTATGAATTTTTTATTGTGGTTTATGTGTAACTAATTTAGAATGGTCTTTAATTTCTCTACCGGCATGGTAACATTAATCATAGTTATGAAATTAAAAGATACTACCATGAATCACCCATCCATTATCAGCATGTCTCAGGTTGCAGCAAGTCAAAATGTCAACCATTTCACTGTAATGAGAGTGACATAGATGATGAATTTTACTCTGATGAAGAAACCTCATGTATCAATGGTAATAATAGTTTTCTGAAGAGTTTTAGGTGGAGTGGAGGCACATACGTGGATAATAAATTGTTCAATGAAATACATACATGAGGTGTTCTGAGGTGCCAATTATTCTACGAGGTAGAGCCCTTTAGTTATTGGTGTCATTCTATTTAGTCTCTAAAATAACCTCAAACCATTAGACATATACAGAATCTTCAAATGAGTTATTCACATTGTAATAAACAATCCATGAATATTTATTATTTCACTAGGTAATAAGATGAAAAATAATTATTCCATAATTATATTGTTTACATCATAATAGAAAATCCTTAGATATAGGTATATGTGATAAGCTTTTTTTCTTACACCAAAATTCCAATGATCATGCCATAACGGTGGACAATGATATTTCATATTTATTTTCATTGTCTTTCAGATCTTAGAGTCACATTATAATAATAGTTATCTCACTGGAATACATTTTTTTACTATAAATAAATTGGATTGTATAAAAAAGTGTGATAACTTATGAAAAATCATTGAGTTATCCTACCATTTATTCCATATTGAACTTTATAAATGGTTAGGATGTGATTTAAGGAGAATAAATATATTTAAATTGAGATCCAAATGTCAAAACTGATATGATAACCTGTAATTAATTATCAGCTTAATTATTGATGATTCACATTATTTACTTTACATGGGAGTTCAGAACCATATTTTTTATATGTTGTTTACTCTTACTGATAATATAATAAGTAGTTACATAGTAAGATCACAATATTTGTACATTAGGGATTAGTTACTTGATAATGAGAGTTGTTGAAACTTTTATTCACTGTTGTGTTGTGTGTTTCATTTCTCACTATATCACTAATCATTTCATAATCATTATTGTTTTCCACACACACAAACAAGAGATATGAAATTATTATTTCAGAGTTGGTGATTTAGGATAACTACTGATATAACCCGCACTGGTGGTTTACTTTCTCCTGGATCCATATAAGATTCATCAAAATAAATTTTCATATATAGAAATTTAATATTACTTATAATTTTATTTTAACCTCATATTTAATAATGTTTAGCAAAATAATTCATTTAAAAATTCAATGTAGTGAAATATCATAAATTTATAATAAGGTCATCTCCACCTCCACCATAATAAGATTATTAATTTTTAATAATTCCTGTACCACTATATATGGAACTACAACTTCCACTACCAATATAAGTATAACCATCATCATCACAATAATATTTGACGATGGAAATATGCGAGCCAAAGGGAGATAATTGTACATATATATATTCTATACAAGCATCAAACTACGATGTTATATCAACTAGAAGCATGGATATTATAAACTAGAATCTACTTTTCATTAGTCGATTTATAAGATTGATTCATTTTAATTTTTTTATCAAATCCATCTCAATTACATTTAGAATATAAGAAAACCTAGTGATCTATGTTTAATACTTTATTGTCCTATTTTTTTCTAGAACTACACCAATCCTTTCCTAGGAAATCCTAACCAAACACCTCTACAAAATGATTATTAGGGCATAAATTTTAATATATTAATATATTTAGAGACTCATAAAATCCTATGAAGATAATCCAAAAATAAAATATTATAAAAATTAATTATTTACTTTTTCTATATTAAAAATCTAAACATTTATAACTTTTTCCACATATTTCCATCCCACGTCGTAAGGATTGAGAAAGTTAGTTGTAAATGAGGTCCCTGACCATATATATTAAAAAAATTATAACAATTTAATTTCAATAAATAATAAAAAAATATTAATATTGATATATATTTGTATGTGTCTTTCAAACAAACAATATAAATAATTATGATATTTTTATGATGATCTAGCATACTACTATGCTCGTGAGTGTGAAAATATTTCATTATTGAGTTATTTTATTATTATTATATAATGACTTATACATTAAAATTTATAATAAAGGTATAATATTTAGAAAAATTATTAATTAATATAATAAATGATAAATAAGTAATTTATATACCAAAGGCATGGTACTAGGCCCCTGGTCATTCTTCGTTGAATACTGACTAACAAGATACTCAATTTGACATGGGACATACCCCCATAAGGTTCAAACTATCTCCATTTATCCTTAATAAAAATCAAATTTATAAATCCATTATATCCAACATTCCTCTATAACATGAACAAACCTCACAATATCATTGTAAAAAAATTTCTTTAACTTCTATATAAATTAAATAATTTTTTTAATTAGAATTTCAAATGATTTCCCATAAAAATAAATAAATATTAATAAACACAAATATTACTTTTCTCTATCATTGACTATTTAATCAACGTTATGATATCATAATAGATTGAAGGGTGTTATATCGTTGTATTTTAATTATTTTTTCTTGAAAATTTTATACTATTTTCAATGTTTCTAAACAATATTTCAGTTGAGATTATAGTCCACCATAATTGTTTTCTATCTATAACAGATAAACCATATTCATATATGACTATGGATTCTGTTACACAAAAAGTATCAAATACACCTAAAAATTTGGACAAGTTAATAATAAAATAATAAAATAATACTAGTTAATAATATTAATATATGAAATTACCATTTACCTGATGCATGAGGGTGGGTTGTATATATATTACTTGGATTATAATTATACCCTAAAGTTGTTTCATTAAGAATAATTGTTTTAGTACTAACAATGATTGGAGAATGATGTGTGGGATAATGGGTATTAGTAGTAGGTCATGATAAACCAAGAGGATATAGAAGTGGGTATGATGATTTTGGGATTATGGGTTATAGATACCGAGGGAATTAAGTGTTAGGATAGTATGAATTATACTGTCAAGTTCTATATCCTTTGTTTGCAATGGGTAAACCTAAGAAAAGGTTCTCAAATGATGGAGCCTCAGAAGATAAATATTAAAATGAGGTTTTTTTGGACATGAAGGGGATTATTTGAAAGAACATTTTCATACTTTTATGTCTAGATGATGGAATTTTGGATTCAATTTTATATAGGTTTTGTTATATGGTTGTTTTAAAGTATTTTTAGGTTCTCCAAATACTATATTATAAAAACATATGAAATCTACATAGTTCTCTAGGATAAAATAGTTGTGGTGGCGCTGTCTAATGAATGTTTTGTGAAATTTTCCATAGATGGTATTCAAAAGGTTTTATTTAGAATCAAGTGGTTCTAAATCTCAGAAAGTAGTATTAGACCTTATGGTTTATCAAGGAATTGAATACTCGAAAATAAAATCATTAGTTATCTATCTTGTCTCTTCACCAATTAATTTCAATTGGAGTCAACTATTTTAGAAGGAATGGAATCAGAAGGATAGAAAATCAAAATTGAAAAATTTAACGGTATGGACATCAGTTTCTAGAGGACATTGATAGAGGAATATCTATTTCATTTTGATTGTAATGTTATTTTTAATTCTGTTAAAATTGAGGTAATAGAAAATTCATAATGAGAATGTATTGATTCGAAGATGATTAGAATGATATGGATGTCACTATTATAGAATTTTTCCTATAACATTCATGTGGTGAAGACCACAATGGAGAAAATGATGACCCCAAAAGATATGTATAAGAAACCAAAAACATTGAACAAAGAGTTCATGATGTTGGGGTAATTCAATATAAGAATTTATGAATGAATACTAGTAGTTGAATAGGGAATTGACTTTAAAATGATTCAAATCCAACTTGATTCAGTTAATGATAAAATCATAAATGATGTATGTGATTTTTTACTATTTTCATCCCTTATGGAATATTAGGATGCAATGGTAAATGATTTAATTTCTTTTGATAAAAATATGGATCTAGGGTTTGAAGATGTTTTTTATCGTAGTATGAATGAAGTGATCAAGAGTAAATAAGTTTAGGAACTTTTTGAAACTATACTCAATGTTGAATATATAATATATTACATTCAATGTAAAGGTTATTGGAAATCGAATGATAATTCAAGGGAAATAACCCAAGGTTAATTGATTGTTCCTAGCCCAGAATATTTGACATTCCTAAAAAAGGTCATCTAAGGAATGATTTCAAGGATCAATGGGTGAATTTTAGAAGTGGTTCATTAAGAAGTTCATGTCTTGTAAATACCATAGCTGAATGTTGGTGTAGATTAAAAATATATGTTAATATTTAGTTATAAATATATATAATATTTTCATGGGATTCAATCCATTTTATAATTGGTAGGGGATTCTTGTGAATTACACATTCATAAATTTTGGTGGGGTCTATCTGGAAAATGATGAAGCTCTTGAAATAATTGGGAAGGACCTTGTGATGTTATGAAATTAAAATTCAAAATTCTTGTAATTATAAAGATTTCAGAACATATCAACTTTATCAATTAGTCTAATTTCAATTGGTCAGTTGTAGGAATCATGTTTCAGAACAATATTTAAAAATGGAGTGTGGAAGATTACTCCAGGATCCATGGTCATGTTTAGAGGTGACAAAGATGATATGTTGTATTTGATAAAAAAAATAATATGGATAAATGATTTCCAAAATTAAATGTTTTAGAAGTTCTGCGTATTTTAATTGAAATATTTGGAAAATGAATGAGAAGAATGTGTGATCTTTAGTAGGAAAGGATATACTAAATATCAATCAACTATATTTTAGATATTGTTAGAGTTATATAATGTGATATCAGAGAATTTATTTTTATCACTAATGGAATCACACATAAGTTACATAAGTAATAGATCATGTATACAAATATTTTCCATTCTACAATAGTCTATTCTCATGGTTGTTGACATTCTTTATTTCATTATTTTATTATTTTTCATGGAAGTATTAGTTTTTATCATTATAAAAAAATCTAATGTGTGTGTGGTTCCCATTAAATGTACGTCATAGTGGAGAGAGAGACCAAACTTCAAGATTGGTGATTAAGGTTCAATAATTTTGGGGAATATGGTTATAGGTAATTTTGGAGAATTTTCTCAAGAAAATGAATCATATTTGAAATTTATTATTTGAGAACATAGCAAAAATCATTTTATAGTGTAGATGAACAAAAGAATGATTGAAATGACTCTATTAATGAGAATAAATTTCATAAAACCCATGGTATTTTTGGTGAGAGTATTAGATTTTGAATCAAGTCTTGTGATCATATGTCTATCTCAACTATTATAGTAGGATATTATAGAGAATATTTTGTATATAAAACAAATGAAATTTTCCCATAGGGAATGTTTAAGAAGTCTCACTTATGAACATGTTGATTCCATATATAACAAAATGAATCAAATTCCCAATAATATTTCTATTTTCGTAATGTAAATGAGTAATATTAGATACATAATTGGGATAATATCAATCATAAGATCAGAAGAGTCAAATATGTTATCTTCAACGCAAAGATCTTATATAATAATTAGAAATTGGTGGAAGATAAATTTTAGAACAAAGTACCAATTGAATATATCCATGTTAATGTAAATAAATGTTTCTAAATGTTATATGTCCGAGAATTTTTAGATATCACAAAACGTTTTTAAGAATCAAGTGTTCTATAATAAATATTAGAAATCTCAGTAATAATAGAATCATATGGAATATATCTATATGTTTAAATTACAAAAACAATGGTTCCAAAAAAATAATAATAGCTAATTATGCTTCAAAGGTCCACTGGGATAAAAAATATAACTCATAGATTAAAAAAATACTCTATATTGATTACTTTGTATGGGTGTATTAGATATTATGTTTCCTAAATAAGTGGTGAATCCCAATGATTCTATAATGTTTTAGTTATCCCTAAATGTTGAAATTAATTCATTATATAAAAATGGATCCTATGAGATAATATAATTTCCATAGGGAAATAATTTATTTTAGAATAAGTTTTTCTAGATGATGGATGAAGTAGATTTTAAAAAGTGGTACAAGGCCCTTCTTTTTGGGAAAGGATATCAAAATATATAAGGAGATCATTTACATGAATTTTTTGTCCCTATTTTCAAACATACAACAAACCAATTAGTATTGAATATAGTTTCTTATAAAATTTTATATCTAGATGAAATAGATATAAGGAAGGCATTCCAACATGTATATATGGAGAAATAAGTCACAACGAAGAATATTATAGGTTTTATAGACAAATAGAATAAGGTCATGAGGTGTAAGATGAAAAAAAATTTATGGATTAATGTAAGTTACAAGGAAATGGAAATGAAATTTCAATTCCATTATGAATAAGAAGGGGTTCACCTAGAGAAACTCATTCCATTTTTTCTTCCAAAATGTGATCATGGATGGGGGTTACATTAGCCGTTTCACGTATGTAGATAATATTATCTTAGGGGGGTCCAAATATTAAACATATTTATGTGGTTAATTTTCATATATCTAGAAGGATTGAGATGAATGGTCTCAGGTAATACAAGTATATTTTGGTGATGAAGATCGAAATAGACCAAAATATAGAAACATTTTTTTTCACTTGGAAGAAATAAATTTGGAAGGTAATAAAATAATTTTAATTAACCATATGAAAATATATGACTACCCCATTTTCATATTTATTTAAATAAAGAGAATTAGAAATAAAAAATGATCATATAAAAAATAAAATATTTATACTTGTATTAGTCTCCAAACGAATCATATATAATTTGGTTTATAAAAGTATAGACATTGCACATACAGTGGGATTTCTAAGATAGATTACACTTAATTTGGTAAATTATTATTGGAAAACTGTGATCTAGATTATAAAATGTCTCAAAGTTTAATAATATTATCTTGGGTTCTGAAATGAATTTTCCATTATAGGTTTTTATTAATGGATATTATAGTGGAGATATAAATGAATAGAAGAGTATGATATTATTTCTATTTTTATTCAGAGGTAAAACCAAATTTTGGTTGTTGAGGTTATTATTGGTTATATAATTATAAACTTTAGAAGTAGAGTATATAGTCACTATTGATCCTGGGAAGGAATTGATCTGGCTAAAGTTATTGTTGATCTAGTTTAGAAGGAATCATAAGAGTGTTTTTTTAGTGAAAGTTTTAGAAAACATAATTTAGCTAAAAAAAATGTTGATTCCCCCATGGAAAAACCATAATGAAATGAATTATCATTCAAATCAGAAGTTACGAGATGATGAGGCGTTGGATATTTAGAAGAATAAATGATTTTAAAATTTAGATTACTTGTTTACTAGAGTATTAGCCTAATATTTTTTGTATTAATTATGCCTTAGTGGAACTTGTGTGATTGAATGGTGTAATAGAGGCAATAATTTTTTCAATAGATGTTAGGATGGTCAAAATATTCCAAAATTTTATAGGGATCATAATAAATTAATGTATTCTTCATGTGTGTGACTATTTGTAATGCTTTAATTCAATATTCATTATTTGTTTCTTATATCTAAAAAAAGTTACTCAAAAAAGGGGTCATTGAATTGTGGAATCTTACATATGTATAAGACTGGATGGAGCTATACTAGTCTAGAAGGGTATATTCAAAATCCACAAGTGTATGTGAACATGTCTAAATGATTCAATTGAAAATGAATTTCTACCTAGGTCTTAATCTATGATCACATCCGATAAAATAGGGATTTTATAATGTTTTCATTGGAATGACGTGTGGAATATATATATTTACATAAATTTGATGGATGATTTTGAGTTTTCAATAAGAAATATGAGGTTACTAAGACTAATAGTGTGTTCCCCATGACCCTTGGAATCTGGTGGAACCGAGTTACTCTCTGGTCCCCACTATAAATAGGTGGGGTTATGACACTTTTCTTAGTTACTTTTTAGTGATCTAATATCTACCAAATTAGTTTATTATGATTGTAATATTTTCATTTTTGATGAGTATAGTGGAAGTAACATAGTTCTACCATGACTGTAGGAATAAATTCATGACTGCATAATATCATTATTTTCGTTATTAATGTGTATGTGATTTCTAAATGAGTTGTTTTCTGGGGATATGAGTTTTTGTTGAGTTTTTTGAGGGTTTTGAGATGGTTTCAGGACTAGGTTATCATTTGTCTTCTTAGTTTTGGAACATGGAGATAACATGATTTTTCCCTTTTATGTTCCAAATATGTTCCAATGTTAAGTTTCTATATTTTTACTTCCTAAAATTTGGATATTTAATTCCATTATTATGGAACTAGTAGTTGGAATTCTTTATTATAAAAATCAGGGGATATATCATCTGTTGGAACCACGAATGATAAAGGAAATGGAATATGGTTTGTGTTTTCTTTCAATCCTCATTAGAAGTTCAAAATGTTTTCCAGGAACCGGATTATACAGTTCAATCAGTAAACAATGCTGAAGGTGGTTCTGTATTCAACGGTTTTCCAAATTTTTGGGCCTCAAAAACAGAAAATGGATAGATGTGTTTTTGGAAAAGGAAGGTGTATGAAATATTGATGTGGTTAAAAAAACTTGAAATTTGTTCCAAATTGGTTTTTCATGCAATAGTTAAAGCAGGTTGGAATTTTCGCACAAAAGGTGACTCATGATCAAAACACTAAAAAATGGAAAAGGTATGAGGTGCACAAAATATCTAGAGATGTTCTCAAAAAAATGGTTCTGGTTCAAAATGAATTGTGTACTGAATAAGAGTTTTTTTTCACAACACGGTCGGTTCTACACATGGGGTCGTCGATGCCTATAAGTAAGAGGTGAACCCTCTCATTCGAGGTGGATGAATACATAGGGATGATTTGAACTCTGATGCGCATAAAATTTTCGTGAAAAGGGAGGTGCACAAAAATGTAAATGTTGCACGAAAAAATTCAAGTTGCACGTAAAGGTTGAGGTTGCACGTAAAGGTTGTAGTTGCGAAAAATATTTCTGCACGAAAGGATAATATTGGGTGAAAATAGTGGATCTTGCACACATAGAAAATATTGCACTCAAAAGAATGATCTTACGCACACTGGTTAGGTGTTGCACACAATTGTCAGTTTTAGCTGATTACATGCTTTGAATAACTGGTTTGTGTGTTCAGATATTCCAATTGCATGGGTTCAGGAATTTGATGAAAGTAGTGTCTCATGGTCAAATGAGATAATGACTTCAATGCAAATCTATAGAAGCTACATTAAAGTTGATAAACTGAGTTAGACTTCTCTCAAGACAGTGAGAAAGGGGGAGTCTACGGAAGTTATCCGAGGTACGTAGTGAGCTATATCTGAACCCTTTTAAAGGTAGTGTTCCTGGCGTATAGTGAATGTGACCGAACCTTTTTATCCACAAACTAGTTAATATTATTGGATTTAGGTATGGCTGGCACACTATAAGAGTATGATCCTTGGACGTAACCCTTTGCAGTAAACCATGAAAAAGTGTTGTGTTATCTCCTTAATTTCATTTTACTGACAGATTTAACGAATTTCTACCAATGTGGGAAAAAATCCACAATATTGAAAATAAAATGTTGAAACCCTGATTCACCCCTCCTCTCTCAGGGTGTTCTAGGGCCATTCGTCATTGAATTCTCAAATCGAGTTGGATGAGTCATGGGATAAAAAAATCACCACAATGGATAAACTAATATATGGTGGAGGTGTATAAATATGTATTGTGTCACTAAGCCTTGGTAAGATATTAATTATGATATATAAAAAATCTTAAAAAGAAAAAAGTGATATCAATATTAGAAATGGATTCCCACTTGGGTGCTCATTAGTTCTTTTCTTCTATCTTGAATATATTTCCCACTCTAAACAATCATTAAAAAAATATCTTCATAATGTATCATAATCCATGAAAAATATTTTCTTGTATATAAGAAAAAATTCAATAAATTAATATCATATATCTTATGAAATTAATGTTATAGTACTTATATTGATCTTAAATTTCCAAGAAAACATTGAGTTAAAAATATTCCACAATAAATGAATTGTTTTGATCATTATATCCAAGAAAATTATGATCACCTACAGAAACATTATTGATCCCAATATGTGTGATTTTTTTTCAATGTTTATATTGTCTCATTAAAGTATGACTTCTATATTTTGAATAATAATAATAAAAAAGGATAGGATCTTGGATGTAAACTATAGAAACTAGGAATATTGTAAAGAATTTATTATCAATAAAATTATGGGGATACATTTTTCTTAAAATGAAAAAATTAATTGAATATTGATTTGATTCTCCATTGATATGTTTTAATGAAAAATATATTATCTCTATGATTATGGATTAGCATTATTCTCTGGGTAATTTTAATTATTATCATTTTTAAAGGAGAATTCTTGGAGAGTTTGGAGAAAATATTACAACTTTATTCCAACATACACGAGTAGTTGGGGAATCCTATAATGACACCTAACCAAGAACAAAGAAGGTCAATAAATGAGTTTCTAAATAATGAAATTCTAGAGACCCAATGATGGTTAGTGTTGGATCATGTGTTTAATAAAGAGAGTGGTTTCAGCCTAGACTACATTGGTCAGTATGAAAAAATACTAGAGAGCATCAAATACATTATATTTCAATGGTTGTTTTTTGGAACATATTTCTTATTATACTTGTGAAAAAAATTAATTTCAATATAGGATGATTTTTTTTCTCTATTTAATAAATCAAATTGTAGTTTTATTAGGAGGATATTATGATGGCATCCTCCCATATATCATTTTCACTATAGTTGGTTTAGTATACACCATGGTATACTAAAATTGAATCATTGAAGATAAAATATAGTTTATTGTAGCTCAATTATTTTGTATATATGTGTTTATAATCTAAGGATGAATAAAAAAATTCAATAACAAAATAACATTGAGTTATTAGATATTACAGGTGACATCATCAAGCCATAATGGTTCTAAAAAATGGTCGTAGTTTTTCTTTAGGAAAGAAAAAAGTGATCTGGACTCAATAAGGGTATTTAAAAAGGATCTTTGGCTGCATAAAATCTCATTCAGAAAATGGTGATCTTTTTTTTGTTATGTATGTTTCAATTGTCATCTATGAAAGAAGTCTAATATTTTATAAAAAATGGGGAGTACCACATCATAGTAAACATTCATTTGTAATTTGAGTTTAAATATTCACATGTGAGAAACCAAAATACCTCTGCAGGTGTTTTCGTATTCATGGTCGAGTTGGTCAAGGTTAGAATCAATTTTATAGAAGTGTATGTAATAATGATGATTTTATAGTGGGGATAGGTGTTTTTCATGGATATTCACTACACCACACCATGGTTTAAATACACATGGAGTTTGGTGGGGATTTTTTTCTATAGAAGAATTGGAAATTCTATTGAACATACAATAGTGTTTGTAGACTTGTTTGAGACTTAAGGATGGAAAAACACATGTTGTGAACCTAGTTTTGAGTTAATAGAGGTGTTGTATATAATTTAAATGTGGATAAGTTTTGTATGTGTGAGTCTTTGTATGTGTGAAATGGATAGGTGTTGTATATTTTTTATTCAATAATTACTTTGAGAAACTCACTTAGAATTTAAGACTCATACACTCATTCAATGATATTTCATGTGGATAATGATTCCAAGTTACGAAATCAAAATTGTAACAAAACTCACAAATGGTTTATCATAATTCAATCTATATAATGAATAATTATGTTTTTATGGGGATATTTGAACCAAAAAAATAGTTATCCACAACTAAAATGACAAATATCATTCATACATATATAATTATAGGTTTTTTAATTCAGGTTGGTAATCATTGATATAAAATAGGAAGAATTCTTTATTTGAAGGAGGAATAATCATGTTTTTTCCTACATATTTATAGAGTTATAATTTTCTTTGAATAGTGTATTTTTTTGGATGTTTGAAGAGGTCATATTTTATGGATTTTGTTAAAGATATTAATTGCTTATTTTGGATTATTTGAATTGTTAAAAATCATAGTAATTCAAATAAAGTATTCATTTTTTTTTGAATGTAGATGTTGAAGAAATTGATACTACTATTATTTTATACACATATATATTGTGAGTGGTTAAAAATGTATAATAGGATCAATATAGTTCTGAGAATATATATTATTAGTGTAACAATATTAATAGAGAAAAAAACTCTCTATTCACCATATACATCCTTAAAATCAATGATAAATTGAAGTTCCCATATAGTTTGTCAGTCACTAAATTAAAAGAAGATGAGAAGAAGATGAAATAAGATGGTGATTATTTTGAATTATATATTTTATAGAAAATATATTAAGGAGGTAGTACTAGTGAATTGTGTGATATGAAATGAATAATTATTGTTTTTATGCCTTTAATGGAGAAATGATATTTAATGGTATGAATATAAGGGTATTGTGTACATAAATGTGCATAAATAAGAAGTAGGAGGATTAACTATCTCCTAATTCTATGATGAAGTACTTCTTGCATGAAGTTCTATAAGCTAAAGAAGTGGTTGAATAATTATATCCCTCATCAATAACATGTGGAGTTTTAATGTGTTGATATAATCAATTTTTATTACACAAATATGATAATTATAATGCTGTGGGATACGATCATGTGTGAGATGCACCCAAATGAGTTATAGAAGATGGAAACTCATGGATTATAGAGAGAATATTGGGTAAATATCAGATTGTGAATCTATATAATCTTATGATCATGTAGGAATCCATATCACACCATGTACCTCCCTTATAATGTTTAAAAGAAAATATTTTATAGAATTGTTCAATTTTGTGTTGTGTGTGTTTTTTTTTCAGTGTTTCATGTGAATAATAAAGTGATATGAGAGAATAATATTCCCATTAATCATAACTAAATATAGAGAGAAATGAATTAATAGGATAAAAATTGTAAAAAAATTGAAAATTAAAAGTATGAATTCGACCAACTCTCATTGATGAGTACATCCTTATATAGTCCCATCAATTATGAATTGAGTTTTATTCAATTATGATTGGATTCTCTATATTTTAGGTTTTTTCACATTTGAATTTTCGACTATCTTAAATTTATTATGAATGGTAGTTTTATAGATTTTATTATTTAAGATCATAATTATATTTCTATTAAAATTATTATGGAAAATATAATGACATAGAAGAATATTTTAGAAGAATATATTCCTCTAAATCAAAGATAAAATGATTCGAGTCTCTCTATGTAAAGAAAATCTTCATTGGATTACATGAGATTATATGGTGGTTGAACCTACCCCTAATGTATTGGACATCTCCTCTTCCTAAAAATAATCATGATGTACAAATGATCATAAGGTTTGCGAATGTTTTATCCCACATTTTCCATAAATGAATCCAAAATTAGTAAAATTGGGTATATATCTTTGTATTGAAAATATTTATCTATTACATGACTAAAATATAATCTAAATTGTTTTTAAAACGATAAAATTTATTTTATTTTAGGAATCATTGAAAATCAACATGAAGAGATCACTCATATTATAGGAGAGGTAAAAAACATAGAGAAGGAGTTATAAGAAAATGTTATATAAAATATAAATCCATCTTAATGTTTTTGATGAATTGAATCCATGAATGAGGAACATGAAATTAGATGTATTTATTTGAGAAATAATAGATTATTATAATACTTCAAAATAAATAGTCCAAAAAATAATTTTAGGATAACATCCATAAATTACACAACAAACTAAAAAACAAAATTAATGTTAAGAACACGTAATATGATGTTATAACCAAGAAAATGTATGATATTAAGAAATTAATACAAGAAATTTATAAAATTAATGATGAAAAATTTTAAATAGTATGAAATAATGTGAATAAAAAATTATTTTAGTAGATAATGAAAAATAAATTCTCAATAACAGGAGGCCTAAAACTGAGACTAAATTAGCATACTAGGAATCAATTCAATTTATGCCTTCAAAAGAAGATGATAGAATAATGTATATTATCACTCACCTTCCTAAGTGAAGTAATATTTTTAGAAAATTTCCAAATAAGGTTAAAAACTTTTAAGATAATTCAATGTTGATACTATTAAAACCTCAGAATATAATGTATGATCTATAATATATTTTTTATATATTATAAATAAATCCTTTTAAATGGTATATATTTCAATAATTTTTCTTACATGTACAGGTGGATAAAAATGTTAATAATAATACAAAAATGTGAAGGACTAAAAGAGTTTTTTATGTATGATTCCTCAAAACATAATCCAAAAGTGGAGGAAGGTACTCAAAAATAGTATGATTAAAAATTTAGAATTTCTAAACTGAAATAAGTATAAGGAAAAATAAATAGATTTTCCTATAATATATGGGGTTGTAATATATTTGGGAATATTTTATTGTAAGTTTTTTGAATTACAGTAAATGTTAAAGATAAAATTAATCCTATTTTATGGGGGATATTTTTATATAATCTTCTATATTCATTGATTAATAATAGAAATATATGTTGGAATAATATTTTCAAAGTCATTTAATATATATAAGTAATTTGAAAAGTGTTTGGTCATAAAAATGGTGCATTCTCATTTCAACATGTATCAACTATAAGTGGTGAAAAAACACAAGTTTGTGAAGGAATAAAACCAATCCTTTGGAATTATACATCATAAAATTCTAAAACAGAATCCTCAAAATATGTTTTATAATATGAGAGTGACTTCTATTAACTATAAGTTGAATTTAAAATATGTTCAAAGTAGATATAGGAAGTTAGTAATAATTACTACACCTATATGATCGTTTATAGTGAATGAAAATTCCAATAACCCATCAGATAAGTCCAATAAGGTTTATAATGTATCTAAACAATGTATGGTAATGTACCTAGTATATTTAGAGAATCTAAAGAATACGGAAGAAGCACAAGTAAAATATCATGCCAAATGTAAATAAGTTATTACATATAATGATCCAAAATTTCATGGGTGGTTTTTAAGAAATAAAATTACATGTATCATAAGTTTCACCTTTTTTACATAACCTTATGGAGTTATATTTGTTCTTAAAATTTAGGGAATGGATGGATATGTACGTTCTCATAGGGAGAGCACAAGAAGGTGATTTGGTGGTCAAAATTTGGAAATCAAAAATGAAGAAACAAAAATCCTGGATTGATTATAAAATTAGTGTTCTAGAAAATATAATGAAGATATCATCATTAAGGAATATTTTATTATTTTCAAATAGATACATCTACATGAATTTTAGTAGAGTGTCTCCTTGAGAAGGAAACAAGTTATGAAGAATGAAAAAAAGTTCTACAGTAACAATTCCATAAAAATATAAAATTATAGAACATGCATGAATTTGTATCATTAACAAAGGTTTGATGTCTCATATCTCATCTATGGAAACTAATCTAAAATTCTAATATTATGTGGTAATATTTGAATTATTAAATATAATAACATGTGATGTTTGAATAAGATCCATTTCTATTGTAAAACATTACATTAAATGTTTTTAATTTTCTAATATGTGTATTCATGTGGATGTGGGAAATTAATGATGAAGATGAATGATAATTTTTTATCATGATTCGTACTAGTATAGTTTTCCATCCAAAAAATATTTAGATATTACTTGGAGGTAGTTTTTTATGTTGTATCATTTTATATTTTTACTATACTCTTTTATAATGAGCATCTTTGTTGTTTAAATTAAACACTATATATTTTATTTATCATGAAGGTAATTTATATAGACTTATAGTATAATTATTGATAGAATATTTCATAATAATTAAATAATACAATAACACCACTATTCACTTTTTATTTATTTTTAATAATAAGGGTAAATGAAAAATGATTTGTTGATAAGGGAAGCGGAAATAAATTAAAATTTGGAGATAATTAAAATTGAATTCACATATAGAGATATAATTTTAAAAGGGTATTACCAACAAAGAAAAAGGGGGAGACTATTGATACCAATTTGTCTATGTTTTTTTTCTAGTGTTTATGGAGTATTATTGGAGGTTGTTTTCAATATGTTTAATTGGATTTAGAATTAAAGGAGAATATCTTGTATGTAAATTAGAGAACCAATTTATATTATGAAGTAGTTATTTTCATCAATGATATGAGTTAAAATTATCATAAAATGATTTTTTTAGTATTTGATTTTAATATCAAGGGATAATGTTTAATGAACAATCTGTCATCAATATAAAGAAGGATTTTTGTTGTTCGATGAGAATTTGGAATTGTTATTTTTTGAAATGGAAATTGTTTAGGTAGTTTGAAAAATAATGTTCTAACTCTATGATAGATTATATGAGTAGGCAAAGAGTCCCATAGTGAATCCTGACCATGATAAAAGGGGTTATATCAATGAGATATTGAAGAGAGAAAATATAAATAACCTATAATGATTTTCATTGAAGAATGAAGTTAGAGGAGTGCATGTTTCTTATCTTGTAATGTGTGGGTTGACATGAAGCACTAATAGAAGGAACTATAGATAATTGATTTAAATAGTGGTTATTTGGTGGGTATTTATAAAAATATCAATCAAAAACTGAATAGAATTTATATTTAGGATATAGTTTAAATAACATAATAAATAAAATAAAAAAAATGTTATAGGGAAGATAAATTGTTGTTTTCATCATGAATATCATTTCTACCACAGGTTGTTCATCATGTTCCATGGATTAATGCCATTGAATCCATTGTAATTGAATGTTTTGGAATTGGATTACTCGATTATAGCATATTCATGTTTTCATCATCTTATGATGTATGAATACATTTTTGATGAATATGATATGAATTAATTTTTAAAATATGTAGTTGAAATCAATATTCCATAGTGGTTTATAAAAATAAGTAAAATGTCTCATTGGGAACAAAAAATGGCGAGTTAACCTTAAAAACATCTTTTTAAAATGATTTTGGATAGATAGATTCTCATGTAAAAAATATTTGGCAAAGACTTAATTAAGAGGTTACTATAGTCACATGTGAAAGAGGAATGTTTCGTGATGCAAAATATAGAGTACCACACCATAGTAAGTGTTCAGTGGGAATTTCGGTCGAAATTTTTTTATGATGGAAATTGGATGTCCTCTATTGAAAATTTTATGTTCATAGTAGAACATTGAAAGGTAATCATTGTTGTTTTGAAGAATGAAAGAAAAATTATGATTCAAGCCTATAGATTCATATAAAAAACTGACACTCTTATAGATTTTATTTCTGGATTTTTTTACATGACCTTTAATAAAACAAAACATAAAATATAGAGATATAATGTCGTTGGGTGATTAGAAACAAAATAAAATAACAAAACAAATGTTACATAATATTTATTTAAATTTTCATTATATTCTTGTTAAATCTCAATTATAATCTTTTATATTGTAGGTTATCCTGTGGAAATTTATAAGGGAAAAGGATGAGTTATAAATATTGGTAAGGGAATAATCAGAGTAAGGAATAATGGAAGGTAGTACATATAAGGCAAAACATATATAATGATAAAATAAAACAAAATTAGCCAATATACTCGATGAATTAATGGAATATAGATTGTGATAACATCAGTTGAAAACATCATACATGTTTGGGAACAACATAAAAAATGAAATCATTAAAATATGTCAAAGAACAATTCCAATACGACATGACATAGTGTCTTAGTCTAACTATCTATGAACCATACACAAACAAAAAATAGTGTTTCTGTAGCGCCACCATTTATCAGTGCTGAAAAAAGATCTGATAAAGGGGTGACTTTATCAGCGCTTTTTTAGCACTATAAAAGGGGTCCCCTTTATGAGTGCTTGTTTTAGTAGCAATGATAAAGGGGGGGCATTATCATCAATTTTTTCCTAGCTCTGATAAAGAATATATTTCAAAAAAAATTAATTTCATAAAAAATAATATATTGATATATAAGTATATTTATTTTGATATAAATATAATAAATTTTTTTTAAATATGTTTTACATTGATTTGATATGTGGTAGACGCAAAACAGACACTAGGAGAAACAATTATAGCTGATTGGAGGTATTAAGAACTTTTTAGCACCTTAAATAATATAAGAAGGTGTTACAGTGGTCACTATAGTGTAGGTATAGTAGTAGTATTCCATTTGATATGTGGTTGGCAAAAAATGGACACCCAAAGAAAAAGTTATGGAAAAACAGACACCCTGGGCCAAACTTATGAACATCCGGTGGGATTTTGGGCCTTTTTGGCCTTGAAGAACGTGAGGAGGGGTTCTAGTGGTCACCAGAGTGTGTATATTTTCACAAGTTTGTGTATTATATGTGGTAGAGAAAAAACGGCCACCCGGAGAAGAAGTTATTTTCATTTGAAATATAGCAACCCTCTTAGCGCCTAAAAACCTAAAAAACTCGCAACTCACTAAAATGAGCATAACTTTTGTGCCAAGTGTTTGTTTTATCATGACCACCAGTAAAATAGAATCTTGTGAGATGACTGAGGACAATTATCAATTGAAATCGTGAAAAGATCAAAGAAACGTAATAGATATCAGTTATAAAACACCAAAAAAACACTAACTTCAAGTAGCCATAACATTCTCTACGGGTGTCTGTTTGAGCTCTAACACATATCAAATCGAAGGTAGAAAAATCATATATGTATATTATTGACCTAAGCACATTTCTAGTCAATTTTGGGACCTTAAAACCTCAAAACCCCATCAAAAGGCCTCCAAAACATCGTTTCTGTGTCAGGTGCCCTGTCAAATTTTTCTTAAAATGGAAGTAACTCTCAATGGTTGTGTATGTTTGGACTTATCCACTTGTTATATCATAGTTCATTACATGAGATTTGGTTTGACTGGTCACTGGGCTGAAACAGACACCCAGATCATAAGTTATTCCCGTTTTAGTGACTCTGCAGTTTGTTAGGTTTCTCAAGCCCCTATTTCTAGGACTTTTGTATTGTCTACAATTTTTTCAAACAGATGTAACTTATGATATACCTACACATTAAGCCTATACAACATATCAAATCATATATCATTTAATGATATTTTATTTTATTGGTCACTGAGTTGGAATAGACTCTCGAATCAGAAGTTTTCTTTGTTGTCCTTAGTATAGGTTTTATTTGACTTTCTTACTATATTTACGAATTTTGAGGGTTTCTCCATTTTTTACCCATATAATGTTTATGTATATATATATATATATTTTTGTGTGTCTTTCTATTGACAAAATGAAATATATTATCTATTAATATAAATATATATATAAATATATAGATATATTAATAAATGAATAGAAAAACAATATGATGGAGTGGTAAAGTATTAGGGTGCGCAGGAAACAGGTCCTGAGTTCGAATCCAGGGGGAGGCTGGTTGCACGCATGGGTGGAATAACAGTTAGCACTGTTAAAGGGGTAGGGGTGCTATTAAAGGGTGCAAGTGAGGGTGGTGGCTAGGGGGCGTGCAATGTGGTGGTTAGGGCACTATTAAAGGGGGGTGGGGGCATTGTTGAAGCTTCCCTAAATTGCAAAAAATATATTTTTTAATGATTTTTAATCTTTTATCAGATCTTTTTTTAGTTTCGATAAAAAACCCCTTTTATCCGCGCTGTTTTTAGTGCTGATAAAAGAGGCCTTTATCAGCGCTTTTTTGGAGAGCTGAAAAAGGTGACCCCCCCCCCTCTTTTCCTCGATTAACAATGTTTTTTAGTGCTGTTAATGCCCTTTTCTAGCATTGATAAAGGTCATATTTGTAGTAGCGATACATGGAATATCATGAGATAAAAATATTACCTAATGCACGAGGGGTTATAATTATGGGACCACTAAACATAATAAACAAACCCATATCAAAATTTCTAATTAATTGTTAAATAATTCCTTATACATAATCTTATGAAAAAAATGAAAAGAAAATAGCATACATAATATTATCTTATAGTATAATAGATGGGAATATCTTAACGATTCCCATGAATGAAGGGATTAAGAATTACTTAACATTCATAAATTAATAATTGATATAATTTCATGAAAACTATGTTCATGTGGAGTGAATAAATAAAAGAGTGTAAATTAGTCTTGGAAATGAACCATTTAATCAGGGTTTTAAGAGAAGGGGTAAATAATATTTTAAGAGGGTTGAAGCATAATAATTTATATAAAAGAAGAAATGAACTCAAATTTTTTTCCATAATAAAATATATGTTTTTAGAAACCAACAAATTGTAAAAATCATTTGATGGATTGTTATATAAAAGGGATAAAAATAATACTTATTCCCTTTGAAATGAGTTTTCTAAAAAGAATAAAATATGAAGGGAAGTTGTGGAACACATATTATAAAAAAGGATAAATAATATTAGGTATATATGTATGGAATATATTTATATAAAATAAGTCTATTAAATAATAATGGGATAAAATGAAAGAGGAAATGATAAATAATATATAACCCAAAAGTATATAAGGTTGTTTAGAAGATCATGTACCTTGGGCCCTTGACTCATTTGGTGATCACAATTTTCCCATTGGAATAATAAAATAAATTTAATAATTACATGATTCATAACCTTTTATTGTAATTTTTTTTAAATTTCATTTGTTTTTATATGTTTATCATTGAATATGTATTTTTTTACATCAGGCACTTTTAGTTTATTGGATGAATTCTGCAAAAACACTTCAATGAGCTGATCATGGTTCAATGTGTTTTCAAAGAGTTACAAAAACGACAAGAAACTTGTAGAGTTGTTGATTCTTCATCATTCCATTAGTATAATAATATAAAAATTTAATAGATAACACAAACTACATCAAAATTTCAAAATGTTTCAAAATTAAAACAAAATTATATTTAAAATTAGCTCGAATATTTCGTATTAATATAATTGATATAATACTCCCATTATATTTCACTAGTAATTAATAGTATCATTGACAATATATTTTTTCATAGAATCATATTAAAAAAAATATAGAAAAGGAATTGAGATAAAATTAATTATTTTATTCACGGAGTTTGTTAATTTACCATAATATGAACAACACATACATTTTAGAATAAAGAGAGATAATGTTAGATATTTTATTTTATAGTGAGATAGTAATAATTAAATATATTACCCATATTAAATTTATAATGCCAATGTTGATGGAATAAATATAAAGGAGATAGAAGATGAAAATAATTTAATGTCTTGGGATCAGAATGTTACATCTTACATTAGATGTTCGCATTTAGCCTATTTCTAACGACTATGTAGCCTGTAATTCTAGTAAGACAAAAAATCCTTGGATATAGGAAACATATTTGATGAGTGATTTGGCTTGATAGTACTCAAGGTAATGAAACTATACTGTGAAGAGTATATGGGTGGGGAATGATGGTATTTATAACGGGAGGATAAGGGTGTTTTTGAATGTTATATAAATATGTTGTTTTTTCTCAAGCGTACAAATAATAATGATTCTTATGACTTTATAAAATAATTAATGAATGTTAGGCCAAAATAATGGTTTCTAACATCAAACCTTATGAAACTAATCATGTATTTAACTTATAATATATAATATTATTTTTTTTATATTAATATTCACTTAAAATTCATATTTTTTTATAAAAAACGAAACATTCACCCTAATACCATTTCAAAAAGTTTATTTCCAAAATGAAATCAATTTTAACAAAACATGTTTCTAAATAAGAGAAAATATATATATTTAATAATTTACCTTTTTATCGAAATAATCAATATCTAAGACATATTCAAATTTCAATAATATTTAAAAATCACATTTGATTTAACAAATTTATATTTTATTACAGGAAATTAATAAGTTATTTATAAAAAAATTAATCAAATAAGTTTTATTTTAATTTTTTAATCACAAAAATATATTTTAATAACAATAAGAAATAAACATTTTACAAAAAATACAATTATGCTTTCCTTGTTTCAAGAAATTAATTTATCATAATTAAAACTTTTATTTCACTATATTATGATATAAATAAATTTTATTATTTTCAAAATATTATTTTACTATTCCATTGGTTAGTTTATAGATCCTAAATATCATATTTCTATTACAATGAGAAAATAATGACCAGTTAATGATTATAGACTAATGTTCACATTTCCCTTTACACCCTCTATATATACCACCATTCTCATACATAATCATTCACTACTAAATTACAATGTTTCTTACACATCCCTTCATAAATTCAATCATATTATTGGCTCTTCTCATTATTTTGATAGGATTTATGGTTGGAGTGATCTTTATGGGATAATTCATACGCATAGTGTTTGACATAGAATGTTCACTATTATTTAGTTTTTATATCTTTATATTGTTCATACATTTAATGTAAAATATTTTTTCATAATGTGAATTTTTCCTTTGAAATGAAATATTATTTATATGTGATATTATTATAAATAAAACTGAAATAGTCATTATGAGGTATGAGTTCATTTACATATATAAAATTAAATTATTTTTTGTCTCATTCTTCCCCCAAAAAAACTTCCACCTTAAAATTTTCAATATACATACTGAGGTGAAAATAGATGATTTTACTTTAGTTTGATTAACTATTTTGGATCCCAAGTTTCTTATTCAAAAATATATTTACACAAATATACATTAATATATTGATTTATCTTGATTCATTGAATATTAGATCTATGGTTTGCAATCTTATCCAACTACTCTATATTAGAAAGATCATTCTCCTAAAACATCATATGATGATTTTATATCAACCCAATAATTTCATACATGGATATCACATATTTTTTAACGAATATTCAACACATTACAAAATTACATGACAAATAACTGTTAGTTTTTTATCTTCAGAAACATTGAACACTATCTTATTTAATTTTATGAATGATATTTGATTTCCCTCTCAATAATATTCCCCTTTCTTACCCTTGAAAAACACATCCTAATGAATCCTTTCATCATAACCTGGGGAAAGGAAACATAAAAAAGGTTGTGACCCTATTCTTAGTAGTGGTAAAAAAGGGAGATACATAATCATAACATGATCATAATGGTATGAGAATATGATCATAACATTTTGAAACCATACCCTATATATCAAACGTCATAATATAGAGTCATGGATCAAAGATTAAAATTTCATAAAATATAAATCATAAGGTAAACAAAGAACATGTTCCCTATGAGAATAACAATAGCATAAGACATAGAATTTGTGGCATACACATAATAATAAAGAATATTATGTCAAAGATACCCACCTAGATTTTCATAACATGTTAGGATTAGGCTAAACACTCATGTACCTACATTGGGATGGGGTTGACCAATCGTGAAACTTCATTTTTAGGCTTTTCTTGACCACCCATGTACCCTCATATTTGGGTTTGGATTGACCATTTGTGTACCCTCTATTTTGGGCTTGAGATATAAACATGTGTACCCCCATCTCTAGTCCTAGTCTAAACATGCATGTACCCTTTGAGTTTATATAGCATTGTCATTACCCAATGTATTAGAGAACTATCATGGAACACCCATTATATAATATATAAAGAGATCACAAGGCACTATATAGGCCTTTTTATCATATAAGCTCTAATGGGATTACCTTAGGTAATCTGGTCCACCCCATCATATATGTTGTAACAGTCTTACCTAATACTATTTGGAATTCCCCATCATGTATTCTATGTATAATAACTAAACATGAATAAAGTACAAAGAGATTGTGTATTAGTATAAAAGATCATAAAATCAAAGAAAACATTGATTATGGAAAACTAAATGATCTGAGGAAATTTTCTAATAAAAAAGGCACATAAACCAGATGAAAGAGGAATTGTAATGAAAAACGTTTCCCCCTATAACACTACCAAAATCCGAAATCATCCAACGTTTACCTTATTTTATGTTTTCCACCCCTTCCTCAAAGACCACCCTGACCTCTCGGGTTCCAAACTCTCTTCCATTATTTAGTTTATTTCCCCATTTCATCTGAATCATCATCTTCCTCATCATTAGACTCATTGTCACCAGTTTAAAGGGAAATACAAAATTCTTCTTGAAACAAATATTTTCTACAAGATCAATTAAAAATTTTAATCAATGAGAGGCCTTCCTTGGCACGAGCACCTACTGCATCCACGAGATCCGTCTATTAAAACTTGTACTTTCTAGAAGGTGATCACTATTAATCATCACTAGAAGACACATTGATACTAGGATTTACCTTCATAATAGCTTCTCTACATGGTAGATTAATTGGGACCGATTAGTCCTTCCGAGTGACTAACAAAAATCCCTAATTGTCCACTATAATATTTTTACCTTTGATAGATTTAAGTTGACCAATTTGAGGAGATACAGTCTAATATATAGCCACTTTGAAAATTTCTCTCTCCTATATCATTTATTCATCAACCTCTTCTTGGAATACATTTTCATAGTCTGAACAATCTGCACTTCTCACAACAAGATCACTTCTATTCTTCTCAGAGAGGATATAAATATCTTGATCCTCCACTTCATATGCCTCATTTTATAACTCAACCATGAATTCATATTTTTTTAAATAATCCATTCACATTCACCATTAACAACTGGATTAATGCTTCTAACTACATCACCAATGTTGGCAGAAGCAATTCAGTATAATCCCCCTACTACATTAGCAGTTAATGAAATGGGTATATTGTAGATCAAATTAATATCATCCATATTCCCTATCCTGTAACTATTTGATGAAGAAATTTCCAAAAGAAAATAAATATCAGAATTATATTTCTAAAAAAAAGTCCATATTTGTTGCAATTGGAGTAGCACAGATTCTTCCTGCAAAAAAATTCCAAATTCCCATTGTAAAAGCACTAGAAACAAAAACCAGGCCAATTCTTGAACTCAATTGAAAGCTCCAACTTTCTATTAGTAGTAATAAATACAGTAGTATCAACCAGGTTTTCATAGATATAAAACTCTATAAAAATCCTAGAAGAGTTCCTATATTGGGAAACTTTAGTTTTATGGTCAAACATGATGGGACCACCGACAAAATAAGTGATTTCCCATAGCAGTTTTATGTGCAATAAGAACCAATGACAATTATGGATCCATACCTGAGTAATTGAGTTCTTAATCAATATAGTATTGGTCAAAGAGTCCCAATATTGGATCCTTAGTATACATGGTTTATGGGAGATGAATCTCAAACCCCATGCATGTGATTTGAGTTTATCTGAAGGAATGAAGATATGGAAAAAAACTTTTCCAATTGCTGTAATACTCTATCCACTATAACCCAAGATCTATATGGGATGATTTCACATCTCCTTAACTTTACATGTATTCCCAATACCTTGTAGATTCAAATGGTCCAGAATCAAGTATTTTCACTCTACAATCTTCTCTTATATTATCTTCTATTCTTTATCAATAACAACAAAAGATCCATTTTTGTAATTTTGGAAGAAGAAAGAGAGATCCTTGAATCTGTGAAGAACCTATTATTCTTCACCTTTGTTGAAATGGACTCATACCCAATATCTGGATCTCCAAAAATGGTTGTTTCACTAGGAACATGTGAAAAGGAAGAATGCGGAAGATCTACATCAGAAGCAACCATCTCAAAGATCATAAAAGTAGTCATTAGTTTTTTAACCTGATTAATCAATAAAAAATAAATGGGTTTCATGTTAATCACACAGAAAAATGATGAACTAGTGAAAACCAATTGTGATTCATAAAAATATCATTGGAACATTATTAACCAGTGGAAAAGAAATGGGGTCTATAAAAAACATACCATCAAAACATAATAATTTCATAGAAATAATATGAATGGTACCCTTGAATCATATCTGCAGTAATACATAGTTAACACCAACAGATGCCATATTATATGGAAAATAATTTTTAGAGAAACATTTAAAATATTTATTGAGGACAATATCCTTTCATCTTTGAAAGTACTTTTTAAAATGTAAACAATTTTGAAAAACATTTTTATTTAATATAACATTGAAAAATTATAATGGAATATTTGATCATAATTTAAAACACTTATTAAAAATATTTTTTTATTATATTTAATTGATAATAATATAAATATAATGTTTAAGAAAAATTATAACATATTTTGAAAACATGGTTTTAGAATAAAATTAATTTTTGACTCAAAAGATAAATAAGGTTAGATTTTCATAAAAACATTCAATTATAATGGACCTATTGTTTTTTAAATAATATTCACCTTATGATTTAAATTAAATGACTTATTATATAGTATCATTATAGAAAAAAACATTCAATTATCTGGTTTTATTATATCCAATTAGATTTAAAAGATATTTAAACAACATTATCATTGATAATATATCTGTTGAATAGTGATCACATGATTAGTATAAATATAGGACTTTAACAAATCCAATTGACACAAACAAAGGAAGTGATGAACTCAACCAGTAAGATTGTACCCTATGAATCCCATTTATCAGAACTCATGTAGAAGATAAGATCTCTAGTATTTTCTTTGAACAATCCCAATCTGAGATCTAATAACTCTAGAATGAGAGAAACCATTTATGGTAGAAGTTCAAGATCATTGAGATCACGACCCAAACCATGTACCTCGAATGACCACATAAAAGTCTCACCATTACACACCTTACCCTTAAAAAAATTTCTCATATATTAATAGGATATGTATCAATATCATAATAATATGAATACGCATATTGTATTTTCTATAGAATAATATTTATATTTTCTTCTTACTTTTAATTAATAAATGGTCTTGATTTTTATATAAAATAAAATAAATTGTATTTTTAATTGGAATTTGATTTAAATGAAGACTTTTATTTTTATTTATTAATTGATTTGTTAAATAAATAATAATTTAATAAACTATATTATTAAATAATATTTATTAAATATAAATTATCAAAAACATTTATGAAGTTAAATGTAATTTTCACAGTTGTTTGAAAACTGTTATTGTCAAAAAAACTTTGTATTTCTTAGTAAATATCAATTATTATATTAAAATTTAAAATATAAAAATTAATAAAATTATTTGTATAAAAATAATTATAATTTTGGAATAAATTTTTTTAAATTATCCAATTGTTAATTTTTAATAATTTTTCGATATAGCCGAATTTTTGATTAAAAATTAAAAACTATATAAATATACAGTCTGTATTATGACAAAATAATAACCCCAAAGTGGTTTAATAAATAATATAAATGTTATCCTAGAACAAATGTATTTTTTACATTTAAAATATTTTGATTTTATGTTAATTTTATTCATTTTGTAAATCCATTTTGATTCCTACAAACCCATTAAAATATTTTTTTGTTATAAAATCAATTATTTAAGAGTAGGACTCACCTCCACTTCACCAATGGTATTATATTATTATGTCCAACCCTTTGACATATAGAATAATGAAAACCAATTCCATTTTTAAGAAATAATGGAAAACCATGGTAAGGAATGTGGTTTTGGTTATTTTATTTTATATAGTCCAAAAACAATGTTTGAGAAATGATTAACAATTCCACATTCATTTCCTATATAAACCCACCCAAGATCCCATTTATATTAACTCTAAATCATTGGAACACATACTTACTCCTTCCAACCCTCTATACAGTCCATTCATGGAATCCCCATGCGCTCAAGAAGACCCTTCCATGAATTTGGAGTCACACACTCAATCAAGGGATCCACTCATTCTCCTCTTTATTAAACTTTGTTTATTATATTATGCCTTCTATTTCCAATTCATAATGTATGGAGATGTATTTAAATGTCCATAATACTTCAAATTTATTGTCTAAATGATGGGAGTCCCCTTTATCTCTCATCAACCAATTTTATGAATTTTTATGTGATGTCGTTATGCTACCAAAATTTTACCACGATTTTACTTACCAAAAAAATTGTGTAGTGAATACCATACCCATTTCATGTGAAGGTTTTTAATTTATATTCAATTATACTTATTTTAATTGGTATTTACATGTATTTATAAAAAAAATATTTTATATTGGAATAAAATATGATGGTGAATGAATCCATGTTGTATAATCTATGTGGCACACTTAAGAATGATAATGAAATGGAATTGATGAGTGATCCTAGAATTATATAGTGCTCCAATGAATTGTGTATGTTTAGTCTCATAAGATTTCATATTCGGACATTGTGGTAAATTTTCCATCATGGTGTCATTTCATTTATCCATAACCTATGTTTATGATTCAGTGTTTTATGTTGTTTCCATATTTCTCATGATTCCTTTATGTTATTGTGCTATATCATTCCACATAGTTCATGTTATCAATTCTTACTACCTTTATTCCCCTTTAATATGGATGTTTCTTAACATGTATTATATATTTCATGTTATTCCTTTTTTATTCTCTTACTGAGATTTATAGATCACCCCTTATGTATATCCCTGGGTTTTCCCATGCAGTTTTAAGTATAAGAATGTTAATGATGTTTTTAGTAGAGATGATGCTTTCCTATTTTAAGTTGTTATGTAATGTTCCTAATTCACAAAGATAGTAGACATATTGAAATTTTGGGTTATATTATGTGTATTATTATATAATAAATCATGAATTAATGTGTAATAAAGAGAAGGGTTATCATACACAATGTTATTAGTAACCATGTGCCTGCCCGGAACGATTTCTAATTACCGTGAAGTAGGCCTTTTTCTCCAAAAAGTTGGATTTTGGGATCCAAAAAAGCCACGAACAACACTGATACCTTCACTACCTCAAAGGGAATTAAAATTAGTCTGTAATTAAGTATTTAAAAAAAGTTTGTGGAAGATAAATATTATGTACCATAAGAATAAACTAGGTTCTTACAAATTTCCCACCTTAAAGGAATTCGTCCTCAAATTTCCCTCTCACAGGTGGTCAAGATTGTCTAATAATTACTCAAGACATTATGCACGAACATCAAATTTCCACTCCTAGGTCTTTTCCTGAAAATGAATGTACTTCTATATAACCCATACTAGAGGAACTGACCGACCATAGATAACATTCGTGTTACAATCCACAGTATGAATAATATTCTCATCAAAGGATGCATCTACCTATTACTCAACCTCCTCTGGTTAAAATATATGAGAGAAGTTGAAATGATAGGATCATAGCTGAGATACATGGAAGACATCATCCATGGATCAGAACCCTTGAGGTTACTAAAAAAGATATGATAACAGTCTGGATCTCTCTAGAATCACGAACAACCAGATATAACACGGTGAAATTACACCATGCCTCCAGATTTTTTTTCCCAGCCTTGGTGAAACACATAAGATAACCTAATCCCTATCCTTGAACTCTAGAGTTTGTTTACAGTGATCATATTATGATTTATTTCAAGACTATTAAGTATACATCCATTTAGGAATCATTTTAACATCCTCTACAATCTATTGTACGCGATGAGGTCCAAACATATAAGCCTCCACTACCTCTTTCCCACAAAGGGGGGATCAACATGTCCTATTATACAAATCTTCATAATGATCCATCTGATTAGTATCATAAAAGTTATTTTTGTAGGAAAATTCAACAAGGGTTATGTGCGTCTCCCAAGAGCCCCCATAATTTGGGACTACTGCTCGCATCATGTCCTCAAGAAACTGTATCATGAAATCTAGAAGACTATCTTTCTAACAGTGGTATGTTGTGATCAGATTCACCTATCTAGCCCATGATCATAGAAACTTATTCTATAATTGAGAATTAAACCATGCATCCCTATTAAAAATGATAGTATGTGGTCCCACTTTATGTCATACTATCTCACAGATATACAACCTCCCAATATCATCAACTGAGATGGTATCCTTGATATTCTAGAAATGATAAAACTTTTTGATCCTGTCAAAAAAAAATGGAATCATTACTCCATTTTACCTTGGTAACCAAGTCACAAAATCAATCACAATGTCAACCCATTTCTACTAATGGATGGGTAACAGTTAAAAATTATGAATGTTCACTTGTGTTCTTCCTTCAACTGTGGATAGAAGTAACACCTCATGATGAAAATAGAAACATATATTTTCATACTCATGAACAAATATTGGTGATGTAAATCATGATACATATTGGTGACAAAAAGGATCACTACCCAAGAAGAATCATGAAAGTCTCACATCATCTTCTCATGCATGTATGTTGAAACCCATGCACGATAATGTAAACAATGAAAATCATCCTTGACTATGGTTCAACAAGGAAGAGGGTACTCACCTAACATAATATCCTATAGAACTATGCCCTCATAATCTAATAGATTCCTCATTCTCACTATATACAGAAGGTAGAGTTTACAACTAAGGATGATAGAAAAGTATGGCCCTGACATTCTTGCAGCTCCAAGTTCTTCTCAAAGAAGAAACCATAAGATGACACTCGATAATGGAAATCTACACTTCTTGCATCTGAGTCCTCTTTCTTAGTGCATTAGCCACTGCATTTCCCTTCCCAAGAATATAGGGAAGCTCGAAGTTGAAAGATTGTTTGTATTCAACCCATCTTTGCTACTTGAAATTCATATCACACTGTGTAAATATGTACTTCATGATTTTATTTCCTGTGAACACCACAAAATTCTCTATAAGGTATTAATGTTTCCAAAATATAAATTCATACACTACTTCAGAAAACATGAGATCATGTGTTAGCTAGTTCCTCTATTGTGGCCACAACAGCTGAGATTCGTACACTATGACTCCATCTCCCTGCATAAGAACTGCTTTTATACTGATACCTGATGAATCACAGTAAATATCGTAACTTCTGTTTGGATATTGAAAAAACAATATTGATGCTGAATTAAATTTCTAATTAAACTCTTGAAATGTTTAATCACATCAATCTGACAGTAAAAACATCACACCCTTATTAGTAAAGCCTAAGAATGGTGTTTCTAGGTGTGACATGTCCTGTATAAAGTTACTATAATATATATACATCCCCAAAAAACTATATATATTGAATATATTCGTGATATTCTCCTAGGAACTATATATCTAAGCTTCTCTCAGTCAACCGATACTCATATATATGAATTATTGTGACACAAGAAGTGAATCTAATCCATAGAGAAGTGGAACTTTTTGAGCTATGCTTATAATTGATGCTCTTTATGTGTATCCAATATGATCTCAAGATTTTTTCATGTCCATGTTGATTTTGAGAATACACAGAGATATCATCGATGAATACCACAACAATCAAATCTAGATAAGGATGGAAACTTAGTTCATCTGTTTCATTAAGACTGATAGCACGATTGTGAGACCGAATGACATAAGCAAATACTAAAATAGATCATACCTACTATGAAAGGTTTTGTGAGGTATGTCTTATGAAATAACATTCACCTGATGATTACGAGATCATTGATCAATTTTTGAGAAGACCTGATCTCCTCAAATCTGGTCGAAGAGATCATCTATTCATAGTAGAGGATACCGGTTCTTAACTACTACCTAGTTCAATTTATGGAAATCCACAAATAGCTTATGGGTACCATCCACCTTTTTCTAAAAATGGACCCGAGAACCCCATTGATAAGTATTGGGTTGGACAAACCCTATTGACTCTAAATCCTCTAGCTTCCTCTTGAGCTATTTTATCTCAGTAGTAGCTATCTTGTAAGGAGTAATGGATAGCGGTACAACTCCTGGTAGTAGATTAATAGGGAAATATACCTCTATATCTGGAGGTAATCATGAAAATTCATCTAGGAAAACATCCCTAAAATGATTAAACACTAGATAAACATCTTATTAATGTGAGCTGTAATGTCCCATTTCTGGGTGCAGCCTAAAGGTGCCCTGAACCCGGTTGTTCACATAACCTCAAGCACATTTTCCAAAATACCAGAGGCTTCCAACTAGTAGTAACGTCCAATGTAAGACATTGGAAAAACTATTCCTTCATTGGCAGAGTATGCATAGAATAATACAAATATAAAACAACAGCGGACACTATAATACTATAAAACAAAAGTAAATAGTTGAGGAATGGTAGTAATAAAACAACTAGACCACATATATATAAATGATGCAGGTCAAATGTGTCTAGAAAAGTATACAAACAAGTCAAATTTCTGGAAATATAATACTAAACAAAAGTACAAGAAATTAGTAACTCCAACAGTAGCGCAAGCCTCAGCATGGTCCCATTCTCTCCAGATCCAACAGCAATCAAGAACCTAATTAAGAAGGGTGATTTCCCATGTCTATACCTACAACTATATAATCTGTTTGGGTCCAAATCAACACCCAAATAGGGTGTGAGATGAATCCCAGTAAGCAACCACCAAAAGATCTATGCCTAACTGTCAATGAATATATATAGTAGGTAATATGAAGAAATGAAGTAATAAACTAGGAAGTACTCAAAAGTAAACAATCATATAGTTTTCAATTACCTGTATTTACATTTGTTATTCAATCCATCAAATCATATAAACATTGGATATATCATAAGCTATATATCACTCGTTTAATAGTAACGTAATAGATGTCTCATAATACCACCTATCAATCATGTAATACCAGGTCCAAGATTGTTCTTTGTCTTGGAAGACTCATCACAATCCTTAAATCATTTATAAGAAACACTTAGGAAGAGTTCTCATAGTCTGACCCCTATGGTTCAGTATATCATTAATTCAATATAAAATGACCCTCTAGAAATCTCACATGGTCTAACCCATTTGGTCCCACTTAGAACTAATCATTTACAAATGACAACCTAGGTAGCTCTCACAGTCAATTCCCCCTTAGTCTTCATGGAAACAATAAATTATAATGTCCACTTGGTAGCTCTCATAGTCAAGGCCATGGGGTCCAACATTCATTTAATAACAGCCCTCTAGGTAGTAGTCATGGTCTAACCCCTTTGATCTATGACCACCCAATAGATCTGACAGTCAATACGTCTGGGTTAACATAAAAATAATTATACATAAATAACCCTATTTCATGAAGCTATCATAATCAATTCCCCATTTCCAAACATTTACAATGAAAATCACATGCATCTCAGATAATCAATAAGTCCATCCTAACCACAAAAGTCATGGAAAACAAGGCAATCCTAACAGACATTCTAAACCAAACAACCATAATCAATCTTACATGGGAAACAAACCCATAATCAAGGTATTTAACCTTAAACATAAACAATAACCCTTAATCAGTCAATGAAACCATAAAAGGTATTAAACATGGTTAAATTCCAAAACCCACAATACCCTAAACATGGGTATTCATCACTTTAGCATATATAATCCAATGACAATCAAATAAATACTCTAACCACTTACCATGATGTCGTATGATCAACACTCCTGAATGTTGGCCCTTGAATCGGCCTAAAACGATGTAGATATAAAAATAATAATAAAATGATCAACCATGAAATACCCACAAGAGACGCAAAAATTGGGATGAAGGCTATTGGGTATGAAATAAATCATTAGTGGGAATCCAACACACCTAGAGGCGGCTCAATCGGTGCTCGGATGGAGAAATGGGAGGAGCTCTAAGTTATTCTATCATTCGTCACTCTCCTACATGAACTGAGGGCAGAAGAAGTGTTTTTTTGGAGATGAGATGTGACCCTACTCCAACTAATCAATTAAAAATAAAAGTACATGGCATGTTCATTTAATTTAAACATCATGTACTAGCCTCAACAAACCCCAAATTTAGGTGGTCTTCCATGTCACCAACATGGCCATGTACTCGGCCATTACATGGTCAGTACACAACTACACGTGGAAACTGGGTACACAATGTGTAATCAAAGGTACAAGGTGTGTAATAAGAACATTTCTGATTTTTTCATTTTTTCTAAAAAACCCCCAAAATAAAAATCCATATCAAAAATGATGACTTGGGTTCCTACAAACTTCTCCCATTAAAGAAATTCGTCCCCAATTTCCCTTCCAAGGGTAGAAAAGATGGAAATTCAGACAAATTTTTCCATTGTGATCGTACGTCGGCATCCCTCTCCCAAGTCTCAAACTATACTTGCATATGCTGCCATAGTACCCGTACCAGAGGAACAGACCGGCCATAGAGAGCCTTCGTGATGTGATCCAAAATCCGAATCAGGAGCTCCTCGAAGGATGCATCTACCACAAAATAAATCTCATTTGGTTGAAAAACATGATTTGAGTCTGAAAAGTAATTTCATAGATGAGAAACTTGGAAGATTTCCTACATATCCTCGTACCTCTGAGGTAACTGCAACTGATCGGAAACCGACCCGACTCTCTATAAAACCTCAAGTGGACAAACATATCTCAATGAAAGCTTCATCTATCTCCTAATCATCTGGTTTCCCAACATCATTCTAACATGTAAGAAAACCCGATCTCTGACCTTGAACTCTACAGGTCATCTATGTCTACCAACACAATATTTCTAGGGAGATTGTGTAGTAGCCATCCTCTTCTGAATCAACTCCACCAATTCAATGGTCTCCTGGACAAGATGAGGTCCCATCATAATTACCACTCCTACCTCCGGCCAACATAGGTCTGATCAGGATGGCATACCATACAAGGCCTCATAAGGTTTCATCTGAATCATCACCTGAAAACTATTATTGTAGAAAAACTCCACTAGGGGTATGTGTCTCTACTAAGAGGCCCCGAAATCTAGGACACATGCTCATATCATGTCCTCCAAATCCTGAATTGTGTGCTCCGACTTTCCATCTATCTGGGGATGGTAAGCCGTACATAGAAGCATCATTGTACCCAAAGCCCTATGTAGTCCCTACCAGACATGAGAAGTAAACCAGTCATCCCTATCTTAAACGATAGAGTGCAGAACCCCATGAAAGTTTATAATATCTTGGATGTACAACCTTATAAGCTCATTAATACTAAAGGTTTCCTTGATTGGAAGGAAATGTGAAACCTTTGTGAGTCTGTCAACAACAACCCAAACTGCATCATTCCATTGAGGTGACCTCGGTAAACCCATCACAAAATCCATCATAACATCATTCCACATCCACTCGAGAATGGGTAACTATTGTAAAAGCCCTATCAGTCACCGATGCTCTGCCTTCACCTGCTAACAGTCGGAACATCTCATGAAAAGACCAGCTATATCCCAATTCATACCTGGCCACCAATAATGATGGTGTAGATCTCGATACATCTGAATGAAACAAGGATGATCATCCCATTATGAGGTATCAAAATATCACAAAATCTCATCACATATGTATGTTGACACCCATACACACGCATGATAACCCAAAACCTCATCCTATGCTACCGTCCAGCTAAGAGTAGGGGAATCTCTTGACACACTCTCCCATAGGACTAGGCCTTCAAAATTTGATAGCTTCCTCCTTTTTAATCGATCTAGTAGAGTAAAGGTAATAGCTATTGAAGAAAGAAACTCTTTCCCATGTATGTTTTGCACCTCCAATTTCATCTCAGAGAACAGATCCATAAGCTGCCACCCCCTATGGGCCTCATGAACTGCCTATATCTGATTCCTCCTGCACAACGCATCAGCCACTGTGTTGCCTTTTCCAGGTGTGTAGGCAATCTCAAAGTCAAAATACTGATGGTACTCAACCCTACTTCATTGTCTCAAATTCAAATCATGCTGAGTGAATATATAATTGAGGTTTTTGTGGTCAGTGTATACCAAAAAATGATCTCCCAAAATATAATGTCTCCAACAGCACAAATCATGAACAAATACAACTAACTTGAGATCGTGAATTAGGTAATTCCTCTCTTGTGGCCTCAACTACCGAGACCCATACGCAAAAACACATTCCCTTGACATAAGAACTGCTCCCAGCCTGATACCTGATGCATCATAGTAAATGTTGTAACTCTTACTTGGCTCTAGTAAAATCGGTATCGGTGCTGAAGTAAATCTCCCTTTCTTCTCCTGAAAAGATGAATCGCATGAATCTGTCCACAAGTACTTTTCACCCTTCTTATTCAGGCCGGTTAGTGGCACTACTATGTGTGAATGTCCTATACAAAGTGCTTGTAGTAACCAGGTAGCCCTATAAAATTCTATAGATCAAAGAAGTTCTTCTCTTGCTCCTAGGAAACTACCCATCTCACTTTATCAGGGTCTACTAATACTCTTATCTCTAACATAACATGACCCAAGATGTGAATTTGGTCCATCCAAAAGTGGAATTTTGAGATTTTATCATATAGTTGATTCTCTCTAAGTGTACTCAATACGATCTAAAGATGGGTGGCATGTTCGTGTCGAGTGAAATAGTACACCAAGATATCTTCCATGAAAACTACCACAAAAGAATCCAAGTAAGTATGAAACACTCAGTTCATTAGTGCCATAAATACTATTGGTGTGTTAATGAGACTTAACGGTATAACCAAATACTCATAGAGACCATACCTTCTCCAAAACGATGTAAGATATACATCTGATGGTCTAATGCACAACTGATGATAACTGGATCTCATGTAAATCTTCAAGAACACTCAGGATCCTCTAAGATGATCAAATTGATCATCAATCATTAGCAAGGGATATTAGTTCTTGACTATCAACTAGTTCAGATTCCGATAATCCACAGAAAATCTAAGGGTGTCGTCGGCCTTCTTTGAAAAAAAGATAGGAGAACCCCAAGGAGAAGTACTGAGTCAGATGAATCCCTTTACCTGAAACTCCTCTAACTTCTTATTGAGATCTTATAACTCTGGTGTAGCCATCCTATATAGAGGAATGGACATCGGTGCCCTGCTAGTACACGATCAATATTGAAATCTACCTCTTACTACAGAGGTAAACCAGAAATGTTTTCTAGAAATATATCCCTGAAAAGATCCAAAACTGGAAAAAGTTCCATCTTTGAAGTACCTTGGTCATCCATATATAAATAATAAATATAGGCTGTAATTCCTCGCATCCCATGATTCTTGGGTCCATCTCTACCCGCCTGAACATCTCATTCGCCACTGTGTAGAAAAGACCCACCATATGGTGAGGTGAAACTAACCCTATGACGGTAGTAGTCAACAAAGAGATGAAAAGAGACTAACCATTCCATTTAGAGAATGACATTGAAGCCTTTAATATCTAAGATGTAGATTTCCTATAATAAGTGACACCAACCAACCTCAAGAGGGAACTCCTTACACTGAAGTACACCAGACATCATAATCCCCAACAGAGTGTCTACTAACATTACATCCTCAGAAGTAAATATGCATAGAACAAGGATCTCCACAATGGAAATAGATATAAAACTATCAGAATCCCCTGTATCAAAAAGTGTAGAAGCTAGAATTGAGGAAACTAGAATCATTCCTCTAACCATAGAGGGTTTGGGATCCTGCACATGCTGGTTCTGCTCGACTACAAAAGTCTGATCTACAGAATAGCCCTGTGACCCTGCCTGACTACCCTGATCTGATCCACCCTACTATTACTGAAAACCTGTAACCTAACCACCACATCCATGACCTCGACCTCCACCTCCACCTGAACGTCTTAGAGAACTCTAGTTCCCTGAATGAGGAGAAACTAGTGGTCCTCCTTCTGAACACGGTGTCATAAAATAACCCCTATCACTCGTTGTTGGTGAGAACACATGAAAAAACACTGAAGGCGACCCATCTTACGGCACGACCAGTTCTCAACTGGGTCCTTCGGGTAATGTGGTATTGTATGCCCACTCTTCCCACACTAGTAGCATACTACCTAGCTACTTAAAGAAATATCGCATGAAAGATCCCTACAACACTTCATGCTATCTTTCAATGGAGGAACAACCCAAGGTGCAGAGCCTCCCTATCTCACAGCTCCCAACTCCCTCATATTACGTTAAGTAATCATCTCTTGGTTCACTCTTTTCATCATCGAAGTCATCCGGAAAACATTCACATGTGATCAGATGCCATACCTGAGTCCATCCTCAAATCTCCAATCCATAGATAACTCATCACCTCCAAGAATTGGTGCGAAGCACTGAAGCACTGTAAAATGGGATGATTAATCCATCATTAAAAGATAACCCTACTCAAAATTCATGAACACTCGGGCCCGATCGGCCCTTAACATCTTGGGGTAGAAGTAATCATAGAAGAACCTCTTAAACTCTTCCCAAACTATATATTGATGATGTCTTGTCCGTGAGATTACATCATACCATCTCTTGGTGGAATCATGTACCATTTACGTCACAAGATTCACCCTCCTCTACAGAGGCATCTCAAGATGATCAAGGATAGAAATCATGGCCTCTGACCATGACTCTGCAGCCTGTGGTCCTCCATCCCTATAAAATGTTAGAGGAAGCTGCTGCTGAAACACCCGCGTCAGCTCTACCATAGACGAAGAAAGATGTAGTGGTCCACGAAAGATCTGTAACATCCTAAAAAATCTTTAACCAAACTCTGTATCAATACCTACTTCCGGTATAACAGTTGGTTCCAAGATAGGAATGACATGAGGATCTACTGGTAGTCCCTAATCTACCATTTCCAGTGTCTGATCATCACCCTAAACCTGACATACAACCGGATAACATCTTGGCAGCATGAATCTATAAGTTCAAGAACACACCTCATTTCACAATTATCGAGGACTGAAACATTGAAGTCCAATAACTAAATAGGATAAAAACAATAAAATTTTACAAAACAAGGTTAAGCGATGTGTATAAACTCTAAATGGAATGTTACTTTATGATTTTAAAATGGTGTGTACATCTGCCAAACCTAGGTGTGTAACACCTCATATACATGGAATGTTTATCTTAAGACATGGCATGTACTTTAATTTTCCCTCCTTCCTAGGTTATTCTACACTGATAGAACTACACAGTTCTCTCCAAGGTAACCCTTCATGGTGTGTTCACCCTAGACACGGAGTGTACTAGTTATGTCCCAACCACCAGTTTCATTGGTCACATGGTCAGATACACAGTTGATAATTACATGACGTGTATAAGCTAGACACGGCATGTACAACCTATGTTTCATCCACCCATGTCATTAGTCGCACAGTTGGATACACGGTCAATCACCACACAACGTGTACAATCTAGACACGACATATACCATCCAAACATTTATCAACCCCTTGTCTCTTCTCACACAGTCGGTCACATGTTTAAAGACTACACAGTGTTTACATATGGTACACGGTGTGTATTTAAGAAAATTTGTTTCTTCCAAAATAGAAGAACACATGGTGAGTGTTCAAAATACCAGACGCCGTGTTGTCTTGTTTTCTAAACAGTAAGCCTCTAAAACTTCTCCAGAACCCATGAAAACATAAAATTTTTTCCAAGGCATGAAACATTATGACCCATGAGAGCCCATACTCCCTTTAAATAAATGTTTCACATCCTTATTCATATCATATCATAAAATATTTCAATTAATGTTCAAACATGATTCACAAAATTCTTGTCCAAGAGGGCTCGTAATACCTCAGGGACCAAAGTCTGGCATCCATATAAAAGAAACATTACATATATCAATACCCTATCAAAAATAGCAGGTATTCTACCATGATATCTATCACAACTGTATGTACATGTAGCATAACATCTATCACAATAGCATGCAATTAGTAATGCACCCTAAATGGCATGACAAGAATGGATGACATGTGATCTATAACAAGTGCTTATATGATTCATGATATGGAATGCCCTCATATCATAGGGTTGTAATAGAAATAAAACCACAATTATATAAATCATAACATCACAAAATAAATGAGTCACCCAATGGTGAAATCAAATCAACTATAAAAATTTCAAAAACTGAAAAAATTTGAATGTTCGAGGTAAATTTGATATTCCCTATACACGTGTTAGCTACATCTGAGAATATATTATTTCTGGTGGCCTACTAGTTATTAACCCCATCTAGAGGCTCCAAATTGTAAGAAAAAGAAGAAAAGAAACATCTCTGATACCACTTTGTAACTTCTCAGTTCCAGGTGCAGCCCAAAGGTGCCGCAAACACGGTTGGTCACATAACATCATGCGCATTTCCCCAAATTCCTAAGGCTACCAACTAGTAGTGAGGGAAAAGGTAAGAGAATGGGGAAACTATACCTTCATTGGAAGAGTATGCATAGAATAATATAAATGTAAAACAATGGAAAAAATGTAACACCATACAAAAAAAGTAAAAAACAGAAGACTGATAGTAACAAAACAATTGGGTCACCTATATATAAATGATGCATGCCATATGTGTCTTGGGAAGAATACAAAAAAGTCACAATTCTGGAAATACAATAATAAACATAATTATATAAAATAAATAACTCCACCAGCATCACAAGCCTCATCTTGGTCCCATGCTCTCCAGCACCAACAACAATCAAGAACCTAATGAAGAAGGGTGCTTTCCCTTATCTATATCTACAACCATAAAATCTTTTTGGGTCCTAAGAATGACCCAAATAGGGTGTGAGATGAATACTAGTAGGAAACCTCCAAAAGATATATTCCTAACTATTATTGAATATGTATAGCAGGTAATATGCAGAAATGAAGTAATAAACTATGAACTACTCAAAAGTAAAAAGTCATATAGTTTTCAATTACATTCATTTACTTTTGTTATTCAATATATTGAATCATATAAACATTGAGATCTATCCTAATCTCTGTATCCCCTATCTAATAGTAACAAAATAAATGTCGCATAAGACCACCTAACTATCAAGTAAGACTGAGTCGAAGCTTTTCCTTCGGCTTGATAGACTCATCACAATAATTCAATCATTTATAAGAAACACTCTATGAAAGTTCTCATAGTATGAACCCTATGGTTCAATATACCATCAATTAAATAAATAATAACCCCTTGAATGCTTGCACAGTATAAACCCTTTGGTCCCATATAGCACTAATCATTGACAAACAACTACTTGGGCAGCTCTCATAGTCAATAACCCTTTGGATTTTATAGCATTAATAATTTATAATATCCACCTGAAAGCTCTCATAGTCAAATTCCCTAGGGTCCAACATTCATTTAATAGTGACCCTATGGGTATCTCTCAGGGTTTAACCCCTCTGGTCTAAGACCAACCGACAACTCTCACAGTCAATACCTCTAGGTCAACAGAAAAAAAATTATATATAAATGACCCTACCTCTAGAAGCACTCACAGTCAATTCCCACATAATAATTTAGAATGTGAATCACATGCATATCATATAATTTTTAACTCCATCCTAATCACTCAAGGCATGGAAAAAAATTAAATCCTAATAGTCATTAAATACCAAAATTCCATAATCAATCTATCATGGGAAACACACCCATAATCTAGGTATTAAACCTTAAGAATAAAACAATACCCTTAATCAATCATGAAAACCCTATTAGGCATTAAACATGGTTAAATTTCAAAACATGCAATACCCTAAACATGGGTATTCTTCACTTTAGAAAATATAATCCAAGGACAATCAATGAAAGGCACAAACCACCTACCTTGAGGTTGTATGATCAATAATCGTGAATGTCAGACCTAGAATCGGACGAGAACGACGTAGATCTTTAAAAAGGGTAAAAATCATCAACCTTGAAATAGCCATGAGAGAGTAGAAATCCGGAATAATGGTTCTAGGGAAATATAGAAATCACCAGTGGGAATCTAGCACACCTTGCACCTTCTCAATCAGATATCGGATGAAGAATTAGGAGGATTTATATGTTCTTTGGCTGTTTGTCCCTCTCCTACATAAACTGAGGGGGTGAAGAAGTGTTTTATAGAGATGAGACGTGACCCCACTCCGACTCATCAAATAAAATAAAAATTACCTGACATGTTAATTTAATGTACACACTACGTAATATCCTTAATCGAACCCTACTTTAGATGGTCTGCTAGGTCACCTTCACAGACATGTACTCGGCCATTACACGGCCAGTACATAGTTACACATGACAACCAGGTACACGACATGTACTCAAATGTACGCGGTGTGTACTTGGAAAATTTAAAAATTCATTATGCTTCCAAAAAAACCTGAAATAAACATCCATTCATCAAATGGATATTTTTTACCTTACATTTTCCCTAATCATCCTAGTATAAACTCTTAATTTGGGATGTCATCCTCCATAGACCATGATGTTCGGGTCCAGTTTGTGTTCCCTAGAAATCCCATTCAACCTTGTAAATAAACTCTCTACCATCTGGTGATGTGATGGTCACCCTAAAATGATAGAAATAAATGAAATTATGAAAGGGAACCAACCAGTACATCCCAAGAATGATTTCAGAACCCATCATCTAGAGGATATAGAGGTACAATATGAAGTGATGTCCACCAATATCAAGGGGGAAGTCCCAACACTAACGTACACCCACCTTTATAATTCCCAATGAAGTATAAAGTGTCATAATTCGATTAAAACACTAATATCTAAGACCAAGGAACCACAAAATCAGAATAGATATAAATATATGAGAATAACCTATATCAAAAAGAGCAGAAACTAAAGTAGAGACCCCTAGAATAGTATATCTCATAGTAGCTGGTCTACGATTATTGTCCTGAGGATTCAATTTCCCTGTGTATATCTAGCCCAATATATATCCCTTTGATAAAACCTGGATACCCTAAGAATATCCACTCTTCTATAAATGAATGTCTGGTGTCTTTCTACCATGGATACGAACACCGACTGAACCAGATCAGCCAGTTGTACCCCAAATTGCTACATAAAAAAAAGCTAATTTCCCCACTCCTCCACGTAGAGTCGGTGTAGGACCTATCTCACTAGATACTGTAGAAAGGTTATAAATAAGTTCAATTGATGACCCATCATTCCATATGATCGACAGACGACATGTCATCTCAAGTGCTAAGGTGTCATATGTATTTGTCTACCACACTCATGGCACCTTGCCTGTATATGTGAATATGTTCGCATGATATTGATGTCACCATGATGAATCTCCAGATGATGATTCCTACTACCATTCTATTTAGTGCTGGATATAGGTGTTGAACTACCCTGGATCACACCCCCAGTATCTATCAGGTTATGCTCTATGATAAGCACTTGATTCACTATTCTAGCAATGGTATTCAGTCAAAAGACATTCACATGTGATCTGATTTCATGCCTAATAACATCCTCGAATATCCTAACTTTAAATAACGCATAACCCATCAGAATAGGTGTGAAATTATAGAGCTCTATAAAATGGGCCAAATAATCCATGATTGATAATGATCCCTTCTCCAATTTCAGGAACTATGAGGCTCTATCAACCCTCAACATATTGGGATAGAAGTAATCATAGAATTACATATGAAAATACCTCCAATCCAGATCCTGATAACAGTCCGTTTGAGTAATAACATCCCACCATCTCTTGGAATAATCATGCATCATATGTTTAGTGTGATTTACCCTCCTCTCACTAGGTGTCTTGCGATAGTCGAAGATAGATAGCATGAAATCTATCCATGACTTCGAATCAAGTAGTCCTCCATCCCTATAAAACATGGGTAGATGCTGCTACTAGAACTCACATTTCAACTATGCCACAGTTAGGGATGGTTATGGTGCTCCCTGAACTGTCTGCATGAAACACATAAAGCCTTCACAGAACTGTGCCATAGCACCTATATCTGATACAACTACTGGTTCCATAGCTGAAAATAAAGGTAGATCCACCAATATCCCATATCCCACCACTTCCATAAGATTATATCCTCTACCATAATAGCATATGACTAGAGGATGTCTCAGTGGAATGCCTATACAAAATTTAAATTCACTCTTCAGATCAAGTATGGTGTCAATGTTTGCAGATAAAAGTATAATTATTGAATCAGGATAGGTAAAATCATTCATATATAAAAACATGCCCCTATTCCTACTCCTTGAGTCAGCTATGGTGGTTGTATAGTTCAAGTTAAAATAATAGATACTGTATACTTCCCACTACTAAGGCTAGGTATGGATCAATTATATTCTATAAAGAAATTTAGTTTTCATTTTATTGAATTTTATTTAAATTATATCACTATTAATTTTAAATTATTGAACCAAATGGTTAACTAAATTCTTATAAATAAAGTCCCATACTCTTTATAAACCAAAATATGACATGCACCTAATCAACACTATAACACGATCTAGTCCATGAGTCTCTTTGTCTATAAATCAACGTCCTCCCATTGGATGATTAGGGTGTACTCTATAGCTTAATTAGGAAAATACTATTCAGGTTAAAACATGAACTCTATTTACCAACCATGTTTTATCAATCCCTTACACACAATATCTATCACACAATAGGTATATCTCTACCACAACACGTATCAAAACAATATACAATCAAATAATGCATCCTATAAACCATGTCATAATGCCTAACATGTGAATTATTATTAGTGCATAATTGAGACATAGGATGGAATAACCTCATTTTATTGGGTTGAAACAAAATAGAACTGATAATCATATCAATGATAAAATCAAAATTTAATTGTATCACCCAAAGGTGGAATAAAATTTAATGTAATAATTAAAATCCCAAAAACATAAATTTCCCTTCGAGGAAATTCATATTTTTATTATAGGTGGGTTAGCTATGACCAGAAAGATCTCATTACCAAATCCATATAGCATCCTATACCTTGTTATTATCTGCAAATAGTAATTAAAACTATAAAAAATCTATGATTCCAATTTGTAATGTCTTGAACTTGGATCCCATTAAAAGGTTCCTTGAGCTCAGTTAGACATGTGGTCTCAATGACATGTCCTTAAATGCAAGAGGCTACCGAATAGAAGTGAGGGCCTATGGTGTGTCCATGGGGACACTACGCCCTCATTAATAGAGTGTAACACAATGGAATATAATAATATATTAGTATCAGAAGTAGTAAATTAATCAGACAATAGAAAACATCCAAGTCATATATAAATAATCAATACTATAAGGAATCACATGTATAAAATTATGATCATGCACGTCATGTCATGTGTCTACAAAGTATCCAAAACATATATCTATACAACTATACACTACATTTAACAAAATACCAAAACGCCAAATTTTATTCAACTATCATCATGAGCCTTACCTGGGTCATATGATCATATGCTTCTAAGAAGACTCAGAAACTCATAGCAAGGTTGATTCCCTTGTCTATTATTGTAATCATATAATATTTCTAGGTTCCCAAAGGTGCCCAAAAAGGGTGTGAGATACAATCCTAGTAGGAAACCACCCAAAGTTCATGTGCCATCTAGTCAGTGAATATATAATAATAATAGTGTACAGGCGGTAATACAATATTTGAAGAAAGTATTTAATGAAAAAAACCCATGAAGGTTTGGGTTTCTATGGAAACCCATCCTATTCTACCTGCATTTACCTCAACCAAAATGTCTCTAATTAAAATTCAATAATATCTCAATTTATGATCAATATCATTTACTCAATAAATATCATTTAATATTAAAGTCTTGAGACTTATCACATTGCCCAGGTTCCCCTGTGAATGATATGTGATTAAAGGATCCCTAACCAGGACATCTGTAAGGTATAATTCATTGACTTAATCCAATATTTTTATTTTTATTGGAATAAAATTCATATAAATCATCTCATTAATTATTCAATTAAGAACATGAGCCCTTCCTTAGCATTCCATATTTGGGATCTTGGTATTTTTCTATGTATAACATTAACCAATATCTTTACAAGCTTGTCCAAGGTATTTCTAAGTTAAATCATAGTATTACTATAAGTGTGATATAAAATCAAATCCATTCAAGTCCATCCTTTATGGTCCATTGAGGGAGCCCAAGTGTCACGCATGGTATATAGGATCCAATGCCCTCTATGTCCATCCTTGGAAATCCATTAAGTGGTCAAGTATCAATCAGGCGTATAATAGTATGCCCCCATGAGTCTATCCTTAGAAATAGGTGTAAGGAGTCCAAGTGTGACTTAGACATAAGAAAAATATAAGCTAAATGAGTCCTTCCATGGAGTTCATATATGAAACCATGAGTCACCCAAGGTATATAAAAATATTCATTCAATATCATTTAATTAATTCTTGATTAACACCCTTATCCTTTTTCTATTTAACCACACCTCAAAAGGTGTCTAAAGGAATGGGATAATCTTATAAGGCTTAGCCTCTAAAATATCTCACATGGGTATATCAATATAGGGGGAAATTCATCCTTAACTATAATTCTATAGAATGACATGAGGGTCCTGGTCATTCAATTTCCTTCCTTTAAGCAAAATCAATTACAATTTACAACTCATTATTTAAATCTCAAGCCAATGGTTAAACACCATGCCTAAAAAGGTATTCAATTTCATAAGCCACCCATGACAGTCTATTAATTAATAAAAACACCCAAGGGGTGGTTAAAATTCATGTTTCTTAACCTTTATTCAATTATCAAGGGGTATCATTAATTACATAGGTAATACATATCAATTTAAATAAAGGATTAAAATATATTACCACAAAGTCACTCCAATTATTTGGAACATGAGAAAAAAACAAATATAAACACTAAAAATTTAAAGGAAAAGAATGATTCCACCTACTATAGGTTCATAGTGGAGTTCTCATATTGTATCATCTCCTGATTCAACTCATATCCTATGAAAAATGAAGAACAAATGAGGAAACTAAAAACAAAGAAAATTAGATTTCACCGAAATAGTGAATCAAATACCAAGAATAATTATGAACATCATAAAATTAATTGAGATCTTATCGATACGAATCTAATGCTTCTAACATATCATGATTCAGATGTCGACTGATGAAGTTATCTCAATTCCTATATTAGGCATCTAGGAGAATCTCCAAAACCCATGGTTTTCCAAAGTAAATGAAGGTAGCAAAATTTGGTTGAAATAAGATATTAAATGAGGGAAAATGGAAAATTAACCAAAATCCTAGTGTCGCATGGTTTAGCTACATGGTGGACCAAACCATGTTCCCACTACTATAAGGAGGGATAACTCACATGGTTTATGTGCATGAGTAGACAAACCGTTCGAAAACTCTGTATCGGCCCACTGTTAAAAATATGCAAATATACTCAAAAGTTAATGCACCACCAATTAAATAGTTTATTAAATCATCCAAGCTACTAATTATCTTTGATTAGGTCTCTCATAGTTTGTATTAACCACAAGCCTACCCTACACAGTTTCTACTAACATTGAGACATGTCATTTTCTCACTAAAAGTTGGGTTCTATGTTCTAAACTAGCCCTAAAAGACCTCATACCTCCAAGACCTAAAAAGTAATTCAAATTAGGTTATAATTAATAATTTAAATTAAATATTTATGGAATTAAAATATTCCACACTATAATAAAGAACTAGATTATTACACATATTTTTATTAAATTCATTATATTAGACTTTTTTAGAAATCCATTTTATTCATCAAAAACATTTTATCTTCAAAAAAATGATCATTATTTTTAAATGTATAAATAATATATTTAATTTATGGAACATTTTAAAATTGTATTTAATGAAATGATTTTTTTTTAAATTAGTAAATCAGAATTTTCCTATGGTGATGGTTTGATAATTTTATATAAAGATTTATTTTCCAATGGATAGTAAAAACTATTAATTTTTATTAAAAAATTTAATTTATTTGCAATGTAAAATTATGATGTTGACTTCTTATAAATTTTAATTAGTACATTTTTCATTAGAATAATCTAATTATGTTCTTTAAAATTGATTTTATACCAAAATTTAGTATAAAAATTATTATATGTTAAAATGGATTTTTTTTTTAAAATTTGTTCTCATTGCATTTTGGTGGGTTAATTTTAAATTAATTTATACATATTTTCTATTTTCAATTAAGAAAAGTTTATTCATTATTATTAATTATATGGTCTTAATAATGTAAATAATTCCATTTTATTTTCGGATAAAATGAATAGTAAACTTAGTATTTTTTTTATTACCACGGTTAAGAGTAAATCAGGTAATTATGGGTAAAAATAATTTTATATAGTCTATGAAATTACCCTCATACTTGTCCCAATTTTATTGTAGGATTAATTTAGACTCAAATCCTTCATGGGTTGAATTTATGACCTCATGTATTTACATGGTTGAAATTAATCCCCTTATAGTATATTATTTTAAGAAAAGTCAAACCTGTCACACTATTGTTTTTCATAGGTATAACATTTTTAAATTATGAAAATCTAGAAACTATTTTTTATGATAAATATTATTTTTAAATTTAAATATTATTATCTTAATCATGATAGTTTATTATGAATTATTAGGAAGGAAATAATTACCTTAAAGTCTTGCACAATGATGATGCATTATTTATTAAGTTAATTTAAAACTCAAATAAATGCTACTAAAAATATCAAAATAATTAAAATATGAGATATTCAAGGTGTTAGAATAATTATTTAGATATTTATGGAATGTATAGGATTTAATAAAATAGTTTGAGTTAATTTTACTCTTTTTTTATGTTTATATTGTCATAATAATGAACAATAATAAATTTTAAAATAATGATATTACATGAATATAATATTTTATTAAATTAATTGAAAATCATAAAATGTTAAATAATGTGAATGTGGATATGATATGGTCTTAAATGTCATTCCCAATGAATTTAATGGATATTTTTAATTGTTTGGCTCAAGAATAGTTGCATAATATTTTAATATTTTTAGAAAATTTTAATGTGACAATCGCCTCAATTATAAATTGAAACTCGTTACTACACATTATTTCACCACCACGAGCATTAAACCACAACCATAATCATAAAAATTATATTCTATACTTCCCTAGAAACATTTAATAGGTTTTGGTATCACCAAAATACCAATTCACAGTTCATTAAGGGGTCCTTCAAGGAGGATACATTCAAGAGGTAATTTCCTTAAACCACCTCTGTTAATTTCTTTTCTTCTTCAATCTTATCCTCAACGTATTAAGCCATAAAATAATAATAAATACAGTATAATTTATATTTTATAATATTATATTTCTAATTTAATATATTATATCTATCCTTTTCTTTCATATCAACTAATTCAATGAAAAAAAACCATTGTCTAAATTCTGGCAGATATCCAACTCTATGGATAATGATTTTTATTACATTACCACCATAAAGGATTGTTATAAATATAATATTATGTTTAAATAATATTTTATTAATAATATTATAACTTATTATATATTATGGAAATCACATATATACATGATATCAAATAAAGTTAAATAATGTTTTGATTGTCATAAAAACAACCAAAATAAACTAAACTTGTATCATTAATGTTTTATAAAACGAATGAACCTCGTGTTAGAAAGAAAAATGATATATGGAAAAATTTAAACCTCAAGAAGTTCATTACTACCGTATAATATCACTTATGTATTACTATTTCCATTTTATATGAACATTCATAAATATACATAATTAAACCAACCATCAAATTGTCAAACGAACTCTCCTAGAATAGCGAAATCGGTCTTTTTTTATAAGCAGCACGAATTATTAATGAAAAAGATCAGTAGAAGTAAATTTGAAAATCCATGAATGGAAATTTTCCAGCCAGAGCTGGTTGGTATCGAATGGGCCTGAGGCTGCAAGCTGATGGGCTGCATTGTTTCCTTCCCTTTTGGTAAAGGAGAAGGTGCATAATGAAAAGCATTGCAAAAAGAGAAAGAATTCTCCTGATGATGATGCCAAATGATTGGAGTCTGCCATCATTGTGGTTAATATCATTGATTACGGTAAGGTAGTCATAATCAATAATGATATCACCCCATCCACATTCCAAGGCGATCATCATACCGGAAAGTTATTGAGAAAATTATATAGTATGTTATGTGCAGTTGAAAAACACATTCATACAAAAATTTAGGTACTTTACCTAAAACAATTTATTTAATGTATCTTTTTAAAAAATTAAAAAAGAATGTTTTTATGTTATACAGAATGTGTGTAAATTATTTCATTCATAAGGAAAAAATTTTTTAACCCGCCTTTAATATATTACTTGGTTAATTTTAGATAAAATATTTTCCATTGTATGTTCATAGTATTCCTTTCAAACAAGTGTTTTTCTTGAAGGAATGCATTTATGATGCAAGTATTCATGTTTAATGATTATTTTATGGTTCATGGGAATTTTTTATAATGATGGGTGGTTACATTATAAACCAAATATGGGTGGTCCTGTGATATCCATCCAATTCATGAGGTATGTTTGATGTTGTCTATAATTTTTATTCCAAGTGTAAGTGCAATGGTTACTTCCAAGTATAACGATGAGGGTTATTTTATAGTTTTAATGAGGGTTAAAATCATATAGTAGTTTTTAGGGTTACATAATACATATGTATCATAATAAAATGATGGCCCAAGGTACGTAAATTTTTTATTTATTCTTTCTATGTTTTATGGAAATTTAATGTTTTCACAACGTAAGTTATTGGGAAAATTATATATTACTTTTAAGGGAGAGAAGTATATCATTTTTAAAATTACATAATTTATTTATAAGAATTCTTGGAATAATTGGTTTTCACTTATTTTTATTTCCCTTTCAGATATGTGTTTTCTTATTCCATGTTTTGAAATGTTTTGACAGTGTTTAAGGGAGAATAAGAAAAATGATGAGGTCATGAAGAAAATTGTGAAGATTTATCATGAAAAGAAATCATGTTTTATATTTATGTATTTTATTTTATGTAAAACATGTATACTGTTTAAAAGATTAAAAATTTATTGTATGAGTTTAATTTTTATGATTTTTTCTTATTTTTATAAAACACTAAAACTAAAATATATTTGGGAATGAAATAATGTGAATTCAATTCTAAAGTCACTATAATATGTAATGTTTAAGGAATGGTACTAATACTAAATCACCTCACGTGGATCCAAAACTGATTAATAATGGAGGTGAGGGATTAATGTTTCTATTGGAACCTCCACCACACAAATGAAACACATTTTTTATCATGTTATTCCTTAGTCTTTAGGTTTACTTAATTTTACCTTTATTGTTTTCAAATATAACTTGTTTCTTTTTATTCACCTTGGTAATTTATCATTTAATAATATATTTAAATAGAGAAATATTAGATAATTTAGTCTCAATTATTCTAAATATTATTCCTAATTTATTAATGAAAATACAAATTTCTATGTAATATTAGTTTTAATATAAACGTATGTATTTCCCAATACCCTTTTTGAACCTTAATCACATTAATTGATAATAAATGTTTTCAAAAATAATTTTGGTAAAAAATTAAGTTGAAATTACTAGATAATATGAATTATTCTTATTTAAAATATTTATTCCTTTTTTCCAAATTAAATTCACATAAGTGGCATATTTTAATTTAACATTAAACCCACTAACGTGACGTGAAAGAAAGATTTTAATGTTAAAATCATTAAAAGTTTACAATGTTTATATATCCAATTTCATTCTAAAATTGATTATAATGACCTAAATTGGATTAATATGTGCATTATTGAACTAATTATTCTTGAAAATAAATTTAAAATATAATTTATCTTTACAGCTAAATTAAATGAAAATGCAGTTTTCAATTAAAAATCATAATTGGCACTATTAATCAAAAATTAAATATTTTCCGAAAATTCCAAAGATTTAATCTAAGATAATTTTTAAATTATGAATAGTAAAATTATGATTATTTTAGAAAAATTATTACCTAAAATTTTCAAATTTTAGTTTTAATATAAGTGCACCATAAAAAGGATGAAAACTCTCGTTTGTAAAATTGGATTTATTATTTTCTCTTATCTAAAAAATAGATATAATAAATGTTAAAATTTTTATTTTACTTCTAGTATATAAATATTATGAAAATCATTAAAGATGTGATTTTTTTAATTTAGTGATATGAAACACAATTCTCTCTATAAAAATACCTTTTCAGAAAAATATTTCCTTTTATTTACAAATGAGTTTTATTTTCATTTCTAATTCATTGGTCATCAAAGAATTCGTTATATTAGAAAATTTAAACCATATTTTCATAATTTATTTAATCTTATTCTTAAACTCCCTTCAAAATACTAGGTTCAAACTATCATATTAAATAATAATATTTTAATAATATGTCACATTTCATTTAAATTCAGTGTTTAATGTAAAGAAATATAATCTTGGTGTATCATGTAAATAAATATAAGTGAAATGTTTCATGTAACATAAGAAAAAAACAATTATTCATGTAACTCAAGATAAACACAGTGTTTCATGTAATGTAAAATACCGAAAAGATTAAATTAGTTTGAAAAAAAAATAAAACAATCTCAGGGTTTTACAGATTTAACAAATGAAATGGATCTAGTTTCTACTTACATTACAAGAATGCATGGAATACGTCGATCACATGAGATAGGTTCTACATGTGTTTTTTTCTATATGAAACATCTCTCATATAATCTATAATTTCATCAATAATAATGTATATAGGGATATTCATTCGATTCTTTCTGATCCTCATGACTCTATTCCAAAGGGATATGAAAAGTAAACATTCATCTCTAATATGAAACTCTATGTCACATAAATGGATATTAGTATTAATATTCTTTTGAATATTTTCTACCCTGATGTATAATGAGTAATATTATCATTCATAGTCATTTATTTAGACAATTTTGGTCCCAAAATATTACAATCTCCAACTTCCTCCCAAATTGATGGAGTTCATAATTTCGTTCCATAGATAGATTTATAAAGAGCCATATGAATGATCATGTCAAATCTATTTATGTATAATATTTAACTAGATAAAGATGTTGATCATGACATCTTTTAATGAAAATATAGAAATATATAATTATATCCTCAATTGTATAGATAGTTCCATTAGAGAGGAAAACAGTTTGGGGATGATATGTCATATTAATGTTCAACTTTATATTAAATGTATATTTTATAATTTTCAAAAACATTGAGTTAAATATTGAATTTTGATTAGAAACAATTTATAGTGGTGGTCCATGTAGAATCTCCATTTCTCTAACACATATCCTTATATGTTTTTCAAGTGAGTAGACCTCTCAAATTCAACTATAGTGAGGAGTATTTATAATATAGTCCACTAAAAACATCTATAAATATTTAATATTTGAAGAATTTGGATGTACCAAGATAAAATTAATTGTGATATTATTCCATTTACATATAGGTATAGGTTATGTTTTCATCATCCCCTTAAAATTTTATGTTTTTACCTTAACTTGTTAACATACCAAGAACATTGATTTATATTAAAAAATCTACATCAATATATAATCCCAAAAATTGTGTTATCAAATATCCCTATACTACAGTCTGATCCATAGGTGGATATATACTGGTGACCTTTGTGCCTCATTAAAAATATCATTATTTATCTCATGTTCTAATGATATGTAGAGTATATTCCCAAATACCACAATTGTTTCTTTATCAATGTTGATATTTGAATATTTATCCTTTATTATATTATCCGCATTCTTTTATTTACCCATTTTATCTCATTGAGCATTGTCAATATTCTATAGGTTGGGTTGTTGAGTAATCACTTGAGTAAGGTGGGATGTGGTTCCTTTATGATTCTCATTCCATATTTTTCAATTATAATAAGGATTAAATGCATCAAAATTACCATCATAGAAAATGCTGTAGAATATTATATACCTAAAATATGTATCAGTTTATTCATATTCCTTGTGTGTTAATATATTTGATGGTCAAAATCCTTGATTAGTAGTAACCACAATTATTGGTGCATAATGATATCTTTTTTTGTGAAAATATACATGAGGATCATATAATCTATATATATGTAAATCTTCACTCCAAAAAGACTATATATGTAAAGAAAATGTTACAATAGCCAATTCCATACCAAGCATTGGATACTTCATGTAATAGATCATCAATTGTCTTGAGGAAAAATAAATCACTTTATAATTTTTCATGAGTACACAACATAAGTCCTTCAATTCATAACTGTAGAAAAAATTTATTTCCCCGCTTATGGGTATTATGAGTACAATTGAATTTATTAACCCCATATTTAAATCCATGAAGTATTATTCATGCTCATTAGTAGAAAAATGATTCAACCCCTTCCATTTTATCATGATTAGTTGTCTATAAAATCCTAATATGTTTCTCAAATATCATCAGTAGTTTCAAGCTACTTTATGGAAATTATGGATCTCTATTATAAATAATGGTCTGGGATATTCAGAAATCATTTTTTTGTGGATCTATATATATAAACTTTCTAGTGATAACATTCAATAGTAATTCTACAAGATCCGTCATAAAACTCACATTTTATGTACTTCTCATAGTACTTCTCCTTTCAAAAAGAATTATGTGTAATATTCCTATTCATCTGAAGACCCCAATTATTTAAGAGTATTTGAGAATATAATCTATATATACTACCAAAAGATTTTAATGTTATATCAGAAGGCTGTTTTTATTATTTTATTAATGATTATAGGACAATTAGTAAGTCCTAATAGAATCCCTATAGAATTATAGTGTTCATACATTGTTCAAAAGAATATCATGGGAATAACCACCCTCTCTGTTTTTAATTGATAATATTATGACTAATTTTTCACTTTAGATATGTACTAAGATATACATAGACAATAAAAAAATTCCACAATTAATAGTAGGCTATATTTTTTCATTATCATAATTTTGTTGAGTTCATGATAATAAATGTAGAGGTGAATTGAACCATCCTTATTCATAACAAAGAGGACTTGTTTCCCTCTTGGTGAAGCAGTTGGGAATATGAAAACCCTCTTCCATATTCTCTTATAACTTCGTCATTAATTATTCTTTTTTAATGGTGGCCATTCTATAAGTAGTCTTTCACATTGTATGAGATTTTGGTATATATGTGATTGATAAATTGGCTCCTTTTTCAAGAGGTAGACTAGAAACTCATTAGGGGATACATCAAAATGGACATGTATTCAAGGATGGTCATCTTATTTCTTTTATACATTTTAGATATATATTCTTCATCATAAGGCTATTATATCCACACTTTAAGAGAATATTCTAAATTTTTTTAATCCCCACTACTTCACTTGTATATAATCAAAGGATTTTTTTTGTTAAATGCGACTTCCATCTCCAAAAAATTGTTGTTGGCTCTATTTAAGGACAACCAATACATTCCTAGTTTAGCATTTAAATCCAGTATAGGGAGTATAAAAAGGTTTTCTAAGAGATTTACACTTAAAATATTTTCGAGGAAGGAGTTATATTCATGGGATTCAATAATTGGACTTGTTTTTATTTTCACTACCTAATCCGCATGTTTTCATTATGGGTGTTGTTTGAATAATCCTACTAAAGATTAGATAAATAAAATAATTCATATAATTATAATAAAATAAAACATTTCATGTTATTGAGTAGATAATAAAAATTACACAAACTATTATATTCTTATTCTAATCATTTAATAAAACTAGATTCTTATTAAGTGTGAGGAGACTCAAATTAAGAAGCATATAAAAGGGAAATTAATAAAACTTTTTATGAATTTACTTTTATTTATAATGTTTAAATTTGTCATAAAGCTATAATATAATTATAATAAAACATATATTTTTTATAAAAAATAAATGAATTATATCTTTATGCAAAAAAAATATATTATATCATGTTTGAAACATTTCTTTAATTATATAATGATATAATAAAATTATATTATTTTCCAAATGTCACATTACTATTAAATTTGTTAGTTTAGTATTGCTAATGGTTATATTACTATTTCAACAGTCATGTAATGATCATGTTTCAATGGTCAAGTACTGGTCAAAACCTATCAATGAAATTTACCTTCACACCACAGATATACACCACCATTCTTATACTTTATTATTCACTACATTTGGTTCAATCGTTTATATACATCCCTTGATAATGTCTATCATATTAATATCTTTTATCTTTCTTTTTTATTGTCTTTATGGGAGAGGTAATCATCATTGTAGTATTTTTTATTATAGATTATACATTATATTATTCATTATTCATAGGTATTTATCTCCCTTTATTGTTCCTAACTGTTAATAAAAATATTATTTCATGATTTTTAATATTCCTCTAAAAGATATTAGTCTTCATATATTCCTCTATTATAAAATATAATAAATTTTTTTTTTCTAAAACATGAGTTGTTTTTTAAATTGTAGATAGAAATTATCAATCATTAAAATGATAATTTTGAATGATTTTTTCTTAGAGATTAAATAGAGAATATCGTGGTGTCAAGATAAAACATTTTTCATTAGGTATTTTTTCTAGAAATGTTTTGAAATATCCATCAAGAAAAAATTGGTGTGTGGAGACGTATATGAAACATAAGGTTTCTAGAACAGTTGTTATCAAGTTATGTATGAGCTACTCAAGGAGGTTTGTATGCATGATTTGTAGATGATTCATATTTATACCAGTCTTCTTATGAATGAAATAATTATGTTATATATATATATATATTTCATTGTATATATAAACTTATTCATTCACCTGGCATGAATGAGTAATCCACATAGTCAATGATATTTATTGAGCCCAATGATACTAAGTGATCAAATGATAAATGAAACAACAATCATGATATGTTTATTGTGATTTGGGTTGTATAATGATGCGGGGTTTAATTTTTAAGAGATTGGTGTCTTAATGAAGGATGAACCCACTCCAAAAAACACATAAAATACATGTATATATATTAATAATATTTTTTAATTTATATAGTATATTGTGGATAAAATATAGTATGATTTTTAAAATTGAAGGATTAAGAGAGGTGCTAGTTTTTTGTATATTTATGAATTTATAATTGTATTTCAGTAGACATGGTTTCGATATATGTCTGATTATGATGTATTATATTGATAGTGTCAAAAAACTGTTACTAGAATTATAAAAGATTTTAATAATAATAAATCAAAGAAATTAAAATCATATGTTTTAACATTTCAGTGAATTATAATGTCAAAAAACAATCATAATTATTATTTTATATACACACATATATCAATATATATTGTCTCTTATTGAATAATAAAATGGTGGTAGACAAAATAAAATTCATAAAATAATCATTTTTTATATATTATATATAACAGAGAAGAAACAAGTCTCTATTTGTTATATATGCCCTAATAGTCAATGAGAAATAGAGGTTTCTATGTAGTCCTATTTTTTTAAAAAAAAATAAAATAATAAGATAATAAGTTTCAAGAAGAAAGAGAGGATGTGCATTCATGTTTGGAAATCCAGAAGTGTAAAGGGAAGTCCATTAAATGAGCATGTTATGAGGGGAATAATTCTTGGTCGTAATGAAGAAATGTAGAACTCATATTTTCTTTGTGATGGTAATTGGTTTGTGTGATCCACCATACATTTATAAGAATAAGGAAAATGAATCATGTGATTATATAAATAACACTTACTATAATTGTACTGCGAAAGTAAGACAAGTGGTTAATGATTTGTGCATTACATCAATAGCCCATATAGTTAAAACATGGTAGTAGAATCTTCAGTTTTTACCCAAATAATATCACCATAAATATGTATGATGCACCTATATAAAGGATTTACAAAACTGATTTGTATGGGATACAAAATCATACACTATTCGGAGACTATCGTGTAAATCTCTCATGATTATTCGAGTATGTCATGTAGTCATGGATAATACATATTATACTAAGGAATAGCCTTCTCAATTTGGATGGGTATACTTGTTTATTTATTCTCCATTTGTGTGTGTGTTTATTTTAGATGTGGTTCATGAAATGATGAAATAAAGAAGAGAGAATAATAGTCTCATTCACATTATCAAGTGACAAATGTAAAAGAAATAAGGGACAAAAAATCTAATGTGATTAAATGTTATCAACACTAATTCACTCTACCTATCTTTGTTGAGTTATTCCCTAGCAATTTACCCCAAAAATTATATATGAAAATATCATCCATACCATCATTAAAATTAGGTCATGGTATTTTTATAAAAACTAAACTAAAATGAGGAAATGGATTCTCTTTTACATAGAACATATATATTATATCTGACTTCTATATGTATGGTTTCTCAGTTTTCAAATAACTTTACATGTTCACTATTTTAAATCCACGTTTATTAATATGCATTTTTTATAAATAAAATGAATCAAACCAATAAAATTTTAACAAAAAACTCTAACATGAAAGTAATAATGTAACATAAATATTTTCCTCAATACTCCATAACCATATACATTATATGAAAATGTTTTCCTATAACCCATTATTGTATAAAATAATGTTTCAACACTCAACATGACACTATATTTTTTTTTAATTCATCTTTACTAAGAGACTATTAATGAATAACAAGTATTTATTACCCACAATTGAATTACAATTAGATACCACAATATTAGGACTAAATTTTATTCGCCTAATCTCACGAGATATTTCACTACATGATAATTTATAACCCTTACATATAAAAAATAAATCATTAATATTATTAAATATAACGGTCAAATAAATTATTTTTAATAAATATATGGGATTCCATGACATTTTTAATCCTGAAAAAATTTTCTATTTTTTTGACTTCTCCATCCTTTTAAAATATACAAAATGATTTATTTTAATTATAATTTTATTATATCACTTGTAAGATTTTTTAATAATACATTAATAACATAAATATAAAATACATTATTACAAAATATCACATAATTTATCTTACATACTTTATGTATTCAACTACAACATTAGAAAGAAATTACAAAGTATAAAATGTTGCATTCCTCTATTCGAGGCTAAAATTAGGTAATATATGTGAACAGGAACTCCCACAGTTATAGAAGTGATGGAAATGTGGATCAATTAGATTATATTTCAGATATTTATTTCTCATTGGTTGAATGTGCCTCTTATAAATAATAATTAAATATATTGAACAATAATACATCCATTATAGGACACAAAATCTTTCATCATGTTTGCAATGGGATAGTTCTTAATTATTATGTAATATTTCATATTTTATATCATTGTTTTAGTGGGATACATCCAATAATAATAATGGGACCCTAATAAAAACATTTGAGGAAATGTGTGGAGTATTATGAAACATACATGTGAAAAACAAATATAAAAATTATATGCCTAATTCACAAGGAATGCTGAGTTTATTTTGTTAAATTTTCATCATATAATTTTTATTCTATCATTAAGATAATATATACCTATATAAGATAAAAAAATTAATATTAGTAACCCATGTATTGTATATTTATTCATGTCATATTATTTTTAAAATCCACTATTGTAAAAATATGTGATAGTTAAGAAATTTTTGTGATTTTAACTTCACTTTTATTCTATTCATTTTTATTAATATTTTACCAGGATAACCATCGATAACATTATAATTTTATAACATATATAAAAAAATTCTCTTTGTATCTATCATCATGTAATACAAATGGTTAACCGACAAATGTTTCATACTAATTATCTTGGGATGAAAATTTTTCTTAATATCCAAGAAAAAAATGTATTGATGTTCTCTTATATGATCCTTCATTTTTCCTTTGATATTAAAAATTACTAAAATTGACAATTCAAATACTGTTTCTTAAAAATTTTATAACTCTTAGAAAATTTCATAAGAGATTTAATGACCAATAATGGAAATAAAATAATATAATTTTATCAACAAATTAATGTGGGATATATTAATGTGTAATGGATATATTTCTCAGAACAATATAATCCATTACAAAAGATTTCCCTGAATATCTTTTGAAATTTTTTTCATGACCTATATTGATAATGTTTCACTTTTTGAACAATATTATCAATATGGAATCAATCATTTTTATATAAATGTACATTTTTATTAAATGATGATTAACCATGAATGTAAAAATCTAATGTTGTTTTAATATTATAGATAGCATATTTTTCAATATATTAGTAAATATAGTTAGCCCTTCATGATCAAACTGGAAAATATTCTCTCAATGGTATAATCATTTATTTTACACATAAGTGCCTAATATATTTAAAATTAATCCTTCCTTGAAGAATTTTATGAATAAACACAATGGTCCACATCTGATTCATATCTATGGTCATGAGTTTTAGATAAACATATTTATCCTTCTAAAGATAATTTATCCTTGAAAAAAAATATCTTCATTAATGTATATGTATTATTCATACACATCTATGGTAGAGGATTATGTTATTAAATGAATATATATAATGTGTTTTATGTTGTATTAGTATATAAATATGGATTAAAACTTATACATGATATCCCAAAATGTTTTATTATTTATCTTAAATGTAAAATAATGATTCTATTTTGAAAAATATTACTATCATAAACCAATTTTTGGTGATGTTCCCTTAAAATTTTGGAAGAATTTATCTTCTATTCAAAACTATATGAGTAATGTTTTTGGTTGATTGAGAAATTTATTTTATAGTTTGGATATTGATTGATTTTTTTGTGATTCTATGTTATTTTAATATGTCTAGATTTTTATTCTTTCCTTCTAAATCATATGAAATATGAAGAAACCACATGACTTTTAGTATAACTAATAAATCTACATTCCAAGAGAAGACTTAATTCGATACCATATGAAATTTAATCAGATTATTTTTTGTTATTTATTATGATAATATTGTATGAATTTAATGAAATCATATAACTTTTTTTAGATCATAATAATTCATCATACAACATTCTGTAAGTGTATTAAATTAGATTCTATCTTTAAGATTCTAGTAATTAGACTCTAGTATAATTAATTTGACATTGAGACACTGTATGACATTGATCCATTATTTTACTTGCTTATATAACTCTATATTATGAGAAAGAATATGAATTATAATGTAATATGGTGTTATTTAGATATTGATCATGTTTCTTCATTGATCATATGAATTTAAAATTCATCTGATAAACTAAAAAGGTTATATTTATAGAACTTTTAATTTTAATGAAAATGGGAGTGAAATTAGATAGTAATCATGAATTTTTATTCATTGATTAAAATTTAAAAACGTTTGGGATTCAAGATGAGTTTATTAAATCGATTCAATATTAATTTAAATGGAAGAAATAGGAATTTCATGTCACAAATTTCTATGTCACGTCATAAAAATATTCAATTAATTATAGGGAATAATTTATATGATTTTTTAATCCTAAAAAAATGGAGGTTTTAGAAAGAGTATTATCCAGAGGCTCATGAACATTTTCAAATAGAATATAACCATGAAAAATATTGGAATAATAATGAGATGTTATTCATTATATCATGTTTAAATATTTTAAATCCTTTTTAATGATTCTATAGGAATGAAAGGTAATGATATTGACCAGTGGATTTTCTTCCCTAAGTCATAATGTTGAATTTCCATTATAATAATGGAAATATTATTTACTAGACTAATTATGAGTATTATTGAAGAAACAACTAACGAACTAAGTTTTCATGAATTTTTAGAGTATCTATTATGATACTGTATCATAGAGTAATATTTTTAGAAGATAATAAACCTTCATATATTTTAAATTTATATATAGCTCGAGAAAAAATAATTTGATTTATATTGATCTTGGAGATTTATATTGAGGAGGAAGAAGATCACCTCATGTGTACATGCTCTCATGCATGAGTGGTTTATTATTTACTATTGATAGGGTGATCAATTCGATGGTGCTACTTTCACATTCATTTGGATATCGAAGTCTTATATATAGAAGATCATATATTTGATGCAAAAGATTTATGAAGCACTATGATGTTCAGATTCATCCAAGAGTAAGGATATATAATCAAAATAAAACAATACCATTGTAAATAATATTTTTTTCATTTTCTTTTACATTGCATTTTTAATGATGTCACTATCCCATAAACTGTACAATGTATTTGATAGATTTTAAAGAGTGATGGATGAAAATTTCCCAACACTAATAATCATTATTATATTATTGAAAATATATGTGTCAGAACTTGATAAATGTTTGGTGGGTACCAAGCTCCCATATTAATACCAAACCTTGTAAAAGATTTATTATTTTGTTTGATTGTTATTATTCTTGTATACATGTGAGGAATAATTATTGAGAGTGGATCATGACTCTAATAGGTAATAGGTGTTTCATTTAATAAATAATATGTTTTCTTTTTGAAAATAAGAAATAATGATTCATCCTACCCTCCCAATGATTTACTAAAAAATATGTGTACTAAAAATGCTATTAGAGTTATAGTCCCACCATGTGATCATAATCTCTTTGAGGTCTGGTAAGGAATATTATAGTTATATGAATACTAGATGAGTTAATTTTTTTTATGAGAACTATTTTCACCATTTGAAGTTTTTAATACCATCTTAACTATTTTTCAAGGTTTGATGGATAATGATATTAGTTTTTTGGGATTTACACCAATTTCTGAAGATGAATCCTTGAAATTTACTAATAAGACAACCCATGAGACTGATTTTACATCTAAAATTTAATATTTTCAACCTTTTTAAAGAATATTTACTCTAAATTTATGGAGTAAAATATATCCCAAGAAATTTCAGATTATATTTTTAATATATTTGGAGTAAATATCCTGATCAAAGAATAAAATTTAAATATTTGGTGGTATATGTTCAAAGATATTACAATAGATTAGGATGAAATTATTGATGACTATTTCACTCGTGTAAATGAAATTTTTAGTCATATATAAGGATTTGAATATAGGTTGGAGTCTTTTAAAATGGTTAAAAAGTTTATGAGAAATGTTTTGGACAGATTCCACCTAATTATTTTTTCCATTTAGGATAAGGAAATTATTCCCTGAATGAGTTTTAAATTACTATAAATGTTTATGAATTGAGAAAATCACCCATAATTATGAATAAGGTAAAATATGAGACGGATTTTAAACACATAAACAAAATAAAAATTATGGAAGATGATGTAGAATCATTGAATAGTCCAAAGGATGATGATGAGGGTTATGAGTGTTTCAAGAAGGCTATGGAATTTATATACAAAATAATGTAACATAGAAAAAAATAAAAACAAAATATTCCACATAAATGATTTAGGTGTGTAGGAAGAATAACATTTGTTTTAAATAGAAATATATTAAATAAAAGTGTGGAGTGTGATGAGGAGGTGGATTAAGAGAATCATCATAGAGTGTCAACAAGAAGATATTTCTAAACAATAAAAAGTCAGATGAATGAATAAAGGGAATATTTAGAAAAAAGAAAAAAAATCATGCTGAGTAATGATTAAGGGGACTAATATTCATCAAGAATTGATTGTAAAAAATATATTTTGGGAGGACATGATAATATTATGGTGCATGTTTAGAAAATTGAAGACAACACTAGATGCATTAAATAATAAGAAGTAAAAAAGAGGTGTGGATTATATAGTGAATATTAATAAAATAAAATTGAGGTATGTCTTGATAAAAATAATCATCTCATGAAATAATTAAGGTAACTAAATAAATATTTTAGTAAGATGATGAAACATTAAAATGATATTTTTAGGGAAACTCATCACATTTGTGAGATTATTCTTCTCAAATTGAATGTGTTTGAGTTAGAATAATATCAATAAGAACTAGATTAAAAGTGATTGATAGAGAATTAGATATTAATCAATATTTACTATGGTTTATTATAACAAAAAATAATATTGGAAAATAAAAAACTGATTCTGAGAGGGGTATTGAAGTAAATGATGAAATATCACAACATCTTAACACCCCTTGTCCATCAACTCATATAAAATACAGAACTGTAATTTCTGAAAGTATACAACCAATTTAATCTAACAATTTTGTAACTAAATAGTATCATAAAGAAGATATGTAATGTGAAATATTTATTATAAGTATACTAAAATTATAGTAGTATAAAATGATGAAAATAGAAAACTTTATTCGCAATATATAAGAATGAATGGTGATTTTTTACCAAGATAGTGAGCATATTTTTAGAGACAAACTCGATAATTTTATGGAAGAAACTATATTATGGGATAATGCTGGTGTAGTTGTTCAAATTATAATAAATCTTATGTTTTTGTAATACACCATTTCCCTCCCCAACAATCAGATAATTAATGGGTGTAGGGGATACTAGGAAAGAAACATGATTAATAACTGGGAAAGTATATAGTACATGAAGACTAATATGTGATAGATTCCAAAAATAGGATTGATTTTATTAAAGATATATATATATATATATAGTAGTTGAATAGGGTGGTTACTATTCATAGGTATGTTTGTCCATTATTCCAGGTCATTAACAGAAAATGACTAAGGAATGGAAGACATAAGAATATGGTAAAGATAAGAACTCACACATTGTAATAGTGTTTTTAAAGATTATAAATGGATAAATACATTGATTCGTTATATTGGATTCTCATAAAACATGATTGGAGATATAAATTCCATAATGAAATTTAAAAATACTATGTTGGTAAAGTATATTTATGAAATTTAATATATTTAATGATAAAATGAATTGGGAGAGAAGAATTAGAGGCTGGAAATTGTAATAAAATGATGGAATTTTGTTTATAGTATCAAACATGATTTGTTAAGTTTTAATTAGTTGAGTGATGATGTGAATGATGTAATTTTATTAAGAAAAGTTTTTCTTGTAATGATAATTAATTATGGGATTGTTATCACATTTGGTGAGAGAACTAGTGGAAATCATTTTATATTTGAAACCTAAGAAATTATTTCTACATATGTTCAAAATATGAAAACAATTCCTAGATAGTTCAGTTAACATTTCCATAGATTCTAGAGAATGATTTCCATGGTTGATTTTTCCAGGGACTTTACTCAACTTATATGTAAAAGGGAATAATTTTTTATGACATGATAAAATGGGAAAAATAGTAAGGGAGTCATTAAAAATTTCAAATTCAAACATCTATGACTCATGGGTTGGTTCAATTAGATTTGTATGGATATATGAGATATAATTCCAATCAATTTGATCTTTGTTTCATGAAATTTAATTATTACTACACAAGAACCAAAATTATGATTTTTATAATGCACAAATATATGTAAGTGTACATACTTAAAATTCTTAAAATAACTTTTTAGAAAGTCTTTGGGATGTGCATTGACAAATTCAGATATGATAATGAGTAGGAACTTACTTATAGAAAACATGAATAATATATTTAAATTCCTTTTATAAAACCCCATTATAATAAATCATACACAACTAAACAAATTAGATTCTTTGAGATAAATAATAAGTTTATTTTTAGATGGAATGAATTATGTTAGTATAATATGCTCTCATAAAATTTTATCGAGTAGAAGTTGTTTTCATAGATATCCATATTCAGAGCATGTGTTTTCTATAACCATATTTGTAACACCCCACAATTTTATGAGATATATTATTTTTAATTTCTTTGATGTCTTCTATTATACACTACACCAATATTAGCTTGTACTATACGCAACACCGTATTATCTTGCAGTATACTCAACACTATTCTTGGCCTTTATTACACATAATTTCATGTTCGTTTTGTGGAAATTATTTTACGCAAAAATAAGTATATAATTCGATTAATATATAAATGAAATATGTTTTGATTATGTTATATGAAACACCAAACAGAGTATTCACTACAGGCATCCCTGACTTGGATTGCATTACATGCAATCATGACCTTCCACGATAGCATGTGTTGTACGCAATACCGAGTTTCACTAAACAATGATATGTTATATAAACTAGCTGTTATGAATAGTAATACCCACTTTTTGAAATTTTTGTAAATTTTATCTTTCGAAATGGACTTCATTTTTGGATTCGGAATATTGAAATTATCCTAGGATGAATTTTTTGTATTTTTCTAACAACTTTCAATTTTTGATGAATAGTGAAAACACTGGGTTACTATTTAAAAATCGACTTTCTATTTAAATAATTATATATTTTATTTAAATTTATTTTAGGTCAAAATTGATACATAATATCTATAAATGTTCAATATAATTCATTGGATTCATTTTATAGTAATTTTTGATATATAAAAATTTTATTGAACTTCTCATCGTCTTTTACCTACCTCCTATGAGATTTTTTCAAACATACATAAACCATAATTTTACCGCTTCTGTGAGCGGAATGTCGAAAATACGAGAGAAACGGTTAAAATCAAGGAGTAAAAAGTAGATCAATAAGATAAAAATAATTTTTGGTTATTAGTAACTTTTTACTTTTATTTACCACGGTTAAAAGTAAATATGAGAATTAAGGGTAAAAATGATATTATTATTACCCTAACACATGTCCTAATTCTATTGGATAAGTGTAATTAGACCAAAAACAACCTTAGGAATAAAATTTTTCCCTTTAGGTCTACTTGGATTAGATTAGGACATTTATTATTATTTTATTTCAAGAAGATTTAAAATAGTTAAAATCAATGTTTAATAACTAAATAATTTTTAATATAGGGTTATACATAAGATATATTAGACTATAAATATTCATTAGAAATTAAAAAATATTTCCTACCTAATGGTATTTTATTTATAATTTTTAGACACTAAATAAGTTAATTTATTTATGACACAATGGTGATGCAGTAATTACCTAAATAATGAAATATTAAAATAATTGATATTATAAATACCCAAATAAAGGTAATTTTAGACTTTTTATTAATTCCAATACTTTTCATGGATAATATGACATGTTATTATTGATTTAATTAATTTTTTTCTAACTAATCATTCTGTTATTAATTTCACAAAAATCAATTACCAAATACTGTCAAAATTGACATAAAATAGTTTTTAAAACAAATATTATATTATTAATTGTTATTATATTCCTAAAAATATAAGATTCATCCAAATGACTTATATAAGGTTATATATATTAATAATTAACCACTTTGGGTTCGTTTGGATTGTTATAGTAAGTTTATTAACCATATAGTGTAAGAAAACAAGAAGACATAGTAAAGGTTAAATTATTTAACTTAGATTTAAATCTAAATGATAAGGTTAAAATAGTAACCTAAACTTGTCTAAAACGTATTGTTTGAGATTAGTTCGACCCATACCAACTTTATCTTCTAAATAAATCAATTTAGAGCTATTATAAACCAAATATGACTTTATTATAAAATAATATTTTATGTTTTTCCAAAGGTGCCCCTCTCCTCCCTTATAAAAAGGGAACCCCTTCCCTCTTCTCTTCACACCCTTTTGGGACTTTAATCTCGGCCAAACCCTACCCATTTATATTCTCCACTTCCCTAGAAACATTCTTGAGGTTCTGGGCTTCTCAAAAGACCAACTCTACTTCCATAATAGGAATCTTAAAAGGAGATGCGTCGAAGAAGAGGTAATCTTTTCTTCTGATTCTCTCAAGTTTCTTTCTTCTTATACTTACTCTTATTTATTTGTTTCATTATAAAGTAATAACATCAGTATTAATTATATACTGATATATTATTATAAATATGAAACAACCCTATTTCACTTTCTATCCATCATACAGATAACGAAATCACTGCACGTGCGTATGTACGGAATATCGTCTCCACGCCGTGGTTTAATCTGTTTTCGACCACCAACTTACTTGGATAGGTATAATGGTTTAAATAAATAACTATATATGATTATTTTAAAGTGATATTTATTCTGAAATATTATACATATACTTCAATACAATTCCACGATCATGGGATTGATATCATCGCTCGTGCGTACGTACGGACTACCGTCTCCACGACGCGATGAGATTCATTCTGCATGTTAACCATTCATGAATGATTATAAAGTATATATAATAATTAATCATGAAATATATAACATATTAATGATACTGTATTTATGTATATATATATATATATGTATTTCATCTACTTAATTCTATTCAATTCAATAAGGATACGAAAACAGCGTTCATGCGTACCTACGACATACCGTCTCCATGAACGGTGTATTTCATTTCATTTATTGATATATCATATATATATGCTATAAATTATGGAATTAATTAAATCAGGATATATGTAATAATATCAAGAACAACAAGTCAAAACACGTACAATAAATGAAATGATTTTACCCAAATCGCTGCTTTTACATCGAATTTACAAAAGAACGGGTAATATAAAGTCATAAGTAAACCATATTAGATATCATAACAATGAATATGATTCTGTAATAAGTCAAAGACATTATTTTAATCATTATACAGGAGGTTCAGATATATACGAATCATATCGGACATAAGGTAAGTGATAACTATTCCAATCTCGCTCTTATCTGAGATTGTTTATTCGTAAGTATTTACTGGGGTTTTTGTTATCATCCATGTCCCTATTTTCTAAAAATGTTTTCATGTATGTTTAATGTACTTTTTAACCATTTTTTAATTTTACCACATGTTATGAAAGGAATCTTATATTTTTTTACCACACGAGGAACATTTTGACTTTTCGAAAAAGTACGAGGAGAATGTTATTTTTCACTTATACGGCGTGAATGGATTTTTACGGTTTCATAACGCCTCATTTTCATGAAGATACCTCTATAACATTGCATGATTATTTTCAAAAAAACCCATTTTTTTAAAAATTGCATGTCATTTTGTGAAAAGAAAATGATTTTGAAGAAGAAATGATATTTTCCTCAAGAATTCATTTCAAGTGTTTTATTAAAACTGTTTTCCATCTAAAATGACATTATTTAATATGTTTATGTTTCAAGTATAATGTCTCCATTATTTACATGGTTTTATTCTTCTTATGATGAAATGATATCCATTTTTTATATGGATTGTTTTATGATGGAATGATGTTTAAGAATCTCATTCTATTACATGGGTTATGTTATGATGTATGATTTATGATTTTGTGGAACACGAAAGAATGATTTCATTATGAGATGGGTGGGACCTACATCTCCCTCCAATGCATTGGGTAATGATTTATATCTCATGATATAGAAATGGCTGGAACGGTAAGTTAATCTTGTTCAGTAATACAGGACTGGAACGAGGAGTGAACTCGATTCAGAAAGGGACTTTGTCCACTAATATGTTCTTGGTAGCAATGCCTAGGCTACTATAGAAATCATATCATGTGCTTAATGTTTTCCACAATCACATGTTTTATTCTCATGCTATTTTATCATGATTTATGTTCTTCTGTAATATATGCCTTATGTACTTCCAAGATTTATGTCATTGCTCATGATTTTGATGTTTAGATTTTATGTTCATGTTTTTGCATTCAAATGGTTATGGATTGTTTTATGTTCTCTATGTTTACCCTTACTGAGCATTTGAGCTCATCCTTTTTATTTTTTATTTTCCCCAAGATATAAAGAAACATTTTAGGTAATAAAACCAAAGGGGAAGATCTTTATAGGAGATTTTGAAGATCTTTCACCATGATTAGAAGGTTACGTTCTGAGTTTCTAAAGACACTAAACTAATACAGTCTTTGGGCAACTGTTTTTGTCATGTATTAAGTATTCTGCAAAAGTAATGTAATGTCCATGTATGTCAAGCTTTGGGTCTCTATAGTTGGTATCAAAGCGAAGGTTTAGTTAACCTTTGGAAAATAGTATGTGAAAACTTTAGTGAGATCCCTAGAGATATTTCTATGGTATGTCTAGGGATGTCCCTAAGGTTAAGTATAAGTATAAGTTATAGTCCTAGAATTACGGTAACGATCATATAATTTAACCTAAGATGTTAGATATTAAAGGTAATCACCCTTGATTATGATTTTTTCCTCTCACACTATTCTTTTTGAGTTTTAGAAAATGGAAAGAAACGGGAAGATTCACGATAATGGAGGATATGATGGATAATGGAATGACATTCTTCATGAGAAACCAAGTGAAATTGGATCTGGAGATCCACATATCGTTATTAGGCCTAATCATAAATCTCATAATATGATCAATAATCTTAACTTTGGTAAGTTTCCTGACTCAGTTAATAATAGAAAGATGGAGTTTCAGGATGATCATAGTGGAAAGAATGTTCAATTTCTATCATGTAAATCATGTGGGAAGAGGCAACAAGGATAATGTTTCAAAGGAACTAGAAGATGCTTTGGGTGTGGAAAAGAAGGACACAAATCCAGTAAGTGCAAAGGAAAAGGTTCAGTTAACACCATGGAGAAGTATAATGGTATTTCCACGACATCAATAATGATTAGATGATTTAAATGTGGAAGGTATGTGCATTATACAAACCAATTCCCTAAGGGAAAATATCATGAAGAGAATCATCATGGTCATATGGGTAGTATTTATGTGGATGATGATGAATAGACTACAAATGATATATAAGATGAAAGACATGATGAAGCTCAGTCAGTGGTTTAAGAAGTTAGTGGAATGATTGTATGTTTATCAAGAATAATGTATGGTACTATGGAATAAAGAATCATCTAAGTATTGTTACACAATTGTTTTTCCTAAAGAGTTTTAATGTATATGTTGAATGGTACTGGTAACCATGAAAGGTTATTCAAGTATTTTTGGAAAGAAGTTGATATGAACATAATGAATGTATAAGGAAAAAAAATAATATGTTTGATAGTATTCATGAGCTCATGATTGATATAAGGACTAAGTGATATCATGATCTGAGTATATAGAATTTTTGGGATTTTTGGTATGTGGAAAGAGTTAACTTTTGACAACATTCATGTTTTTACTAAGGTTCAATGGGTATTCAATTTTCAAGAGAATGCATGATTAAGGTATTGACATGTTTGGAATATGACCAACAAGATATATCTTATGATATATAGGGGAAAAATGAAGGAATTCACATGCTCGGTAGATGAAATTTCTAGTAATCAGACAGAAGTATTTTCGATGAGCTTAAAGGTTGGAATATACATCATATAGTATTGGTTAAGGATATAACTTTTAGAAAAAGGACAACCCATACGACGGGCGACAACCCATTGTGCCGGACACGGTTGCGGGAATCGAACCCACAACCGAAGTGCGACATGCCTTTATTGCCTACCACTGGCCTACAGGAAGTCCTTGGTTAGTAGAATCCAGTTTTATTTTATTAAGTAGTATGATAGATGAAGAATAAGTCCTTTTTTGGAATCATATACGATTTATCTCAGCATAGTTGGACTTATGTATTTTTTATAACTTATTCTAACCTTTTTATGATAGAAACAGATGGGATGACTTATCATTATATCATATGATCTTCTAACACTTCATGAATGGAAAATTCAACTTCATTTCTTTAAATGGAGATGAAGTGGAAATTGTTCATGGAATGACCAACGATGATATTACACTGAAATCAAGAAAGTATTTCTTCTCATGTAAAAGTTCATCAACATTAGGGAAATGATCTTGAAAACTAAAAATGTTGTCCTAGTGCTCTTATATCTAATGAATTAGATGGTACCTTAGATAATCACAAATTTATGACTTTGTGATTTTTGGATTTTTCATAGCCATGTCCTCTTGCACTCTTCATCAGAAGTTGATGGTTATATTTCTCTTCCATATCCATATTTTTACTTATGTTGTCATATGTCGAAACCCAGTACTAAGTTACTTTGGATGACTGTTATGATTCTAACTTCCATTTTTAAAATGAAGTTTTAGTATTCCTTTTTAGAATGTGGGTTTCTATGAATGAAACTTTCAAGTAGTAAACCATTTATAACCGCGACGAATTTTGGGGGCGAAATTCATTTTAAGGGGGGTAGAATGTAAGACCCCGAGATTTTATGAGATATATTATTTTCAATTTCTTTGATGTCTTCTATTATACACTACACCAAGATTATCTTGTACTATACACAATACCATATTAGCTTGCAGTATACGCAACACTATTCTTGGCCTTTGTTACACACAATATCAAGTTTGTTTTGTGGAAATTATTTTAGGCAACAATAAGTATAGATTTTGTTTAATGTATAAATGAAATACGTTGTGATTATGTTATATGCAACACCAAACAGAGATTTCACTACATGCATCCTCGACTTGGCTTGCATTACACGTAAGCGCAACCTTCCACAATAGCATGTGTTGTATGCAATACTGAGTTTCACTAAACAACGATATGTTATATAAACAAGCCGTTATGAATGGTAATACCCACTTTTTGAAATTTTATAAATTTTATCATTCGAAATGGACTTCATTTTTGGATTCGGAATATCAAAATTAGCCTAGGTTGAATTTTTGGTATTTTTCTGAAAACTTTCAATTTTTGATGAATAGTGAAAACACTGGGTTACTATTTAAAAACATACATTCTATTTAAATATTTATTTATTTTATTAAAAATTATTTTAGGTCAAAATTGATACATAATACCTATATATGTTCAATATATTATGTTTATTAACCATATAGTGTAAGAAAACAAGAAGACATGATAAAGGTTAAATTATTTAACTTAGAGTTAAATCTAAATGATAAGGTTACAATAGTAACCTAAACTTGTATAAAACCTATTTTTTGAGAGTATTTCAACCCATTACCACTTTATATTAGAAATAAATCAATTTGAGGCTATTATAAACCGAATATGACTTTATTATAAAATAATATTTTAAGTTTTTCCAACGGTGCCCCTCTCGTCCCTTATAAAAAGGGCACCGCTTCCCTCTTCTCTTCACACCCTTTTGAGCCTTGAATCTCGGACAAACCCTACCCATTTCTCTTCCCCACTTCCCTATAACAATTCTGGAGGTTTTTTTATTCTAAAAAAGACCAACTCTACTTTCTTAATAGGAATCTTAAAGGAGGTGCGTCAAAGAAGAGGTAATCTTTTCTTCTGATTCTATCAAGTTTCATTCTTCTTATACTTCCTCATATTTAGTTGTTTCATTATAAAGTAATAACCTAAGTATTAATTATATACTGATATGTTATTATAAATTTGAAACAACCCTATTTCACCTTCTATCCATCCTACGGAAAACGAAATCACCGCGCGTGCGTGCGTACGGAATACCGTCTCCACGACATGGTGTAATCTGTTTTCGACCACCACCTTACTTGGATAGGTATAATGGTGTAAATAAAAAGCTTTATATTATTATTTTAAAGTGATATTGATTCTGAAATATTATACATACACTTCAATACAATTCCACGATCATGGGAATGATATCATCGCTTGTGCGTACGTACGGACTACCGTCTCCACGACGCGATGTGATTCATTCTCCATGTTAACCATTCATGAATGATTATAAACTATATATAATAAGTAATAATGAAATATATTACATAATAATGATACTGTATTTATGTATATATATATATATGTATTTAATCTACTTAATTCCATTCAATTCAATAAGGAAATGAAAACAGTGTTCATGCGTACGTACGGCCTACCGTCTCCAAGAACGATGTATTTCATTCCATTTATCCATCTATCATATATATAGGCTTTACATTCTGGAATTATGTAAATCAAGATATAAGTAATAATATCAAGAACAACAAGTCGAAACACGTATAATAAATGAAACGATTTTAACCAAATCGCTGCTTTTACATCGAATTTACAAAAGAACGGGTAATATAATGTCATAAGTAAACCATATATGATATCATAACAATGAATATGATTCTGTAATAAGTCAATGACATTATTTGAATCATTATACAGGAGGTTCAGATACATACAAAGCATATCTAACATAAGGTAAGGGATAACTATTCCAATCTCGCTCTTATCCAAGATTATTTATTCATAAGTATTTACTTGGGTTTTTGTTATCATCCATGTCCCTATTTTATAAATATGTTTTCATGTATGTTTAATGGTCTTTTTACCCATTATTGAATTTTACCACATGTTATGAAAGGAATATTACTTTTTTTACCACACAAGGAATTTTTTTACTTTTCTGACAAAAGTATGTGGAGAATGTTATTTTTAACTTATACGGCATGAACTAATTTTTACGGTTTCATAATGCCTAATTTTCATGAAGCATTCTCTACACTATTGAATGATTATTTTCAACAAAAACTTTTCTTTTAAAATTTCATGGCATTTTGTGAAAATAAAATGACTTTGAAGAAGAAAGGATATTTTCCTCACGAATTCATTTCAAGTGTTTTATCAATACTATTTTCCATCTAAAATGACATTATTTAATATGATTATGTTTCAAGTATAATGTCTCCATTGTGTACATGGTATTATTCTTCTTATGATGAAATGATATCCATTTTTTATATGGATTGTGTTATGATGGCATGCTGTTTAAGAATCCTGTTCTATTACATGGGTTATGTTATGATGTATGATTTATGATTTTGTGACACACAAAATAATGATTTCATTATGAGATGGGTGGGACCTATATCTCTCTCCAATGCATTGGGTAAAGATTTATATCTCATGAGATAGACATGGCTGGAACGGTAAGTTAATCCAGTTCAGTAATACAAGACTGGAACGTGGAGTGAACTCGATTCAGAAATGGACTTTGTCCACTAAGATGGTCTTGGCAGCAATGCCTTGTATACAATAGAAATCATATCATGTGATTAATGGTTTCCACAATCACATGTTTTATTCCCATGCTATTATATCATTATTGATTTTCTTTAATGATATAAGCCTTTTATACTTCCAAGATTTATGTCTTTGCTCAAGATTTTGATATTTAGATTTTATGTTTATGTTTTTGCATTCAAATGATTATGGATTGATTTATGTTCTCAATGTTTACCCTTACTGAGCATTTGAGCTCACTCTTTCTTTGTTTTCTTTTCCCCAGGATATAAAGAACGGTTTTAGGTAAGAAAACCCAAGGGGAAGATCTTTATAGGAGATGTTGAAGATCTTTCACCATTATTAGAAGATTACGTTCCGAGTTTCCAAAGACACTAAACTAATACGGTCTTTGGGCATCTGTTTTTTTCATGTATTAAGTATTCCTCCAAAGTAATGTAATGTCCATGTATGTCAATATTTGGGTCTCTACAATATTATAACATTAATCTCTATGAAATGTGGTAAAAAATGAATCCAATAAGAGACTATATATAAGTGTTCGACATTCCATGTTTTTAATAAATAACAATTTCTATGTTTTTATAGTTAAATAAAAGGCTGAAGTGGGTTTATATTTGGAATATCAATAAAATTGGCAATGCAATAGTTACTAGAACAAAAGGATTCATAATTATATTTAATGTTATATTATAAAAAATTTTAAATGATAGCCTATAATTAATATATCACTTCTTCCAGTTATTGATGAAAAGAATTAAAATAGTAAAACAATTATAGATAGTAAGGTGTTTTATTGGAAAAATATAAACCCCAAGTCATTGATGTAGATTCAGGCCAGAGAAGTGTTGAGGATGCTATTGAGAATGAAAAATAGAATTACAAAGGGTTTAAGAAACACATGGATATAAATAATATCATAAGATATTAGTCTAAACCTATTCATATGAGAAGAAAGATAAGATATAATGACTATATATTAGATCTAAGAGGAAAAATGTTGAGGAATGAAAATCATACCTTGCGTATCTCTCAAGTGGATCCTAAATCAATAAGAGTGTAAATTGAACATTATGCGTGGGTTAATTTTTTGGATGAATGTCTAATATAAAATTAAATGAATTCCAAATGGAAAGTTTTTCTCATACATCATAATTAACAGGTCACTAGAACCATATGGGTTTTTAGGAATAAGAAGAATGAATAGAGACAATTTATTACGAGAAAAGATAAAATTATACACAAGGGATACCCTCATATTGAAGGTGTTGATTTTGAATACACCACTGCATTAGTCATAATTATGGAAGAAATTAGAATGTTATTTACTATATAATCCTCTATATATTGTAATTTTTTTAATTTATTTCAAATATACCATTTTAATATTTTGATCTAGAAAATAATTGTATGTTCAAAAAATAGATTGTTTTGTGCTTTATAATGATGGCACATTAGTATGAAAATTGAAAAATGACCTTCATTTGTTAAAATGAGACACAAGGGCCTAGTATTTAAGGATAGGAAGCTCTGTGAAGGAGATAAAATTCATCAATAGAAAAGTGAAAAAACCAATATATTAATGAAATTATAATAGGTACACATATTGTAAGTGTTTATGTTTGTTATATTAGTTTTTTCAGTGATTATCAGAATTCATTTCAATGAATTTTTAATAAAATGAAACAAAAATGTTGATATATCCATGAAAGGAGAGATAAGATACATCAACGGTAAAAAGTCATGAAAAGGGAATATTTTATTTTCATATCAAAAAATAATAATTATATATAGATGTTAATCAAGTTTTAAATAGAGGAATAATCTCTTGTGTATACACCCATTCACGTGGGACTAAAGTGGTTTAAATATACATAGGATGAGAGTATAATCCAAATAGATTTTAAATTTAAAATTAGTAATCTAATTTATCTTATAACATCATAAACATATATTATATAAAATATGAATATTTTTTATAAATATTATAGTGGCTTAAAGGTGTCGGATCTTATAAATTCCAAAAAACAATTCTTAGATTTTTCAATAGGACTATAATTTATAGGAATATTTTCAAGAATAGAAATAACTATAATTAATTTGGGTTTATATATAATGAATGGGAAAGTGATTATAACGATAGATGGTCTATTTGAGGTGATATTTTCTTTCTATGAGACATCTTTATGAGTTTGAACTGTACGAAATATAACTCTGTCACATTGAATACAATTGATGTGGATTATAATTTATAAATATGTGATTACACTCAAATGATTTGGATAAATGAGAAATTAAATTAGATGAGGTATAATATTAAAAAACTTATCATAATTAATTTTTATAATTAATGTGACAAAAACCATTATAAAAATAATATAAAATACTCAAGGTTTATAAATATTGATAAATGATTGAATTTAATCAAATATTGGTTATCCAATAGAGATATTGGGATATAATTTATTCCTATACAATAATATTTGGGTGATATTTTATTTATGGATGTCCCTAAATAAAAATATTATTTCTTGAGGCTAAACATGGGTGGCCATACCCACCAACTTCCCTAAGAAGTGTTTGTATAACCACCACTAATCCTTGGATTATGTTTAATAATTGAGGAATTATGTGCATAATTAATTTATTATAATATTTTTTATCGATGGGGTGGAGATATATTTATATCCTTATATTTATTTATCTAGGTTTATATTTAATAGGGGGATTTTTAAATAGGTGAGTTCAGGAAATTATTTGCAGATCACATTATTACTTGACTAAAAAAATTCTTCTCTTGAAGAGATATATTTTTATAAACATAATTACTCTAAAATTTGGACTTGTGTGAAGATGATTATTTTATAGAAAAACATATTATTTCTTATCCCTTATTTGAGATATGGAGTTTTTATATTTCACTAAGAAAACTTTTCATTGGTTGAAGAAAAATCCAAAGGGGAAAATCAAAGTGACCTTGGAATTGTTGATGAAACTATATTTTTTTCCAATCCTATATGAGAAGAACATTTGACTTTCTAGTGGATTTTTTATGATCTTTGAAATGCATTGAAACGTTTTTGATGATTCTAAGTCATTAGATGTATTTTTTTCTATTTTTTTATATCATATGAATTCTAAGGAAATCGTATGACTTTATATAAGAACACATGACTCTAAGTTTAGCATAAAACATTATGAGGGATAATATGATATCATGTCAAATAAATTCAATTCATTATGTAATACATTTCTTTATTACATGGATACAAACAAATGAATTTTATATGAATGTTGGTGTATGACTTATACATTATACATTGTGTTTATAGGAATAAAATATTAGTTTAGATCATATAAATTTAATCCATATTATGACTTGTACTTATGAATCCAGTTATTATCACTCTCAAGTAAAAAATCATGAGTAAAAATATGACTTCTAAAGATGTATAATGTTACTTCTAGTATGAGTGTATGATTTCACTAGTCATAGAAATTTATGTGTCATAAAATAAAAATATAATTTTTGGATTCCATAATTTTGATTTATAAAGAAAAGAGTAATTAAATCAGATAATGATCATGTTCCATTCATCATAAATTAATATTGACTTTTTTACTCAATATTAATTTACTAAATCCATCCAATAATTATTCAAATTCAAGAAATTGGTGTCCTATACCACAATTTTTTGTTCCTTATCATAAGACCAGTCACTTGCTTATGTGGAGTAATTTAATTGAATTTAAATCCATATATATCAAGGAGGTTTTAGAAGGAAATTTATCATTACATTATTGATGGTTTTAAATGATCTTTTTAGCAGGATTAATATAGGCAGAATCAAGCTATGTTTTTAGGGATGTCAAATTTAAATATTTGATATAATTCATTAATAATTTTACATGAAGGAATGTTGAGTCTTTTTACAAGAATAATTTTCTCATTTGATCATTTGAAGGAATTTAAATAATAATTATAAAACTATTATATCATCCATTCAATATAAGTATAAAATAAGTAAAACATGTATAATTTTCAGAGAGGTCAATACACTTATTTATCGAAGAGTTATATTTTTATAAGATCCTTTAATTGGGAACATCTACAACTTATGATCAAGATTAGGTAATATTATTTGATTAATGTTGTCCCTAAATCATTATAATAGGGAGAAAGAATATAATCTAATGTTGGAATTATCTCATGAAGGTGTTTTTCATTATGAACTCGTCAAAGGGATAAAAATGTGAACTTTTTGATTTTATATTCATATATAATGTGAAGTGTCTTTTTAAGAATATCTTATAATTGGTGAAAAATAAATCCAAAAAACTATGAAGATCATATTCATCTATGAGTGTAGCATTCCGTATTTTTAAAAGGAAACCCTATGTTCGATAACATACATGATACACCACATCAATCTTAAATGAAAAACTAAATATTATTATTTAAAATGGTAGATACCACATAGATGTTAGAATGGAGGGAAAGAAAATGATTAATTGAATTAAGAAAATATCGTTTACACATGTATTTTTAATTAAATCATTTTTGACCAATTAATTATAAATGAAAATTAAACCCATTTTAAAATTAAAGGAATTTTTTTGAAAAACTATTTAAATGTGACTAAGTGTGTTTTATACCAATAAATAATAATTTCACTCTTGTTATATTATATTAATGAAATATATATAATATATTTAATAAAATATTTAAAATTCCTCTTATGTATTTTTGATACATGATATAATAATACACCTAATTTTAAATATAAAAGAAGTATTTAAAAAAATTAACTCATTTTGACAGAACACTTGTTTAAAATGTAATTTAGACACTTCTATAAATTATAATTGAAAAAAAACTTTCTATTATAAATTTAAGTTTAAAAATTTACGTCGGTCTAATTTTTGGTATTTTTCTAATATGATTCATATTTTGATGAATATTGAAAAAATAAATTATTTTAATTGAAAACTACATTTTCATCTGATTTATTTATATTTTTAGAATATATTTAGACATTTTTAAACTATATATATATCAATATTTTTCATTTAATCCAATGAAAATCATTTTAATTAATGTCACATTTAATTTGGATATATAAATATTTCAATATTTTGAACGTTTTTACTTTAAAACCCAGTTGTCTCGATCCATCATTGAGATTAATTTTAAATTTATTTTATCCAATTAAAAGTTTTAAAATTTACAAAATAAATTTCTATATTTTTAACAATAAGGTCAAAATTTATAAAATATGTTCCTTTTATTTTTGAAAATAATATGAATAGTAACATTGGTAATTTTTAATACCACGGTTATGGGTAATCTGGTAATTAAGGGTAACAATAATATTATAAATAATAGAGAATTACAAAAAAAAACATACCTTAATTTTATTTTATGAGTTATTTTCAACAAAAATCATCTTTGGTCCAATTTTTTGAGCTCTTCGAATAACTTGGATGACTCTAATCTATTTATAGTATTATATTCAAGGAAAACTCGATTTTGTCATACTTTTTTAACAATTAAAATATTTTAAACTTGGTGTTATATAAGGGATATGTTCAAATATAATATTATTTTGAAATCTAAAATGTTTATATTGTTCTGATAAATTATTTTTAATTTTTAGTGATGAAATAATTTACTTTAAGGCTTACACAATAATGATGCTCCAATTGTTTAATTTAAGGAAATCTCAAATAAATGATATTAAAAATATTAAAATAAATATAATTTCACATAATTAACGTTTTCCCATAATTTTATAAAATCATTTTACATGTTACTGACTATTTAAAAGATATTTTTTGAAGATATCATGTTGTTATGATATATTTATGATATATTTTTGAAGATATCATGTTGTTATGATATATTTAAAAAGTCAAGTGGTGAATAGTCTGGAGGTGTGGTCAATGATGACCTTTTCCTACTCTTTAATTCTCAGCTTAAGATCCACTACATCATCATTGCTTTCATGAATTTTAGACTGTACTTTCACAAATTCTACCAGTCGTTCAATTTGAGCTTCAAGTTGATCAACATATTCTGTTGATTCTTCTACCATTAATTTCTAGTTATTTCCACTCTTACATTTAATCTTAAGCTTGCTAACAGCATCCTTAAGTTGTAACTTAGGATCTGCACTAGTTTTTAACTGATTCACTCTACCAGTGTCTTTGGATTTTTCAATAGTGGCCATCATGGAAGCATGATTCCCGGTTTTAAATTCTGGTTCTTCTTTATCACAGAAATCATTATCATCTTCTTCTTCTTCATAGACAAAACTCTTCTTCGGAACTTTCTTTCTAGATTTGAAGTCTCTTTTCTTGAAAAACCTTTTCTGAGGCTTCTCAATGTTTCCAGCATATCTATCATCATCATCGATCTTTCTTAAGCACTGAGAAGCAATGTGCTCGACTTTTCTACAACGAAAGCAATCTAGAGGTAGCTTCCCTTTGAATTTCCCTTTTCCCTTCTGAAACTTCTTGGAAATGAGAGAGAGAATTTATTTTTACTCATCGTCATCACCACTACTATCTTTTGAGATTTTCAGTTTCTACATGGATTTGAATGCCATTTCCTTGCTTACTCGTGTAGTAGCATCTTCTGGTTTGACTCTCATTTCATACGCCATCAAGCTGCTCAATAGATCATCCAAAGAAAGTTTGGAAATATATCTTTTTTCAAGGGATGACACATTTTCATGGTATAGGGGTGGTAGCCTTCTCAGTATTTTCTTCACAATATCAATGTATCTGATTTCTTCTCCTAGGCCTCGAATTACTCCAACCACCTCAATAATTTGATTGAAGAAGGAGTCTGCATTCTCATCATGATGCATCTTCAGATCATCAAACCTATTGTGTAGCACTTGTAGTTTCTCCTCCTTCACTTTTCTATCACCTTCAAAAATATTTTCATGTTTACCCCACATAGACATTGCTGAGGTGAAACTCATAACTTTTAGATAAATCTGATCAGAAAGTGTTGCGGTGAGAGAATTCTATGCTTTAGCATCTGCATAAAGAATTTTTCTATCTGTATCAGTCATAGCCCACTATGTTGGATCAGAAACATTAATACCTTGCACAGTGGGAAACAGAACTTCCATTCCAAGGGATCTTAGATGAGATCTCATTGTGTTCTTCCAAATATGGAAATAACTTCTATCGAAGAGAGGGACTCCCCTGACATTAACAGCATTCTCCATAACGACAAAGGACAGCTTCAACACCAGCAACCTCCCTCTAATACCACTTGTAAGACCATGTGACACCCTGAGAGGGGAGGGGTGAATCAGGGTGTCAAAGTTTTCATTTAAAGTGATCGATATTGTTCCCACGTTGGTAGGAACTTGTTAAACTTGTACGATGGATATGAACAAAAAGAAAACATTCACATGCAGAGAGATGACACAACCCTTTTTACTTGGTTCACCACTAAGGGCTACATCCAAGGAGCATACGCCGACAGGTTTTCGGTCGTACCAAATTCCACTAAACTTCAGTAGATGTGGATTACAAAGGTCCGACCACAGTCACTCTATCCCAAGATCACTACCATTACAAAAGGTTCAGGGATAGCTCATAGCGTCCCTCGGGTCACCCCCATTGACTCCCCCTGGCTCACTGCCCTTGGTGTAGTCACACTCAGTTTCTAAATGTGAAGGTCTCTTCATTATTTCAAAATAATGCATCATTTGTTGTATGTAGATGCTCTGTTAAAGTCCAACTTTCACTTGTTGAATAATATCACTATGCACTGAAGGTATCAGGGAATCTTTCAGCTTACGTGTATCTTCAAAAAGGACGGGCGTACTTCAACCTCACCTGGAACACTTTCCAAGACCGGCGTGCAAGTTTCAAGACCAGCGTGCAAGTCACTTGCGCGGTACAAATTCATCGCGCAGGTGACACCAAACCAGTTGTGTGACACTACCTCCTTCAACTCAAAACTTGCGCGACTCAGTGCCTTTAACTCCCAAACCACTTTGGACGCGCAGCCAACAACCGGTGCGCAGCGTCTACTTGCGCTGCCAAACAACCACTTGCGAGACTCAACCACTTGCACGAATATAGATTGAAAAATCTCTAATCCTTGAACTTCGTTGCAAATGAGGAGGGGTGTTCCTCTATATATAGGAAAACTGGACCCCTACGCAGTGGCGTGAAAGTGTCCTCACGGCGCGCAAGTCCCGGAGCGCAGCTCCAACCGCCGTAGCCTTTGTCGCGCTACTCACTTGCGCGAACACACCAATACTTGCGCGACCCTCCTTCCTTTGCCATATGTTGAAGCTCTGATCATGAAGAACAATAGGCGCACGAATTTCCAACCTCCTAGGCATCGGTGCACAAGTCCATTCTCGGCGCGCATGTCACTTACGTGACTAGCCCAAAACATGCGCGACCCTTATCCCTTTTCCAGTTTTCCATGTTCTGATCTTGAAAAACACATGGCACACAAGTTTCCTCTCCTTCAAGTACATGGAACACAAATATCTTTTCCAAAAACACTTTTCTCCATTTGTCAATTTTCAGACCCAAAAATTTTGAAGACTCTAAAAAATGGTGCCACCTTCAATACTGTAATCTACTTGACCTGTATGAGCACTTTTCTAGCACACATTCTGAATTTCCTCTCAGTATTGACAAAAACCCCAAACCACACTCCAATTCATGAAAATATGACCATGGTTCCAATAGTCAATATCATACCTTCTCAAAATTACAAATCTAGTTAGCTCTATTAGATGTGGATTCATGATCATATTTTTATCTTCTAAGGCCTACACATATAGATATGACTAGACTACTTCTTTCTTGAAGGGTCTCATGCTGACTCATAGTCCTCGCCTCCACTATTGTACCTCCCTCTACTCTACTAATCTATTTCTGCATTCCCACTTTCACTGTTTCATGTATGGTATTCCACCTCATTCTTTGAGTCTCCCATTATCATGGACTATGCTGACATTCCATTTTCACATACTCATCACACCCACCACCACCAGGACCCTTTGGTTTGATAATCATCCAAATCCAAGGCCTGATCAACATTTAAGCCTAATAAAAAACCCCAACTATGCTGTCACTACCCACTTTCACCATTGATCCATCCACCACACTCTATATTTGGTTTTCTCCTTCTGATGTTTAACCTGAATATTCTCAAATGTTGGCTCCACATGGATATTATTGTGGGATTGATACAATATTATAGGTATTCCTTAACAACTTGTAGAAACCAAAAATTATCCCAAATTACCTCAATAACCATAACATTAAAAAATGCTTGGCATATCATGATATTTCTTCATTGGAAACATAATCATAAACAATCTCGATAAACAAAGAGATTGTAACCTAAAACCCTTAACTTTAGTTCTTCTTACATTGAATGCTCTATATCCTCTTTTAAAAAAAGTATATAAATTATGAATCTATATAAAAATAATTTACATAGTTATAACATCATACATGATCCATTAAAAAAATTTAAACATCTATTTATTAATAATTCCTTGTTCAAATTGTTGTTTCTAAGTTTGAAATATTTCATTTTTTTATAAGAATTTTGGTTTGGGAGTTCTGATCCTTATACTTTGATCATGGATCCATCATCTGAGAAATTTTTATCATAATATTAATATTTTATTTACTCATTATATTTATATATATATATATATTCAAACATAAAAGATATATACTAAAAAATAAATTACACCGTTTATGAAGATTCCATTCTATACATACACGTGAACACTATTTCCATATTCAACAAAAGGAAATAAAGAAAGTTATATAATAATTCACATTTATAAAATATTTATTATATAATTTAAATCATATATATTCATAAAATTCATCTTTAGTTCCATCCATGTAAAATGGAAATGAAAAAAAAATCACATCATTTTGTAGAGGAGGTAGTCCACACGTACGCACGAGTAACATTATTATTTTCCAACAGATTTGAAGGTAAAAAGATAGATATGATATTATCATTAGAGGATTAAAATTATTTTTTAAATATCATATATAATAATTTAACACATCATAATACCCATCCATGAAATATGGTATTTCAAAATTAATTGTATCGATAAGTGGAGGTGATAAGTCCAACATATGTAAGAGTGATACTATCACTTACACTTTTTGGGAAAGAGGGTGGATAATGGCAGTTTCATAATTATAATAATATTTAATTATAGTAAGGAAAATAAATTTATTATTTTTTTATAAATAACACATATTTATAGTATATAAATGTAGAAGTAATAAAGAGGGCGATTCGTAAAGGTGGTTACCACTTCTTTGAAAGAACCCCTTTAGATATCCTCTTAAGGTTCTTAGGGTTGGTTTTTTCAGAAGACCAGAATCTCTAGAATTTGGATACATAAGTTTAGAATATATTTTGTCTTGTTTTTTCAATCTAGAAGGATAAATGTCGTGTCAAGAATAGAAATTATGTGTTTTTTTATAAAGGATGGAGGGGACACACTTGGAATTTCTTAAAAGATTAAAATATAATATTATTATTCTCAAATATGTAACACCCATAGATTTCAAAAGAAGAGAATTATGTTTGATATAGTAAAATAGATAGATAAAAATGATTAGGAAAAAATATAACACCCTCATAATTTAGAATATATTTCTTTTTAAATAAATTTCATCTCTTCAATATCTTATTGTATTAGGAACCTCATGGTTTTTATGTTCAACAACATATTAAACACACAACACCGTGCCTAAAGGACCCATTATATATATAACCATTAGAGCCTAGACATTAAATTGAATGGTTTTAATCATATTATATAATTTATTATATATATATATATATATATTTCCAAGACAATATAAATCATTGAATTTTTTTTATAAATAATCAATAAATTTTTAGTAAAATTATTTTATATATTAAAAATATGTTTTCTTCAAAAAAATGTTTTTATTTATTTTATTTAAAAGATATTGTAATTTTTTTTGAAATTTTAGAAAATTTATTGGATTAAGTTAATTTTATTTTTTGAATTAGAACGTAAATATTTACTTTAAGTGAAATTTTGGGACTTCTGAGAAAATATTGATTTTGCTGTAATTAGTGAAAAATACATATTTTTCTAAAACAATCTTTCATTTACAATATATTATGTAATATATATGGGCCATTAAGTTTCAAAAAAACAAAAAATATTATTCAGTTACATTTAATCTACTTAATTGTTTTTGAATCAACATTATACTGGATTTTAGTATATGTTTATTTTTGGGTTGAAAAAACAGGTTTTTCTAAAAACTGTTTTATAGTGCTTAATGATTCTCCATTACAATTTCGTATGATAATACATAATATGAAATTTTTTAAATGGAATTTATAGATCATATATCATTAAATTTTGACTAAAATTCTTATAATGATTATTTTTAGACATAGTTTTAATATAAAATCATCTTGTACATGAGAAATACACTTATGAAAAAGATGATTTTTTTGTCACGTATGTGGGTTTTATTTAAAATTTAATATCTTAATATTTATGTAAATTTATTGAAAAAAATAAAAATGAGTTTTTAAATCATCATGATAAAATTATATTAGGGTGAATTATTGATAATTTTCAAAAATGATTTTCTTATAAATAGTGAAAAATAATGAATTCTAATTGAAAACATCCTTTTATTTACATTTTTTAGAAAGTGAAAAAATATTTTAAATTATTAATAATGTAACACTGTTAAAATTATATATCTATTAATACAATTTTGATCATTTAATTAATTTTAATATTGAATTAGGATAGATTAACATTGTAAACTTTTGAACTTTATCTCTTAAATCCCTTCTTTCTCGCTGTGTTTGTGGGATCAATTTTAAATTAAAATTTTCGGCTTCTATTTATTTAATTTAGAAAAATTGATTCCATATTTATAATTAGACTAATTTATAATGTATAATATATTCAAAATAAATTTTTAACAAAATCGATAGTGAAAACATTAAAATTCCTTTACCATAGTGAAGATAGAAAACTGATTTACCGGGGGTTAAACGAAAAAGATAAGTTTTAAAATGCCATAAACACTTATTCAACACCCATTTTTAAGACCTATTTCATACAAAAAATTTATTCGTTTCATAATTTACCATTTTGGATTCTTTGTTTATTATAAAGACGTGTTTATGGATGAATCTTTTCTAAAGATTACAAGTGTGCCACTCACCTCATTTAAAAAAGCCACCCCTCTCCTCTCTTTTTTACGCTGTCAAAACTATTTGTTTCAGCCATTATATAGAGAAATAACATTAATAATACCTTAACATAGTATTATAGTCCTAATTTTGGGTATAAATCCAACCTATGAAGGATTTTGGAGCAAACCTAAGGAGGATACCAAAAGAAGTGATAACATTCTTCAACGAGCACATATATTTTATTTCCTTTTCCATATATTTCAATTATTATTAATCCATTCTGATATAATAAATTAATTATATTAAATATAATTTAATTTTTTTTAATAATTTAATTAACTAAAACTATCCTCACTTCCATCAAATGGGTTATGAAGTCATCATTTGTTTGTAAGTCGAATCACTACCTCGAGAACTGATGTAATTCATTCATCCGTTACAACCTATATTAGTTGAGTCTGATAATTAATGTAAAATATATATATGATATTTATAACATAATTATACTTTTTTATTAATTATATCACATATTCATTTATTTATATTACATTACATTTTGGATATGGTAATGTTGCAGGTGTGTATGGAATATTACTACCTCGTGAATCTATGTGATATTTCTTTCATACACTCTTTAAATGGAATGTAATAAGGATAATATTAATAAATATATTTGATATACATGAAATAATTATGATATTCATGACATATATATAATTATGAAATGATAAAAAATCAATTTAATTTTTACACTAAAAAGATGATAACATCGTTCGTGTACGTTTTGACTACTACCTTTACGAAGTGATGTGACTCTCTTTTCATCACCACACCAGATGGATGATATATATAAGTTAATTTAAGAAACATTATATTATTAATTATATAATTATCTTTATATAAATTTAAAATATTTCCTTCCTCAATTCTATAAAGATAATTGAGAAATGAAAACATTACTCATGCGTACGTACAACTTACTATCTCAATGATTATAACATAGTCTATTTTTCGTAACCTGATTTCAGGACTGTAAATATAATTATAAATTTTTTATTAATATTATAATTATTTTTTTATTATTATCCTTTAGATTGTGGAACTATATAACATTCAAAATAACCTGAACATTCATAACAAATCATGAAAGATAATATAAGTCAATTAACCAACAAAACAATGAGGATAATGAAATACTATTTACAAATAGAAGATAAGATGTAGAAAAAGGATCAAATATGATATCATAAATGTTAATACGATTATTTAATAAGTTAATAATTTTTTTAAAACCAATATATATGATTTTAAATCATGATCAATCGAAAATAAGTGTGAGGTAAGGGTTTTCTCACCAAACTTTCGTTTTGGGAGATGTATGCAATTTTCACCACTAATATGTGTTGCATCATGTGTATAATTACCATGAATGTATTTTATGATTATTATCCATAAATTTATTGATATTTACATATCTATTTTAGGATATATATTTCACAAGGTGTATGGTTTCAAAGTTACCAAAGAGGTAAGTGAAATTTGTCTCAAATGTCTTTCTTTGAGACTTATGTTATGTTAGATACATATCTTATTTTATAAGGTGTATATACCACTTATTGGAAATGTTATATCATGAATATCATTAATTTAATCATATTATATATTTAATTTAATGATATTATTTCATTGGGAAAATGATTCAATGTTACCAAAGTGGTAATGGTCTTATTTTACCATCTCATCATTTATCTAAATTTTTTATAATTATGCTTACAATGATTTGATCTTAATATAAAAATCTCAATAATATAATTAATTTTCTTTTCAACTAGTTATTAATGATATTTATAAAAAAATAGTACAATTTTCCACTATTTGTACTGACAATAATAGAGAATCATTTTAAGTAAATTTGACTTTATATTTCTTTGGTCAGAAATAGGTTTTATCCGAAAAAATGTTTTCTACAAATGATTACAATTCTTTTATAACTTGATTATGAATTTTTAGAAATAATACATTCATAATAATTTTTTTCCTCTAAAAATAATATTTTAAAAAAGAATATTCATGTATTTTTTCAAACAATAACAATTTGGATTTTATCAAAAAACGTGATATGAATCTTCAAGCTGTTTTCCAAACAAGGAACCGTACAAAAAAATTTTCACTGAAAAACGAATCATCATTTGACATTGTATTAAATGTATAAAATTAACCACCATAATGACTGAATTTTTTTTAAATTCTTCTTTTCAGGTTTATTAGGATATTCTTAAAGTATGTTTTTTCTAATATTCTAAAAATTCTTAGTTTTTAAAAGTGGGTTATAATGAAAACATTTTAAAAAATATTTTATGATTTGATTTTTTTTCAAAATGGGAGGATTATTTTTATAACTAAATGTTTTAAATAATTATTTTTAAGATTAATTTATATTTTTATAAGGTTTATTTAAAAAAAATATTTTCATAATATTTTGTGAGTTTTTTTTTCTTTATAAAATAATTATTTTCAAGATGAAAATTTTATTTTCCTCAAAATAAATGAATTTTTTTTAATTTTATTTACATTAGATAATGAAAACAGCCCATATTACTAATTATTCTCCAATGAAGAAATTTTGTAATGATACAATCCTTATTATATCTCTTAATGGATTAATATTTTTTAAAATAGATAATTATGAAACCCATTTCTTGTCTACTGATTAATAATATTTCAATGTTATTATTATAGAACATGTTTCTTTTCAAAGGGTTAATTGTAACACCCCAAGATTTCATAGTACGTTATTTCTTCAAAGTAATTCAATAACTTTCACTACACACAACACTGAATTCTAGCGCACCATGACTTACCAAACAAACCATTCAAAAGCGGTTTTGAATAGTATTAAGTAAATTTTTAACTTTATATAATCCTTATAATTATAGAATCCACATTATGAGTTTCTTAGACATAATTTAAGAAAAAATACATTTTTTCATATAAAGGAAATATTTTTAAAAAAAATCAATTTTACTGCCTTTTAATGGCGAAATCATTTTAAATCCAATATTTGAAACTTTTATATATTCAATTTGACAAAATAAACTTTTTATTTAGAATCCGGAAATAATAATTTAGTTTTAATAAAGTTTTAGTGTTTTTCTGATAACTTTCATATTTGGGTGAATAGTGAAAAATTGTATATTTTAACTAAAAACAACTTTTTAAATCAAAATAATTTATATTAGTAAATTATACATTTTAATAGTTTAGAAGTATAAATAGATTATATTTTTACCATTTAATCCAATGATGGTCATTGTAAGTAATTTCACTTTGAAATTGGACATAAACAAGTGTCAAACTTTTGGTAGTTATTATTTTTTCAAAATACGTCTTTTGGTTTTGACAGTGGGAATTAATTTTAAATTCATAAATGAAACTTTTATTTTTTGAATTTGGTAAAATATAATTCATTATTGAATTCGGAATATCAAAAGTAGTTTAGTGTAAATTTTTGGTAATTTTCTGAAAACTTTTAATTTTTGATGAATTGTGAAACACACTGAGTTATAGTTTAAATCGAATTTTTATTCAAATAATTATTTATTTTATTTAAATTTATTTTATGTCAAAATAGATACATAATACCTATATAATTTCAATGTAATTTATTGGAGTCAGTTTATAATAATTTTAGATATATATAAATTTTATTGTACTTTTCACCGTCTTTTACCCACCTCCGGGGAAAATTTGCAAATTCACATAAAACATAATTTTAACGTTTCTATGAGTGGAATTTAGAAAAACCGAGAGACACGGATAATATCAAGGATTAAAATGTGGTTCAATAAGATAAAAATAATTTTTGGTGAATAGTAACGTTTTTACTTTTATTTACCACGGTAAAAGGTAAATAGGGTAATTGAGGGTAAAAATGATATTATTACCCTAAAACATGTCCTAATTATATTGGATAAGTATAATTAATCCAAAAACAAACTTAGAAATAAAATATGAACCTCTTTGGTCCAGTTGGATTAGATTAGGACATTTATTATTAATTAATTCAAAGAAGATTTAAAAGAATTAAAATCAATGTTTAATAACTAAAACATTTTTAATATAGGGTTATACATAAGATAAATTCGGTTATAAATATTAATTAGAAATATAAAAATATTTCCTAAACAATTGTATTTTATTTATAATTTATAGACAATAAATAATATAATTTATTTATGACACAATGATGATGTAGTAATTACCTTATTAGTAAAACATTAAAATAATTGATATTATAAATACCCAAATAAATATAATTTGATAATTTTAATAAATTACACTAATTTTATTGGTTACTATGACATGTTAGGATAGATTAAATTGATTTTTTAGAATTAAAAGAGTTATTAAGAATTTAACAAAAATCAATTATTAAATAGTGTCAAAATTGACATAAAAGAGTTTTTTTAAAAAAATATTATATTATTAATTGATATAATATTCCTAAAAATCTAAGGTTCGGCCAAAGGACTTATATGATGATATGTATTTCATTAATGAACCACTTGGGGTTCTATTGGCTGTTTATAGTAGGTTTATTAACCATATAATATAAAAATACAAAGAGACATGATAGATGTCAAACTATTTAACTAAGAGTTAAATGTAAAAGATAAGGGTAAAATAGTGACCCAAACTTGTCTAAAACTTATTTATTGAGTTATTTTCGACTTATACCCACCTTATAATTTGAATAATTCACTTTGTATCCATTAGAAAACGAATATTATTTTTATAATAAAATAATACTTTAAGTTTTTCTTAAAGAGACCCTCCTCCCCCATATAAATGGACACCACTTATAACCAATTTCTAACACCTCTCAACCATTTTGGCACGTCCAACCTCTACCCAATTAAGCTCCCTAAATCTATATCCTCCTTCTAGAAGACTTAACTTAGGAATAAGGCACTTCAAGAGTCCTTTTTGATTAAATCAAAAGGGAGTTACCCAAATTAAAGTTAACTATTTCTCTTAGCTTCTTTTCTTTTATTTTATTCTCCAACCCCTAAACTCTTCTTATTATTTTCTTTTGTAACAACACAAGTATACGCAATAAACTAGGATATTTTTATGATAATTATTTGAACTAAACTTACACACACTGTCATCTAATGGGTGAAGAACGTAATGTTTCTGTGGATAGAAACCAAACGCCTCACGAAATGATGATTCTTCAATTGTCTCCTACCACCTATCATGGTGGCCATTATAATGGAAATATAATTAAATATTATATTTATGATATTTATTTTATATATAATCTTATGTAATTCCATATTATAGCATACCATTATTTGTTTAATGTTGTATATATATATATGATAATTTCATTTGAGGAAGTGCGGACTACCACCCCCTCAATGTGATAGGACTCATTCATACCATAATGGAACATATAAAGGATGGTGTTAATGAAATTAAGTAACATATATAAGATATTATATTATACTGGAATAATAATATACCTATGTATTATTTGGTTTTGATTCCTTTTAAAATGAAAATGAAATGGAAGTAGCATTCGTGCATACGTAGGGAATACTGTCTCCACGAATGCGATGAGATTCATTCCCCATCGTATCCATTCAAGACTAATTTCATTTTATGATTAAAAATAATGTTTAAGGACTTCATATCATTCTGTATATGAATAAGATACAACCTATAGATAAAAAACATGACTTATTTAACAAAACATATAAAAGAAAATGAGTAAGTTAAGAACCGAAACGACGATAATACTAAGATATTATTAACAAAGCAATGTGAAAAGATCAGATATGATATCATATTAATGTATATGATATTTTTATAATTTAATAAAAATTATTTAACTATTATACATGAGGTTAACCTACCCTCAACCAAGAAAAAGTACAAGGTAAGGGTTTATTTCACAATCTTTTCATTATCAAAGGTTGTTTATACGTAATTATCTAGTGTGACCTCTTTATCATCCACATCCATGTTTCTTAAAAATGTATTTCAAAACATTCTTACTATTTTACAGAGTATGGTTTAAACTCATTAATACTGTTTTTTGACTTTTTATAAGAAGTTTATAAAGTTATCTTTACGTCATTTTCCAAAAAAGGACCTTTTTAACCTTTTCGACAAATTAAGGTAAGAATGTTTTTTAACTTATATGGCAGGTGATGCTATTTTTTACCATTTTAAAATATTTAAATCTTCCCTTACAAGCTTATATGAATATTTTCAACATAAATGTTTTATTTTAAAATTATGTGACATTTAAATGATTTAAAAAAAGAGATATTTCTCTCAAATAGTTTTGATTTCATCTATGTCAACATCCTTTGATGGGTTTTAATCTTATTTGATGTTGATTTGTTATGATAAAAAACATCCATATTGTATTGAAGGTTTTGTGATATGTTTGACTGTGGATGTGTTATTTTTATACAATTCATGGTTTATGGAAAAAGTATTTAAATTTCGTATGCTAGTTTTAATACGAATGTTTATGTTATGTTTAAACCTGTTTATATGAGGAATGAATTGGACTTAATAAGTGACAGGTGGAGCCCGCTATAGCTCCTCGATGCATCGGTAGGTCTCATGAGAAAAACTAGTGTCTTAGAATGAGGCCTTGACAAAATATTATTTGTAGTCTTGGCACGAGGCCTTGGATACATGGTTATGATAGTCTGGCATTATGTATTCCAGTATTATGAAAGTGGTTATTCATATTTCATGTGATTTTTCGACGAGTAGAATATCCATTAGAATAAGTAAATGGAATTATTTCATTTTATTTTTTCCATATTATGTTGAGGTTCAAGTTTAAAAGGATTTTGTTTTAGTTATACATTGCCTTAATTGTTTATGTTTATTTATGAATGTTTCCACTATTTTGTTATCCTTACTGAACATCAGAGATCACCCCTTTCTGTGTTTTATTTTTCCCAGGATCTGAAGAAATATTTTATGACTGACCTGCAGGGATATTCTGAAGGGGATATGAGTGTGGACTATGGCGATTATGTTATTTTAGTTTTTCACTTTATGATGTAATGTAACATTTATTAATGTATCTAGTGTTTCCAAGGCTACTAAACTAATCGGTCTTTCGAGAAATTATCTTTTGTGATCATGCCAATAATACTTATTAATGCACCTACTCTTGGTAACTGGGGTCGGGGCATTACATAAATTATGTTTTTAAGAGATTTAAATGAAACCTATATCATTTTTATGGATTGATCTGGTTGTGAAATAATAATTATTGTGTTTATGAGTTTTATGATGAAATTAAATCTCGACATAATTTATTAATGTTGTGGTTCCAAGAAATTATATATCATGGATGCACCCAGATATAACCAGGTGAGCCCTTCATAGCCTATATGATGGTTACACCCAGATATCACTCCAGTTCATTCGATAATATTTATGTTCTATAAAGAATTATATTAGATGTGGTTCATATAGTTATTCCAATTATAAGTGATATATAATGGATTTGTAAGTGATATTTGATAATTATGTTATAAGATTCCAACACATTTTTTCTCTGATTTACATGAGTTTACAACATCTCATTTGATCAAGATTGATATCACATGGCTCATGATTATTTATTTTTATGACTCTTTCCATTGATAACATTTTATTCTATGTTTCAAGAATGATGATTTAGGTCTTGATGGATATGAGTTCTTTTAAGATATGCTAATTTACTCTAATTATGACTTCATTCCCTTATACACTACTTATGCTCATTGATGGCATTCAATTGTTAATGATTATGTCTACCATCACTGAATATTTCATCTCAAACTTATTATATTCATTTTTCCCTACCTTATAAAAAATTATGTACAATGGATTATGTCTAGAAGGTATTTCATATATATGAAAATGATATCTTACTTTGAAAAAATAAAGCTAGGTAAAGTTAGAGAAATGACCATTTAACAACATGGGTAATGTTTATGTAGGGGTTTTCCTAATTATATAAGACTATAAAACTAAAAGGTCATGGATAATATAAGAGATCTAGTTTTACTTCATAATTTGTATCTTTTGGATATAAAAAAACAAGGTCACAATTATTGGTATAAATTCTAGAAACTAATGTTTATGATTTCTGCACTGAATCTTGGAGTGTGGGTTCAGGGCTGTTATAGTAAGTATAAAAGGAAATATTTAGATAAATTAAGACATTATGGTATTTTCATGTGAGGTTATATTAATATTTATGGATAATATAAAAGGTGTATAAGATTAAGGTTAATCATAATTTCAAATTCTTATACTCCCCAATTGAGGGTTTATTGTAGTAAAATATTTTTGGTTATTAATGTAATATTTGGAAAAATTTTATTGGATTGGGTTATTCATAAACCCTATGATAAAAATGAAATGATATAGAGGGATTAATTATTTTTTCATGTTTAATGAAAATAATGACAACTGAAATATCGGGTGACAACTCATCGAAACGTGTTAGGTCTGATGACTTGAACCTATATCTGAAGGGTGGTAAGGGTTAAACGCCTACCATTAACTTACATGATATCCTAGTCAAAATGAAAAGTTTACACTTAAATGTTTTGATTATTTCAAAAATTTAAGAGATTTTATTCTTTGAATGAAAATTGTTTTATCGTGTATTAATATATGATCAAACCCTAATAATAATTAAGTTTCAAACTTAGTCAAGAAATGGTTGAATAATTGTAAGAATAGTTATGTATTGAATTATTTGGTTTGAACAATGGTCATTAAAGTTGAAATTTTGAGATTAATATACGAAGGTACATTTTTTGGAAATTATCATACCACAATCTAAATTTTTTTATTTTTGTTAAATTCTAAAGACATGAGGAATATATGGTTATTCATTTGGGGAATATGTGGTCATTTTAAAGTTTATTTTAGTGCTTCAAGAATTAAAATTCATCATAAATTCACATCTTTTTGGTCAAAAGATGATATTATGGTAAAAATTTATTAAATTATTAAATTATACCAATTCATTAAGTATATTGTAATATTATCTTAGTATAGATGGTAAGATAATTCCTCAACTCAAGGAAAAGGATCTTGAAACAAAAAATTTATACTGTTACATTCAATTATGATGAACCGATCGCCTTTTCGATGATTAAATTTTTATAGTTTTGATTCCCTTAACATTCAATTGATATTATACCTTAATATGATCAATTACCACTATCACTTTGTAAATTTGTTTCATCTTTATCTCTATGTCCATATCTTCTCTTTCCACTAATATTATCCTAAATAGAAACAGAGTTATGTGTTATTGTAGATGGAACTCATAATTTACTTAAACATTTAATAAGAAGATGTTTTATTATCCCTTTTTGTGATTTGTGTTCACAACAAATGTATTTTAAAATGTCAATCCTTCGATTATGGAGATAAAGTTCAAATTTTGAGGATAAAAGTTTTTGAAGGGGGGATATAATACCCAATGATTTTAAAAGAAGAAAATTATGTTTGATATTATAAAGGGCTCACAACACTAATATTACACATGATAATAATACATTAATAATTTATGATATATTTATTTTTAAATAAATGTAATGTCTTTAATAGCTTATGGTACACACAACCCCATGACTATTATGTTTGATAGTGTATTCAACAGGTACCATCGAGCCTAAATGACACATGATATATATAATCATTATAACCTATCAATTATATTAGTGGATGGTAATAGTATTAAATAATTTATGGAACATATATATATATATACTCTAATAAATATAATGATTTTTATAAATTTTTACTAAATGATCAATCATTTTTAGTAAGGTTATTTTATTCTTATTAAATATTTTTCCTTCATAAATTATTTTTATTGGATTTCTTGAAAAACTATTATAATAATGTTTTGGAAATTTTATAAAATTTATGTGATAAAATGAACATAATTTTTTGAATCAAAATATTAAAAATTACTTTTGGTGAAATATTAGGATTGTTCAAATTTTTTTATATTTTTGTGAATATTTAAAATAACAATTTTTTGTAAAAATATATTTTCCATTCAATAAATTAATTAATTTAAATGTCTCGTTATGTTTTAAAGATAAATAATAATAATTATATTATATTTAATCCACTTAATTTATTTTGAATAAACATTATATTGGATTTTCGTATAAGTTTCTTTTTTGTATAAAAAAGGATTATCGATAAAGTTATTTTATGGTGAAAGAGTTGATATGATATAATTATTTAAAATAATATTTAATTAAGAATTATTTATTTAAAATTTATATATTATATACCATTAAATTTATATTTATATTCATACAGTTTTTATTATTAGACATAGAGTTTATATAAACCATTTTGTACTTTAGAAATACACATCCGGAAACCCCACTTTTTCATCGAGTCAGTGGGTTTTGATTTAAATTTATTTTTTAATGATTTTAAAAAATTAATATTAAAAAATAATATTCATTTTTGAAATCATCATGTAAAAATTATTTTTGGGTGAATCATTGAGAATTTTTAGAAAAGAAAAAAAAATTTGGGAATGGTGAAAAATATTTAATACTAATTTTAAACTTCCTTTTAGTTTAAATTATTTATAATGATAAAACATATTTCAAAACAGTTGTAATGTAAAATTATATTACATATATATATATCCGATTTATTTAATATTATTTGTTTTAATGTTTAATTTAGATATAAAAACATTTGAAACCTTTGAACTTTTTCTCTTTAAAAACACGATTTCTCATCGTGTTTGTGGGCTAAATTTTAATTTAATGGTTTAGACTTCTATGAATTGAATTTGGAAATAATTATTACACATTTTTAATCAAATTAATTTATAATTTATTTTATTTTCAATATAAGTTTTTATAAAAATTAACAGTGAATGTTGAAAAAAATATTTATCGTGGTTAAGGTAAAAACAGATATATCGAGGGTTAAACTAAATATATTAATGTTAAAATGACATAAACACTTTTAAATAAACGACTTAATGGAAATATTTAGACCTCAAACTACCAGGTTCTATAATTTACCATTTTATTAAGCTTTTCGAATGATAATAATGTTGTTGTGGTTGAATTATTTTAAAACAATACATGTTCTCCATTCACCGAAATTAAAAAAAGGCCACCATGTAAACTCTATTCTTAACCCCATAAAACCTCTTCATTTTAGCTATTACCTACCCAAATAACTTCGAAAATTCCCTACCATAACTATTTTAACCATTTTTTGGGAATCCGTTCAAACTATAGAGGATTTTAGTGTAAACCTAAGGAGGATACATGAAAAAGATGTAACATTCATTAACGTGCACTTTTATTTTATTTATTTTTCCACCTCTTTAAATTATCATTAAACCAAGATTATATAATGAAAAAAGTATATTCCATATATGGGTTTGTTTTATAATAATTTAATTACCTGAAACCATATCCACTTACATCAAATGGGTTACTAAATTATCATTCGTGTGTACGGTGGACTACCACCTCACGAACCGATGTAATTCATTCTTCAATTAAAACATATACGGTTGGTTATAATGATTTTTATAAATTATATTTATGATATTTATAAAATAATAATTGATATGAAGTTATTAAATCATATATACCTTTTTACATTCCATTTTGCGGGGGATATGATAATGTCGCTTGTGTGTACGACGAACCACCACCTCACGAAGCAATGCGATTTATCTTTCACTAACACTTTACATGGAATTTAAATACGATAATGTTAATGAATACATGTGATATAAATAAAATAATAATTATATTATTTTCATACTTATTTTTATTAAAATTTATTATTTCATTTTCAGTTTTTAGAATAAAAATATAATAGCATTGCCCGTGTACGTGTGGACTACAACCATTGAGAAGTGATGTGAATCTATTTTCATCACCACACCACATGTATGATATATAAAAGTATTTTTAAATATATAATATTTTAAATATTATATAATTATCATTATGTAATGATAAAATAATACTTACCTCTTTTTCATAATGATTATTGGAATACAGAAACGTTACTCTTGTGTACGTATGACCTACCATCTCCCTGATTGTGACATAAACCATTTTTCATAACCATCATTCAAGACTAGAAATAAAAGTTTAATATATGTTAAAATATTAGACTTATTTCATGATTATTATTATATATAATATGGAACTATATAATATTCACAAGAACCAGAACTTTGATAATAATGCACGAAAGAGAAAAAATGCAATTAACACCCGAAATAATGAAAATAATGAAATATTATTAATGAACAAGAGGTAGGATTTTATAAAAGGATAATATATGATATTATAAATATTAATATGGTTATTTAATAATTTAATAACATATTTAAAAGAACTATAAATCAGGTTAAATCATAATCAATGAAAAAAAGCTTGAGCTATGGCTATCTTTTCTCACTTTTATATCTGTGAGATATATGCCACTTTTTTCACTTATTTTTTATCTAGTACATATTCTTCACATGAATATATTTTATGATTATTATAATTATTATTTTTGATCAATATATACATTTTTGGATCTATATTTCATGGGGTTAATGGTTTCAAAGTCACCAATTTTGTAAGGTATTTTTGTGTTATGTTTCTTTCTTTTAGACATATGTTATGGTATACACCTATCATCTTTTTTGATGTGTATATACATCTAGTTTGAAATTTTATATCATGAATATCCTTATTTTTATGATATTATATGTTTTATTTAATGATAATGTTCCATGGATATTACGATTCAATGTTACTAAATTGGTAAGAGTCTTCTGTCATAATATCATCATTTATCGAGATTGTTTATAATTATGCTTCCAATTATGAGATATTATAACCCATATCTCCAAAAAATGATTAATTTTCTTCTCCACTGGTTATTAATTATATTTAAAATTAATAGTACCACTTTCTGTACTATTTGGTACTTCAAATAAATGATAAAACGATTTTTATGAAATCCATCTTTATATCTCTATTTGGAAAAAAAAATTTATCCCAATGAAATATTGTCTAAAAAAATCAATTTCTTTCTTACTCTAATTTGACATTAAATAAAAATAACATTTCAACCATATTTGAACTTTTGAAAACTATTTTAAAGTGAATCTTGATGTCATTATCCAAACAATTCCCTTTTGAATTATACCAAAAAAGTGAATGGAATCATCTTGTCATTTTATAAACAAGAAACCATTCTAACATTGTTACAATGAAAAATGAATGTTCATTTTAACCTATATAGAACATAATGAATTACCCTCCATCGAGAAATAAATTTCATTAAATCTTTATTCTAAAGATTATAAGGATATTTATAATGAAATATCTTTCCTAATATTCTAGAAATTATGTGTTTTAAAAGTGATTTTCAATGAAAAGGATTTTAAAAATGTTTTTTGTTTTATAAGTTTTCTCCAAAATGAAAAGGATATTTTCCTCATGAAATTTGTTAAATGATTTCTTTAAGAAATAATTTATATTTATCCAAAGATTACTTCAATGAAAATTATTTTCAAAATATTTTTTCAATTTTTAGTTTCTTTTAAAAAGAGATTTTCAAAATGAAAAATATATATTCCTAAAAATATTTTTAATGATATTTTAATGGTATTTCCATTCTTCAAGGTCAAAACACTTGTTTTTTCTTATTATACAATTATGATATTTTGTAATGAGAACATCCTAATTTATTGTATGGAAGGATTGTAATTCTATCGAAGATATTGTAATGTAACTGGTTTCTTTTCCACTAGTTATGAATGATTCAAAGATATTCTTATATAACCTATTTCATTTCCACAAGATTATCGTGTTTCAAAGAGATTGAAATGAAACCAATTTCCTTTCTATCGGATAATTAGGTTCTGAAATAAAAATGTTTGCTTATATGAGTTTTATAGTGAAATGATAGATCAATGTACTATATAAATTTTGTGGATCATGGAAAATATATATGATGTGTACACCCCAATAGAATTGGGTGATCCCGCTATATGTTATACGATGAGTGCACCCATATTGAACTAAAATTAATTGTATAATGATTATGTTATCTAGAGAATTATACTAGAAGTAATTCATATGGTTATATCAAATATAAGGGTTTTATAAGGTTTTTGTAAGTGTTATATAATGATGATGTTCTAACACAACAACATTTTATGTCAATGATTATCATGAGTTTATAATGATTCATTTGATCAAAATTCATATCAAAAGGATACTGATTATTGATTTTTATGACTCATTCCTTTTTTAATTCCATATGAAATGTTTCACTATTAATGATTTAGTTATTTATGGGAATGAGTTATTTAATAATTTTTTCATGCACTTCGATTAAGTATGTATTTCCTTATTCACTTATTATCCTCATTAATGAAATTAAATTTTTAATGATTATATTTCCCCTTATAATTATTTTTATTTCACCATTATTATGTTTCCATTTCTATGGTTTATAATGAATGATGTTGAATGAATTATGTAGAGAAGGGATTTTATATGGATGATAAAGATGATTTAAAGTGAAATAAGAAAACATGGGTTAAGTTGGAGAATTAATCATTTAATAACATGATTTTTTATTATGTAAGAGTTATTTTTTTAATTATTTAAAACTATAAACCTAAAATTTACTTGAGAATATAAGTGTTCTATTTTTTCTTTTTGATCTTGTACGATTTTGATGGAATGAAATTAGGTCACAATTATTTATATCAAATAAGGAAATGTAATGTTTATGATTTCAAAAACAGATTTGTTAGTGTGGGTAATGGTTATTATAAAAATGATTTCAAATGAACTTCAATTCAAATAAAAATGGGATCGGGTCAAAATAAATTCTTCCAATTAAATTTATATAGGTTTTGGTTTAATTTTAATCCTTTTACTTTTTTATTAACCCCTACATTAATAATTGTTTTCCTTAACTATGGAAACAACTATTTCAATATTAAAGGACTATGAATGATTCCATAAATGAAACAATTACTCTTAAATAGACCATGGATAATATTTTAAACCATCACTTGGAAAGAGATATGATTTTTAAGAATTTAAAATAATTAAATAACATATTATTTTGTATAAATTATCATTAATGTCAATTTTTGAACAATTAATTTAATTTGACTTTAAATGAAACTGGGAAAAGGTAGAATTTGAATAAAATCATTTTACCCATCACTAAAATTCTATATTTATATATAAAATTCTTAAAATAAAATAAACCAATCAAATTATATTAATTTTAATATTATTAAAATAATTTATTTTATTTTTTTATTAATTGGAGAAATACTTTTTCAATGTTGTGTAAGAATTTAAAGTAATTATATAACTAAAAAATAGAAATAAATTACCTTCATTAAAATAGTTTCATTATGATTAGAATTAGCTTAATATTCACTCACAACCTTATTTACCTACTATGTGAACACATAAGTGATATTTAAAAGTAAGAAAGTGACATTTTGTATTTTTTATTTCTTTAAATATTATATAGGTAATTTTAATTGAAAAGTGACCCTTAAAAATTAAATTTCATTCCGAAGTTTATAATTGATTAAATAGGAATTAAAATGAAAAATAGTTACCTTTACATTTATATTTAACCTAATTTTACATGATTTACACTTTACTGAGGTGATATATTTTATCACACTTACTATTCATAATTCCTAATAATAAAAGGGTTTGATTTGCGTAATTTGTACCACCTGATTAAAAGTATAAAATCCATTTTTCACAATTTAATTTGTATAGGAGTGATGAATTCATTGTAAAATAAGTGTGAAAAATGTGACAAAAAACCTTTTAAGAATAAAACTGGATTTATTCATATACTAAGCATAGAAATACCATTATATGAATATTAAAACATATTATTGAATATATAACAAAAAAATTTACTTCAAATAATTCACCAATACTGACTGATTTAAATTATTAAGATAAAAACATATATCATTCAAAAAAATAGTTTTTAAAATAAACTTCAAATTTATTTTTAAATTGACCTTTAATTTCATTTATAATTAATTAATAACCAATAAATATATTTTAGAAATTTATTTTTCAAAAAATAGTTACTCTTATTCATACTCACCAATCCAACAACTATATAATAACTGGAGAATTAAATCATAAATTTTTAATAGTATATCATAATTCATTTGAACTAATTGTTGCATGTAAAGAAATATATCAATGACATAAAATGTATTTAAATATAAATATATTCTATAATATTGATTTGTTAAAGTTCATACTTTTATCATGGGGAGTCACATGTTTTTGAGATATTTATTCTTTAGTTAATTTAAAAAAGTATTTATCATTATCTTTATTAGACCAAACTATCCCTCAATTGGTATTGGAACAAAAACTATTAAAAATAATTGATTTTATTTTAAATTTAATCTGTTTAGAGTTTTCATTTATTTTTGGGCTCAGATTTTAAATAGTTTGTGATTATTCATATTTAAATTACACTACTTGGTTAATAACATCACTTATATTTTTTAGGGATCCTTATCTTTAATAAACAATCGTTGTGTATTATTTAACATTGTTTCCTTTCTCAACAACATTCTTCATAAACCATTTAATCTCTTAAATGTGACTATCATCCCTTTTCATGAACTCTCCCTTTCCTTTATTCTTATTTCCATTCACTTAATTTATTATCATATTATATTTGTTTAGTTTATTAGTTGGTTCATGATAGTATTTAGGTACTAACTTGAACATATACACCATATATTTTACCTTGTGGTATTTTTCTTCACTACTTAAGTTTTATTATTATCTCCCAAAATGATCCATGAATTTTTTATCCCTATAACTTTTTTATAATCATTTGCTTATAGGGCTGAAAGAATGGAATTTCAATATTTTCCATCAACCTCTACATTATTCTTGTTATCAAAAGAACATGGTGCATCCTTTTAAATTTTTGTAAACCCAAAATAGTTGCATATACAACCCCTAGGAAATATTATTGATGATGGGGTAATATCATATTCTTCTATCCATGAATGTTTTCCCCTAAAATATAGGAATATCATTATTGTTGACAGAATTTAGATTATAAATATTCATTTAGGATCATATCTGAGAGAGGGAATATGGGTATGCTCATATAATAGTTGAACTACCTTAGGAATGGGTTATAACACAAATAAGGGGGGTTGAATAGTGATAGTTAATTTTTAAATTTCTTTATTAGAAATAATACATAGTGATCAATTAGGATCCCATACAAGAAAATTTTTATATCATCCATACCCCATTGAAAAAAATAAATGAAACATATGGCACACTGAGATTTAATAATTTTTAGTACCAAAGTGGGTACCTACTTATTTATTCCATTTTTCAGTATGATTAATAGATTTTACATTATATGGAATCACTAGTTACCAATTGATAGGGGTACCATCATCTAACTATGATTGTTTTCTAACATGCAACATCCCATTAATTAGAATGATTACCATAAGTATACAAGTATTTCAGAGAAAGGTGAGTAAGATCGCAATAGAATATGTGATACATAAGATACTAATGATGATGAAATTACTCCCGATATTATAGATCAAAAGAATTTAAATGTTCTCACCACTTAAATAAATTTCACCTATGAGATTCAATATTGAACCAAAATAAGTTTTCCATTTGAATTAATTCTAGAACATAAATAATATATTTCTAAATCATAGATCACTAAATACTTAGGCTCTATAGATTTCTAATCAAACTTATAAATAATCCTTTTCCCTAGTATCTATATTTATGACTCACTATATATATCAATTTTTTCTGATTTTTTCTTTTTATTTGATATATAGTACTTTGAACATATATCAATCTGTGATATTATATTATTCTTAGTCAATTTAATTATAATGATCTACCAAAATTAATATTATAAATTTTCCTAAGAACAATATAAAAGAAACATGTAATTGGACCACTACATCTACAAGAAAAACATGTAGCAAAAAAACATGATTATAAAGACGACATGAAAATATTCCATATTAATTACCCACAATTTTTTATCTTGAATTACAGATTAAACATCAGGAAATAATTTAATAAATATGTAATAAAAAATCTTCCTAGTTAATTTTTTAATGTATCTTATGGAACTACTTCATCTTTTACAAATTCTTCTAAATGAAAAAAGTATGCTCTTTGAAAAAATTATGCATCACAATATTCATCTATGGGTTGGATTTTTCAATTTAATAAAGTAAATAAATCTCCTGCATAAGATTTTATAATACTTAGGAATTTCATAATTTTTTCCTTATCATCATTTATTTTCAATTCAAAGAAACTCTCTTGTGTAGTTTTTGAAAATAAAAAATTCTTATAAATATAATTAGCTTACACATTATATAAGATTCATGACTAAGTTGTGTTTCTGTATAAGGATCAAAAAAATATATTATGTGTTACAACTAAATTATTCCTATAAATAAATCATTTTTTACTTATAAATATTAGTTTATTGGATTTATATTCAATATTGTGATATTAATAATTTTATTAATATTTAAATAAAAAAGGAATAGTTTTTATTTAACTAAATTATTTTCCACCATATTAAATGGTTTTAGTTTAAATTAAAATTTTCAAACTTATATAAATTAAAATTGATAAAATAGACTTATATTCTTTATAATTGGGTCAAAATATGTCTTAGATAATATTTTATGATTTTTCTGAAATAGTTGATTTTTGGGTGAATATTTTAAAATTACAATTTTTCAAATACCATAACATTTATAAAATAAGTATAATATAAGATATATGATACATTTGGTCAATAAAATATATATCTTATGTAGTAAAATAAATAATTTAAAATTATTATGTTGAATTTAGAAAATCGTGGTTGACTTTTTGGAACCTATGCTATATTTTAATATAATAAAATAAACAATTTGGTTCTTTGAATTTAATTAATTGGTTGGAAGGTTCCATTCAATTTTTAAAATATCTAAATGTATAATTACAACAAATTATTAATAATAATACAATAAATGTTTTAGAGGAACCACTACATAAGGAGACTTTGTCCTAAATAATTGTAAATTAATTTTATTCATAAAAAAACTATTTTCTAAAAATTGATTTTATACATTTTATGCAGATGTGCTAGAATTAATTAATACCACTTCATGAAATTTAATGTTGTAAAATGTATTATATATTTATAATTAATATATTTTAAATCTTTAATAAGTTCCATTTTATTTTTTGTCAAAATGAATTGTCACCATGGTGAATGTTTGTCTCCAGGGTATGGGTTAAAAGAGTTACAGAGGGTGGGGGTTAAAAATATATAAGGCATAAAATATCAATAAAACATGCCTAAATTTGATTTTAAGTGAATTTAGACATTAAATTTTAATATATTTTAAATTGAAATAAATTGTATTAACTTTCCATGAGAAATACATTTATTAAATATAAAAGTTCATAATATTTACATGGGTGTCACTCCACTCACTTATAAAAGGTCACCTCAAATCCTCACATATCAATACACTTTGAGAAATTTATATTTATTAGTATCAATCTAAATTACACCCTAAATCTCATCACTAATTCTTAGAATTCATGTTCACAAAAACAAAATACTAATCTTAAAAGGCTGAATGTATAATCCAAAAGAAGATATCCAAGGAGGAGGTATAAGTATTTATTAAATTATTTAATGATCATTTCTTCTTCTATATCCATAATATACATTCTAATAATTATAAAATAATAAAATAAGTATACTTATCCTACTCAAATGTTATTATTTTCATGAAAAACTATTTTCTACCACCTTTCCATTCAATTGGAAATGAAAATGTCATTAGTGAATATGTGTGGACTAATGCCTCCACGTAGAAATGTCTTTTGTTTTTCCTAAAAAACACACATGGTAGTTTATAAATATGTACATAATGGGTATATATGATATTCGTGACATAATTATGATTTTATAAAGATAATATATTATTTACCTTCTAACCATCCCATCCATTGAAAAATGGAAACGTAGCTCATGTCTATGTATGGACTACCACCTCCATTAATTATGTATTTATTTCTTCATTATTGTCTCACATAGATGTTAATAAGAACATATATAATAATTATATACAGTATTAATAAATTTTTTATTATTATTGAAATTTATACCTTTATTTTATTTATTTTCTTTCCATATGTTGGAAAAATTAATATGTCCCTCATATGTATGTTCGGAGCAACACCACCGTTAATGATATATATCTTTTTTAATTAACTCATTTTATAAGTTTTTTTTGAAAATTATATTCAATATAAAAATTATAATAATAATATTTTTATAATTCTAGAGATGATGGAACCATAACCCCCATTGGTGATAGTCAAAACACAGAGGTTGTTTTGGACTGAATGACCTCAAGACATCAAATGTAAACTAAAAAATATTGTTATTATATAAAACATGTAAATAAATGAAATAAATGGAATAATACAAATATAATTAAAATGAAAATTTTTATAAATTATGAAAATAATTGATGTAATTTTATTATTCTTTTGTTAGAGAATTTATGAAGTAATATGAGTGATAAGTTTATTTTATGCATACATTTTAGGGTGTTTAAATACATTTATTTTAGTAAATAAATGAATAATATTCCCATTTCAGGGAATGATTGGCCTGTTTTTTATTTTATTGAAAGATATAATAGTTATTTGAAAATTTAGCAAAAATGGAAGACTATAAGGGTAAAATACACTTCACACCGTGAGCTTCACTCGTCGTGCAACACCTAAATTTCGAAGATGGATTCTAAAGTCACATGGTGCTAAAGAAATCTGGAGAACCTAGAGAAATATATTATCATTCCTTGTAAATAACATACATGATGTGAGTTTATCAGAACATCCATCATCATCAACATTTAAATTTGTAAGGTAAGTCAAACTTTGAGAATCCATTACACATCGTGTATTATATTCAAGATGTGATAAGTTTGGTACATAAGAGATTAACAGATGCCTCTATCATTTCATTTTTCATGACATGTAAAACATTCACATCATGAATGTTTTAGGAAACTAAAAATTATATACACTAAAATGATGGTTTTTTATTTTGTGTATATTTATATAACCACCGACCGTACCTTTTTCTAAATATGGAACCAGATGGATGATAATGCGAGATGATTGGAGTAAAAATGTGGATCCCTAATTTTCTGCCATTAATCACCTCTATTATTCAATGAGTATCCATACTCATCACTCTCATTATGCCTATAATGAGAGAGTAGTTTTATTTTTTTCAGGTGCTATGATTTTAGGTGGATGCACTATTAAGAATTATGTATTTATGTTTTTCATGTTATTATTACTCTATCTATTTTTATAAATTCCAATTCTATTAATTTAGAAATTACATGACCATTTTATTGATAATAAAGTAGTATTGTTTTATAGAAAGAATTAGTATTCATAGATTGTGTATGAAAATTAAAAAATGCAATTATATTATGTTAAAATAGGGTTTTGGGTTGCATAGTTTTTTAATTTAACCCAGTATATGACCTTTCATATGGTGAAATTATAGGATTAGTGTTGGCTATGCAGAACATGGATCCCTTCTGACCCAATTATGACCTTATACATGAATGAATCAATATTCAATTGAGTCTTTAACCCAAGAACATGAAAATGAATAATCCTTTTTGCATCATCTCCTGGTATCAAACATTTTATTTTCTACATTCTTTCTCACATTACAAGAAATCATTCAATTGTAATTGTTATTCCTTCAATTAAGTTAGAACATATAGAACTTCCCTGTGGTTTGGAAACTCATACTTTCTAAGTACCACACTTTTGTAGTTATTGTTTCTTAGTTTATTCTTTATTAAATTTTTATAGTCACATAGGAATTTAATTATTACTTATGGTATTTTGATGAGATACAATGTAATGTATTTTACTTTAAAACCATGTTTTAAGGTTTCCTAAAAACTCATTTTCCTCTAAACTCGTGTTCTTAAAAATGTTTCAATAATGTATTTATCTATAGAAAAATGATTCTTTCAAGTCATTTTAAAATGAACACAGGTTTTTAAAATGGTTTTAAAAGAAATTATCTTCAAAAAATTTCTTTATGGTTCACTTTTGACGCAGCTTACCAAAGTAAAAATTGATGTTCTTTACATTCACCACATGATCTCTTTTTCAATCCATCATAGTAATTATTTATTTTCTACATTAATATATTTTTTTCATAGTTTTTACTATTTACTAATTGTCTAAAACCTTAAACTTGAAATATCGTGGTATGTAATAAAGAGAAATCCTTTTTATTAAACACATAATTATGGGTTGTTTGATTAATAGGGTGTAATAGCTAATAAACGGTCAATGTTTATATAAGAGGTTATAGTAATGTTATAAGACACTTGTAAGAGATAATAACTTATGTTTATATTATCATGATATGGATTTGGGGAATTTTAATGTTGCATCATCTAATCTGTGTCTATTTGGAATGGTTATCCACAGAAGAAACATGGAGTCTCTGGTAGGAAGGCGGTAAGGGGAAAATATCCTTCTCAATAAGTTACGCAAAATGGTTGGAGTTGGATCTATGAATTTTTCTTACATTTCAAATCATTTAACATGGAAAATAAATTTTGAAACCCATCCTAGAGAGAAATCAAACATTCTAGAGTGGAACAAGTCATTAGTTGATAATTTCATGAAACAACGCCATTCAAAATAATGTGGATCTTTAGACCCTGTAATAGATGAAGGATTGGTAAATTTATTTTTAAAAACATTTTATGTCTCAGTAAGTTCAAGGAATCATAAAAAAACCCTTGTTATTTACCATTTTTAAGGTGAAGTCAATCATCAATGGTCTTTAATTAAGAATTTAAGGAAGAAAAAAGACATTGATTGAATGGTATTTATGGATATTTTTCTTGAGAAATACTTCTCTGAATTTTTTGGATAGATAATGGTTAAAAATTTATGTATTTAAATAAAAAATGATGATGAATTTATAACACACAATATTTGGAACCACTGAACTTCTTTTTCTGAGTGGTTTTCCATATAGCCTCAAGTGTGCCTCCTCGTATGTAAGAGGAATTTTACTAGTAGTATAGATATAAGGTGGTACATTGGATAGAATATACCCGTATATCATAGTAATGTAACAATAGAAATAATAGTGAACAAATAATCCATGTGAAATAAAAATTTAAGGTAATTAATGGAATGTGTAAAAAATAAAAACATTATCAAAATTCTATAAAATGAAATAATTCTATATATGCCATAATTGATCCTATATGGGTGGATTAGTGAAAAGAAATAAACTAAACAAATAAAAATAGAACCAAAATTCATCCCCATTATTTTCATGAGCACTTCTTGGTCACATTTTCCATACTCAACCCCAAGGAAAGATCGATACAAACAATATCAATCCTTTAGTTGAACCTGAACATATAAATAGATAGACTTATACTTAGGTATCGAAGTTCCATAGAGGCTTGCACAGGGTTTGAGTAATAAATGATAGTACACCACCAATAATATCACTAAAATAAGAATCACATAAAATATTTAATGTATTAATTATATATATATATATAATTACCATTTAGTAGTTAAAAAATTTAACAATATAATATTATTAATAAAAAGGAATAATAAGATAACCAATGATTCTCTGGCACTACAGTGAAAACAGACTTCTACATACACCTTTTTGGATGTCTCTAGTGACTCTCTTATCAGGATACACATCATAGCTTGAATAGTTCCGTGTTAAAATACCATGGAATCCATGGCCACATAACTGTAGGGAACCCACATGGATCCACCAATCATTCCTTCACAAAAAATACCATAGGGAATCCAAGGGAGTGGTGAACCTTAGTATTCTACTGATCTGAAATACCAGTATGAACTCATGGAAATTCCCTTAACATTCATATGTTTATAATAATTGTAATCCCCATATTATACACATTATATTCAACTCAACATAACCAAGTAAGATTTGGTGAGCCTTTAATGTGGCATTCGCCAAGGTAACATCCAAGAAACCATATAATAAATTAGTGAAATTCAAATAATATAAACATTAACCAATTCCAAGTGGATGCTTCACCAAGTAATTCATGGTAATTAATCTACGTTGAATATAATGATTCACTCAAGGAATTTCATAGCATTGGACCTCTATCTATCCAAGGGTTTCATCCCAATAAGGAATTCATTGAGTCCCCTAGTTGAATATGAGGATCACTCATGACATTACACAAAAATTATAGGTCCATTCATACCTTATGAAATACTCCCAAGGAATTACAACCCATTATCATATCAAAAGGAACATAATTAACAATTATCCATATATCATGAAATCAACTTCAATCAAAGACAAAACAATTATTTAAATACACCTCTATAGTCCCATTTATGGAACTTATTGAAAATTTACTGAAAAAATAATCAAATTAATTGAACCCATTATATAACCTAAAATTACTTATCACATTTATTTTTGATTAATTATTATAACTTATCACCAATGTCTAAATTACATTTAAATCCTATTTCAAATTTCTTAAAAGTCCCCATTCATTTTCCAACACATATAACCATAAAATGTCCCAAATTCCATTTATAATATTGATGGTTATTAAATACCATATGAAAATTATTTAATTAATCCACAATTCCTTTTAATCATTTCAACCATAAATTTCACTTTACTTATTACAATTCTTTTTCCATAGAAATATGTTCCTTTAAACTAGCCAATTAAATGGTAAAACTCATTTCATAGGTGGTTAACAAAAAATTATCTTAGTAACGTTCCAAGATTTAGAAAAATCATGTTGAATATTAGAAACCAAATTTTAAAACAATAAATTTAAAAAATTTCTAATTACCAAGTACTCAATATTACCATACTAACTAAAAACTCAAAATTAAAATGTGATATTATGGATTAATTTAATGGGGACACTTTCCATAGTTTTATTGAATGAAACTTGTTAAAAATTAATCATCATTTATTCTTTAATCAATAAAAATCATAGACTAGAAAAAATTTGAAAAAATATGGAATATTAGCTAATATCAGGAGATAAAAAATTCTACTAAAATACTAATTTAACTAATACAATAGGAACTATAGACTTAAAAAAGTTCTCATGATAGCATGATATGGTTATTTCAAAATCTATGAAATAAGGGGGAACTTCCATGGAGTAGGGAGGGAGAAAAGGTGCATATAAGGGTGTACCTAGACCTCAAGGGTCTAAAAAAATGAGTAACAGATCGAGGGTAAGCTCATGTGAAATGATAGGAATTACCCAACATAAAATCACCCATGATTCTACATTAGATCCACTAGATTCCTTTGGTTGTCTAGTCCTGGGTCCCCCGGCTAGATGGTGCACCCAAAAACGTTCCATGGATACTACCAACACCACCGGCTAGTAGGTGGCCCAATACTGGCAAGCTGGTGATGCTTCAACTTTATGTTATAGCCCCAAATATGGTTCACAGATCACGGTTTTCTCCCATGACTCCTCCAGTCACCCTTAAAGCTTCATTACATGTGTAATTACAAACATTTAAGACACCCCAACCTTTGAATTACCATCTAAAATCCTGGTTTATAAACCATACCATCCACCAAAAAAATCAAGCTCCTTTAAAAACCAAATTACTTTATTGACATTGAAATTTAAAACTCCCCATCACAAAAATTCTCACCCACAAAAAGTCATGGTGGCCACTCAAATACTTTCCTTACCAACATTAGTTGTCAAATGTCACCAAAATGTCCCGATCCCAATTCCGAATGTCGAATACTTTTCCAAAATGTGGCTCCAAACATAGGAACCAATGCTACCTAATCTCGATCTAAGAGTAAAATTTCTCATCAAATACTCACATGATGATCATATTAATACAATAACTTAAAGACACCATCACTTCATCATTCAACTAGTTATCCAGCCCATGGTTCTTCCTACCATAGTACATAGCTCACAAGGTTGATTCCAAACCTCAGAGCCTCTTTTGGTCTATATGTGATGATCATAGTCCTAACCTGACACCATATCCCATTTCCTAATTAAAACCATAGCTTACTAGAACTAAGAATGATCGAATTATTACACTTATGTACCATTAAGTTAACAATTATGATGAAATACCCACTATAAGAATCCCTTTCACATATTGAGATGCCTAGGTAAATATTGATGACTGATATAGTTCCACGATCAACAAGGACCACTCGTACTATTCATCCTGATCTCCACTAAGAACCTGCATAAATCCCATATAATCCTTTGTGGGTTACATCATTTTATCCTGATCGAAAAACAAAATCCACTCAGAATTCAAACATCACCATATAGAAAACCCTCTATAATTACCAAGGTTTTCAAATTAAAACAAAAGCACACGTGTACTAATATCCAGTGTCATCACTATCATCCAAAGAATGATCCTATAAATAACAACCCTTATCACCCAAGGGTTACCCTCCCAGGATTTAAAAGATGCTCCCCACCATTTGAGTTCCATGTTCATCACTATGTCGGTTCAACATCACTATCTTAGCAACTGATATCTCATATGTTTCTAAACACAATATACATATGATACCAAACCTTCACACACTGAAGAATGACTCTAAAAACTAGTGGTGTTTGTTTTGAATAAATTATTTTCATTCTTGACATGCACGAAGACACATTCAAGTAAAGGTATTTTCCTTTTTAGCGAAACATTGATCTTCAAATAGATAGTTTCTCCTCATAGAAATCAGTTCGTTGTCCACACACAATTTCTTGTCGACCTGAAACATAGTGTGCACCATGTTTATTATAATGAACTACCTTAATCAATTGAAAAAAAATGTCTTATACTCATGTATAGAATCCAAATATGTAGCATGAATCACACTACAGGAGTCATGTACCATCCAATCCAGGCTCACACACCTAAACCATTCTACATGGTCATACGTTGGTCATCCTTACTTGACTAAGGTAAAACTAGATACTCCACATTAGAAAAAAACACTTCACATGTACTGAGGTCAAATACATGTCCTCAAACCAACTAGTTTCCTCAGAAAATAAAAAACACATACTCCCACTCTTAGAAATAACCTAGAATAATATCCCAAAATCGATAGGTCTAGGATGTCAGTAGATACTAACCTCTACTCCCAACTATTATATCATGCACTAGAACGGCATGATATTTTCCATTTAAAACCATTCAAAGAATCACAGTTCAAATGTGTCACACCTAGTCACATGTCATTTTCACCAATTCATGCCCCTTATATATATTTTCAATCCCATCTGGTCAATTAGTTCTCATTCATAAACCATCCTATCTCACATAACCCTAACATCACAATACTAGTATAACCAGTTCAAAAAACATGACTCATCTTCCAATGAGTCGAGTGGCACAAATCCTAGGCTCATCCACCTAACTAATCTATGGAATATTCTCCAATAATGTTTATTTCACTAATTAGAGGCTTCTTAAATTCCATCTTAAAACAAGCCTGGAACATCCCTTGTGTCATGAATATCCTCATGATTACCCATCATCTCAAATTTAATTTCACAAACCATACAATTCTTAGCTACATAGGAACTATGTACCAAAATACATCCACAATGATAGGGTGAGCCATCTAATAAATTTTCCCACTTCGAAATTGGTCATGAAACAATACACTTGTAGTTGGGTGATCTACTATTAACCCAAAAATAACTTAGTAGGATCAAACAACATCCACCCACATAACCAAGGTATTTACCCCTACCTCACATCACTAAGTAATCTCATGAGATTTTGTCAATCCTATCTTGGGTTACCCTTAAAGGTAAAAAAATCAACTCACTAAATCCGAGTCACTCTAAAGGATCATGAGGTCCTACCACACAAACACTAAACCAACGACTTACTAAAGACACAACTCGTGGAACAAAACTCATCCTTGTCTCAATATATCATTGTATATAATATGTCAAACACTTAACCCTAGTGTACCCTTAATTTAGTCTCTCTCTCTATAGACCCTCTTTCCCTCACTAGAGGAAAGATAAAAACATAAGGCCTTTAAAATACATTATTTAATTAGGTTTCAACCCACTTTTGAAGTATACATTATTCAGTATTTTTCATTTTATAAGGTTCATAGAAGAAGGTCAGTTAAATAGAACCCATTAGATGTTTCTTACATTCATTTCCTTTAACCTATGTATCCTTTTCCCAGAAACATACATTTTTCCAAAGAACATCCATTATGAAAAACCAAAAAGTTCACATCGAAACATGATTCACATCATTTTAAAATCAGGCTTTACACATATCAATCCCAAGGTTTATTGATATTTATACAACCCCAAAGGCTGGGGAAAATAATGTTCCATTCATAAGATATTGATGAATATTCTTTATTGGTTACTTACTAGAACAATATATAACCAATATTATCCTCAAAAATTCATTTAAATTTATTAAAAAGTTAAAATTTAATTCTATCTAGGATTTAACATGATTTAAATTTCCAAGTAACTATTAAATAATGTTTTATTCACATGCATTGATGGAAAACACCTTATAAGATTCTTACTGAACCTTATTTGTGACACCCTGAGATTTGATGAGATAGATTCTTCTTTGATGTTTTGTGTTGTACGCTAAACCAATATTATCTTGCACTATACACAACACCATATTATCTTATAGTATATGACACACTATTTTTGGCTTATGTTACATGCAAGAGTGAGCTTCCTTGATAGCTTGTGTTGTACGCAATACCAAGTTTCGCTAAACAAATGACATATTATGAAAATATTATTAATTATTGAGATATAAACTAGCCATTATGAATAGTATTAACCAAATTTTGAATTTTATATAACATTAAAATTCATCTTATGTATTTTCTAGACATGATATAAGAGCAAATTCAATTTTTCGTATAAAATAAGTATTTTACCAAAAATACAGTTTTTCTACCTTTTGATGGCACACCAATTTTAAATTTCGTTTTTAAAACATTTATATATTCTATTTGATAATATATACTTATTATTTTTTAATCGGAACATAAAATTTTAATTTAGTTTATTTTTTGGTATTTTCTGATAAAATTTATATTTTAATGAATAGTGAGAAATAATGCATTTTAATTCAAAACAGCATTTGCATCTAATTTATCTATACAGTTAGATTATTTATTTATTATTTTTTAAGTGTAATTGGATTATTTTTCAATCAATTAATCCAATTATTTTAATAGGAAGTAATTTCACATTTGAGTTGGACATAAAAACATGACAATATTTTGATAAGTTTTTACTTATTAAAAACCCACTTTTTGGTTTTAAAAATTGAAATTAATTATAAATTAGTTTTTCCAATTATTTGTTTTGAATTCTGAAAAATGGATTCAATATTTGTAATCATTAAGGAAACATTATTTTAATAGGTTACTTTTTTGGATATTATGAATAGTAACTACGGTGATTTTTATTTAACGCGGTTAAAGGTAAATCAGGTAAATTAGTGTAATAAATAATATTTTAAGGATAATAAAATGATCATAACCCCTAAATTTTTTTTGTATGAATAAAATTATAATCTTTACATCTTAGGTTAGAAACTTAGTCATTTAAGGTCCACTTGATAATGAAAATGACATAGATATTAATAAAACCAATGAAAGTGACAAAATATCAAACCCACATTTATTATAAGTATAATAATTTTAATATAGGGATAACCTGGTGATATCTTAGGATATAAAGAGTCCATGGAAAGATAAAATTATTAGATACATTGTGGTAATTTATTTTTAATTTTTTAAAAATTAATAATTACCTTAAAGCCTTATACCTTTTTGATGTAAAAATTAATTAATTGCTGAGAAATCCATAAAACAATTTTTTAATAAAACAATAATAACCTTAACAAGGCCCAAAAACAAGACCAAATCATATTTTTCAAGTATATATCAAGCATAAGAATCCAAGTGCCAAGAAAGTGACCATTTGGAACTCTGTTGAAGTGATTATGACATTTATTTTATTTTACTTTATTTAATGGGATGTTAAAGTTGTCACATTCATACTTTAATACGTATAACATTTTTAATATTGGATTTATAGAAGATAAATTTGACAAAATATATTCTTATAAAATCTAATAAATTTTTTTATCATATTATTTTATTTGAAATTGTTGTACTACAAATATTTATATTAAATAATTACACAATATTGTTGTAGTGATTATTTTAATAATGGAGATATCAAATAAATGTTATTAAAAATTTTAAATAAATATAATTTCAGCAGATTAATTTATCCTATTAATTTAATAGATGACATTTATCGATTAGTTATATAATAAAATGTTTTTTATGATAAAATGTTATCTTGATATTTATAAAAATCCATTAACTTAATAGTTTGAAAATTAAAACAATTGATATTTTTTAAATTAATGTTTTATACAATTATTTTAAAATCATAAAACAGTTTTGAAAAAATAAATTAATTATGATATGGTCTAAAATGATATAAATTATTTATTTATGGTATAATTGAAATCAAATAAGTAAATATTACCACCTTTTGATATTTATTCATTTGTTATCTGAGGTAACATTTAATAGAATAACTAATTGTCAATTAAAATGATAATGTTTAACTTGATATCAAAAGTGGTCTAAATTTTATTGGTTGATGTTATTTCAATCTTATCATATCTTATCTTCGAAAATATCTCATTTTGGAGTTTTTTGATTAATTTCAAAATTATTATAAATTAATATTCTTGAGGTTTCCAAAAGTGCCCCTCACCTCAATTATAAAAGGGAACTTCCTCCATCAACTATTCACTTCATTTTGAACCTTCAAGATCAACCATACCCAAATCATATCCCTTTTTAACTTCCCTAGAAACATTATATTGGTCACGGTCTTCTTCAAAATATAACTCTAGTTCTCTAACAGGAGATTTGGAGGAGGAGCGTCGAAGAAGATATAATATCATTTACCGATTCTTTCAAACATATATCTTCTTACCCTTCCACCTCATGAGTTGTTTCATTTTAAATTAATAACTCTAGTAGTACTTATATACTGAGAGGTTATTATTATTATTAAACAACTATATTCCACCATCTAACCATCCTATGAAAAATGAAATCACCATGCGTTTGTACATACGACTTATCCTCTCCATGTCAGGGTGCAATCCGTTTTTCCCCACCACCTTACAAGGATGTGTATAATTGGAACACCCTAACTGACACATTATTTTAATTTAATAATTTTGGTTCTCACTTTTGAGATGCAGTTTGAACTAGTTTTGTTTTGAACGAAATTGGGATCTTATACGGGTGCGGGAGGGTATCTGCGACCATGTATAGTTCCTAACTTTAAAAAGAGAACGTTTAATTAGTAAAATTATTATTACAAAGGAATGCGATCGGGCGCACAACCATGTACATGATAGTGTATGGTGTCCAACCTCAGTTAATAATGATATTATCATTTTGGTTGGTTTTATTATTTTAGTTTTATTATTAGTGATAATGTTAATATATTAATTAGGGTATGATTATAATTATTATTTTTCAATTAATATTTTTATTTAGTTGTTAATATTAAATTAATGTTGCAATTATAAAATAATTAACTTACTATTTAGATAACAGTTATTTTGTGATTGTGTATAGGATAGTTTATGTTTTTTTTATTTTAATTTCATTTTTTTATTTTTCCATTTCCTTTTCCCTTCTTCTTTCTCTCTTTTTTCCCCTCCCTCTCTCTGGCTCTCCCCTCTTTCCATCATGCTACACCCCCTTCTTACCCTAGTTCATGTTTCCCCCCTTCTCCAAACCCTATCACCTCAGCACCCCCTTCCCTCCACCTCCTCGATCGATTGCCTCTTCCCTCCTTCTCCCATCCGGCACTACCTCTCCAACCTCCCTCGCATCACCTCCCTCTCGACCGAAGCACCCAGTGAACCCAACCCGCGCATACAGCCTCCCTCATGCCACCTCCCTCTCAGCTGAACCACCTGACAAACCCTCCCTTGGCTTCAACTCTCTTGGCCATTCCCCCTTCTGGATACACGGATCGATGATCGGAGATATACACCGCCCTCTTCCAAGACTGGAAAGATGCACCACGCCCTCCCTTTGATGCTTCATCCCTTGGTTGTGCCCCTCCTTCACATTTGGACCCTCTGACAACCTCCCTAGCTTACGGCGCACCCATGGAACCTCTCCTTTGTGCTCGGTTATCTTCCCACACCCCCACCCCATGTGTGTTTTTCTTAGTCCGATTAATTTCATCATTTTATAGTTTATCAGGTTATTGTTAATTGTGGAGTTTGTTTGGTTTCTTTGTATTTGGGTTCAATTTATTGAAAAATGGTTCTCCTTAGGTCCATTTAGGTGTGACAGTCATGTGATAAGAGTTTGGTGCCAAGATCGCGAGGTTTCCTACACTGAGGTATGTGGTTCCACATATTACTATTAAATGATAAATTCATTTACTTATTTGAATTATAATGTTTATTACCTAGTTAGTTTGGTGATAATTTGATTTTACATGAGGTTTAGTGTGTTTTTGATGTGTTTAGAAGTGTGTTTCATGATATGAGTTTGTTGTTGTTGTGAAAAACCCATGTTGAACTTCTTATTAGCGATTTTTTTTAATTTCGGTATTTAATTTGTTAGGATGTGAAAAGGGTGAAATTGGTGTGTTGGTGTTTAGTCTTTTTATGTTTAGTCAGAAATGACCATTCGAATGAGTTTTTGGCATTTAAATTCAAGCAGCATATTTCTAAATTGTTTAGAAACTTTTTCTGGATGTTTGTTTAATTATAGTAATTGTCTTTTTACTATGTGAGTGGTTTCTTTAATTGTGTGTATGATGTAGATTGTGTTCTTGAGGTTGCGCTGTGTGTGTGTTTTCATGTAAGGGGGTTTGTGTCAGTTTAATGTATAAAGTCGTGTTTTTCTCTTTAAAATTTATTTATGGAAATTTGAATTTTTTTATTAAATAATTATTAAGGGTGGATTTTTTTGGTTAAATTGTGTAAAGGTTTTTGGTTCTTCAAGTCATGCGAAATATGTGGAAATTTTTTAATAAATTATTTTAACGGTGTGTTTGATGATGAAAGTGATTTCTTTGATTGTGCAGTCATTTAATTGGTTTTGTAAGTGATGCAAATTTAGTTTGGGATATTTTTAGTGTGTGTATTATTTTTTGTGTATGTGAAAGTGTTGTTTTGGGTAGAGATATCACCTCATTTGTTTTGTTTATTTATGTTTGACATGTGACATGAACTCTAATCTACCTGACCTCAAATGGGAAGCCTGGGTACTAGGTGGGTAGACTAGATCTAGAGTGCTAGTGATATGGGAGCAGCAATGGCCCTGTTTCACTTAGCTAGATTGGTGGATACAACACAAAATAAACTTTTGGATGATGTTTGGAGACCACTAGGTTGTGGATGTGTTTCTCTAGTAGTGGCTTGTGCATGAGAACATATTTTTTTGTGTTCCTATACTATTGTTCACCAAGACGTAATGTTCTACGGTCCCACTTCTCCCTAGTATCTTTAGGTTCTATCATATGTATTGTGATCCACCTTTAATTTTCACTCACTATTGGCACACGATGTGACATTGGAGTTACCATGAAATCTAGAGTGTGTGTGTGATTCAATTTAAGTTGTTTTCTTTAATGTATTTTTCCAAAAAACTGTTTTTATAAAAAAATGGTTTGATGAATTTTTTTATTTTTAATCTCTTAAATTGTAAATGTATTTTCCATTTAATAATTATATGTGGAACCTTTTCTTGGTGGCATTCAATTGGGCTTTTGGCTCACACCCTACATACACCTTTTGGTGAATATAGATCTTGTTTCTTTTGTATTCCAGGTTGACACATTGAGCATATCATGGGTGGTTTGGGTTGTCAATGGCACCCTCATGTTGGTTTGGTGAATGTGGATTTAGTTTGTTTCACCTCATGTTTCTTGGAGGTTTGAGTTACTGTTTTTAGTTTTTTCTTTATTTTTGATCCCATTAGTTTTTTAGTTCGCATTGTAAACTTTAATTTTGACCCTAGTTTAAGGGCCTGTTTCGATGTTTGATTTTAGTTTTGAATTTATTAATCTTGATATTTTTTATGTTTGTTTATTAACTTAAATCATTGCCATGTTTTATTTTTGATACACGAGAACCTCTTCCAACCCTTGGGGATCAGGAACGCCTCTTGGGATTTACTATGGACCTGGTCGGGCACCAGGTCAAACGACAACCAGGCTTGGTTCATGAAAAAATATTATTAGATGAGGTTTTTGTTCTTGTTATTTGGGGTGTCAGGTAGATCAGAGATATGACTATTGGTACTCGAGTGGTAGGTTCAGGAAGAGCGTCACAAACTCTTACTCGTTACAATCCTTGAGTAACCTGGGGTAGTCCAGGATTTATGTTTTTGGCATTGGTCTTTGTGGATGGGGGATTACAATAGGATTAAACTTGTATTATGTGCACTCTCACATTGAATAGTGACCCATGTGATGATCAAGATTACGGTTCAACACTCCTAGTGGTTGGCGCTTGCCTAAGTCATGGTCTGCTAAACTATGTAGCTAGGTTAGGCACGACCACTAGTTCACCATCCACCTGCTTTTGTTTTGGTGATGTCTTGATTCAGTTATTGGATGGTGAGAAGGGGTTTTTATAAGGAAATTGTACCTTGGGGTTGCTCTTATTTTTCTCTTGCTGTGAGTTTGACATGTTTTTTGTGGGTTTTTATTTTCAACCTTTTTTCCGGAATTTGGTGTTTGATTTTTCAAAGTTGAATTTCTAAAATAATGTCTTGGGTCATTTGAAATCGAAGTGAGTTATTTTGAAAATGGGAAGCATTTTTAAAATTTGTCTTGAAATTTTTAAATGTATTTGGAACAAAAATATTCTCATAATATTGGGAATGTTTTTTTGAAAGTGGAAGAGCCTTATTTTGTTCAGTGGTTTTCCTATGGGTACTCGTGTTTTCATATGGACGTGATTAATGGAAAGTTTGTAGATCGTGTAGATGAGTGCCTAAGTGCCACAAAAATGAATATATGCAAGGCATAATGGAATATCTATGGTGACTAATTGATTTCTAAGGCTTCTTCTTGTTTCCTAAAAAGTGTATTTTTCTTTAAAATGAGTTTTGTATATAAATTGTATTGGAATTGGAAAATGGTTTTGAGTCTAGAGTGAAAGCGATGGGTTCAAAAGAGGTGTTGGACATTGTTGTATTGTTCATGGTTTTTTCAAGAGGGGTTTTTTGTTTGAAAAAGAATTAATGAATTAAAATGGGAATTATTTGATTTGTTTCCGGTATGTGGATTTTTTTGGCGATGTGCTTGAATTTGTAGAAGGATGTTTTTTGTTTCTTGTATGGGACATTCCCCTAGAAACGTCAAATGGGTTTCCAGTAGGTCTCTCTTTTCATGGTTCATCCCAGACTCCCAGTAGAGTGGTGGAGTTGGGTTCTACTCAATTCTGTCAACTATTTATAGATTCTGATGTCAGTTGGATATCGTTGAATGCTTTGGGGAAAGTTGGGAGTGTCTCCAATTTTTTAGAGACTCCAAATTTTGTGTAGAAGTAACTTGTCTCGAGTATGTTTTGAGGAGCGATATTACCCCAGCAAATGGTGATCGTTTTGCTTTCATTTCGAATGGGGATGTCATGGGAGATCCTCAAGACTGTCCTAATTCCGTAGTTGTACCTATGGATGTGAAGGAAAGGGAAACTGGTGGATATCATAGGTTCTCGACCAATCAACAGGTGGAGATGGAGGTGTGTTGACCTTTATGATGATCTAGTTTCATGTTCCCCAAAGGTTGTGTGGAACAATTAGTTTAAAGCTTGTAATAGTTGTTGGTCTTGTTCATATTATGGTAATTGTAGGTTACTTATCCTATAAGGAGTATGAACCAAAGGAACATTTATTTGGAGTGCCCTTTCCATCAGTTTGCATCACACGTTTGATAGACCGCTCAATCTCTTATCTCTAGTGTGGTCAGTCTGTCTCTCTATGTCGTTCGCTACAATTCTCAGTGGGTACGTTGATGGAGTGGGAACTTGGGACACGAGGTGAAGTATGCTGGTTTCTTTTCCAGTGGAGGAAGTTCCAGTCAGAGGTGGTCAGCTTATGACTATGAGGTGGTAGATGCTTTATACATCAGGGCCCCAAACACAGGTCTCAGGGTGAAGCTTGTGTGTAGTCAAAACTCATTGGACGTGGTATGAGATGTAGAGACCCAAAGCTTGATGTACCTGGACATTACATTAATTTTGAGGAATACTTAATACATGACAATAATAGATGCCCAAGGACTGTATTAGTTTAGTGTCTTTAGAAACTCGGAACGTAATCTTCTAATCATGGTGAAAGATCTTCAAAATCTCCCATAAAGATCTTCCCCTTTGGTTTTCTTACCTAAAACCTTCTTTATATCCTGGGGAAAAGAAAACATAAAATGGGTGAGATCAAATTATCAGTAAGGGTAAACATAGAGAACATAAAACAATCCATAAACATTTGAATGAAAAAACTTGAACATAAAATCTAAACATCAAAATCTTGAGCAAAGATATAAATCTAGGAAGTACGTAAGGAATATATCATAAAGTAACATCAATCGTGATAAAATAGCATGGGAATAAAACATGTGATTGTGGAAACCATTAAGTACATGATATGATTTCCATAGTAGCCAAGGCATTGGTTCCAAGACCATCTTAGTGGAAAAAGTGCCTTTCTAAATCGACTTCACTCCTCGTTCCAGTCCTGTATAACTGAACCGGATTAACATACAATTCCAGCCATGTCTATCTCATGAGATATAAATATTTACCCAATTAATTTTCGGGAGATATAGGTCCCACCCATCTCATAATAAAATCATTCTTCTGTGTGCCATAAAATCATAAATCATACATCATAACATAACCCATGTAATAGAATTGGATTCTTAAACATCATTACATCATAACACAATCCAGATAAAAAAATTGATATAATTACATCATAAGAAAAATAAAACCATTTAAATAATGGAGACATTATTCTTGAAACATAAATATATTAAATAATGTCATTTCATAAGGAAAATAGTTTTGATAAAACACTTGAAATGAATTCTTGTGGAAAATATCCTTTCTTTTTAAAAATCATTTTCTTTTCACAAAATGCCATGCAATTTTAAAAGAAAAGGTTTTTTTGAAAATAATCATGCAATCTTTAGAGGAATCTTTATGAAAATGAGGCATTATGAAACCGTAAAAATCCGTTCACGCCATATAACTTAAAAATAACATTCTCCCCATACTTTTGTCGAAAAAGACAAAAAGTTCCTGGTGTGGTAAAAAAAAGTAAGATTCATTTCATAACATGTGGTAAAATTGAAAAAAGGGTAAAAAGGCCATTAAACATACATGAAAACATTTTTAGAAAACAGGGACATGGATGATAACAAAAACCCCAGTAAATACTTACTAATAAACAATCTTGGATAAGAGAGAGATTGGAATAGTTATCCCTTACCTTATGTCTGATATGCTTCGTATGTATACGAACCTCCTGTATAATGATTTAAATAATGTCATTGACTTATTACATAATCATATTCATTGTTATGATATCATATATGGTTTGCTTATGACTTTATATTACCCGTTCTTTCATAAATTCGATGTAAAAGCAGCGATTTGGGTGAAATCGTTTCATTTATTGTACGTGTTTAGACTTGTTGTTCTTGATATTATTTCTTATATCTTGATTTACTTAATTCCATAATTTAAATCATATATATATGATAGATTGATAAATATAATGAAATACACCGTTCATGGAGACGGAAGGCCATACGTACGCATGAACGTTGTTTTAGTTTCCTTATTTAATTGAATGGAATAAAGTAGATGACATACATATATATATACATAAATCCAGTATCATTATTATGTCATATATTTCATGATTACATATTATATATACTTGATAATCATTCATGAATGGTTAACATGGAGAAGGAATCTCATCGTGTCGTGGTGACGGTAGTCCGTACGTACGCACAAGCGATGATATCAATCCTATGATTGTGGAATTGTATTGAAGTGTATGAATAATATTTAAGAATCAATATCACATTAAACTAATCATATATAGTTATTTATTTACACCAGTATACCTATCCAAGTAAGGTGGTGGTCGAAAACAGATTACACCACGGCGTGGAGACCGTATTCTGTACGTACGCACACGCGGTGATTTTGTTTTCCATTGGATGGATAGAAGGTGAAATATGGTTGTTTCATATTTATAATGACATATAAGTATATATCTAATACTGATGTTATTACTTTATAATGAAACAACTAATTAATAGGAAGTAGAAGAAGAAATAAACTTGAGAGAATCGGAATAAAAGATTACCTCTTCTTCGATGCACCTCCTTTAAGTTTCCTATTAAGGACGTAGAGTTGGCCTTTTGAGAAGACCAAAACCTCCAGAATGTTTCTAGGGAAGTGGAGAATAGAAATGGTTAGGGGTTGGCCGAGATTCAAGGCTCAAAATGGTGTGAAGTGAAGAGGGAAGGGGTGCCGTTTTTATAAGGGAGGAGAGGGGCACCTTTGAAAAAACTTAAAATATTATTTTATAATAAAGTCATATCTGGTTAATAATAGCTCCAAATTGATTTATTTCGATGATAAAGTTGGGATGGGTCTAAATAATCTCAAAAAATAGATTTTAGACAAGTTTAGGTTACTATTTTATCCTTATCATTTAGATTAAACTCTAAGATAAATTATTTAACTTTTACCTTGTCTTTTTGTTTTCTTACACTATATGGTTAATAAACATACTATAACAAGCCAAAATAACCCCAAGTGGTTAATTATTAATATATATATCCTTATCTAAGTAATTTATACAAGAATTAGATTTTTAGGAATAAAATAAAAAATAATAATATAATATTGTTTTTTAAAATATATTTTATGTCAATTTTAAAACTATTTGGTACTTGATTTATTTGAAACTTATAACAGCATCATTAGTTAGATAAAATTTAATTAAATAAATAATAACATTTCATATTAACCTAGAAAATTAGTGGAATTAATAAAAAGTCTAAAATTACATTTATTTTGGTATTTATAACATCAATTATGTTAATATTTTATTAATAAGGTAATTACTGCATCAACATTGTGTCACAAATAAGTTAAATTATTTAATGTCTAAAAATTATAATTAAAATACAATTATGTAGGAAATATTTTTATATTTCTAATGAATTTTTATAGTCGAATTTATCTTATGTATAACCCTATATTAAAAATGTTTCAATTATTAAACTTTGATTTTAACTATTTTAACTCTTTTTTAACTAAAATAATAATAAATGTCCTAATCTAATCCAAGTGGATCTAAATGATAATATTATATTAATAAGGTTATTTTTGGTTGAATTATACTTATAAAATATAATTAGAACATGTGTTAGGGTAATAATAATATCATTTTTACCCTTAATTACCCTATTTACTTTTTACCGTGGTAAATAAAAGTTAAAAGATACTATTTATCAAAAATAATTTTTATCCTATTGAACCACATTTTACTCCTTGATATTAATTGTGTCCCTTGGATTTTTTAAATTCCACTCAGAGAAGTGGTAAAATTATGTTTTATGTAAATTTTCAAACTCTCCAAGGAGGTGGGTAAAAGACGGTGAAAAGTTCAATAAACTTTTTATATGTCTAAAATTATTATAATATGAATCCAATGAATTTAATTGAACTTATATAGGTATTATGTATCAATTTTTAACTAAAAAAAATTTAAATAAAATAAATAATTATTTAAATAAAAAGTCGTATTTTAAATAGTAACCCAGTGTTTTCACTCTCCATCAAAAATTCAAAGTTTTCAGAAAAATACTAAATATTGACCCTAGGCTAATTTCGATATTCCGAATCCAAAAATGAAGTCCATTTTGAAAAATAAAATTTATAAAATTTAAAAAAGTGGGTATTACTATTCATGATGGCTAGTTCATATTAATATTATAAAAATATCGCGTTTAGTGAAACTTGGTATTGCGTACTACACACGCTATCGAAGAAGGTCTTGATTGCGTGTAATGCAAGACAAGTCAGGGATGCGTGTAGTGAAAGATCCGTTTGGTGTTGCATATAACATAATCAAAACATATTTCATTTATACAGTGAACAAAATCTATACTTATTGTTGCATAAAATAATTTCCACAAAACAAACTTGAAATTGTGTGTAACAACGGCCAAGAATAGTGTTTCTTATACTGCAGGCTAATACGGTGTTGCATATAGTACAATCTAATCTTGGTGTAGTGTATAATAGAAGACATCAAAGAAATTAAAAATAATATATCTCATAAAATCTCAGGGTGTTACATTCTACCCCCATTAAAATTAATTTCTCCCTCGAAATTCGTCGCGGTTATAAATGGTTTACTACTTTAAAGTTTCTTTTATAAAAACCCACATCATAAAAAGGAATACTAAAACTTCATTTTAAAAAGGGAAGTTAGAATCATAACATTCATCCAAAGTAACTAAGCACTGGGTTTCCACATAGGACAACATTGGTGAAAATATGGATATGGAAGAGAAATATAACCATCAACTTTTGATGAAGAGTGGTAGAGGACATGGCTATGAAAAATAAAACAATCACAAATCCATAAATTATTGATTATCTATGGTACCATCTGATTCATCAGATATAAGACCACTAGGAAAACATTTTTGGTTTTCAAGATCATTTCCCTAATGTTGATGAACTTTTACATGAGGAGAAATACTTACTTTATTTCAGTGCAATATCATCGTTGTTCATTCCATGAACAATTTCCACTTCATCTCTATTTAAAGAAATGAAGTCGAATTTTTCATTCATGTAGTGTTAGCAGATCATGCGATAGAATGATAATTCATCCCATCAGTTTCTATCATAAAAAGGTTAATATAAGTTATTAAAAATACATAAGTCCATCTATGGTGAGATAAATATTATATGACTCCATCAATGGACTTATACTTCATCTATCATACTGCTTAATAAAATATTACTTGTTTCTACTAACCAGGGACTTCCTGTAGGCCAGTGGTAGGTGATAAAGTCTTGTCGCACTTCGATTATGGGTTCGATTCCCGCAACCTTGTCTGACACGATGGGTTGTCACCCGTCCTATGGTTTGTCCTTTTTCTAAAACTATACTATCATAACATTTCAGAAATAAAAAGTTATATACTTAACCAATACTATATGATGTCCATTCCAACCTTTAGGCTTATCAAAAATAATTCTATCTGATTACTAGAAATATCATCTACCGAGAATTTGAATTCCTTCATTTGTCCCCCATATATCATATGATATATCTTGTTGGTCATATTCCAAACATGTGAATACCTTAATCATGCATTCTCCTGAAAATTGAATACCCATTGAACCTTAGTAAAAACATGAATGTTTTCAAAAGTTAACTCTTTCCACATACCAAAAATCCCAAAAATTCTATATACTCAGACCATTATATCACTTACTCCTTATATCAATCATGAGCTCATGAAGACTATCAAACACATTATTTTCTCATTATACATTCATTATGCGCATATCATCTTCTTTCCAAAAATATCTGAATAACCTTTCATGGTTACCAGTACCATTCAACATATACTTTCAAATACTTTATGAAAAACAATAGTGTAACAATACTTAGATGATTCTCTATTCCATAGCACCATACATTATTCTTGATAAACATACAATCATTCCACTAACTTCTTAAACCACTGACTGAGCTTCATCATTTCATTCATCTCATATATCATTTGTAGTCTCTTCATCATCATCCACATAAATACTACCCATATGACTATGCTGATTCTCTTCATGAGATTTTCCCTTAGGGTATTGGTTTGCATAATGCCTATACCTTCTACATTTAAAACATCTAATCATTGTTTATGTCGAAGAAATACCATTATCCTTCTCTATGGTGTTAACTGAACCTTTTCCTTTGCACTTACTAGATTTGTGTTCTTCTTTTCCACACCCAAAGAATCTTCCAGTTTCGTTGAAACATTCTCTTTGATTCCTCTTCCCACATGATTTACATGAGAGAAATTGAACTTTCTTTCCTCTATGATCATCATGAGACTCCATCTTTCTCTTATTAGCTGAGTCAGGAAACTTACCAAAGTTGAGATTATTGATCATATTATGAGATTTATGATTAGTCCTAATAACGATATGTGGACCTCCAGATCCAATTTCATTTTGTTTCTCGTGAAGAATATCATTCCATTTTCCATCATATCCTCCATTATCGTGAATCTTCCTGTTTCTAGCCATTTTCTAAAACTCAAAAAGAATAGTGTGAGAGGAAAAAATCATAATCAATGGGGATTACCTTCAATATATATCATATTAGGTTAAATTATAAGATCGTTACCGTAATTCTAGGACTATAACCTATACTTATACTTAACCTTAGGGACATCCCTTGATATACCATAGAAATATCTCTAGGGATCTCAGTAAAGTTTTCACATCCTAGTTCCCAAAGGTTGACTAAAACTTCGCTCTGATAGCAACTGTAGAGACCAAAAGCTTGACGTACATGGACATTACATTACTTTTTCTGAATAATTAATACATGACAAAAACAGACACCCAAAGACCATATTAGTTCGGTGTCTTTGGAAACTCGGAACGTAATCTTCTAATCATGGAGAAAGATCTTCAACATCTCCCATAAAGATCTTCCCCTTTGGTTTTCTTACCTAAAACCTTTATTTATATCTTGGGGAAAATAAAACATAAATATGGTGAGCTCCAATTCTCTGTTATGGTAAACATAGAGAATATAAAACAATCCATAGACATTTGAATGCAAAAACTTGAACATAAAATATGAACATCAAAATCTTGAGAAAAGACATAAATCATAGAAGTATGTAAGGCATATATCATAAAGGAACATCAATCATGATAAAATATCATGGGAATAAAACATATGATTGCAGAAACAATTAATCACATGATATGATTTCCATAGTATCCAAGGCATTGCTGCCAAGACCATCTTAGTGGACAAAGTCTCTTTCTGAATCGAGTTCACTCCTCGTTCCAGTCCTGTATTACTGAATTGGATTAACTTAACATTCCAGCCATTTCTATCTCATGAGATATAAATCTTTACCCAATGCATTGGAGGGAGATATAGGTCTCACCCATCTCATAATGAAATCATTCTTTCGTGTGCCACAAAATCATAAATCATACTTCATAACATAACCCATGTAATAGAATGAGATTCATAAAAATCATGCCATGATAACACAATCTATATAAAAAAATGAATATAATTTCATCATAATAATAATAAAACCATGTAAATAATGGAGACATTATACTTGAAACATAAACATATTAAATAATGTCATTTTAGATGGAAAATAGTTTTGATAAAACACTTGAAATGAATTCTTGAGGAAAATATCCTTTCTTCTTAAAAATCATTTTCTTTTCATAAAATGCCATGAAATTTTAAAATAAAAGGTTTTGTTGAAAATAATATGCAATATTGTATAGGAATATTCATGAAAATGAGTCGTTATATAACCGTAAAAATCCGTTCACGCCGTATAAGTTAAAAATAACATTCTCCTCGTACTTTTTGTCAGCAAAGTCAAAAAGTTCCTCATGTGGTAAAAAAAATTAAGATTCCTTTAATGACATGTGGTAAAATTGAAAAATGGGTAAAAAGTCCATTAAACATACATGAAAACATTTTTTGAAAACAGGGACATGGATGATAACAAAAACCCCAATAAATACTTATGAATAAACAATCTCAGATAAGGGCGAGATTGAAATAGTTATCCCTTAAATTATGTCTGATATAATTCATATGTATCTGAACCTCATGTATAATGATTTAAATAATGTCATTAACTTATTAAAGAATCATATTCATTGTTATGATATCATATATGGTTTACTTATGACTTTATATTACCTGTTATTTTGTAAATTCGATGTAAAAGCAGCGATTTGGGTAAAAGCGTTTCATTTGTTGTACGTGTTTTTACTTGTTGTTCTTGATATTATTACTTATATCCTGATTTACTTAATTCCATAATGTAAAGCATATCTATATGATAGATCGACAAATGTAATGAAATACATTGTTCATGGAGACGGTAGGTCGTACGTATACATGAACGTTGTTTTCGTTTCCTTATTTAATTCAATGGAATTAAGTAGATGACATACATATATATATACATAAATCCAGTATCATTATTATTTCATATATTTCATGATTACTTATTATATATACTTTATAGTCATTAATTAATGGTTAACATGGAGAATGAATCTCATCGTGTCGTGGAGACGGTAGTCCGTACGTACGCCCAAGCGATGATATCCTTCCCATGATCGTGGAATTGTATTGAAGTGTATGTATAATATTTCAGAATCAATTTCACTTTAAAATAATCATATATAGTTATTTATTTACACCATTATACCTATCCAAGTAAGGTGGTGGTCAAAAACAGATTACACCACGGCGTGGAGATGGTATTCTGTACGTACGCACGCACGGTGATTTCGTTTTCAGTAGGATGGATAAAAGGTGAAATAGGGTTGTTTCATATTTATAATTACATATCAGCATATATGTAATACTTATGTTATTACTTTATAATGAAACAACTAATTAATAGGATGTATAAGAAGAAAGAAACTTGAGAGAACCAGAAGAAAAGATTGCCTCTTATTCAACGCACCTCCTTTAAGATTCCTATTAAGGAACAAGAGTTTGTATTTTGAGAAGACTAGAACCTATATAATGTTTCTAGGGAAGTGTATAAGAGAAATGGGCAGGGGTTTGTCGAGCTTCAATGCTCAAAAAGGTGTGAAGAGAAGAGGGAAGGGGTGCCCTTTTTATAAGGGAGGAGAGGGGCACCTTTGGAAAACCTTAAAATATTATTTTATAATAAAGTCATATTTGGTTTATAATAGCTCCAAATTGATTTATTTAGAAGATAAAGTGGGTATGGGTATAAATACTCTCAACCAATAGATTTTAGACATGTTTAGGTTACTATTTTATCCTTATCATTTAGATTTAACTCTAAGTTAAATAATTTAAATTTTTCCGTGTCTTTTTATGTTCTTACACCATATGGTGAATAAACTTACTATAACAAGCCAAACGAACCCCAACTGGTTCATTATTAATATATATATCCTTATCTGAGCCATTGAGACGAACCTTAGATTTTTTATGAATAAAATAACAATAAATAATATAATATTATTTTGAAAAACTATTTTATGTCAATTTTGACACTATTTGGTACCTGATTTATTTGAAAATTATAACAACATGATTAGTTCGAAAAAGGTTAATTTAATCAATAATAACATGTCATGTTAACCTAGAAAATTATTTTAATTCATAAAAAGTCTAAAATTACATTTATTTGGGTATTTATAACATCAATTATGTTAATATTTCATTAATAAGGTAATTATTGCATCATCATTTTGTCATAAATAAATTAAATTATTTAATGTCTAAAAATTATAAATAAAATACCATTATGTAGGAAATATTTTAACTTTATAATGAATATTTATAGTCTAATTTATCTTATGTATATCCCTGTTTTAAAAATGTTTTAGTTATTAAACTTTGATTTTAACTATTTTAACTCTTTTTAAATAAAATAATAATAAATGTTCTAATCTAATCGAAGTGGACCTAAATGATAATATTATATTCATAAGGTTTTTTTTGGTCAAATTATACTTATCAAATAGAATTATAACATTTTTTAGGGTAATAATAATATCATTTTTACCCTTAATTACCCTATTTACTTTTTATCATGGTAAATAAAAGTAAAAAGTTACTATTCACCAAAAATTATTTTTATCTTATTGAACCACATTTTACTCCTTGATATTAAACGTGTCTCTCAGATTTTCAAAATTCCACTCACAAAAGGGGTAAAATTAGGTTTTATGTAAATTTTCAAACTCTCCTAGGAGGTGGGTAAAAGATGGTGAAAAGTTTAATAAAATTTTCATATGTCTACAATTATTATAAAATGACTCCAATAAATTAAACTGAACTTATATAGGTATTATGTATCAATTTTGACCTAAAATAAATTTAAATAAAATAAATAATTATTTAAATAAAAAGTCGGTTTTTAAATAGTAACCCAGTGTTTTCACTATTCATCCAAAATTGAAAGCATTCAGAAAAATACCAAAAATTCACTCTAGGCTTATTTCGATATTTTGAATCCAAAAATGAAGTCCATTTTTAAAAATAAAATTTATAAAATTTCAAAAGGTGGGTATTACTATTCATGAAGGCTAGTTCATAATAATATTATAATAATATCGCGTTTAGTGAAACTTGGTATTGTGTACTACACAGGCTATCGAAGAAGGTCTTAATTGCATGTAATGCAAGCCAAGTTAGGGATGCGTGTAGTGAAAGCTCCATTTGGTGTTTCATATAACATAATCAAAAAATATTTCATTTATAAATTAAACAAACTATATACTTATTGTTGCGTAAAATAATTTCCACAAAACGAACTTGAAATTGTGTGTAACAAAGGACAAGAATAGTGTTGCGTATACTGCAAGCTAATACGGTGTTGTGTGTAGTACAAGCTAATCATGGTGTAGTGTAAAATAGAATACATCAAAGAAATTTAAAATAATATATCTCATAAAATCTAGGGGTGTTACATGAGATCGGTCCGACTTAAGTACACAATGTCAGGATGGGGACGACATAAATTTACCTATTCTGGTATCACCTCTAAAGGCTTCATTTTTGTTGTGAGGGGAATGAAACCCCTGTATAATTATTGTGTTCTTAATTTAAGGGAGTTTCTCTTGGTCCTTAAAGAGGTTCGGAGAATCCATATTCGTGTAAAGACAATGGGTGTCCTTTGTGAACCTTCTTGTGGTTGGTTATTGATCAAAATTTCACTCGTTTTAGAGATGATCATGTCTTCTGGGATTGACGTGTACTTGTCCTGTTTTTTCGCTACGTTAGGGGTTTCCTTTATCAAACTCATCTCTTGTGGTGGAGTGTTGTACACTATGGGAATTTTATGTGCAAGTTGGCTTGTGTTTGTGGGTTTGTGATGAAGAGTTCAGTCCACATCACTCAAAATATAAGTGGAATTCCGCACGAATGTCATAGTGTTAGGAAAATTCTGAAATGGTGGGGAGACCCACTGCGGGTCTCACCAGCATCCCCTATTGTGTTGGTTTGGTTAAACATAGGGAACTTGGAGGGTCAACCCAATGTTAGAGGTTGTCTGGTTTTGTGAGTTGTTTTGGTTTGAAGAATCAATTTTGATGAGAACCCTAATATGGAGGGGAGACCACCATAGGACGAATTTGTGAAAAAATTATGTTTTCAAAGTGCACCTGGTAGGGAAACTCCTTACTTCCACTCCACCCGACCTTGACCATGGTAATTGGTTAGCTTGAGTATTGGGTCACTTGAAAAGTGTTCAGGGTGATCTCAAGCAGACCTCGTGATCCCTAAGATAGGGGTCGGGGTGTTCAATGTTGCAGTTGTGTTTGGTGGTGAATTCCATGCTATTAACTATTTCTCTTGGTGAATCTAGTTTTGAGATTTTTGAGCTTTTAGGTCATGGGTGTTTTGAATGATCATTATTCAGGTGATTAATGTTTTGTTCAAAGTGTCTTGCAAGTCTTGCATAGAATCTTGGGTTAACCAAATCTCTTGGGAATTTTTCGGGGGGAAAAGTGTCATGGTGGGGAGAATTTTCACACCCCAACCAACGCATTATTTTAATTTAATTATATTAGGTCTCACTTTTGAGCTACGGTTTGAAATAGTATCGTTTTGAAGGAAATTGGGATCTTATACGGCTGTGCGACCGTACACATGACCGTGTGTATTGCCCAATTTAAAAAAGATAATTTTTTATTATTAAATTTTGTATTGCACGAGCTCATGACTTGGTGTGCGACCGCACAGGTGATTGTGCACAGTTTTCGGCCTCCGTTAATAATGATATTACTATTTTGGTTGGATTTATTATTTTAGTTTTATTATTATTATTATTATTACTTATTTTAATATTTTAATTATGTTGTTATTATAATTATTATTTTTCACTTAAAGTTTTGATTTTGTTTTTAATATTAAATTAATGTTACAATTATAAAACAATTAACTTACTATTTAGATTATAGTTTTTTTTTGATTATGTAGAGGTTACATTATGTTTTTTTAAAGTTTCATTTCATTTTTATTATTTTTTCCATTTATTTTTCTCTTATTTTCTCTATATTTTTTCCTCCCTCTCTCTTGATCTCCCCTCATTCCATCGCGCTACACCCCCTAATTCCCCTTGGTTTGTGCCACCCCCTTCTATGAACCCTAGAACATCAACACCCCCTTCCCCTCACCTCCTCACCAGACTCCCTCCGCCCTTCTGCCGTTGTCTGACAGCACCTCTCCATCCTCCCTCATGCCTCCTTCCTCTCAACCGAACAACCCGGCGAACCCAAGCCTCGGGTATAGCCTCCCTCTCACCACCTCTCTCTCGGCCGGACCACCCGACGAACCCTCCCTTAGCCGCACCTCCCTGGGTTGCACCCCCTTCCCGCTACACCGACCGACGATCGGTGACCTGCACCACCCTCTTATTTTCCAGAAAGCCGTATCGCGCCCTCCCATGGCTATCCCTCCCCCCTTGTCCACGACCCTCCTTCATAGCCAGTCCCTCTGGAGACTTCCCTAGTGCACAACGCACCTCCAACACCTCTCTATCATGTTTAGTTGGCTTTCTTCAACCCCATCACAGGTGTGTTTTTCTTCGTACAATTAATTTCTTCCTTTGACAGTTTATTTGGTTAGGGTTTAATGTGGATTCAGTTCTGTTTCATGGTTTTTGGGTTCAATTTCATGAAAAATTGTTCTCTTTAGGTCAATTGAGGTGTGACAGTCATGTGGCAGGAGTTTTGTGCCATGCGGGAGAGGTTTCCTACACCGAGGTCGGTGGTTCCATGTATGATTGTTAATCGATAAATTAATTTACTTATTTAATTAATTTTTCATGTTTATTATTTAGTTAGTTTGGTGAAAATTTGATTTATCTTGAGGTTTAGTGTGTTTTTGATATGTTTAGTAGTGTGTTGTATGACATGAGTATGTTGTTATTCTGAAAAACCATGTTGAACTACTTATTAGTGTTTTTTTAAATTGGTTAGTTAATTGGTTAGGATGTGCAAAGGGTTAAATTAGTATTTTGTTGTTGCCTATTTTGGCATTTAGGCATAAATGATCATTAGAATGAGTTTTTAGCATTTAAATTCATGCACCATATTTCAAAATTGTTTGGATTTTTTTTAATTCATCTAATTATACTAACGGTCTTTATAACTATACAGGGGGTTTCTTTAATTGCTTACATGATCCATATTGTGTTCTTGAGGTGGCGTTGTGTGCATGTTGTCATGTAAGGGGGTTTGGGTCAGTTTAGTTTGTAATTTAGTGTTTTTCTCTTTAAAATTTATTTATAAATAAATGAATTGTTTTATTAAATAATTTCTAAGGTGAAAAAATGTTTTGGTTAAATTTTGTAAAGGTTTTTAGTGCTTAAAGCCATGCGATGTATGTAGAAATTGTTTAATAAACTCTTTTAATGGTGTTTTTGATGATGAATGTGATTTCTATCATTGTGAAGTCATTTTAATTGGTTGTGTAAGTGATGCAGATTTAGTTTTGTTATATTTTTAGTATGCGTATTATTATTATTATTATTTTGTGTGTGTGAGTGTGGTGATGGGAAGAGATATCACCTCATTTGTTTTGTTTATTTAGGTTCAACATGGGACATGAACTATGAACTACTTGAGAACAAATTCAAAGCTTGGGTACTAGGTTGGCAGAATAGATCTAGTGTGATAGTGATACGGGAGTGTCACTGGCCCAGTTTCACATAGCTAGATTGACGACTACTACACTTACTAAACTTTTGGATGTTGTTTGGAGACCACTAGGTTATGGATGGGTTTCGCTACTATTGGCTCATGCACGAGAACATATATTGTTGTGTTCTTATACCATTGTTCACCAAGATGTGATGTTCTAGTGTATTAAATCCCTCTTGTATCTTTAGGCCTCTCCCATGTATTGTGCACCTTATTTACTTTTTGCTCACCGTCGGCACACAGTTTTACATTGGGGTTACCATGAAATCTAGAGTGAGTGCGTTTTAATTTTAGATGTTTTCTTTAATGTAGTTTTCCTTAAAACTATTTTCATAAAAAATTGTTCGAGCGTTTATTTATTTTTCATCTGTTAAATTAGAAATTAATTTTTCATTTAATAATTATTCATGGAACCTTTTCATGGTGAGATCCTATTGGGATTTTTTCTCACACCCTACATACACCTTTGGGTGTGTGTAGATATGGTTTCTTTTATATTCCATGTTCAGGCATCGAGCATATCTTTAGTGGTTCACATTGTCAGTGGAATACTGATGTTGGTTTGGTGAATGTGTATTGAGGTTGTTTCAACTCACGTTTCTTGTATTTTTGAGTTAGTTTTTTTAGTTTTTCCTTTATTATCATTCCCTTTAGGTTTTTGGTTCAAGTTGTAAACATTAATTTTGACCCTACTTTAAGGGAATGTATGGTTGTTTGATTTTAGTTTTTTATTTATTCGTATTTAAATTTGTTTTATGTTTTTTTATCCAGTTAAATCATTCCCAAGTTTTATTTTTGATACCCGAGCACTTGTGCCAGCCCGTGGGGATCAGGAACCCCTCTCGAGCCTTGTCGCGGACCGGGTCGGATGTCGACTCCGCATGGTTTGTGAAAATAATGATGGAATTAATAAATATATATATGATTAATATAAAATGATATTATTTCTGAGATATTATACACCATCCACTTCAGTACCATCCAAAAATTATGGGAACAATATCGATGCTCGTGCGTATGTACGACTTACCATCTCCAAGGTGTGATTCGATTCATTCTACATAATATTCATTAAAGAATGATTATATAAATGGGTTGAATGAATAAATATGATATATATAATAATAATAAAAATATGTAAATGAAATAACTATAACCTAAAAAGAGTAATAGGAAATTATCTGACAAAACATGCATAAGAACATAAAGCAGTTAATACCTGAATAACAAGTAATAATGAAATGTTACTAAAACACAGATGAAAATATGATCACAAATATTATCCTAAAAATGATTATGATTATGGACTAAATCATTATCATTATTTAAATAATTATACAAGAGGTTCATATACATACTAATTATATCATACCTAAGGTATGGGATAATTTTTCAATCTCATTTTTTTCAAGATTGATTATACGTAAGTACTTACTAAGTATATATTTATCATCCATGTCCTTGTTTTCTAAAAAAATTCATAAATTTTTTACTATTATAATATTACTTTTTAATGTTATTTTTACCCATTTTTTTCTATTACTTCATGGTATGGAAGGAATCTTTCTTTTGATTACCATACAAGGTACAATTTTGACTTTTCTGGAAAAAGTATGGGGAGGATGTTTTTTTCTGATAGGGAATGAATGGATATTTTTATGGTTTCATGAAACCTTATTTCCATAAATCTTCCTATACACTATTTCAAGATTATTTTTAATTACATTTTATCCTTTTAAATTTTCATGGCATTTTGGGAAAAGAAATCTGTTTTGAAGAAGAATTGATATTTTCCTCAAGAATTAAGTTCAAATGTTTTATCAAACATATTTTATATCTATGATGACATATAGTTATGTTTATATACCTATTATTACTCTGATTTGATTGTTTTAATGATGGAATTATTTTATAAAATGTATTTATATTATATGTATTATTTTATGATGAAATGGTGTTTAAGAAACCCAGTTTATTTCATGGGTTATGAATGATTTATGTCTTTGTGGAACATGTAACAATGATTTCATTATGATACGGGTGGGACCTATATCTCCCTTCAATGAATTGGGTAAAAATTTATATCTCATGATATAGACATCACTCGAATGGGAAGTAAATCTAGTTCAGTAACATGGGGCTAGAACGACATGTAAATCTTGTTCAGTCTTACATGGTTGGAACGATAAGTAAACCTGGTTCAGTAATGTAATTTGTCCTCTATGGTGGTCTTGGTAGCAATGCCTTCACTACTATGGAAATAATATAATGTTCTTAATTTTTTCCACAATTCCATGTTTTATGGAAACACTATTTTATCATGGTTATTGTTTCTTTATGATATATGCCTGATGAACTGCCAAGATTTATTTCATGACCCGTGATTTTGATATTTAAACTTTATGTTCAGATTTTTACAATCATATATTTCTGGTTTGTTTTACATTATCCATGTTTACCCTTGATGATAATTTCATCTCACATTTTTTAGGTTTTCTTTTCCCAGGATATAAATAAATGGTTTAGGTTGGAAAAAAGGGGAAGATCATTAAGAGAGATGTTAGAGATCATTCACCAAGTTAGAATATTATGTTCCATGTTTCCAAAGACACTAAACTAATATGGTCTTTGGACATCATTTTGTGTCATGTATTAATTATTCCAAAAAATAAATGTAATTTCCATGTACTTTAATCTTGGGTCATTAGAGTTGGTATCAGATCGAAGGTTTAGTTAACCTTTGGAAACTATGATGAAAAAACTTTATTGAGATCCCTAGAGATATTTCTATGGTATGTATATGGATGTACCTAAGGTTAAGCCTAACTATAGGTTACACTCCTATAATTATGGTAATGATCATTAATAACCTATGATTAAACCGAATATGTTTGATATTGAAAGTACTCCCCCTTGATTATGTTGTTTTCCAAGTATGATTTTTTCTTCTCAAACTATTCTTTTTGGGGTTTAAATTATGGGTGGAACCCGAAGGAACCATGTTAATGATTAATGAAATGGTAAATGAAATGATTGTCCCCCTGATCAACCAAATTTAATGGGAGATGGAATTTAAAATCTTATTGCTATACTTACACAAGCTATGAATCATTCTGGACTTCCAAATGAGAATATAAGGGAACAACATTCTATCGAGTCCTTTATGACGCAACACCAACCTTCATTCAGTGGGTATTATAATCCACTTGTTGCTGAAAAATAGATCAGTACCATTGAAAATATATTTTATATCCTTTTTTTAGAGCATGAAAAAGTCATTTTGGATGTTTATCATTTAGAAGGTGGAGAAAACCAGTGGTGGACTCTAATTAAGAATAAAAGGTAGCAAGATGAAATTGAATCCAAGGAATGGGATGAGTTCAAAAACAATTTCTTCAATAAGTAAATCCCACATATTCATCGAAAAATGATGGAAAATGAGTTCCTTTAGCTTTTTCAAAATTATTATGAATCTGTTGGTATGTAAGATGCAAATGTTTCAATACTTTCAAGGTATTCTTCTAGCATTATCATCCAACCTGAAAGTAAAGTTGATCAATTTTTTATTGGATTAAAACCAATTCTTTGAAAAGAATTATATATAAGAGGCTTTATTAGCTATGAATATATTATGTGTTGAACTATCAAGGTAGAACTGGAAGTTGGTGTTACATAGCCATCTCATGGTTTTGACAAGAAACAAAAGTTGGATTTCAAGGAAAATCTCAAAAAAATGGTGAAAAGAATAAGAACATTTCCTTATACTCAATGTGTGGAATGAAGTATGGTGGAGATTGTCTTAAAGGGACTAGAAAATGTTTTGAGTGTGGAATAGATGGTCGTCGAGTAGTTGAGTGATGAAGTAATGAAAAAAATATTGCTAATGATGTGAATAGGGAAAATACTATAGAGAATTAACCACCCACACTTAAATGCTACATGTGAAAGGAAATGGGGAATTATTCTAACCAATTCCCTAATCCATGGTTTAATGATGATCGATGTCAGTAATCTCTAATGGACAAAGACAAAGAAAAATAACATGTAATCACTATTATTGATGTTCATTTTGACAATGAAGTGGTGGGTTGATTATGTGTTTATGTAATGGAATTCCAAAATAGAGTTGTAGAATCTTTTTTATGGTATTATGGAATATTGAAATATCTATGTAACATTAAATTGTGGGTTTAAATAAGTATATGGTACCAGTAACCATGAAAAGTGATTGAGGTATTTTTGGAAGGAACATGATATGCACATAATTACAGGATAAGGAGATAATGAGTAGTTTGATAATATTAATGAGCTCATAACTGATATAAGGACAAAGTGATATCATGGTTTGAGTATATATAATTTTTGTATTTTTTAGTGTTTTTAAAGAGTTTATTTTGATAGAATTCATGTTTTCATTAAGGTTATATGGTATTTCATTTCATTACCATGTTTTAAGAGAATACATGAATAATGTATTCACATGTTTGGAATGTGACAACCAAGAACTGCCAAATGATATATGGGAGAAAAATGATAAGTCTATTTACTTCACCTCTTTGTAAATTTTTATATTTTCAGTTTTTAGAATAATTGTAATATAATCCATTGATGTATAGTATTATTTATATTACAATTTAAGTTTTTTAGATTAATGTATTATCTCACTATAGGTGGTATATTTGATAATCTTTTCTAAACTTTTTGTTGAGATAGATGAGATAACATATCATTCTATCGCATGATCTTCTAACACATCAAGAATGAATAATTAAACAAAATTTATTTAAATAATAAATTAAGTGAAAATTATTCAGGGAATGATCAACAGTGAGATTATACTGAAATCTTGTAAGTATTTCTACTCATGCAAAAATTCATCAACTTTTAAGAAAAGGATCTTGAAACTAATAATGATATCTTAATACCTTCTTTTCCAATGAATTAGATGGTGCCTTAAATCATTATAGAATTATGGATTTCTGGTAGTTAAATTTTCAAAAACCTTATTCTCAATTATTATCCATTAAAACATGATGGTTAGATTTCTCTTCTATATCCATATTTTCACTTCCCATCTATGTTCTCCTATATAGAAACCCAATGATGACTTAATTTGGAAAACGGTTATGTTTCTATCATTCCATTTTAAAATTAAGTTTTAGTATTCCTTTTTTAGATATTGTTTTTCAGGAAATAAACATTCAAGTAGTCAACCATTTATAACCTCAATGAATTTTTCGGGAAAAATTCATTTTAAGGGGGGAGAATGTGACACCCTGAGATTTTATTAGATACATTCTTCTTTGATGTCTTGTGTTGTACGCTACACCAATATTATATCTCACTATTCAGAACACTTTATTACCTTTTATTATAGGCAACACTATTCTTGTCTTTCATTACATGCAAGAGAAACCTTCCTCAATAGCTTGTGTTGTACGAAATTCTGATTTTCACTAAATAATGATATATTATTAAAATATTATTAGTTAATGGGATATAAACAAGCTTTTATGAATATTATCGACCAAAAATTCAATTGTATATAATATTGACATTCATATTATGTATTTTCTAGGCATGATATAAGAAAAAATTCAATTTTTTGGATAAAAGAAGTATTTTTCAAAAAATACATTTTTTCCACCTTTTGATGGGAAACCCATTTTAAATTAAGTTTTTAACAAGTTTATATATTCTATATTAAAAAATAAACTTCTTCTTTGGATTTGGAACATAAAAAATTTACTTTTTTGGAATTTTTGTTTTTTTTTGATAAAATTTATATTTTAATGAATAGTGAAAAATACTACATTTCATTCAAAACGACATTTTCTTATAATTTATCGATATAGTTAGATTATTGTTTTAATTGGTTTTCAAGTTTAATTGGATTATTTTTTTATCATTTAATCCAATATTGGCCATTTTATGTAATTTCACATTTAAATTGGACATAAACACATGACAATCTTTTGATATGATTTTACTTCTTAAATATCCACTTTTTAGTTTTTACAACGAGAATTAATTTTAAATTTATTTCTGTAAATTATGTGTTTTGAATTATGAAAAATGGATACCATATTTTAAATAAGTTAGTATAAATTATATTTATAGGTTAATATTATATATTTTTTCATATTATTAATAATAACCAAGGTAATTTTTATTTAACACAGATAAAGGTAAATCAGGTGAATTAGTGAAACAAATAATCTAATATAGAAAATAAAATGATCATAAAACCTAAAAAAACTTTTTGGATGAATAAAACTCTACTCTTTACATATGTTTTTCGAAAATTAGTCATTTAAGGGCCACTTGACAATGAAAATTATATATATATTAATAAAACTAATGAAAGCGACAAAATGTAAAACTCACATTTCTTATAAGTATAATAATGTTAATATAAGGATAATCATGTGATATCATCAAACATAAATATTAAATTGAAATATAAAATAATTAACTATATCATGGTAATTTATTTTTTATTTTTAGGAAATTAATATTTACCTTAAAGCCGTATACTTTGATGTTGTAAAAATAAATTAATTGCTGAGAAATCCATAAAACAATTTTTATTAAAATACTAATAACCACAAAAGGACTAAAAACATGAACAAATAATATTGGTCAAGTATATTTCCAACATAAGAATCCATGTTACAAGAAGGTGACCATTTGGAGCTTTATAGAAGAGATTATGAAATTTATTTTATTTTATTTAAAGTGATGTTAAAGTTATCACATTCATACATTAATAAGTATAACATTTTTAATATTGTAATTTCTAAAAGACAAATCTAACTACATATATTCTCATGAAATATACTAAATTTATGTTCATAATATTATTTTATTTAAAAACTGTATTCTACAAATATTTTTATTAAATAATTACACGATATTGATGTAGTGGTTATTTTAATAATGGATATATCAAATAAATGTTTTTAAAAATATTAAAATAAATATTATTTGGGATAATTAATTTTTAAAATTAATTTTACAGATTACCTTGAACCATTAGGGATATAATAAAATATTTTTTATGGATAAAACCTTATCATGATATTTCTAAAAATCCATGAAATAAATAGTGTGAAAATTGACACAATTGGTATTTTTTTATAATAACGTTTTATAAAATTATTAAAAAATTACAAAAAAAATTAAAAATATAGAATAATAATTATTTAGTTTAAAATATTCTATTTTATACTTTTATAGTATAATTGAAATTGACTAGTCAAATATTTCACACTTTTGATATTGAAACACTTGTTATCTTAATTAAAAATTAATAGAATAACTAATTGATCGGACAGATCGTGTCTCTAGAGCGACGATGATGGAGAATCCCTAGTGGCGATGCCCGATGTGTCGGCCCCTCCCTCCCAAGAGGAGGGAGGAGGAAACTTTCGTAGATTCCTTCCTTTCACCAATCCTGACCCTCTTCCCCCCTTCCCAGAGATTCCCCTCTGCCCTAAGGTACCCGACCTCCAGAAGGGTTCGCCACATCTCGCGATTTCCATGAAGGAATTCCATGTTGCTTCGGATCTCTATAGGAAAACGCTGGTGGAATGTTTCAGAGGTTGTTACCCTTTGGTTTATTCCTTTGATAGATTCACGTTTGATTCTTGGGGGCTTCATGATCGCGTGGTGGTGGGCCTGCTCAACTGGTGCCATTTGATGATATGCTTCTCCTCGGAGACTGATCTCGTTACAGCTTGGTCCAGCACTCCTTGATCTTTCCACAGTTGTAGTTTCTACCTCCTTCGCTGGTACTTCGAGTTCAACATGAACCGGGATGACCCGAATACATCGGTGTCGGTAAGCTTCCCAGAATTGTCGCTCCCCATTCAGAACCCCTCGATTTTAAGCATGATAGGGAACTTGGTAGGTAGATATTTGTGCTCTGATAGTAGGACTTTGGGGATATGTCATGCCATATCCCCTGCATCTATGTTGAGGTCGATGTTTCAAAGCCTCCTGCAGATTGGATTTGGATTTCGGTTGGAGACCAATTCAGATGGAAACAACTGGTGGTTTTTGAATCTGGGTCAGCATACTATTCAGTCTTTCAATGGTTAGGGCATCTGGTCCTTGGATTCCGTCGTGGGCTACGTTCTCGGAAAACATTGTTTCATCACCCAGAAGGGTCAGAGGTGCTGGTCGACCCTGCTGTGGTCCAGTAGACTCCAGACTGTTTGGATGGGTCAGGAGATGCGTGTGGGGTAGTCTCAGAGGAAGGGGCTCTAGATAGGTTTCAAAGCTGCACAGGCGAGGGTAGTTCGGACCAGCTTATGCAGTACCCTTCTTCACTGCCAACAGCTTCAGTGAAGGATGTTAAGGAAAATTCACCCGATTTGCGAGTCGTGGATGTCCTAATCCTATTATGGAACGATCTGAGTATCATCCCCATACAGGTGGGTATAGTGGAGGTAGGTCCAGTGGATGGATTGGATAAGGAGGTATCCTTGAACGTGGATCGGGTGAAACACCCAGCCTCAGTCAGCATTTTTTATGATGGAGTGGCGAATCTGTCAGCCAGTGATGTCCAGATCCCCGGGGGGCCTCAAGGTCAGGGCTGGGAGGACTCCTGCAGGCAACTGCAATTCATGGGCCAAGGAAATGAGCTTCCCACTGATTCAGACATTCCATGTAGTGCTGTTCATGTGAGTGGATATAGACAGTAGGCTGAGCCTTCTATATTTCCATTGCAGGGGAATTTTCTTGTGGATACAGGGTCTCGTGGACAAGGAAGATAGGATGGGGTTAGTGTCTTGGGTCCCTTGGACCCAAACATTCCCATTACCTAGTCTTCTTCTATCCAGATGTCTGGAAGTGAGGGAAAGAAGAATGGCATGGAGGCTAAAACTAGCAAAGTGTATTTTCTATGCAGGTCGAGACCTCTCAAAGAAGCCCCGAGGTTTGAGTTGAAAAATTGTTTTGAAGGTCTGGCGGTCCAGGAAAAAATATTGACGCGTGAGGAAGATGATTCTAGTGATGAATGTCACAGCCAAATCTCAGTGGACAGTTTGGACCATTTCCAAGGAAAATTCCCCCATAGCCCAAGACGGAAGAAGGGGAAAAAAGGAAAGTGTGACTCAGTGGAATGCATTGTGACTCAGGGGAAAAAACCCAAGGTATGAAAAGACTATTATTACTTGCCTAAATCGACGGAAACCAGGTCATCCAAGAAAGGTGGGTGCAAGGAAAGAAAAGTCCCACAAGTCGGGGAAAGTGGTAATCTAAGAAGAGAACCAAGAGTGATGGAAAAAGAGGTAGAGGAGTGTCTAAGGCTCATATTCCACTCCATGGAAGAAATGAGAGAGGAAGTTCTTTAGCATAATGCCTCAAATGAGGATATTTTCATAATCTATGAAAGAAGGTTGAATGTTGAGGCCTTTGAAGAGCAAGAATCTTGGATAGACAAGAAAGACCGTATCATCACTTGAGGATTTAATCAAGGGATAATCACCTTAGGTGAATTCATTCAGACAATGGACAGAATGGTTACCCACCTCAATGAACTTATCTGGGAGGATCCAAACATCTAGGTTAGTACTATACAATGGGAATTATATAGAGTTTCTGACTCAAATAATTGTAGTCAGGTGTTTAATAATTTTGTGAGCTCTTTTAGCACGTAGCGGTTATTGTTTGGTGGACTATGGTTTCCCACTTTCCCTTAATGTGGATTTTTAATAAAAAAATTATATTTGGTGGTTAATATAATAACTAATTGTCAATTATAATGATAATATTCAAATTGAAATCAAAACTTGTATAAATTTTATTTTTTTATGATTTTTAAATATTATATTTTCTTAGATTCGAATATATCCCATTTTTTATATATTTTTATTTATTATTATATTATTATAAATTAATATTTTTGGGGTTTCAAAAAGTGCCAATCACCTCAATTATAAAAGGTAACTTCTTCCTTAAACACTTAACATAATTTTATGCCTTAAATATCTTCCATAACCTGACCATTTCTCTTATAAACTTCCCTAGAAACATTCTATATGGAATGGTTTTCTTCAAATACCATCTCTAGTGCTCTAAAAAGAGATTTAGAGGAGGCACGTCGAAGAAGAGGTAATATCATTTATCGATTCTATCAAACTTATTTTTTCTTATACTTGTACCTCATGAGTTGTTTCAATATAAATTAATAATTCCAGTGTTAATTATATACTGAGAGTTTATTACGATTATGAAACAACCATAGTCCCCCTTCTACCGATCCTATGAAAAAGGAAATCACTCTGTGTGCATATATATGGCTTATCGTCTCCACGTTGTGGTGTAATCCATTTTTCAACACAAACTTACATGGATGGGTGTAATGATGGAAATAATAAACATATATATGATTAATATAAAATTAAATATATTCTGAGATACTATACACCATCCACTTCAATACCATTCAATAATTATAGGAACAATATTGTCACTCGTTCGTACGTACGACTTACCGTCTCCATAGTGTGGTTGATTTGTTTTACATAATATTAAATTAAGAATTATTATATAAATTAATTCAATGAATAAATATGATATATATTATACGTATACCATGATGTAAATGATATTACTATAACCGAAAAAGTGGAATAATAACTTATCTGAAAAAACATGGATAAGAACAAAAAGTAGTTAATATCTGAATAACGAGTAACAATGAAATGTTACTAACAAATGGATGTAAAAATGATCATAAATGTTATCATAAAAAATATTTTTATTATGTAATAAATCAGTAATGTTATTTAAATAATAATATAGGTGGTTCAGATACATATGAATCATATCGTACCTAAGGTATGAGATAAGTTTGGAATCTCATTTTTATCCAAGATTGATGATACGTAAGTATTTACTGGGGATATTTTTATCATCCATGTCCATGTTTTCTAAAAATGTTTCCATAAATTTTTTACTATTATTATATTTATTTTTAATGTCATTTTTACCCATTTTTTTCCTTTAATACATGGTATGGAAGGAGTCATTATTTTTTCTAACATACGAGGTACTTTTTTTTACGTTTCCAACAAAAGTACGAGGAGAATGTTTTTTATCTTATATGGTTTGAATGGAGATTCTTAGGGTTTCATGACACATTATTTACCTGAATCTTCCTCTAAAATATTTCAGGTTTATTTTAATTAAAATATTTTCTTTTAAAATTTCATGGAATTTTGATAAATGAAAACATATTTGAAGACAAAAGGATATTTTCCTCAAGAATTATGTTCAAGTGTTTTATAAAAATTATTTTTCATCTAAGATGACATAGGGTTATGTTTATATCCTTATTATTAATATTATTTGATTATGTTAATGGTGGAATTATTTTTATTAAATACATTTATATTATATGTATTATGTTAGGATGGAATGATTTTTAAGAAACCCATTTTATTTAATGGGTTATGCTTTGAGGAATGATATATGTTTTTATTGAACATGTAAAAATGATTTCATTATGAGATGGGTGGGATATATATATCTATCCAATACATTGGGTAAATATTTATATCTCATGAGATATACATGACTGAAACAACAAGTAAATCCGGTTCAGTAATATTGGATTGGAACGATATGTAAATCCAATTCCAAAATACATGTCTAGAACAGAAAGTAAAACTAGTTCAGTAATGGACTTTGTCCACTATGATAATCCTGGAAGCAATGCCTTGGATAAAATGGAATTCATATTATGTGCTTAATTGTTTTCCACAATTCCATGTTTTATTCCAATGCTAATTTATCATGGTTAATGTTCATTTTTAATATATTCCTTAGGAACAGCCATGATTTATTTTATGACTCGTGATTTTTATATTAAATCATTATGTTCATGTTTTTACATTCTTATGTTTATGGTTTTCTATATGTTCTCTATTTTTACCCTTACTAAGAATTTAATCTCACCCTTTTTAAGTTTTGTTTCCCCGGGATATACAGAAAGGTTTTAGGTAGGAAAAAAGGGGGAAGATCGTTATGGGAGATGTTGAAGATCATTTACCAAGTTAGAATATTATGTTCTATGTTTATAAACACATTAAAATAATATGGTCTTTGGGAATTGTTTTGTTTCATGTATTATCTATTTTGAAAAATTAATGTAATTTCCAGGTACATCAATCTTGGTTCATTAGATTATTTAATCAAGAACATCATCAATCCACTTATATTTATATATGCGTGAAGATTTAAACATTTGGAATTGGTCCAATAAGATTCCATTGTAGACATATATGGAAAACTCCATATATGATGTTGCAAAAAATTTATATACCAACCCCTATATTACCATAATATATATACCTTGGGAAGACATAAATCAGATAGATATAACTAAGAAAATAAAATCATAAATTAAGACAAAGCATGGGAACCGTGAAATGGAAATCAAAAACACATATCCTTGGAATGATGCATGTCATTTGAATTTTTACATGCCTCATATAATGCATGAAAACATCCAAAAACTTTACCCATACCGATCAAAGAGTATAAATCTCATAAGACCATTGCATTGAAAATTATGTACCTCACAAAAGGTAAATAAATTATATCTATAACCAGAAAAATCCAAGAACAAAAAGTCTCATCTATTGATCTTGGGTTTCCCCCATGTGTGGGTTTATCACTCCTATGAATTTTCTTATTTATATATTTTACACACTCCTAGTCTCATTTCTACCATTGAAAAATACTAAGACAAAAAATAAAGCTCTAATACAATTTTTTATCCCCTTATCCCAAGAGCCACTAAATTAGTGCTTCATGTTTCTATACTACATGGCCACAAGTGTGCCTCCCCATGTGTCAATGGTTTCCGACTAGAACAATAGGTAGAAGGTTGTTTAGTGGGATGAATATACCCATGAATGAGAGTACAGTAACAACAAAAATAATAAAAATTACATAATTCAAATCCAATAAAAATCCCAAATAAAGTATGGAGTGTTCCAAAAGTGACAAAAGTATCAAGATTATATAAAAATGAATAATATTATACGTTTTATATCTTACCCACATGATTTCATCATATAATAGAATAGAACTAAAAAATTTAGAACTAAAATTTATCCCTAATTTGGTACTAATCTCTGTATGGCCCCAACATCCATACTCCACTCAAACTGAACATGAAACAAAAAAGGTTAGGATTTTACTTGAATCAAAACCTACAACTAGATAGTCTTATTCTCAAGTAACTAAGTGCCATAGAGGCCTAAGTAGGGTGTGAGTAAAAAATAGTATTCCCCCACCAATAACATCCCTAAAATAAAAATTACATAAAATAGTTCATGGAGAATTTTGATAAATAAATAATTATTTTTTAGCAATCTAAAAATTTAGTATTCTAATATTCAAAATAAAATGATATTGAAACAGCCACTGATACCCAGGATATGTGGTGACAACTGAAATCGATCTATACCAACTTTATCCATTTCTAGGGAGTCTCTAATCTTTGTATGCATCATAGATCGACTAGTTCCAAGGTAAAATATCATGGAAATAGCGGTATCATAATTCAAGGGAACCCATATGGATTCAATGATCATTACCTTATAGAAAATCCAACATAGAATACAAGAGAGGACTGACCCTTGGAATTTCTTTAATATAAACTGTACTAACCCAAAAAATTTAAAATAGTAACTTTTATTTAATTTCATGTATGACACAAAATACTAATCTGAAAAAGGAATATAATATCCCAAGACATTACAATAAATTCAATATTTCCAATATATTATATATATTTTAATGCACGCAAACACTAATTTATCTTTTCTTACACAAAATAATGACCTTATTCGATGACTTACCTTACACACATAACTGAGTTTTATCAAAAAAAAATATTAATATAACATTATTATTTAATATAATGAGATATGAACTAGCCGTTAAATAAGAATTTACAAAAAATTTTAACTAACCTATGAAAATATTTGGTTTTTAAAAATATAACATGAATTCATTTTTTACCAAATAATTATATATGAAAATATAAACCTATAGAATATAAAAAAAATATTATTTTGTTACCGAAGAAGATTTATCTTAATAAATTAAATTAACTTAAATTAGTGAATAATATTAATGAAATTCATATATTATTTATTAAATCATATATTTTTTATATTAAAAAAATATATTTGATATACATAAGATAAGTATATACCCAGTATTACACGTAAAAAGCTATATTATTATAAGGGCCCTCTTTCCTCCTTTTAATGGATAATCTATTTTAAATCCCATTTTAACACTTTTATAAATTTTATGTGTCAAAATAAACTACATTTTTTAAAGTGGTGCATAAAAATTATCTATGGGTGAATTTTTTTTTTCTCCATAGGGTCATTTTTTGATGAATAGTGAAAAATACTGAATTTTAATTCAAAAATGCTTCTTCATATAATTTATTTCTAATGTTAGATTATATTTTTTCATTGGTTATAAAGATTATTTATTTAAATTTTTAATCTATTAATACAATTTATATCATTGGAATTAATTTTACTTTTAAATTGTATATGAAAATGTATAATCTTTTGAATAATTTTACTTTAAAAACCTGCATTGTCTTCCCGTCTGTGGAATTAATTTTATATTAATTTCTGCCACTTACCTTATTTGAAATTTAAAAAATTTATTCCATATTTGGAATCATAATAATTTATAATTTATAATAATTTCAACATAGTTTTTTACCAAACATATTTTTGAAAATAATTAAAATTAATTACAACAATTAAGAGAAATATAGATTAAAAGGGACTAAACCATAAACTTATGGTCCAAAATGACCTAGAAGATTTTCCAAAATCCATTGGGTATATATATTTATACCTTATATTCCATTGGATAAATGTTTTACCATTATTGGAGCCACATGACATAGGAAAATAATAGGTGGAACTCCCTTTTCAAAAATGTACAAGAATGCCACTCCTCCACTGTATAAAGGCACTCACCCCTTCCACTAATTTACACCTATAAAGACCTTTGTATTGACAAAAAACTAATCAAATAATCTCCCAATTTACAAAAACTCATCTTAGAATCCTCACATTGGTCATAAATCAAACTAATGAATACTTTTGGTATAAACCAAAAAGAGTTACTCGAAAAATAGGTAACATCCCACAATGATCACTTTAAATTTATTTACATACACACACCCTAAAATATACTTATTCCATGATTATATAAAAAGTATCCTAAATATATTTATATGTTTTATATTAAGTTATATACCTAATCCTATATTCACATCCATCAAATGGGTAACATGCTTACTATTCATGTATGATGAAATACTCCCTCGTGAAACAATGATTGTTCTTTTTTCCTTTATCACCTCTCGTAGTTGAGAATTATGATGTAAATATTTTTTATATATGACATATATGATATTTATTATGTATTTATGATTATTTAATTTTTATATAAAACATACCTTCATGATTTCCATTTTGGGGTAATATGATAACATCGTTTGTGGAAGTCTGGACAACTGCCTCCTCAAAGTGATGTGATATGTTCACACTATACATGGAATGTATTAATGACGGTTTTAGTAAAATTATTTTAAATAAATGAAATAATTTTGATACAATAATTATAATATACGTATACATATATATCATTTACTTTTAAATATTTTAAATTTCACAAATAAATGGAAGTAGTTGTCATGCGTACGTATAACCTATCATCTCCATGAACGATGAACTTAATTTTCTATCTCCAAATATTATGGATTATTATAAATAAATACATACTAAATAAATATGATAATTAAATCATGTATTAAATTATATATATAATGAAATAATTTTCAACATAAGAAGAACGAAAAAATAACAAGTCAAAACATACTAAAAAACTAGGTAATTAACACCCGAAATAGTGAAAATAATGAAAGATTATTAGAAAATGAGTTATAAGATATTATAAAAAGATAAAATTTTATGTTATAAATAATATTATGGTTATTCTATAAGTTAGCGACTTGTTAAAAATCATTATATTTTATGTTAAAGTATGTTCACACAAAAGGAAAGACAAGGTAATGGATTCTCATCTCACTTTTTACATCTCTGAGATAAATGTCATATTCCCCAATTACATAATTTTTTGGTGTATCCATTTCAAATATTGATATATTATTTGAAGAATTAATTTATATTTATGGTAATTTTAGATTTAATTTTAATTATTTCTTCTATAGTGATTTGAGTTAAAAATTTTACAAGTGGTAAAAAAATTTCATAACCTGATTCCTTTTCATTATGTTATATTACATCATCATTGTTGTAAAAATTATAAGATTACATGTTCAATAAATTTTTACTATATATTTTATATTCCCAATTTTTTTATGTATATTTAATTTTTACACAAATAATTTATTCATTGAGTGGTCCCCACATCAACATTTTGGTCTTTCTAAGGGTTTAAATCACAATCTCATTTTGTTCGAGATTATTTACACTTGAATTTACATTAAATGAAATTATTTTATCATTTATCAATATACCATTTATTTTTATTCTACTCTAGTTATTCATGACATATTTTTAGTATTATTACCATTATTTCACTTTTTGGTACTCAAAAGTTTTAGAAAATATTTTCAAGAAAACCCAACTTCATTTCTCACTTTAGTTATAGAACACTATTTCTTCTAAAAACCATTTTTTATTAAAATGTTTTCAAAAATGTGTTTTAATACTTTAAAGATAATTTATTAAATTTATTTTTACCATTTTTACCTTTTATAAATGTTTCAATGGAATCTTCTTTTTATTTTAAAACAAATAACTTTTATAACCTTTTTACCGTGAAAAATGAATGTTTTATATACCCTGTAAATCATGTATAGATTCATCTACCATCATTTAATTGAAGATTAATTTTCATTTTTAAAATGTTAATTTTTTAAGAAATTCTTTTTAAATGTTATTTTCAATGAAAGGGATTTTGGAAATGTTTTTCAAAATAAAAAAGGATATTCTCCTCCATAATGTTTCTTAAAGATATTTTTATATTATTTCGATTCATCAATGAAAAAACCCTTTATTTTTACCACACATGGGATATGTTGTATTGATACCATCCTTATTCCTCCTATGTACGGATTATGATTTATTTGTTCAAGGATAGTATTGACATTCACTTCTTTGATTCCTTTGTTAGTCCCCTTGAAATATTCAATTTCATATGATATTTTGGAATTGAATTTTCCATAATTTTTCATATCATTTATCATGCATATATTTATTTCCTAAAACATATATGTTTTTTTAATATGTTATTTAATTTTATAATTATATGATTATATGAGGAAATTTTGATAAATCCATATTCTTTATTCAATATGGTAATTTTATATGTCGTATTGTTTATTAATTAAATTGATTACTTGATATGTGGTATTGTTTTGACATGCAGTGATGGGTGGGTCCAAAATTTATATAGCCCCCAGATGCATCAACAGGTTCTCATTAGACAAATTCGTTGTGAAAATTAAACAGGTTACAGACTATAGTTTTAAACATATTAGTGAATAGATATTGAAAATAGTGGTTGTCATGTTCCGAAGGCATGACATCCAATAATTAAGAATTACCTTCATTTTGATTTAGTATTTTTTTATCATTGATATTTTTTACTATGAAAAATTATATGTATGCATTTTATTATCAGTTTACTGATTAAATGGAATTTTTTTAGTTATTTACCTTGCCATATTGTTTTTGAAATTCCTTCTCAGTTTATTTATAGCAAAGAATGTGTGTTCAGTTATTTACCATCTCATAATGATTATTTTCATTGATTAATTACTTCTTATGACGTACTTACACTTACTAAGAATTTCATATCACCCTTATTTTATTTTCATTCATAGGAATCCAAAAAATTTACTAAAAAATATATTCAAGGATAAGGTAAAGGAATAATTTTATTATCCTTGAAACAAAATAATGTTATAATTTGAGTATTCATTTGTAATTCAATACTAATATATGTATCTAGTTAACTAAGACTAGTAAAAAGTTTGATCCTTTGGTGCATTATTTACTTATTTATTATACCAATTTAATGGTAGCAGGACACCAGTTTTTGGCTTTCTAGGTTTGGGTCACTATAGTTGGTATCGATACATGTTTAGTAGAAAACTTGAGAATTATATTTAGGAAAACATAGATTATAGAACCTAGCCCTAAGGTAAAATTTTAGGATAATTGTATAAGAACATCCTAATGTTTTTGTTATTTATAGATTATGTGTCCTTCTAAGCCATATGTACTATTCTGGACACTACATGTGGACATGGTTCTAGCATAGCTATACCTAGGGGTAACCAAACTGTAAATGTCCATTGGGCCTAACTCAAGAATAACTAGATACACATGGGCCTTACTTCTTACATAGTCTTACACTCTCATCGGATATACTTAGGATAATTCACAGTTTAATTACAAACCATAGTGAATGATTTGAGCATATAATTAAAATAAAAAACCCAAGTTAAACGTAAGGTGTTTTAGATTGAAAATAAGGTTTCATAATATCCTATAAATTATTATATGATTTTATAACTATGACTATTGTTACTCACACTATGAATTATTTATTTAGTCTATGGCTACATCCTGAAAGAGTCAAGTAAACATTTAATAGAAAGGAAAATGTGGTGGAAATAAAAAACCAAATGCAGTGTTGATTGGATAAAAATATATAATTTGTATATGAAATAATTTTTCCCAAAATATGATTAACAAAATACACCTTAACCAACTCCTAATATATCCAAAGAAGATAAGTATAGAGGTTTCTAAGATATTGAGTAGTGGATACCATAGATAAAAGAAGGCTTTATTTCCATTAAGCATGAAATGTGAATGGTGACACCTAGGAAAGTGTCTCAATGGAATGGGGAAATTTTTTATGTGTATTAAAGAAGGAGATAAATCATATAATTACCAAGGAAAATGAAAGATATGGTATAATGAAATAAATATCATCATATAGATCCATTTATGGTCGGTTTCCTTAAATTTAGGGTACCTGGTCATTACATGAGTCAATAACCTCATCTAAAGGATAAACTCTAGACCAAGGATGGAAATTTGTGGAAATACATGGATTATGTATTTATGTATTGGGTTTTTATTTAAAACTTTAGTTGATAGGAGATTTGAGTATTAAATTTCAATTATTTACATCATATTTTTTTCAAATTATATTAATATGGTTTTAGAAAAGGACTACCTGTATGTCGGGTGACAACCCATAAAGTTTGGCAATGCCATAGGACTTGAACCCATGACCAAAGGATGATAAGGGATTAATTACAACTACTAACCTACATATTTTCTTTGTTAATATGTCATTATTTTTAGTCAAACAATTTGATGAATAAATATTAACGATGAAACAAAAGTGTTACTTTTTATGTATATAGATTAATGTATTAACCATATAAATTTTCAAAAATAGTTAGAGGAAAATTTGAAGACTTGTTTTATTGATCTTATGATATATTAAAAATGAGTTTTAGTTCTTGAGGCATCAAAGTTATTGTTTGGATATCCATTTCTTGAATTAAGGGATGAACTATAAATTATTCGGTGTACAACCAAAATAAGTAATTGTTCATATGAAATTTAAATGTATCAAGTATATATATTTAATGATATTCTTAGGTAGTAAAATAAATATTCAAAATTATGAAATTTATCAAAATTAAATATTTTTGTAATACCTTAATTTTTGTTGAAATGATGGTATTTTAAAATCATCACGAATTTATGTCTTTGAGACACTCAACATTCCATTGATAATTAAATTTTTTGTTAATGATGAACTCAATAACTCCCTATAAATATTCAGGATTTTCTTATATTTATATACCTCTACATTTCACTAAGGTTATCCTACTTATATTCCTAGTAATATGTTTGTCTATGTGACCTTTGTACTTCACATTATCTATTTTCTAGAAGACTCTTTACGAAGCCTTTTCATGATGTGGCATTTAAACATAGGAGATACCAAAAAATTTAATACCAAGATCATGTTTAAATTATGGAGATTCAATTTAATTATAGTCGGGATAATGTGACACCTAAAAAATTATAAAACAGTAACTTCTTATTCGATGACGTATATAATATGCGACAAAAAAAGAATAAGGGAATATAATATCTCAAGACTTTATAGTATATTTATAATTTACAATCTATTCATATAACAACCTAGTATTTTCTAACATGGATACTATATATTTTTATATTAATATTCATTGCATTAAAAAAATACATTCCTATGGACCGTAATAGTTTAGTGCCTTTGGAAACTTAAAACACATTCTTATAATTTGGTGAAAGATCTTCAATATATACCATAAAGATATTACCCTTTAGTGACCCTACATAAAACCTTTATCTATAAGAATAGAAACCAAACATAATAATGGGTGAGCTCAGATGATTAGTAGTGGTAAACATTGAAGTTATATAAGCATAACTTGAGCATAAGGGTTTGAAAACATGATCATAACATTTAAAGATCATACCATGTATATTAAAGATCATATACATGAGTCATAGAATAAATATTTTAATATCATAAAACATGAATCCTAAGAATATATTAATCCATGAACATGATCCATGAGAGTATAATAATCACATAAGATGTGGAAATTTTGTCATACGCATATGCTTAGAATATCTTATGTCAATAACTCCTACCAAGATATTCAAAGTATGTTAGGCTAGTGTTAATCACTCATGTACCAACTTCTGGATTGGGATGGACTCCCGTGTACCTTCTAGATTTGGTCTGGGAACTCCTGTGTACCCTCTTCTTGTAGGCTTACTATGACCTCCCATGTACCCTGTTGCTGTGGGATTATGATGACCTTCCGTGTACCCTCTTATTGCGGTCATAGGATGACCTCTTTTGTACCCTTTTGAGATCATAGAAAATTTATCATTACCGAAACCATTGGAGGGATATATTGGTCCCAACCATAACATAATTAAAATCATACATATGTGTTCCATATGAAAATAAATCATTTACCACATCAGAACCCAAGAAATGAAATTGATTTCAGGTTTATCATTCAAACATAATATAAACCATGAAAAGAAATATATTTCATTAATATCAATACATAATAAAAATAATCACATGTTAGAGATAAATATAATGGTATAATTGAATAATATATCAAGTAAAACATAAGAAACATCAAATAAAATTTTTTTAGATGGAAACTAATTTTGAGAGGTCACTTGAAAATATTTTTTTAGGAAAATATCCTTTCTTATCTAAAATCATTTTCTTTTCTGAAAAAGACACACAATTTTAAAAGAAAACATTTTATTTTAAAATAACCATGTAATATTGTAAAGTAAACATCAAAATTTTATGTAATCATGATGGAATAAATTTCCATTTATTCTATACAAGTAAAAAAATACCCCTTTCATACTTTTTTAAAAAAAGTCACAATGTACCTCATTTAAAAATGACAAATAGATTCCTTTCAAACTGTAAAGTAAAAAAAAGTCCAAAAAATTGTAAAAATGACATTAAAAATCCATATAATAATACAAAAAATATTTTTCAGAAAAATAATTTGAATACATGTACTTGGTAGGTAAATTTTCCCTAATGGATACTTAAAATGAAATAATCTGAAATATTGATGAGAATGTGAAATAAAAACACATCACTTTATAATTAGTTAAATAATATACACCATTAATGAAATGAAATTATATGGATATAAAAATACTAAATTGTTTTGGATATGAATCATTAAATAAATAAATGGGTATTATATACACCACATAAACGAAATAGGTAGTGTATATGGCATGCGTCCCACAGAAATAAAGGTTACGCATAAAAACCATACCTTAATTTTTAACTTCTTTTACATACATTCATATATCTTTTATAATAAATATAACTTTGTTTTACATATACCATAGAACCATATTTATATATATAATACCATATATTATTTATTTATAACATTATATTACTCTATTGTTAACAATTCCATGTTAAAGTTATATTTTGGGTAATAACCACTTTGTTTTTCATTCATATTTTGACTTTTTATACTTGGTCCTCTTACATAGATCATGATTTTATTACCTCTATAAAGATAAAAATGACATAAATATCATATATATGTATATATTAAGTATATATGTATTCATGGTGATTCATAAAAGTTAAATATAGAAAATATAATACTTTATTCATGGAGACGGTAGGTCGTACGTACGCATGAAAATTGTTTCCATTTTCTTATACTATTAAAATAAATATAATTATATGATATATTATAATTAAATAATCATTTTATTGTTATATATATCATATATATTCATAAAATTCATCCTTATTACCATCAATGTGATATATATATGGAAAAACGAATCGCAACGCATCATGGAGATGGTAAGTTATACATACGCACGAGCGACATTATCATTTCCAAAAATATTATATTGTAAAAATGGTAGATATGATATTATCATTATTTTTTTTAATTATTTCATTAATATAATATATATCAAAAAATAGTAGTGTTTCCATCATATGTCCCCCCAAGATAGGTGGTAAAGGAAAAACGGACAATAATTGTTTTTCACGGTGGTAGTATGTCACAAATAAGAATGGTAAGTTTGTTACCCATTAGATAGAAGGGTTTGAAAGTGAAGGTAAAAACCATATGATAACAACAAATAATTATATTTAGGGTACATAGGTTATAATATAAACATAAAATAAAAATAATTTAAGGGGTTCAATGAATAAATAAAAAATGTTCACTGACAGACATTACCTCTTCTTTGGGTGTATCTCATATTGATTTGAATAGAATGACTTATTGGTTTTAATTTATACCAAAAGGAAGGATTCTAGGAAAAGTTTAAGGAATTTTTTAGGAGTGTGGGTACGGTTTTTTGGATCTAGAGGTATTCAGAAGTCTGAATAAAAGATAAGGATATGTTCCCTTTTATAAGAGAGGGGAGGGGCGCTTTTTTGAAACTCTGAAAAATATTAATTTATAATAATAAAAAACTCAATAATAATACATTCAAAGGGACATATATTCAAATATAAGGTGATATAAGGTATTTGTATCATCAATAAGAATATATTATATAGGTTTTGATTTCATTTTAAACCTTATCTTTTTTATTAACCCTTAGTTAACCTATATTAATTTTAACTATGGTAACTATATTTTTAATATTTAGAGGATGTTATTTTTACACATAAAGTGTTAAAGGGACCATAAATGGAAAATTTATGATATTTTATATCATAATTTATTCTCTTTTTCATCATTTAGGATTTTCATTATTTTAACTAATTTACTAAAAAAATCATAAAATAGCATTAGTGCCAATTTTGGAACTATTCATTACGTTAACTATAATAAAATTCATACATTAATATAACAATGAATAAATTAATGTAAGACAACCATAATATTTAGTATTAACCTATAAAAGTTCTGGACTACCTTAATTCTATCAAATTATATTTATTTTAATATTTATAATATCATTTAATTGATTGTTTCATTAATTACTTAATTACTTCATCATCATTTTGTAATTATTTAATTAAATTATGTGTTCATTAAAAATGAAAAATAAAATTTGGTAATGTATATAAACCTTTTATATGTCTGAATAATATATATATATATATATGTGATAATATATTCAATTTATCTCCATATTAAAAATATTATACTTGTTAAAACTGAGAGTGCGGCATTTTGTAACTCTATTTGATTTTTAATAATATATGAGTCTCCTTTATTGAAAAGTGAAAATTGAATAATTAAATTTCAAACCTTATGTTATAAATGTCGAATTATCATAATCCAATAACATTTTGGAATTTTTTAGGGTAGTTTTTGAATATTTATAACATTATTTTTACCTTGAACTACCCGATTTACCCTTAACTATAGTAATAAACATTCATAATATTACTATTCATATTGTCAAAAAAATAAAAGGATGAATTTAATATATTTTTAACTTGTTATTCCAAATATAGAATCCATTTTTTAAAATTTAAAACACATACTCTTTATAAATTAATTTAAATATAATCCCACTACCGGATCAGGAAAACATATTTTATATATGAAAGCATCTAAATGATTAAAATGATTTTTTATAAAAAACAATGTAAATTTGATTAAAATGACCAAAGTTGGATGAACTAATAAAAAAATAATCTAATTATTTTTTAAAACAAATCAATAATATAATTTAAAACTATAATTTATTTAGATAAAAAATCTTTGTTCAATTAAACAATTTCATTGTTTTGTCACTATTCATCAAAACATGAAACTTATCATAAAAATACTAAATTTTTAACAAAGTAAATTTTTATACCTCTATCTCAAAGAAGTTTATTTTTTCATATATATATTCAAAAAGTTTCAAAATTAGATTTAAAATGAATTCGTCATTAAAAGGTGGTAAAATTACCTTTAGAAAAATGTATTTTTTATGCATAAAATTGGGTCTATCATTATATTACGCTAATAAAACCTAGTAGATGAATATAAAAAAAATTATTGAATATAAAATAAATATATTATATTAATATCACTCACTAATTTTAATTAATGTAATTTATTAATAACAAATTACTTCGGGAGCATAAAAATAAAATCAATTCCTCTATATTGACTTGGTATATATATTTTCATTTATAGTTATTTAATAACCAATGAATTCATCTTATAAATCATATATTTTCATAAATTTTGTTAATATTATTCAAAACCTAGAATTTAATGTCTATTTACTATCTTATTATATGAAATAATAATATTTTAATAATATATTTTTCTTTGGTAAAACTCGTTCTTGCATGTAATATAAGATATCAAAAGAACTCATCATTTTTTGTAACATAAGAAAAACATAGTGTTATGTGTACATAAAGCTAAACTAAGAGTTTCTTGTAGTGAAATATAAACATGGTTTAGCATATAAAACAATAATTAAATGGTTATTTAATATAACATAAGATATATTCAGTATTGTGTGAAGTGAAAAATATCGAAATGATTAAACAAATTTGAAAAATTATTTCACAAAATCTCAGTGTTCTACATTCTACCCCCCTTAAAATGAATTTCTCCCATGAAACGATTTATTCAAATATAAACAAATTAAGATAATTCAACCTCATCATATCCTTAATTTAGGATGAAACTTCGTCAAACTAGTGGGTTTCTCCACAAAACATTTAACAGGTGAGTGGTATTATTTTGTAAAACATTATCTCTACTTTCGAATTTTTTACCAGTTTCTCATTATAAGAAGGATATTTATCCAGTGGTATGCCCTATGAGTTTAGTACTTGTGAATGATTAGGTATTTACTTCCTCATATAATATACGAGGAACACATTGTGAACACAAGAAATATTTGGTGGAAGTTTTAATGGATAAGATACCATTCCAATAAGATCAAGAATTTAAAAAACAAATCATATACTTTTAATTCCAAATTTACCTTAAGAAATCAATGGTGGATGTTTGAGAATTTATATATGGGAAACCAATATTTTAAAAAGTGTCAATAAAAATTCCTTTTAAATGAAGGGAATGTAAAATGTGAACATCACCACATTACTAGGATAAGTGGAAACTGAAAAACTAGATATAAAAGAGGATTGAAACTATAATGTTCTGATGGATAGTGATAGAGAACATTGTCATTACAATTTTAATCATCTCATAATGTTAAATTTGTGATAATATAAGGGACCATTTCATTCATCGAAAATGAAGGTTCTAAGATAAATGTTTTGTTCCATGATTCTTTACTAATGTTTTATAATTTTCAATAGAATATATACTTAATTGATTTCATTCCATTTTGTAAGTAGGGTCTCACCCATTGGTTGTGCCTTGATAAATTTCTGATTAATCTCTTACTCCAATAATTGTGGTTGAAATTTTCATCCCTGAGGAACTATTGGATGATAAGATCCATAATTAGATGATAATTCACTCTTTATATCTCTAGTTATCATCTCAACAAACTGGTTAACACATTTTATCCAGTATTCATAAATCCTCATATGGAAAGAAAAAACTTTAATCTCTAAAACCTCATTTTATGTTTAACATAAACTATTCCATAAATGGAAAACCGTATAACCCTTCTGAGAGATTAAAATCCTTGATTTTCTAAAGATGGTTGTTAACATTCAGAAATAAACTTATCACACCAAACTTGTGAAGACTATTATCATGTATTCTATTGAAATATTTTAATAAGATAAATTACAATAAAACCTTAGTGAAAACATGCATGATTTCAAAACACAACTCTTTCCTCATACCATAAATCCAAAATTATATAAAATAAAATCATCTTTTCATCTTATCATTCCCATGAATATCAATATTTTCCAATTTATAGTCAAACATCTCTTTATTTAATTATCCAAACATCATGCACATATTAAGGGTTATACATCCATAAATCATATAATTTCCCAAAATATGACATTTACATTAATTCACATTACTATTTTATCAAAACAGTTCAAAATATTCTTGAAAACAATTAGATAAAAGCATAAATTTAACAATACTTATATATTTCACAATTCATATAATAATACTTGAATGAAAATACATAAACACTGAGATTATTTCACTCAATCCTTAAGCCATTAACAAGGCTATTTCATTCTATTACTTAATACATCTTTCATTTCATATTTCATCTATAATCTCATCATCAGTAGCAATATAACCTTTAATTATAAAACCTTTATGATTATCTTCCTGAGATTTTCACATAGGACATCAATTTTTATAATTCCCATTCTTTATACATTTGAAGCATTCATCAATTTATAGTACCTTAGGGAGGCCAGAATTCCCATCCATTGTTTTTACTGAACTTTTATTTTTCTATTTGAAGTTACATGATTTTTGTTCTTATTTTCCAAAGTTAAAACAACTTATTGTTCCAATAATATATCCATTTGGGTGTTACTTCCCACAGTCATGACATAAAATAAATTTAATTTATTTCCTCCATGGTATCCATTATCATAATTTTCAGAAAACACTTTCCTTCTCTTCCTGGGTGATTCTAAGAGCTGGTTAACATACACATTTTTAATCATATCCCATGAATATTGATTAGTCATTATCACAACATCCTTCACTCTAGTGATCATCCCATTAAAATTCTCATCAGAAAATTGTTCGCCACATTCAATGTTATCCCAATTTATTCATGTTCCTGCCATAGATTAAAACCAGAAAGAATATAATTAGAAACAATTATCATAGTGGAAAACCACATAACTTTGATAGATCAGCTATAGTATTTCTAACTCATGACACCATATTTCATCTACGACACCTTAGGATTATCATTATACACATCCCTAGACATATCCTTATAAATATCCATAAGGATATCACTAAATGTTTCCCATTAGAGTTTCCAAAGTTTGACTAAACCATTCTTTTGATACCTAATACAATGACCCATGCTTTTATAAAATTGATATTATATCTTTTTAGATGAATATTCATTACATTATAAAACAAATTCCCAAAAATAATATTAGTGTAGTGACTTTGAAAAAATGGAATACATTATTACAATTTGGGGAAAGATCTTGAACATATCTCATAAAGATCTCCCCCTTTAGTACCCCCACAAAAAACCTTTCTATATAAAATTAAGAGAGGATACATAATAAAGGGTGAGATTATATGATCAGTAAGGGTGAACATGGAAGTCCCATAAGTATAACGTGATCATAAGTGTATGGAAACATGTGAATAACATTTGAAGATCATACCCTATATATTAATGATCATATACATGATTCATGGCCTAAATATTGTCAACTAATAAGATGCGAATAATAATATAATCAAATAACACGAACCATGAAAGTATAACAATGTCATATGACATATAAATTGTGGCATACGCTTAAGCTTATAATATCTTATGTCAATTATTCCTACCAAGACATTCATAGTATTTTATGCTTGAATTAACCACCAGTGTGCCTACTTTAGGATTGGGATGGCCTCTCATGTACCTTCTAGTTTTTTTAATGGGATAACATCTCATGTACCCTCTTGTTTCATGTTAATGATAACCTCCCGTGTACACTATCATTACAGGATTTGGATAACCACCCATGTACCCTCTTGTTCTTGGATAAGGACGACCTCTCTTGTACCCTTTTGAGCTCATCGAATATTTATCATTACCTAATTAATTTTAGGGAGATATATTTCCCACCCTTAACATAATTAAATTCGTAAATATGTGTACCACATTAACATAAATAATTCATCATATCAAAACATATTGAATAAAATAGATATCATGAATGTCGTTCAACAAAAATATAACACATAAAAGGAAATGGGTTTCATAAAAATAATTCCATAATAAAAATAAAACACCAATAGAGATAATAATAATGGAATAATTGAATAATATATCTATTAAAAATTAAGTAAACTCAAATAATTTTATCTTATAGGGAAAATAATTTTTAGATATGACTTGAAAACAATTCTTGACTAAAATATCCTTTCGGGTTTGAAAATGCTTTCCTTTCTTAAAAATAATATTAGTTTTAAAATAAAACATTTTTTTGAAAAAACCCATAGAATATTGTAAAGTAAGATATAAATAATTATGGATTCATGGAGGAGGAAAATTATGTTCATTCTATTTATGTAAAAAACATTCCTTTCATACATTTTTATGGAAAAGTCGCAAAGTACCTCGTTTGGAAAATGAAAAAAATAATCCTTTCAAACCATATAGTAAAAATTAAAAAATGGGTATAAATGAATTTAAACATAAATATGAGAATAATAAAATCATTTTTCAGAACATGGACATGGAAGAAAAATGTTCTCTAATAGAGACTTAAAACGAAACAATCCCAGATACTGATGAGATTGGTTCATAAATACTCCTCGCTTTATAATCAGTAGAATCATATTCCACATGAAAGAAAGGAAATTAAATATATATAAAAATATCATAATATTCTTGATAATACTCATAAAATATAGAAATGGGAAGTTTATACACCATGTAGAAGAAATAAGTACTGGGTAAGGCATGTATCCCCTAAAAATAATGGTTAGACATAAATTTATTACCTTAAGTCTTGATATCTTTATTATATGTAAAAACATCATGTATAATAATTAAAATTTTATTATACATCTAAAAAAGAAAAATATTGATATATTTAATACCATATATTATTTAATTATAACATTATATTACTTCCTTATTAATAATTCCATGTTAATGTTATGTTTTGGGTAATAACCGCTTTTTTCATGTTTTGACTTGATATCATTAGTCCTCTAACATAGATCATGATTTCATCAACTCCAGAATTATAAAAATGATATAAATATTATATATATATATATTCAAAATATATCTATTCCTGTTTATTCATAAAAGTTAGTGATAGAATATAAAATACACCATTCATGGAGATGGTAGGACATACGTACACATGAACGTTGTTTTCATTTTCATATCATATTAAAAGTACTAAAAGTGTATGATATATTATAATTCCAAAATTGTTTTTATGTTATATATATCATATATATTATAATCATCCCTATGAAATATAGATGAAAAACGAATCACATCGCATTGTGGAGATGGTAAGCCATACACATGTCCAAGCGATATTATCATTTCCTAAAATATTGGACAGTAAAAAGGGTATATATGATATTATCATTAATAGAGTTTAATTATGTAATAAATATCATAAATATCATAAAAAATACTTCTTTGATCATAATGACCACCATGATAGGTGGTAAAGGAAAAATGAACAATCATTGTTTTGTGATGGGGTAGTCCACCGTACACATGAATAGTAAGTTCATTTCACATTAGATGGAAGTGTGTGAAAGTGTAGGTTGAGCCTATAATATAACAAAATATAAGTATATTAAGGATAATTATGTTATTATCTAAACATGAAATAAAAATAATTTAGGGGGTCCAAGGAAGAAATAAAACAAAAATGTTTTTTGATGAACATTACCTCTTCATGGGGTATTTCCTATTGATTTTTCAAAAAATTACTTCTTTGGTTGGATTTATAGGATGAAGGGAAGAAATGATGTTGGAAGGAGATTTGGGAAAATTTTATCTGAGCCAAATGTATTCATCGTTGGGAATAAAAGAGAAGGTGAGGTTCACTTTTATAAGAGAGGAGAGGGGAACTTTTGGAAACTCTCAAAAATATAAATTTATAATAAATACAAAATCAATCCAAATACCTCCAAAAGGAAATATATTCGAATATAATATGATAAAAGGTTTTAATATAATAAATTAATAATGTTTATATATGTTTTTATATAGTTTTAAACCTTATATTTTTTATTAACACTTAGTTAACCTATTTTAATTTTAACTATGTAAACATATTTAATATTAAGAGGATTCAATTTTTACATATAAAGTCTCAAATCAACCATAAATGACCAATTTATGATGTTTTATACCATATTTTATCCACTTTGTCCTAATTTTGTATTTTTATTATATTTTAATAATTTAATACTATATTGTTTTCCTAAAATATCATTGGTGTCAATTTTGACACTACTGAATACATTGAATTTATTAAAATCCATACAATAATATAACTTCTAAAAAATTCATGTAATACACCCATAATATGTCATATTAACCTATATTTTTTTTATAACCTCAATTAATTTAAATTTGATTTATTTTATTATTTATAATATCATTCAATTTATTGTTTCATTAATTACGTAATTATTGCATCATAATATGGTAATTCTTTAATATAATTATTTATTCACTAAAAAAATAAATAAAATTATATTATTTATATAAGGATATTATATTTGTGAATAATATATATAGTATATCAAATCTCCAATTAATCACCATGTTAAAAATATTATACTTATTAAAAGTAAGAGTGTGACATTTTGTCAATCCCTTTTATTTTTAATAATATCTTAGTCCTTTTCTTGAAAAATTGTCCACTGAATAATTAACTTTTTAACCTTAGGACATAATGGTAAAATTATCATAACATAATAACATTTGGAAATGTTTTAGGGTAGTTTTATAATATTTATAATATTATTTTTACCTTTAATTACCAGATTTACCCTTAATAATGGTACCAAAAATTATTAAAGATATTATTCGTACTGTCCAAACATGAAAGGGGCCTATTTAATAAATTTTGAATATATGATTAAAAAAATTCATTTCATTTTTAAACTTAAAAAAATATATTTTTCATAAATTAATAAAAAATTACTCTTGTTAACGGATCTAGAAAACTAGGATTTAAAGTAATAACATCCAAAAGATTGAAATGTTTTTATAACAAATAAAATGTAAAATTTATTCCAATGACCTAAATTGAATTAAATAATAAGAATTAATATAATTTTATTTTAAAATAAATCAATAATATAATTTATTTCCATAATTAATTTAAATGAAAAAAAAAATATTTTTGATTAAAAAAATCAGTATTTTTCACTATTCATCAAAACATTAAACTTATTAGGAAAATAAAAAAATTTCAACCAAAAACAATTTTGGTATATGAATGTCAATTAATTAGTTCATTTATTCATATAAATATTCTAAAAGTGTTGAAAATAGATTTAAAATGGGTTCTCAATTAAAAGTTGATAAAATTACATTTAGATAAATATAGCTTTTTTATACCTAAAATTGGGGTTGTTCTAATCTTACACTAATAAAATGTATTAGATGAAGATATAAATTATTTTATTCTATATATTTCATATATATTTCATTAATATCATACACTAATTATAATTAATTTAATTCATTAATACAAAATGACATTGTGAGTACAAAAATTAAAATATTTTCTTTATATTCAATTAGTATAAATTTTCATTTATAATTAATTAGTAACCAATAAATTAATCTTATAAATAATAAATTTTCATAATGTTACATAATAATATTCATAACTGCTAATTTAATGACTAGGTTATATCTTATTATACTAAATAATAATATTTTAATAATATACTTTTGTTTCTTAAAACTCGATATTGTGTGTAACGCAAGCTATCAAAAAAACTCATAATTATGCGTAACTAAATCCGATCATGTTGTTTCATGTATATAAAGATAAAATAATTATTGAGTTTAACACATGATTAACTTTATTTAGTGTAAAATATAAGTATAACTTGGTGTATTCTTATCACACAAATCTATACGTAGTGTCATGTGAAAAGAAAAAATCAAAAAGATTAAATTAATTAAAAAACATATTTTACAAAATATCAGGGTGTTAAAATTATATATATATATCAAAGCACACAAAAACTAAGTTATCTTCACTTACACACAAGAATGACCTTGTTTTATGACATTCATTACACGTAAGACCGAGTTTTACTGAAAAATAACATATTAATAAAAAATTATTATTTAATATAATAAGGTATAACCTAGCTGTTAAATTAGAGTTTATTAATTATATTAAAAAAAATATGAATATATATGGACTATTAAAATATAATTTGAATTCATTGGTTAATAATTAATTAGAAATGAAAATATAAACCAATTGAATATCAAACAAATTATACTCTCAATGGTGTTTTGTCTTAATAAATTAAATTAAATAAAAGTAGTGAATGATATTAATGAAAATTTTAAATAATATATTCAACCAAATTTATTTTATTCATCCAATATATTTCATTGGAATTAGATAATAATAAACTTAGTATTACACATAGACTATTATATTTTTATAAAGACACTTTTAGCGCCTTTTAATGGAGAACCTATTTTAAATCAAAATTTTGGAACTTTTATAAATTTTATATGTCTATATAAATTTTATTTTTTAAATCATAACATCAAAATTAGCATAGTATAATTTTCATTTGTTTCTGAGAAGTTTCAGTTTTTGATGAGTATTGAAAAATACTGAATTTTAATTCAAAACTTCTTTTTCATCTAATTTATTTATAAGGATAAATTATATTTTTCAATGGTTTAAAATTTATGTTATATAAATTTTATATGTATTAATCCAATTTATATGATTAGATTAAATTTCAATTTGAAATTGGATATAAAAACATTGTAAATGTTTGAAATTGTTTACTTTAAAAATATGGATTGGCGTCCCATATGTGGGATTAATTTTAAATTAATTTCTTCCACTTCAATGATTTTAATTTGAAACAATTGAATCTGTATTTTTAATAATCTAAATCTATAATATCTAATAATTTTAACCCTATTTTGTTTAAAAAAATTGAAATTAATTAAAATTTATTACAGCAATTATGAGAAAAAATTACTTAACAATGGACTAAACCTTAATATTAAGGTCGAAAATGACATATAAACTTGTCAAAAATCCATTATTTATTTATATTAAAACCCTATAATCCATTGTATACAAGTGGTACCATTATTAAATCCACTTGGATTGGAAAAATGTAGATGAAATTCCCTTTTCAAAAATTTATATGAATTCCACTCCTCCACCAATAAAAGGCACTCACCCCTCTCACTTATTCACACCTCTAAAGCCATATAGATCGAAAAACTATGATAAAATAGATCCCAAAATACATTCCAAAAACCTAGAAGTCTCAAATTGGATAGAAATCAAACCAAAGAATTTTTTTGGTATATACCAAAAGGAGTTACCCGAAAAAGAGGTAATTTTCTTCAACAATCATATTCATTTTATTACCATCCCCACCGCCTAAAATATTATTATTCCATTATTATATAAATAATAATTATCCTAAATATAATAAGAGTTTTTTTTGTAATGGGTTATACCTACACCTACAAACACTTCCATCTATTGGGTAATGAGCTTTCGGTTTGTGTACGATGAAATATTGCCTCGCAAAACGATGAGTGTTCAATTTTATTTTACGACCTCTCATGGTAGGGAATTATTATAGAGAAATTTTTTACATATGTTAAATATTATATATATTATGTCTTTATTGTTATTTAATCATTATATAAATCACACCTTAATTATTTCCATTTTGTGGGAAATTGATTACCTCGTTTGTGGAAGTATGGACTAGTGCCTCCTCAATGCGATGCGATTCGTTTACAATATATGTGAAATGTATTAAATATTATTTTAATATAATTATGTTACATATATGAAATATTTATTATTATATAATTATAATATAAATATACATATATATCATTTAATTTTCATTATTTTTAATACGACAAAGAAATAGAAGTAGCCTTCATCCGTACGTACGACCTACTGTCTGCATGAACAGTGCATTTCAATACATATCACAAACTATTATGGTTGATTTTAAATACATATATAATGAATATATATTATAATTTAGTATTTTTATACATTATATATATTATTAAATCCAGATCACCAAAATAATAATGAAAAAAACATGTCATAACTTACTCGAAAAAAGTTGGCCACTAACACCTGAAATGGTAAAAATAATAAAATATTACTAACAAAATGATAATAAGATATTATAATAATATCATATATGATATTATAAACATTATTATATACCTTTTATAAATTATTTATACCTTTAAAACCATTATACACATGGTTAAAGGATGTTCACGTAAAAGGAAGTAGAAGGTAAGTGATTTTCATCTCACATTTTACATCTGTGAAATATATATCATATTCACCACCTAATAATATATTTGGTGGAACAAATTCAAATTTTTATATATTATTTCTTGAATTAATTTATCTTCATTTTATTTTGAGTTTCAATTTAAATTATTTCCACTAAGTGGATTTGAGTTAAAAGTTATGAAGTTATAATTAATTTCATTACCTGATTATTTTTCATTGAGTTTTATTACTTCCTCTTTGTCATTAATATTATAACATTATGTGTGTAATATCTTATTACTATATATTTTTTTATTTCCACTTTTTTTGTCGATTTAAATTTTACCCACATAATCTATTCATTGATTGATTCTCACATCAACATTATGGTCTACTCCAGGGTTTGCTTCACAATATCATATTATTTGGGATTATTTGCACTTGAATTTACATTCAAGGAAATTATTTTATGTTTATTTAACAAAACCTTTAATTTTAATCTCCTTTAGATATTCATGAAATATTTCAAGTATAAATTCATTTTTTTAACACTCTTTATTACTCAATTATTTTTAGAAATTGTTTTTAAGAAAACCCAACTTCAATTGTCTCTTTAGTCAGAGTGCCAGTTTTTTTATAAAAACCATGTTTTCTTAAAATATTTTAAAATTATGTTTTAACATTTTAAAAATTATTTATTAATGAAATTTTTAACCATTTTATAATTTAAAAATGATTCAAAGGGGTCTTCTTCTTTTTTCCGAACAAGGCACTCTTCTAACCTTTTTACCATGAAAAAGGAATCTTCTCTTTACCTTGTTTGGAATGTATGGATTCACTCACCATCATTTCATAGAATCTTAATTTCCATGTTTAAAAGATAAATTTTAAAAGAATTTTTTTAAAATGGATTTTCAAATAAAAGGATTTTCAAATTATTTTTCATAATAAATAGGATATTTTGCTCATGATTTTTTTAAAAAATATTTTTTTATTGTATTTATATTCTTCAAAGACGATGAACATTTATTTTTTAAACACTTGGGATATGTTTTATTGATACCACCCTTATTATTTCTCTATATGGTTATGAATGATTTGGCCAAGTATAGTATTGAAATTCACTTCCTTGATTCCTTTGATAGTACCCTTGAAATATTCAATTTCCTATGATCATGAAATTCTAATTTCCCCTAATTATATATATAATTTATCATGGATATGTTTATTTTCTAATCCATATATTATTTTTACATATGGTATTTACATTAATAGTTATTTGATTATCTGGGAAAATATTAATAAATATGTATTCTTTATTCAATATGGATATTTGATTAATAATTTCATTATTAATTAAATCAAAAACTCGATATGAGGAATGATTTGGACATGCAGTGATGGTTGGGGACCTAAAATTATATATCCCCTCAATGCATTGATAGGTTCTCATGAGGAAACTTAGTTACAAAAATTAAAAATGTTTTTTACTTTTTTTTAAATGTCCAGATGATATATCATGATTATAGAGGTTTTCATGTGCATGAGACATAAAGTCTAAAAATTATTCAATGCCTCCATTTTGATTCAATATTTCTTATCCATGATATTTTCACTATGAAAACTTCTATGGATTCAATTAATTCTTTGATTCAATATTTCTTACCCTTACTAATCATTTGAGTTCACCCTTATTTTATTTCCATTCCCTAAGAAACTGAGTTTACTATGAAATATATTGAATGATACGCTATATGAAATACAATTATTATCTTAAAAAATGAGTTGTAATTTTTATATTCAACTGTAATACATTAATCATGTATATATCTAGTTTATCAAGACTAATAAACTATTCGATTATTTGGGATATAATTTTATTTTATTTTATGCTAATGTAATGGTAGAATGACACCGTCTCCAGGATTTCTAGGGTTCGGTCGCTACATGAACAATAAGTATGGACTCAAAGAAATATCCTTAACATTTATAATCACTGCCTGATGAAAATACATAGCTTACTCCTGATGAATTACACTCAACATAAACTATTTGGATCATGGGATCTCATATCACGATATTCACTAAGGTATCTCAGAATAATCCATGACATTAATCACTGGAATTTTAATAATATATATAACCAAAATCCCTGAGGGAGCCACCCCAATACATTCATAGTAATTTATCAAGGTGTAATCCAATAGTTCGCTCAAGGGATTCCATATAATTGAACCTCCATAGATCCAAGTGTATCATCACAACATGGTATTCATCTAAGTCATATAATTGAATCGAAGCCATTATCATGAAATTCCACACAAGTCTAGTTCTATGTGGACCACATGGAATCATCCTAAGGAATTTCAACCCTTTATCATATAAAAATGAATTCATTTGTTAATTATTTATATATCAAGTAACCACTTTAAGTCAAAGAAAACATCATTCCATAACATCACCACTATTATTTTTTATGGACCTTATTTACCAATTTCCATCAAGAGACAATCCAATAAATTTCCCAATTTTATTACCTAAATTGTTTTTATCACATTATGATTTAAACAATGACAAAAACACATCACCTTAAGAAAAATTACATTTAGAACCCATTTCAAATTTCATAAAATGTTGCATTCCTTTTCCCACACACATTAACATAAAAGTTCAAAAGTTCCATTTACAACATCGATGGATATGAACTTACATTTAACAACTGTCAAAATAATCAAAAAAAATATTTTCATCCATTTCAATGATAAATTACCCATTTATCGTATTCTAATCCCCTTTCTATAGAAAACCATAGCCTTAAACCATCCATTTACAAGGTCAAACACAATTCTAATATAGGTCACTTGTAATTCTTTTATTATAGTTCCTTTCATAATAAAAATGGAATATAATGTTAAAACCCACATTTTAAAACACTGCATTAAAAATTAGGTCAATTCCTTGGAATTTGAAATGACCACACTACCTTATAACTCAAATAAAAATGTGATATTGTGGGTTAATTTAGTAGAATAACCTACATCATTCCTAGATAAAAAAAGAAACCATAACATTTCTGACAATTTCCACCAGTTTGACTTGAATTGAGAGAAAATAATAAACCATACAAATTCTGTGAGAATAGGCCATATCAGATAATAGTTGGATAGAAATCAAGATTTTTAAGTAACAGATAAAGGAATAAAACTGGACTCATATACTAACCAAGGTATCTTTATCTCAATAGATATCAATTCCATCATCCAAGAAATAGGGGGGATCTCCCATGGAGGAATATAGGGAGAAATGTGTATTTGGGGGTGTCCTTGGACCACCAAGGTCCTAACATCCAAACTAATAGAAATAAAGGTGGACTATGTGAAATTATGGGGACTAAACATATTTTAAAAGAACCAAGGGGATCACTAGAGATTCATTAGAATATACCATCTATTCATTGGTTCATGGAATAGACAATAATCCCAAAAATAATCCCTAGATAATGTTAAGGAAATTTACTAGCTAGTGGCCTCGTACCAACAAGAAGATGGTACGAAAACTTCATATTGTAGAAATATCTCTTGTTTTAGGCTCTCTTCTCACTCATATGAATCCTTTTTCAACACATAAAGCTTAATTCGACATGTAATTGCACAAAATTAATGTTCCCAAACCTTCAAAATATTATCTCAAATCCTGGTTCAAAAACAAAAACCTCTACCAAACCAAAATTAAAACTCCACCTCATAAAATTTAATTTCCCACATAGATAAGGTAATTATAGACTAAGTTTCCACTTTTGAAGAAAACCTCACTAGACTGGCCATGTATACACTGAATTTCATTATGGACCATGAGAGTAAAATTGATAGATTTTACATTGGTCTTCAAACATGTTTATGAATTTCTTTATCATCATATAAATTTAATTGTTATGGGAGATATATTATATTTTATGATTATATTTTGATAATGTTTTCTAGCACTTATGTACCTTCTGAAAATTATAATAAGAAGTGATCAAGGTGGAATGAAATGGGGAAGAAGTCAACAAGGAAATATTGATTTAATCCTCTAATATTTTAAAAATATGGTAAAATTATTTTTTAATAATGCTTTAAAGGATCAGGAAAGTAATACCAATGTGGGATGTTCGATAATTTATCACATTATTGAAAGGAAAATAGTTCACATCATACTAGAAATTATAAAATAGATATTCAGTTAGAAGTGCGATGTTTTAATTGAAATATGTTTAATCATAATTAAAGGTATAGAAACCAATAATTTTCATATAATGATATAAAATATTAACAAATTAATTACATAACATAATGATCCATTCAAGAATCATATAGGTCTAGTGACTTTGGAAACTTTAATACACATAAAACTAGTTCATAAATGAACTACATCTTCCCCCACTGAGTTCTTCATAATTATAACCGATCATATAACAATTATAAATAATATATTTCCTCATAACCTATAGAGAGGAAGAAAAATAATGGATGCACTCTCATGCTCGATAAGGGTAAATAAGGGAGATAATAATTATTTAAAAACATATCATGAGCATAAGGGTTTGACAACATGAGAATAATATTTGAAAACCATACCCAATATATCGTATATCATAAACATCAATTATGGTATAAGTAATGGTAGTTAATATCATATAAATCCTTAAGGAATTAAATAACATGATCTATGAGCACTACATCCACATAAGACATAGATTTTTGGCATACATATAAGAATACAAAATAATTTTCCTATTATTCAAGGATCATTTCCATGACATTCATAGAATAATAGTTTCAATCTCTAAACCATCATAGAAATCGAGGTTCACTCACAAAACGATCATAATTGTTAAATTCCGTTACTAAACATGGTTAAATCCCCATCCCATTCTTATTTATCTCATGTGATACTAGTCTTACTCAATTCATTGAAGGGATATATAATTTTAGTCCCACATTTTTCATAATTAAAATCACATATGTGTGTTCCACATGATCATACATCTTTCATCATATCACAACCTAGGAAAATAAATGGGTTTCATAAATATTTATCTATAGAATATGACATTTAAAAGAAACAGGATTCATAAATATTTTAGCATGGAATAACCTATGGAAAAGGAAAGGGTTTTGCAAAAAAATCATACTTGTAAACCATATATACAAAGAATAAGGATGGTATACTTAGATAATATCACCATTAAAACATAATTAACATCCATTTTATTAATCTTAGATGAAAAGAACATTAAAATATTAGTTGGAGCATTTCATAAGGAAAATGTCAATTTCTATATGAAATCACTTATTTGAAATTTAAAATTATCTCAAATATTAATGAAAACATTTTCTTTGTGAAGGACCGTGAAATCATTAAGTGGTAACGACGGTGGGAAATATTTTTCATGTCATATAAGTTAAAAAAAATTCTTTCATTGTTTTATAAAAAGTCCATAAGTAACTCATTAAGAAAAGACATCAAGATTTCATTTAAACAATTTTTTTAAAAAGTCTACAATGGTTAAAAATTAATTTTTAAATCACTATAGAATAGTAAAAACTTTATAAAAATAATATTTAGAAAAGATGGACATGGAATAGAATGGATTTTCGACTAAAGATATAAATTGAATGAATTTTCCATTAAAAATCTTATTTGGTATCTTGAGTAATTTAAGAGCGTGAAATGAAAGAAAATCATATAATTTCAAAAAATAAACAAGTGTTAAAATAATTAATGAATTTATTGTTAAGAAAATTATAATAATTCATTGCCATAATCTTAAACATAAACAATATTGATAAAAATGAGATTATAACACAAAACCCTTACTGCTTTGCTGACATTTGAATCCTAATACCCCTGAATTAAAGAACCTTATATGGATATGTAAATAAAAATAAAAATGATAAAAATTATTCTTAAATGAAATTTATGGATATTATATACACAATAGAAAAGAAACAAATGGGAAATATGGATTCTGTCTCACAGAAGTAAAAGTGAGACGAAAATACCCTACCTCAGGTCTGACTTCCTTTGTATATGTTTAGAATTCATATATAATTAATGTATATTTATTTTAAATATATTATATAACCCTAATAAAATATAAAATAACATAAATTATATATTTATAATCTTTTATCCCCTATTTATTAAAAATTATTTTTTAAAATCACTGCTCCGAGTGATATTTGCTTCATTTTTTCGTGTCTGTTTTGGGTCAATAGTTTTCATCCATATAAATTGATCATGGATAAATCATATAATATTTTTAATCAGGATATAAATATTATATATATTCATTTTATACATATTTTTAATCATCCATAAAATTATAGGTAGAAAAATGAATTACATTGTTCATGAAGACTGTAGGTTGTACATACACATGAATATTGTTTTCTTTTTTCAACGGAATGAACAAAAGAAAGTTAAATATTAATTAAAATTTAAATAACTATTATTATATAATATATATCATATATATTATTTATATATATCCTTATTACCATCGTTGTAAAGTATAAATGAAAAATGATTCATATCACATCGTGGAGGTAATGGTCCACACATACTCACGAACGACGTTATCATTTTTTCAACGGATTGGAAGGTTTGAAGGTAGATATAATATTGTAATTTGAGAAGTATAATTATTTTATAATTATCATATATAAACATTAAAATCATCATGTCAACCATCTATTAAATATGGTGGTGGAAAATGAATTATATCAATATGTGGAGATGTAAGTCATTGGTATGCACGATCGATATTTAAACATCCAATTTGGTGGAAAAGTGGGTAAATAATGGATATATAATAATTATAATAAAATTTCAGTATATTTAGGGTACTGATAAAATTATTTTATAAAAGGTACACTATATTTATAGGAGGTTAAGAATAATTATAAAAAATAAAGTCATCAGTTAAGATGATTACCTCTACATTGAGAGAGCTCCATTATATCTCTTCTTAAGGATCCAAGGGATGATCTTATAGGAAGAACATAACCAATAAAATTTGGATAAGGAAGTTTAAAATGGATATTTTTAGGCAATTTTTAATCTATAAGGATCAATGTTGTGTGAATAATAGAATGTAGGGCTTCCCCGTTATAATTGAGGTGGGAGCCACATTGGGAATTTCTGAAAAGACTAAAATATATCCAAGTCATTATCAAGAAAAATGATTCAAAAAATTGATTTATTTTAAGATATTATAATATTGGGTTAAATATCATCAATCAATAAAATCTGGATATATTTTTTAGTAGTATTAAACCATGTATTCTATTTTACACCATTGTTAAACCATCTAAACATTTACTGTGGTAACATATTCATCACTCTTAGAGGGTTATAATTTTATATATATGGAAAAAATTGAACCATAAATGACCAAGTGATGATATTTAGGACAATATATTTCGACCATATCCTATATAAATATTTTTAGGATTTTTAAATAATTTTATAAAATATTATTTCGATAAAATAACATTAATGTCAATTTGGACACTATTCATTTAATTCGACCTAAAATGCATAAAGAAGAATTTTAAATTCAAACATAATCATTTTAAAAATAAATAATAAGATATGTTTATGTACAAAATTGGTTGAACATTATACCTCTCTCAAATTATTTTACTTTTAATATTTTTAAAACCATTTAATTTATTTCTCTTTTAATTGATTAAATATTGTATTTGGGTTGCATAGAATTTTAAGGTAATTATATAATCACTAAAAATTTTAAATAAATTAAAATCACAAATATAATTTAAATATGAAAAAATATGCATTTAGATTCATTCATAAATTTTTTTTGTGCCTATGTGATCAGATAAGATATATGTAAAACTAAGAGAGTGAAATTTTGTGACTTTCTTTTGATTAAATATTATATAGGTCACTTTCACAGGCAAGTGTCAATTATGAAAAATGTGAAACTAAGGTGATAAGTGTAGAATTAAATTCATACAATAAGAATTAGAATGAAAATTTATGGCATGATCACTTCATTTTAACCTAGCATAACACAGTTTACCCTTTACCAATGTGATAAATTTAATACAGTTACTATTCAAATTAACTGATTATAAAGGGGGAATATTTACCAAATTTGATCCTCATAATTATAAATGTTGTATAAATTTTATAAATTTTATTTTCTTTATGTTTAATAAATTAATTGTAAAATAAACATTAGAAAACTGATGAAAATTGCTTTGTAGGAAAATACATTTTAAGTATAAAACTGGATTTATTATTTCCTCAAGCTTAGAAAAAATATGAAATGTATGTTAAAAATTTTATTGAGTTTATAATATTTAAAATTCATTAAAATCATTCACCAATAGTGATTAATTTAATTTTTTTATATAAAAATACATTATATGGATAAAAAAAGTTTTTTAGAAAAATATCTCTTTTACATTCATTTTATAATATTTTTATATATAATAAATTGATAAAAAATCAATTCCATTTATACATATATAAACCATAAATTTTCTATAATTTATTTTTCTTATTCATACACTCCAATTTAACAAATAGGTGATAACTGTGACATGATAATATTTTAATACCAAGTCTCAGTTTGTTTAAACACAGTCTTGTGTGTAACACAACTAATCAAAGAAATAAAATTATTTAAAAGGAAATATTTTAAAAATAGAGGGTTGTTAAATTTTTCCCCATTTAAAATCAATTCCATCCTCAAAATTAATCATTATGATATAAAAAATAAGGAAATTTTTATCTCATTAAATTCTCATCTTCCCAAGTAGCTTATTCAAATTTCTTATTCCTCTAGAGAACTTTTACTTGGCTATTAATCTTGTTTTACATCAGTTTATCTCTACGATCAAGTATTTCTACCAATAATTATCTATTTTAAAAATCATACTCTGGTAGTAAAACCTTTGAGTTAAGTACATGTGATGGATTAGTTATGTACTTCCTCAAGAGATATACAGGGAACACATTGTGAACTTAAGAGTGGTTTGGTGGAAGATCCTATCGATAAGCTACTATTACTACTCAATCATGAATCTTGAAATGGAAAATATACCTAGGGATTAAATTTACAATATTTTTTATCTAATAACCATATTAAATGGTGAAATTTTATTAATAAAATATCACCAAATTAAAATTATAGATCACATCGACGATTATCAGCATAACATTTCTGTCAACTTTGAGCAGCCTTTATGTACTGGTGAATGTATATAAAATTATCTATTATTTACTTGAAAATGTCAAGTAATTATAGTTTTGTTTCTCTAAATTCATCTCATATAGTTGGTGTTCTATACATCTTTCTGTAGATGGAATCATAAGGATTCATATGAATGTTGGAGTGAAAGATATTGTTGTAAGAAAAATAAATCTAAGGAATGTGTTGATCCCATGAACCTTTTAGACCCATAAAACAGGATATCAACCTATAATCTAGGGTTTTTAAGGTTATAGTTGGTTTACTATCTATTTGAGGATGGTTAGTGGTACTGAAAATTAACTTTGTATCTAGAGCATACTAAAGACTTCTTCAGAACATCAAGGTAAACTAGGGAACCCGGTAGGATAATATATAATATTGTAATCCATAAATCCTTACCACTTCCTTAATTTATATTTTGGAAATATTCTCGAGAGATATGTATTAATTTATGGTAATTAAATGTTCTAGAATTTTAAGGTGATACACTATAACTGAAATGGAATTATCGAACATAGATGTTTTGGGGAGTCCGATGAAAAATTTTATGATGACATTTTATCATTTCCATTCTAGTATGGATAATGGTTTCAACATCCCCATAAAATTTTGTATCATATCCTAAAATTAATATATACTATGAATTGAGATATATACTCAATAATACATATCTTTATACTATCCCACCAGAAATATTTTTTCAGATCATTATGCATCTTCTAACATCCAGGATGAATAGAGAATGATAAACTATGTTTCTCATATAGTATATCATTCTCTAAATTTGGAATTGATGAAACACATACATGGTTCCGAAACCATACCATTCCCTCAAAAACATTTTTAAACCAAGGAAAATTTCTCACCATCTTTTTATCTCCAAATTTTCTTTATGTATCTATTTTATTTTACTTGGATTAATTATTAAACACTCAATTTAGAATGATATAATTTATTCCATTTCATAAAGATTTCAAGATATATCCTTTGAAAATATAGAAATATTTGATATATTTTTTATCCTCATGACAAATAAATTAGAACGATCACTTTGACATGGAGTATCAGTAAACAGTTTCACTTTTCTAGGGTGGTAATGTATTGATCATTTATAATAATTAATCAGTTCCATCCATCTTCCATGGGTTATATTTAACTCATTCTATGTGAAAATATATGTTAAACTTTTATGATCAGTATATATATCACACCTTTATTTAAAAATTTAATTCTTTCATATATTTAGTGAAACATTTACTGTAGATAACTGAAAAACAAGAGTTGGGTAATTTTACTCCTGAAACATCATTTGGCATGAGGAATATGTTACCACCATATCATTATTCATGAGAATAGATCGCATTCCATTATTCGATGAATCACTATATATTACAAACACCTCTCTACTGGAGGTTTATGTAAGTACATGTGCACTAACTAACCTTCTGTCCAGTTGCATAAAATTTTGGTTTACATTTTTCTGTCCAAAGTAACTTAGCTCCCTTCCAAGTTAACATAGTGACTAGATTAGATATTTAAGATAAATTATCCATAAAGCACCAATAATATCAATCCAAACCTGGAAAACTATAGATCTCAATCATAGCGGTTGGTCTCAGTGAACATTTAATAACATTCAACTTTGATGAATCCATTAATACACACTAACATGAGATTAAATAAACCAACAATTAGACTTTTTGAAGCCAAAATTCACACTACATAAATTTTTCATACAACTTATCCTTCCTTAGTTTTTTCTATACATCCCTCAAGTGATATTCATGATCTATCTTACTTATTAAAAATTTATGAATAACATCTATTAAGACTACCAAAAACTAATCAAGATAATATCTAAAGACATTGTTCGTTAAATCCATGAATATAATGGGGGAATTAGAAAGACCAAATTAAATCAATATAAATTAATAGTGTCTATACATTATACATATTTTTTTTCTTGTGTACATCATCCTTCCATAGTAACAATTGATAATATCTATAATGAGGTTCAATCTCGGAAAAGAATTTACCTCTGTGATGTTGTTCAAACTAGTCATCAATATGGGATAGAGGGTACTTAATCTTCATTGTGATCATATTCAGTTCCCAATAATTAATGTTGAGTGACATTGATCCATATTTATTATTAACAAAAAGAATAGTTTCACCCCAAGGGGAAACACATGGATGAATGAACCTCCTTTCATGATTCTACTTGAATTTTTTTTAAATTCCTAAAAATCAATCAAGGATATTATATATGGAGTCTTTGAAATATGTGTAGAACTAGGTATGACTTTTATTAAGAACTCATCTTCATGACTCAGTATACGAATAGAAAATTCTTTTGAAACGACATGAAAAAACTCATGTACAATATGAATTTCATTGATGTTGAGATTCTCTTTTACCATATGAGATAAAATCCCTTTGAATATGAATAATGAATCATATAATTGATTTTTTTCCATTAAAGTTTTATATTTATCATCACACTAATATAAATTCATTGGTTTGTTCAAAATTTAAAAAGTGTCTTCTCTACATTTTCAATTAAAGTGGTATTTATGTAAAGAAATACAATACATACCAAAAATAACATTAATTTCAACTAGATAGGGAATACCGATATTTTTATGAACCACATTTCCATAAAAAATAAATTAGAGAAAATTCATATATGCGTGATGTGATCATCATAAAATAAGTTTTTTTCATTACTAATTCACTATTTAATCATTGAAGATGCACTGTTATAGCCCTAAAAATGATTCAAAAATAAAATAGGGGCATATTAAAATACAATAAGACATTATCAGTTCTAGAGTAGAGGGTATGTGTATCTTTCACCACATCATTATCATTACCCTCATAAAAAATTGTGATCCCATGAGATTTACATTTTTCTCTCAACATAAGATATTACTATCATCGATCAACATAATTACATTTGAATTTTAGCAATGGTTAGTATAATGAACACAATACTTTTCTTTGAAACACTGGAGTGTGTTTGTTGATTTTTTTTGGGATTTCTCTCAATTCACGTCATTATCTAACTTCTTCCAATCATTTCATTATTCAATTTCCTGATCAACATCCTTAACTTGATTAAATAATTTACCAGTCCCCTTAAGACAATTTCAACCATGATTCCTTCTAAAATTCAAGCATAAATGAATACTCATCTTCCTCAATAAATAATTTTTATAATTTTTTTTAATTCCATCATTATTTTCTTATAAAAACTATGGGATGGATAGGTAAACCTAATATATATTTCCACCTTGATGGCACATCAAATGATGTATTCATAGCTATTGAAGTATCTTCTGGATAAAACCCTTCAGTGAATTTGTTTGAAGACAATGAAGAATCGATCAACCTTACTTCTAGGTTAGATAATAATACAATATGTATACCTCACAAGTCTCATAATTTTTTCTGTAGATGTACCAATAGATTAATCATTCTTCTACTTTACCTCAATAAATTCCTTCTTCCTTTTCATACAATTAATATAAGGAAATCACTTATTGAAAAGTAGTCTCTTAATCCCATCCCACATCATGGAGTAAATTTCTTCCTATTCTCTCTTATTCTGGATAATATTCCACCATAAATATTATTCGTTTTCCTAACTATAAACAGATAAAATAACATCTTCATTTTTTAAGCATTGGAGAACAAAAAATATCTTTTCTGTGGTACTTTACCATTTCTTAAAAACTATTGGATCAAGTGAATCCCTAAAATAATGTGGGTGTTTCCTTATAAAGGGATCAATAAAATTATGTTCCCTCTTTTGATAATTTATAAGTTTAGTATGATTCATATCTTGAGAAATTTGTGTAGTCATAACAATGAAATTTTTTATTCCACCTCCCATAAATTTGCTATCTTAGGATGAAAATAATTTAAATTTCTATCACATTCATCATTTACACGATTACTTCATGTTTTTTCCATTGAAGAATTCAAAAAATTATAATTTGAGAAACAATTATCATAGAAGTAAACCACCTACTCATGAAAAACCCCTATATAAGATGTCTAAATTATGACCCCTTCTCTTAAATATATGACACTGTAGGTTTAACCTAGTTCATTCAAGATTATTACCAAATTTTTAGGATATTATCCTATACTTAGACTCATCCTTAGGGTTTTCAATAATGTTTTCTCATCATAGTTTCCAAAATGTAACTAATTTTTTTTGATACAAATAATTGTGATCAATACTTATCACATACAAATGTGACATCCTAATTGATGAATTACATTATATAATGATCCACACCAAAATCATATAGTTATAGTTCCTTTTAAAACATGAAAACATAAACAACTTGTTCATGAATGAATTACTTCCTCTACTACTAATTTTTTCATAATTAAAACCCTTCATAGACAAATCCTATGTAATACCTTTCTTCGTAACATGGGGAAAGGAAACATTATAAAAGGTTACCTTTGATGATTAGTTAGGTTAAATAAGGGAGATAAAAAATGAACACTTAAACATAACATGAGTAGAAGGGTATGAGGATAGGATAATAAAATTTAAAAACCATACCCTATATTTTATATTTTATAAACATAATTCATGGAATAAACCATATCATTTCATAAGACATGAATAATAATTGAATCAAAGAATAGGGTGCATGAGAGACTAACATCATCATAAGTCTTATATTTTTACATACTGATACGAATAGAAAATCATTCCTATAATAGTCAAGGATCATTTCCAAGGTTATCATAGTGGAATGGGATCAAACACCTAACCATCATAGTATTCAACATTCACTCCCATTACTAGCATATAAGATATAGTCACTTAATGAAATCTGGTAACTCCTAATTTTATTCTTATTTATCTCATTAGATATCAACCTATACCCAATGCATTGGAGAGCAATATGATTTCGGGCCCACCAATCTCATAATGAAAAATCATATATTTTTGTGCAATAAAATCATAAATTATTAATCATATCATAACCCATAAAAATAAATCGGTTTCATAAAAATCTCATCATAGTATAACCCATAGAAAAGAAATGGGTTTTATAAACATTTCATCATTTCATAAAAAAAATCCCAGGGAAAAGTAACTTGTCTCTTATAAATTTTTTCATTTTAATTATAAATATCTTGAAAAAGAGTAAAGATGGAATAATTTGATCATATTACTAATAAAACATAATTAACATCAAAGTGTGTCTTCTTTTGTGAAAAAATACCGTTAAAAGATTATATGGAACATTTTATAAGGAAAATACCATTTTCATTTTAAAATCACTTATTTAAAATATAAAAAATTCCTAAATATTATAGAAATAATTCTTTTGGAAATAAAATTTAAATAATTTAATGTAATCTTCAAGTAATTTATTTTTCATCATTTAGTGAATTTTTTTTATTTTTTATATGTTAAAAACATACATTTCATTATTTTGTAAAAAGTCAAAAAGTACATCATTTGGAAAATGACTTATGGATTCCATTAAAAAAATTAGCATAATTAAAAAAAATGGATAAAAATTACATTGAAAAATATTGGGATAAAATTAAAAATATACTCGAAAATATTTTTATAAAACATGGACATAGAAGAGAAAATATTTTCGATCGAAGAAATAAATGAATTCAGTTTTTCTTAAAAATATTCATTTGGTATACTAGTACCTAAATATAGGAAAAATAAAGAAAAATATTTAATTTCATTATATAAATATAGTAGAATAAAATTCATGAGTTTATATAGAGTTCGATCACATGAGTGCATCATCAGAAACTTATGATAAACAATATCAATAAACAATGAGATTGTAAGAAAAACCCATTACTACTTTGGTAACATTTGAATCATAATCACCATGAAATAAATAACCTCAAATATATGTTTTAATCCCCATAAAATAATACTAATATTTATAAAATACATTTATGGGTATTATTAACACAACATAAAAATAATATGTGGTGAATATGGTATGTGTCTCACAAAATTAAAAGTGAGATGAAAATCCATTGCATTAGTTCTGATATCCATTGTACATGTTCAAACCTCATGTATAATAAATATAGAATTATTATAAATATTTAAAACAAAAATAATCACATATATCATACCCTATATTATATATTAGTATAACCTTTTATCACCTATTTATGAACAATTATTTATTAAAATCAATTTTCTGGGTGACATCTTATTCATTTTTCCTGTATATTTTCATTCGCTAATTTATATAGTTGTTATTTTATTATTGTTAAATAAGCTCTATGATTTTAAAAATGGTATAAATATCATATATATTAACAATATGAATATTTTTAGTAACCCATAAAATTAGATAGGGAAATGAATTACACAATTCATGGAGATTGTAGGCCATACGTACAAATAAGCGTTGTTTTCACTTTTTGATAAATGGAACGAAAGAAAGTTAAATATTAATTCACCTTTAAATAATCACTGTTATAAAATATAAATAATATATATAAATGATTTATATCATTATTATCATCTTTTTAAAGTAAAGATAAAAAATTAATCATATCGCTTCATGGAGGTGGTAATTCGAATGTGTGCACGAGCAATGTAATTGTTTTATAATAGATTGGAAGGTAAGAAGAATGATGTGATATTATAGTACCATAAGTATAATTATTTTCTTATTATCATATGTAATAATTAATCCCATCATAGAAACCATTAATGAAATATTATGGTGGAATTGAATTCTATCACTAGGTGGAGATGGTAAGTCATACGTACGGACGAGCAATACTTTCACATCCCATTTGATGGGAAAGATTGTGGAAAATGGTGATTTAATAATCATAATAAAATTTATTAATATTGGGGATAATTAAGTTATTATTTAATGATAAATAAAATTTATTTGTAGGAGGTAAATAATAAGTAAAAAAATAAATTGGTCATCTAACATGCTTACCTATTTTTTGAAATAACTCCTTTAGATATTCTTTTAAGGGTCATAGGGTTAGTATTTTAAGAATACCATAAGTTCTACAATGTGTCTATTGAATATTAGAATGAATTTGTTCTAGGTATGGTTGAGTTATAAGCCTCAAATTGATGAGAATAAGAGAAGAAAGGGGTGTCCTTTTATAATTAAGGTGAGGGCACTTCTATAATTTATTAAAAGATTAAAATATAACAAAGTAATTCTCAGGTAAAATTATTCAAAAATAAAAGGTATTAAAAGATAAGTTTGTATCGGTTCTAAATAAAATTAACCAATAAAATTTGGATCAGTTTAAGTGTAGTTTTAAACCATATCTTTTGGTTTAACCTCTCAGTTATCAATTTATACAATAACTATAGTAACATGTTTTCCACACATAAAGGGTTATAATTTTACAAATATGGGGAAAATTGACTCATACATGGGAAAGGAATAATTATTTTACAATATCTTATCCATATTTTCCTATTTCAATATTTTTTTTCAAATAATTTCACAAAATATTATGTTGATAAAATATTATTTATGTCATTTTTGACATTCTTCATTTATTTTGTCTTCAAATAAATATATAAAAAGATTGAATTAGAATATAATAATTTTAAATACCACTAATATTTTATTTTTCTATTTATTGAAAAACAAATATATAAATGTTTCACATAAATTTAAGGTAATTATTTAACTACAATGAATTATAAAGATTTACAATCCGAAATATTATTCCATAATACAAAAGATATACGTTTATATTCATCCATAATTTTATTTTTCTAAATGTTTACAAATAAGACATATTTAAAACTAACAGAGTTTCACATTGAAACATAATTTACTTTAAATGTTATATTGTCTATTTTTGTAATGACTTCTACTTTTAATTGTATTTCTTTGTAATAATAAATTTTTAATTTTTTGAATCTAGGCTCTGATGGAGCATGAAATTCCAAGACCTGGTGTACCCAAAATTAATTTTTGAAATATATTAAATATCATGTATGCACAGTTTTCCTAAAAAAGTGGAATACCTATTAAAAAAAGTCTCCAATCATAAATATGAGGTACTCATTATGTTCATAGAATGGTTTTTACCCTTGAAAAGACTTAACCTTTGAGCGCATCAGATGTTAAGGTTTTGTTTCCTCTAGGGAGAATTAATTAAATAAATAAAATAAATTTTTTATTTTATTAAATAACATAGGGACCTAATTTAATCCTTTAAAAGTATATTGTTAAAAAAATAAAAGGTTTAGATGCATAACCCTGTATATTTTTGAGAGATTGTTGGAGGAACTTTAATTGGTTAGTGATGACCGGATCATGGATCATCGACTGGTGTGTGGTGGAACTCAAGGATCTCACCAATGAAAATGAAATGAAATCATTTTTCCCATAATATTGATAAAAATCAAGGTAGAATGTTTTTATGTGGATTTTCCCCATTTAATTATGCCTAAAATGAAAAGGAATCAACCCACAAATGGATTTATTATAGAATATATCATACAACGGGTACTAGTTTATCAATAAGGATTATTGGGAGGAATTATATATTAAATTTGGATTTTTTTTATTCTAAGGGAAATAGATCAAGGCCAACTGAACATGGATAATGTCCATTCCTCTTTAGTGTTTCTTGGATTTCTCACACCGTTCATCATGTGATCATTTCTAGCATTCAGTTCAACTTGTGGTTCAACAAATACCAGATAAACAATCATTGTACACATTTTCTTGGTAAAAAGGCTTGTAATCACATATTTAGGTTTAGATAGATGAAAAGATCAGGCAATGATGACGGTGATGACTGATCAAGACTGAATCAGAATGTGTGTGTTCGGATTTTGGAATGTGCGGTGATGGAAATGCTACAGTATGATTTAAGAACAACTGGGATTTCCAGAAATTAGTTCTCTAGTGATGTTAAACTCAATTGTCTCCAATATAGGATCCATGAATGGAATGTGTTGGGGAAGTATTTTTGGTAGTAGTGGAGTATGATGACATGGTATGAACCATCTAGGTTTATACATTGTGTGTAATCTAGGATTACATGGCATGTGGGGCCCTGGATTCTGCACTAGTGTTTCCTAAAGAAAAGTTAATATCACATAGAGTGTAACATATACCGCAATTCATGTGGCCCTTATGTAGAATCTCATTATGTACATCACATGGTACATGAAAACAACTATCCATACATGAACATGGATAGTCCAGGTGTACATGGATAGAGCTATGTACATGGAAACTGTCTAGAGTACACCGGCTCAGACACATCGTGTATTCATTTTCAAACAAGAGAACAAGATGAGATACACAGGAAGGGAAAATACCAAAAGGATACACTGTGTACCACCATTATACACCATTTACTACTTCCAAGATATCTTAGAGATGTTTTCTTCTTTAGTTTGGATAAGATTTATTAGGTTATGTTCTACTAATCTTTTTCTTAATGGTTTAGTATGGAATAACATCCTATAAATAGGTTGTGGATCCATTCATAGGGACTTAATTCTTATATAGATTTGTTGGAATATTTCTGTGAGGCCTGGATTTTGATCATCTATCATCACATATTCCCTAGGTGGGGTTCTTGGTATCGCCATGACTAACATTACACGTTCATTGATCCCATGATTATAGGGTAATCCATATTGGGTTTTTTGTATTTCCCACATCTCTAAGAGTGATCCCCTTTATTTGTATCATTATATTCAATGTAATAGTGTGTACTTATTTTGGAAAGGCCTGATGAGCATTAATTCTTATGTGGATCCCATTAGTGCTATGTGACTTGTGGACTGAGTTCTCCGGGATGGGTTCTATGTCAAACATTCAAGAGTGAATCCTTTGATGGAATTATGGTTGTGAATTTACATTGAGACTATGTGTCTTGTTTAATTATATATGGATATTCTTGTAATATGTGATGATTCTATATACCCGTGATGAGCTAAATTTTATTCTGAATTTTATATGCTGAGTAATTTTGTGGTGTCCCATTTGGTATTTTTATACTAATAGATTCATCAGATTTTCCCACACATATCATGTCTTATGTAGATGATCAACCATTTGAAAAAATCATAGAGGGACCAGGACTAGTCATAGCTTAATTAGTCAGATATTCCAAGGTGTGTTCTTGTGGAATTATTGATAGCATACCTCACCAACATTATAGGTTTGAATTGTTTTTAATTTCATTGTGGTGGACTTATATTTGGATCATGTTTTTTGGTACTTATTTTTGTACTCTAATAGTGGTATGTTAGAGGTATTAATGTGTGGTTACCAGTTGTTTTTCATTTTAACATTGTATATTCTTTGATATTTGTGTGTGTATATGTATATTTTGATATGGAATCCCATGGGTGTGATATTATTATTCAATGCTAGTCTCTATCCCCTAGCCTATTGTAGGTGGACCTAGGGTAGTCATGACATGGTCCCCACTAGTATGGCTCATTATGATGTGCTATATGATCAGTAAGATCTACCTTAGAATTATAGTTAGTGATATTGGTTTGGGGAAATAGTGTTAAGTGTTTCAAGTATGGATTTCAGGCTAGTGACTCTAGTATTGGTGTAGTGGCTGATGTATCCACACACCCGGACTCCAATAACCTTCTAATTCACTCAGTATAGGTAAACAATAGTTACCTATAAGAAATTGGTATATGCATCATATAGGGATGGATATTTATTTCCATATCCATATTGAGTAATCTCTCTAGATGTATTCATTGACCTTGGGATAGATTATCTTTTTTAGGATGCCTCCAAAATGTTTTCCAGCTAGGATTTAGTATGAGGATCATAAGGGTGATCCCCTTAGGGATTAGGCTTCTGTACATGGACTTGTTCAATAGTTATTACATCATGGTGGTGCATCAGTCTTATCACCACCTATTGAGCAGCATGTGGTACCAGTAATACCAGTGGATAAGGTGTGTAGAATAAGATTGATACATGAGTTTCAGTGATATTGTCCCCTATGGTTATAATAAAATCCTGAAAGATATTTTTCTATGTACTACCTTGAGGAAATGAAACTAGTCATCCTTCTTATCAAGACACTTGCATGCCATATTGTTTCCTGGGAATCATTCCTTCTTCATAGATCTATCAAACGTTGGTGGGTAGTAGTGACCCATTTGTACGATGAGATGACTCTATCATGATACAAGTTTGAAAACGTTTTAAGAGAGGATTTATATCAAGATATTTTGAGTGTTTTTTGTATCCATGAGTTTATAATGCATAAGTAGGGTAGTACACTTGTGGATGAGTATTCATCATGGTACATCGACCTCTCTCAGTACTCGATGGATATGGTACGTGATCAGTTCTTACAGGCTCAAACATTTGAGTAATGATTACATAGAGATATATGATTCATCATGATAATTTTTTTCATTCCTACCTATTATATTTTATTATACCATGCCCTGGTGGTTGAGATTTTTCTGGCCAATCAGATGCAAACAGTTAGGGCTAGTAGTGGGTACTTGGGAGCCTAGAATTTGATGAATGAAAGATGATATCAGACATAGGGACTAGGATATGTTAGATGTTTTAGGAGGAGGTCATATAATAGAGGGTATTCAATAAAATTATTAAATGATGGATATAGTCATCTTGGTGAGAGGTGGTGCTACTCTTATGACAATAGGGTACATCTCATGTGGTATTGCGTGACCTATTATATGACAGGTAGAGAGATAGTGTATGATACACCTATATAAATCAAGAGTCCAATGGAGGAAAGTCCTAATGGTGGTGGATGTGTAAGAGGATCTAGGAATTACAATGAATGTGGTAGGTGTTATGACTTGTTTCTACCACCACCCCCATGTGGTCCGCGCCAGGCTCAATGAGCAATGAGATAGGGGTTAGAGTAGCTACAAGCAATCGTGGCTTATGACCCATAGGATCTAAGGATGAAAAAAAGTATGATATATATATTTTATACCTTATAAAAAGTATTGAGTGACCCATGTGTGAATCATTCCTTTATTTCCACTTATTTTGATCGAGACATGGATATTTTGGACGTGATATTGGATTGAACCATTCACTTAGTGACACCTACTAGAGGTGACTCAATTATCACACACTTCTTCTGAAAGTATTAATTGACTCTTGGAGGTGATAGTTTATTCTTAGATCTATGTTTAGTAGTAATGAGTCCTAATGAAATCATACTAGGTATGGAATAGTTATATATAGTTTATTCCTTGATAGACTATTTCAGGTAGAGGATATGTTGTGTTCGTAGTGATGGGACTAGGTTTTCTCTTTTGGGTGAAAAGGAAACCCATGAAAGGTAGTATGGAATCATTCATAGTAGGTTGCAACTGATTTCTCATTTGTTGGATAGAATGACCATTGGTTTAGTGGATTCTATGAGTTCATTTTCCTACAGTGGCAGTGGAATATGAGGACATCTTTCCTAAAGGAGTGAATGACCTACCTACCCACCGAGAGATAAAAGTTTTCATTGATCTTCACCATGATACACCCCTGATATCATTTACATCATATTGAATTTCTCTCACACATATTCATGATCTGAGGGTTTAGTTGGCGGATTTTCAGAGGAAGGGATTTTTTAGACCCAGTGTTTCACCCTAGGCATCCCTAGTGTTGTTCTCTATGAAGTAGGAAGTTCATTTAAGGTTGTGTGTGGATTACCATTGCCTAAAATAGGTTAGTGTAAGGAAAAAGTATCCACTACCGAGGATCTATGAACTCTTTGATCAGCTTATGTGGGTTATTTGTGGGGATTCTTTGTATATCCCGATCAATATATTATTTACCTAAGCATGAAATATAGTGCACACCAAGGGTCTGTATCTTAGAGGCAACTTACACAACACCAAAATTCTATTTTCACTATTTATTTCATAAATAATATATAACAAAATAATATAAAGATGAGTTTGAAAGATCAATAATATATATATATAATGTGAACAAAATTTTGTTAGAAATAATTAATGAATACATTCATTTCTTGGAGATCATAATGGTCGATATCATTGTTCATTAAAATAGTATCGTTATTAATTCAATGTTGTGATCAAGATTTGTCACAGTACACCCTCTCATTTGAATTGTTATTACCGAAGTACTGAGATCTATACATGGAGAGATATAATCTTTCTAATGTCAGCTAGGAGATCTCTTCATTGACCATTTCTACCTAAACCATACCCCATCATATGCATGACTTAGATAGTGAAGGTAAAGGAAAATGTTGAATGAGAAAAACTCGACGGTAGAGAAAATGGGGTAATCACACACCATAATCAATTTTACCACCACCAAAATTCACAAAATTAAATAAATAGATTTAAATTAAAGTATAATGAAACTCAATCAACCACCATTATTTTCCTCGAACAAACATTGAGGTTAGTTCTTCATTCTCATAGAGTTAGAGAAGAATACAGTGAGAGAAACACATAAGAGTAAAAATAGAGGAATAAAGTATGAAGAGGAAGACTAAAATAAAATAAAAATTCATAATAATTTTAAAAAATTAAATAAAATATAAAACAATGGAAAATTTTAAACAAAGGATACTCCCAAGTTTTCAACCCTTTGAAATGAATAGGGAGTGCATATTTATAGGAAAATTGAGGGAATGTTCAGATCCAATTCTGTCTACTGAATTTATATGGGCGGAGGTTCCATTAACTTACCGAATTGGGAAAATTATCCAGCTTGAAATTTCTTCGTCTATTTGTCTTCTATATACCCACACAATTTTATCTTAATTGGATAGGTTTGGTGTGATATATAGAAAACTTACCTTGTGAATTTATTCTTTAAAGGAGACGGTTTGTATTCCAACTCAACTGAAGTCTCAAGCATTTATAGCCTTGAAAATGAAGGCTTCAGGCATACAAATCTTATGTAATGTTGTTTATGTAGATTTAAAATTGAATAATGTTGAATTTCAGCTCATTTGGGATATCCATGTATGAGAAATGTACCCAACAATAAACATTTTCTTATATCTACACAATTTTCGAGGCCTAAATTAGGAGTTAGATTTGGGCCATCAAATGGTATATTGAGCTTGGGGCCCTGAATAATAAAATGAATATCATTAAACATAAGAACTTATAAAATAATATTTTTTTCCATATTTATCTTTGAATAAAATTTTATTGCTGAAAAACTGAAATCAATTAAAATAGTTAGATTCCAAAATAATCCATTTTTGTAATTATGCTCAAAATACTTCAAAAACTAAAAAATGTGACAATTCCCCTTGCAAAAACACATTATTGGGATTAAAAAAACAAAAATTCATAATCAAATAATTCAATATATTTTCGTTATAAATTCTCTAACACTTTAACATTTTACTCCTAAGAAATCATCTAATACAAAGGTCAAAATAAACTTCCCAAAGCATAAATGAAAACACAACTAAATTATCATATGAAGAAATATATCGTGCCTCCTACATGGATAAAACTTTATTAACTCATATAAAATCATAATAATCCATTAAATATCGTGTTAATACAAAATTCGTGTCATAACTTACTCCTCAGATAAAATATATCTCTCTTCACTCAAGGATTTTTAATATGGAGTTTTTCTCATTCTCACAAACATGTGTGATCTACATAGGTTTCCATCCTAGTAGTATCTCCACTTCAAGGAGTCCCAAATGTGTTAATAATGAAGTATTTTAATGGGTTTTTCTTTGTATTAGGGTTCAATGGTTTTAAATGTAAAAACCTATAAGGTGGAATAAGGAGGGTTAGGCTCTAAAGTGAAGTAAATGCATTAAAATTCTTTTCCTCGAGAATGGTGTGCTCCTTAATCATTTAAAAAAATAATTAACTCCAAACACCTATTTTATTATTTTAGAAGTTCATAAATGGAATATTTAGCATGAATTATAAATTTCATCCCACTTACCGTAATTTTTAGCATTGTTTTATCTTGAATTAATATCTGGATTTCTATTTAGAATCATGTTTTTGTGGAAAAGGGAGACATCTTTAGATCTTAAAAACATAGTAAACACCCAACCCATCTTCATAAAGAAATTATTTCCCCCCAAAACATCTTTCCATAATGAAATTTCTTCCACCCATTCAGAAATAAATATAGAAACACATTTATTTCCTCTCAAACAGATTCTTCATGAAAGAAAAACACAACTCGACTTCTCCCTCCCCCACACTTGAGTTCAACAATAATTATGAATTTATCTTCTAGAGAAGGTTGGAAAGTAAAAAATGGCTTGTAATTTGGTTTCCTAATAAGTTATTTCATGGATAATAGACTCTTCATAAAGTTTAAAAAAAATACAGTTAAAATTAGATTTTGATGCGAAAAGTGATTTCAAAGTGTTGTTTCAATAATACTTGACACGGTCCACGAACTCTAACAGCTTTGAAAAAGAAAAAAACAAGTATTGGATCTCAAAACATTTCAAAAGAATCTAAAGAAAAATATAAAAGTAAATAAAAAGTCAAAAAGGATTAGAAACCTCTCAGGTTCGGAAATATTTTCAATTTGCACAGTAATAGTACACATGAGTTTCAAATTCAATTAAACTTCATCAAATGAAAAGATCGAAATTCATGAAAAAAAATCTATTCAGCAATCTTTTAAGTCCTAAAATTTTAAAATCAATAATTTTTACAAGAAAATGGTTTTATTGTTAAATATTATTCAATTATGTGTATGAATATTAAAAATACACAAAAAATGAAAAAGAAAACATAAGTATTTGAAAACAAATACATGAAATAAAAAAATAGAAGCACACACAAAATTCCTAAAAAAAGTTGAAATCCCTCCCCCAAAATTATTCCATTTACATCCCTATTTTTAATCTCAAATAATATCAAGAAATGTTTCACATATAATTTAAAATGGGTAGCAAAAAAATAATAAAAAGGAAAGACACAACCTGATTTATTTTTCAGTGTCATCCTTGAGTTAAGTTCTTACGTTCTAAAATATTATAACTACAAGAATGAAATGATGATACATATTAAAAATAAATAAAATATATATATAGGGGATATAAAACTAATAATTATTAGATTATACCCCCAAGAGGGTACTGGTTTTTTACTTTCCTTATTCAAGAAATTGCAGTGGATTATCCCCAATTAGAAGGTAGGTGTGGTTTCATTGAGATAAACCACCAAATGAGACTTTTGAAAATTTAAATGAGTAAAAAATGAATGTAGAGAACCCCAAAGAAGATAAGAAAATCACCAACCCCCAATAAATAAAATATATATAATTTGAGTACAAGAGTTGGAGGGAAAAGAAAATAGGGGTTCTCTATGAATACTTTTGGGGTTCCTCCTCCATATGATATGAAAGTTGTTATAGAAAATGTAGTTTCACTACCACCAACTTTTCCAGTTCTTCTTCCCATGATCACCAACACTTGGGTGGTATCATAATTAGCATCATAGGCCTGCTCCGTTTGTGATGTATTGGAAATTTAAGAAGAAGTGATGTTAGAAAATAATTAATCTTGAATAAGATTGAATCATGACAAATCAATAATGAGATCTTCCCTTTCTAGTATGTCATCTTCGAAATTGATCTCTTCTGGAAGAATCATTAGTAACTAAATCTAAATAGGTGAATCATCATAATTTTCATCCAAATAAATAGTGAGTTCAAAAGGTTTTGATTTTTCAATATTAATGATAGGAAGACCATGTTTTAGGTTATCTTCAACAAAGTTATTCCATGATTCATCATGAAAATATTGATCTCCCATAAGTATATTAGATGGAATTTTTTCTTCAAAGACCTCCTAGATAAATGGTAAAGTGTGGGATGATGTAATTAAATCCTTTAGTGTATTTTTCTCACATTCCTCAGGTTATTTAACATAAAAACTTATCGGTGAAATCTCTTCCACCACTCATTCTGATTCAGGTTCTGGCTTGGGTTTCTCTTGACATGCATGTACGTATTCAGTTATCAACTATATTTTTCTCTCCAAGATTTGAATTTCATAACTAATACTTTGAAACATAACATCATTATTATTTTAAAATTCGTTTGGAACACAAGAGTTTTTAGTCTATGGATAAAAATTTGAATCTAACGACATCACAAACAACGATTTCTATTTTTTTGAAATTTATAATTTTTTGTGTTTTTTATGAAAAATAGTGTGTACTAGTGTTGTGCCTGCCTAGAAATAGCACCAAATTTATGTGTGGGGATTTTTTACAGATACAATTTCAATATATTATTTAACTAAGCATTCAATATAGTTCACACCAAGGGTCATTTTTGAGGAGATAGCTTACACAACACCAAAATTCAATTATCACTATTTATTTCCTAACTAATACATAACTAAATAGTATAAAGACGAGCTTGAAAGATGAATAAAATATTCATATATATATATATAATGTGAACAAATTTTGTTATAAAGAATTATGAAATACATTCATCCTTGGGAGATCAGATTGGTTGATATCATTGTTCATTAAAATATTATCAATTTTAATTCAATGTAGTGATCAAGATCAGTCACACTACACCCTCTCATTATAATTTTAATTACCCCAACACCGAGATCTCTTCATGGGGGGAAATAATCTTCTTAATTCCAACTAGTAAATCTCTTCACTGACCATCTATACCCAATCCATACTCCATCGTATGCTTGAATTAGATAGTGAATGGAAGGATAAATGTTGAATGAGAAGAAGATCTCGGCGGTAGAGAAAATGGGGCTGTCACACACCATAATCAATTTGACCACCTCAAAAATTATCAAAATTAAATAAATTTATTTAAATTGAAGCCCAATAAAAATAAATCAACCACTATTATTTCCCTCAAATATACATCGAGCTTAGTTCCCCATTCTCATAGAGTTATAAGAGAATACAGTGGGAGAAACACGTAAAACAAAAAAATGGGCGAATGAGGTATGAAGAAGAATACTAATATAAACTAAAATGTAGAATATTATTGAAACATTAAATAAACTAAAAATATACAAAAAAATTGTTCAACAATGACTTCTCCCAAGTTTCCAACCCATTGGAATGAAGAGGGAATACATTTTTATAGGTATAGGGACGAAAGTTTCAAATCCAATTTTTTCTGCCAAATGTATGCACACAGATGTCCCATTAAATGAAGAATGTTGGAAAATGTTCCTTATTAGATGTTTTTTTTCTATAATTCCTCCTTTGACCCACCAAATTATAGCTTAATTGGACATTTTTGGAGATATATAAAAGAAAATTACCGCGGAAATTTATCATAGACATGTGACTATTCATATTCCAACTCAGCTGACTTTCCAAACATTTATGGACTCGAAAATGATGGTTTTACGCACAAACATCTTCATTAATGTTGTTTATCTAGATTTAAACTTGACTGATGTCGAATTTCATCTCATTTGGTCTTTCCATGTATGATATATGGGCCAAAAAATCATCTCTATAAATAGTTTATGAGGCCTAACTTATGAGCTTGATTTTAGACATCAAATTATGGATTGATCTTAGGGAACTGAAGCTTAAAATGAATCCCAAAAAACATGGGAACCTATGAAAGAATAATTTTGAAATTTGGATCATTTAAGAAAAATTTATCTCCAAAACATTGAAATAAACTAATACAGTTAAATTCCAAAATAAACTGTGTTTGCAATTAAGCTCAAAACACATCAAAAACTATAAAATGTGAAAATTTCCCTTACAGTAACACTTTGGTGGTGTTAAAAAATTGAAATTAAGAATAAAATAATTGAAAATGTTTTCTCTATCAAGGGACATGATGGTTCTAAAATATTAAACATGGATCATACTATCATTAGCTACAAGTACGGGATGAGGATATAATGAAGGCAAAATTTAGATGATTCTATGGAAACTATTAGTACTTGTTGATTCCCTTTGGAATGATGAATTCAACAATAATGTTCATGGGACTCCTTAACCAAATCATTCATCCTTTTATATACCGGTTTGTGATGGTCTTCATTAATATAAGCTAGTGTACTCGATGGATGAGGAGGAACACGCGAGACACTTAGGGATGGTTCTGGATATACACATAGTGCACCAACTTTATAGGAATCTCTCAAAGATCCATTTCTAGATTTATAATGTACACTTTCTTGGGCATGTTGTCTTAGAAGATGATGTAGTAAGGAACACAGTGAAAGTCATGGTAGAGTTATCATAGAAGCCACAATAGAGCGTGAATAGGTGAATAAATTCCTAGGGTAGGTGTGCTATTATCAATGATTTATAATTTATTTATCCAGGGTATCAGCTCCCATAATAGCTTTGACCTGAAAGGGTTATCCATTCATGTTTATAGAGAGGTTCCATAAGGATTTACATGAGTTGAGGTAGAGATTGAAAAGTGATCCCATCATGATATTTCTTTTCATAATCCATCCTAGAGGGGCCCATGACATGACTAACACAAGCCCACCTTCAATAGGTCAGGGGATGGTGACTAGAACCAAGTAGTAATATCTCACAAATAAAAGGCTTTATCCTAAAGTACATGTACGTGCACACATATCTCCAACACACAATTTCTAAAATGTAAAAACTCTATGTAAAACATCCATGAAAACCACTATATCCCACAACTATAGTACAACATGAATTAAAGTAAAGTAAAGTAAACATGTCAAAAAACAGGCCCAAAAAATATTCGGTAACTACAAGTCCAACATGTATGAAAAGAGGTACTGGGACAGTCATATGAAATCTGTAGGAACAAAACTCAGTCTGTCTAGTCTCATAAAGAAATACCTGGTCCTGGACTTACTATAAATCTATCGAAAGGTCGATCATCTACACAAGACATGATAGATTCAGGCAAATCTCATACATGGATGACTATAATAATACCCATTAGGACACTTAAAACAACAAATCAATACCACAATGAAATACAACAAATAAATTCCATAAAGGAATACCACAATGGAATACCACAATGGAATACAACAAAGGAATACCATTAAGGAACACCACAATGGAATACCACAAAGGAATAACATGAAGGAATACTATAAAATAATTCAATGAAGGAATGCCATAAAGGAATACCACACGTGATTATCATGAAGCAATACCACAAAGGAATACAACTTAGGAATACCACACATGATTACCATGAAAGAATGCCACACGTAATTACCATAATGGATTACCACACAAGAATACCACAAAGGAATGTATAGTCAACTCTACACATGTATATGTATAAAAAACATATACCAAGGATATCTATATTTACTCAATCCAAGATACATAGTCTAGAAGTAAGCCATATTCTATTACCAGACACGTGATTATACTCGAAACATGCTTTCTCTGGGAGAACTCACTCATCGATCCATTATATCATCGAAAACACTCATAAATAGGTCTAACTCATTTGGGACCCACCTAAAAAGAACACATTGATCAAGGAAGACTATGATACTCAGAGAGGGGATCTTACCCAGACACACTGGGGATTACCACATACCCAATATAGATCAACCCACAAAAAAGGGGATCTTTCCAAAACACATTCAAGAATAACACCGAACCTACTGATGTAGCCCGCTAGATAGAGGACTAATTCCCTACTCTCTATTGTTACATCAATTCCAAAAAAACTACACTGTGGATAATAGAGGATCACACTCCAGTCCTACATAAGGATATAATACTCTTTTTGGGACTCAACCTCTATAGGGGATTACAATCCAGTGATGTGGATGTAATCTCGTACTGAACCCTTAACGTAAGGACATTGGTAATTATCTCAACCTATACTAGTCCAAACTAAAAACTCACTACTTGTCTCAAAAGGACTGTCTGAATGTTAGGGTCTCAACCTCTCAAATGAAAAATTTATTGGATTCTCTACTTAGAAGTTATGTAATTTGAAATTTAAAAGGGGGGGGTCACTCAGCCCATGGACTGAAGACATGGACTGGCCAGCCATGGACCGACCGTATGGTTGGTCCACTTGTGGCTATCTCAGTTAACAACTCCCAGCTTCCATGGTTGTGCGGCAGCTGTAGCTATCATAGATCGTGGTCAACCACCATAGTCGACCATGGATCAGATGAATCCCGGTCAACCATGGTCTGACCCTACCCATTTGGTCTGACCTGGCCCACTGGGCCTGACCCACCTGGCTTGGTTCTCTTCTCTTATGCTAGGAATGCTCTTCCTGGTATCCGCCTGCTCTGCCTATGCGGTCACCCGTCGATCCATTGTGGCCCCATGTAGTCATATTCCACATCCTGCAACCCCCACATGCGGCCACTTTTCAGGGTTTTCAGCCCATTTCATGTGGCCTCACCACTTCCATCGTCTGACACGATTACTTCCATAGCCGTTGCTATCCACCTCTGCTGCTTGCGGCTCCACTGCCGGTCACCAGTGTCGTATCGATGGTCACTTCTGTCGAAACCTGCAACTCTTGTGATACCTGAAAAACCAGGTAGTCATAGATTAGATCTAATCATGTCATATAATTTCCAAATCAACAAATTCTATCATCTGATCTGCTCACAAAATGGATCAAATTTTCTTTTTTCATTGTGTGTCAAAGAACACGGAAGAATGAAAATTAAAGATTCATCAGTCATCCGAATCACTCCATCTTCATCATCCCACATCTATTGTTCCATGATTATCACAGATCTATGATTTTGGATCATTTCTCCAATAATTCGGTGCGCGATGATCAATTTATCCGGATGTGTTGAGTTGCGGGTCAAATGAAGAACACCCGCAACGATTGATGAATCAGGGGATAAAATCACAATAACCAATGAGATGAATGATATTCAATTGATTTGTGTATTTCTATTGATCTGTCTCAATTACAGAGACAATCAAATAAATAATAATCATAAATATTAATCGCCCTTAAAACCCCACAAAGATAATTCTATTACTGTAATACACACAATTTGTGAATCAATCTGTTTTTCAATTGATTGACGTTTATTGTAGAAATTAAAAATGGGTAAATAAAAAATTGAAGCACACACACTAACTTGATTTGGATAACTCAGTGATGATTAATATCACTACATCACTATCGTAGGCAAGATCCTTTGAATCCTAGGTGTGTCGGTTGTCGATCCACGATTCACCATCATTTCCTGAGAGAGAATCATCAATGATCTCTCTAGAATTTCTCCAAGGATTTCTAGGGTTATGTGACTAACCCTAGAAATTATCCTTAAAAATCATTTTAAATAATTTCGTCCACTATGTCAAAAAAACAATTTTTATTAAATTATTTTATTCCTATTATGCCCCGCAACAAAGTTTTCACAAACGACCCATTCTGACTAATGTTAAGTCACACCTAGGGAATAAACTACTTTAAAAACTCAATAGTGGTCTCATGATTCCAATTAGATTCACCATTCATGAGTTATTAGGATTTAAAAAATACTATTTTTTATTATATTATTTTATTTATGATTACGTCCTTGGTTAATTTTTCTATATATAACCCACACCGACCAATGTTAGGTCACACTTAGGGTAAATCCACTATTATGAGCTCAACAGTTCCCATAGATTTATAAACATAGCACATATTTAATATTTATTTTACTTTTTTAGGAAACCTATGCATTCATGCTATTAAAAATTATATATTTTTGAAACAATAGTTTTGGGCACACCGGACCTCAAAATCAGATGTCGTCTTAACGCATGGTCTCGAAATAAATCCATATAATATCTAAAAATAGTACTAGGAATATTTCAGATGTTACATTATCCCAAACATGGTGCTTTACATCCGTGAAATCCAAAACAAGGGCTACTCAAATAGATGAGGGTACTGATCATGAATCGGATTCTCCCTCTCCTATGTGCTCTCTTGAAGATTCCTATGCTTCCACCGAACACACAGCAAAGTAATCGATCACCCTTAATGGATCCTCTTGAACCAATTCTTGATCTCTACTGGGTACTCAGTAAAGGTTGAACCATCCGCAATGTCTAGCTCTCCTTAGTAGATGATGTGTGATGGGTAATTCTTGTATCTCTTAAACTGTGAAATATGCAAGATTCTGTGTAACTGATATTGTTGTGGTGGTAGAGTCAATTGGTATGCCACCTCACCAACTCTACACAGAATCTGGAATGGATGATGAATCTCATAAATAGATAGAAAGTGGGATTAATTGGAGAGTCTTCCAATTATCGCCCAAATATCATTGTGTCCCAAGGATATACATGATAAACCTGTCACGAAGTCCATCAATATCTTATCTAACTCTCAATTAGATAGCTCAAGGGGGTGATCTAAATCCAGTGTTATGCCTACACCTGCTGACAAGTAAGGCACTGGGAGACAAACTCTGCAACTCTTTTCTTCATCCTTGGCCACCAAAACTTATGTCATAGGTCCGGGTATATCTTTTCCACACTTGGATGTACCACCAAAGGGGAGGTACGAAACTCCCATAGAACCTCCTCCCACAACACCACTGGCTCTACTTTGAAACATCTGAAAAAAAAGGATGTGCTACCCACCCTTTGAATATACATCAGGAGCATGCCCTATGGATATTTGAGAATGTAGGGTCTCATAGATGGCATCCCCAAGCTGTGCCTCCTAAACACACTATAAGAGTGGAGGGGTGGAAACTATCGACTAGAGGTAACATGCTCCATCTCTATCCACAAAGGATAACTGTAAAGAGGAAAACTGATCTGAAACTTCATGTAGAAACTGAAAACTTGATCTTCTACTGAGGGAATATGCCACCAAAGGAGTACAAACATTCTCTAAGTCATAGTCTGGGAGGAACTCTAGCAAACGCCTCTGTCTAAACCTCCACTGGATCCACCAGAACTCCTTCATCACTACAGGAAATTGAGCACTCATAACATCCACTTCACCTAGGGTTAGTCTAGTCAATTGATGAGTAATCGTCTGCACCCCCTATGTGTGAGTTTATCCTTTGGTGTGTGGGTTTCTTTTTCAACAATAAGGAAAACATTATTCCACCACTACAGAAACACCACACTCTTCACCTAAAAAAGTTAATTTGAGAATGAAATATTGATAACCATTTTATACCAAGAATTGTTTTGTAAGGCCTCTACACCACTACCAAGAGATTCCAACCAAAACACTCACCTCTAAGAGTCAGGTCACACCGTCAGCACCAGTTCATGATCATTGGGTCTCCTCCAGTATGTTTCTTCAAGTGTGGGGGTTGAGTCAAAGGTTCGACTATAATCTTCATGTTTAGAAAAAGATCTGTGAAAAAAAAATGACTAGAACCTATGTGTATCAATACAGAAACTAAAGTATAAAAGACACAAATCGTACCTCAAATCATTCCTGGATCCCATTGGTCATATGCCTTGACCACATGCAGTTGTCCCATCCCCAATCCATCAGCTTCCCAAGTCTGGTGTGGGCCACCTAGGGGTCTTGGTGATATATTTTCAAAACATCAAGAACCTCCTGATGCTCTCCTAACTCGTCTACCACGTCCACCACCATATGAATATTTCTACTCTTAACTTTGTCTCTATCTTGGTGGTATATCCACACTCTCCCTGTCAGTAGTAATATGGGTTGGACAATCTTAGGTGATATGTCCCATATCATCACATGAATATCACCTACTCTCTCTAAGATGACGGGACCCACCCTGTGATCCCTGAACTACAGATCATATGCCCCTGGACCTCCTCTTGAAACGCCTTTCAAGTCCAAGTCCCTGAGACTAACATTGGCTCCCTACTGTCAGGGTGTCTGCTCATACATGCCTACTATTTATAATCACGAGCTGTATCTGCTATGAAAAGAAACCTTTGAACAATAAATCTTTCTCAAGAACCCCAACATATGTTGGAATTATCAATGGGATAACACAGTCTTGGATGTCCCTACATAGACCTATCTTGATGTTCTGAGACCTGAAGTGTGTCTCTTGTATCATATCCATCGAATACCTGGAGAGGTTGGTATGCCTCAATGAAAATTGATATACCGACATGTCATTCTGACAAAGCTATGGAAGCTCTTGGATACACATAGACCCTAGATTATAAGGTGATCACTATTATCTTAAAAGGTTTTCAAAATCTATCCACAAAAGTTTCATTTCGTCGTAATATCGGGTAACTAAACCCCACCATCACCCTATTGAGATATGTAGAAGTCATGCTGTCAGGATCACCGCCTAATCAGCAAGTGCCCTGACTAGATGGAAAAATCAGGTTACCACCTCTGGCCAGTCCCTAGCCACTTGTTTGTTGGGCTCACATTAAAACTTGATGGGTTTCTTATGCTTAAACTCATGAAGTGAACTCAGTATTCACACCTCGTCCATAGGTATCAGGGGTGCCATGTACTGCTCTATAGGTGGTGGTATGACCGGTGCATCCCTGGAGGTTCTATCTCTGATAAAAATCTCAATATTGATGCCTCATCACCCGATGGATCATCCTCATGATCATGGGGTGGAATCCAAAGGTTGATGTCTATGTGGAGATATCCTGAAATAAAACAAGATGTGCCATGGTCAACTGAGTATTTCTAGATAGATGAATCATGGAGGACATGGAGAACACAACCATTATTATATGATGCATGAACCATTGTGTTTTTACCATCAACTGGTGTTTTCATGTACTGAGTCGAGAAGAAAAAAATTGAGTCCTTGTATATTGATACGCTGGTTGCCGCACCTACACTGCAGTCTCTGGCCTGAAATCTGAACTCAAAACACTTAATACAGTTTCCCCAAACCAAGCTTATAAACTCTTGGTCTGAAAGTAGAACCGAACTCCTTTTATAACACTCGTTCATGACTTATACCATGGGGGGTCATGCCATGTCTATGCCAAGCCCGCCTCCAATAGGCCAGGGGCTGGTGACTAGTACCGAGTAGGAATATCACAAGAATGGGAGGAATTGGCCTAAAGTACTTATACACACACACACATCTCCAAGGAAAAAATGGAGAAATGTAAAAACCCTAAGTAAACAATGAATGAAAACTACTATATCCCACAACTTGGGTATGGCAGGAAGTAATGTACAGTAAAATAAATCAGGCCAAAAACAAGCCCACCAAAAAGAGTCTGTAACCACAAGTCCAACCTGTAAAAAAGGTATTAGTACTATCATCTGAATGTCGTAAGAACACACCCTGGTATGTCTAATCTCACAAATAACTACCTAGTCCTGACCAACCTGGAACTCCATTGAATGTTCAATCATCTACAAAAGATATAACACATGAAGTAATAGCCTATGCAGGAGTGGGTATAACAATACTCAGCAGGAGACCCCAAAACCAAAAAACAATACCACAATGGAATACCATTAAAGAATACCATGAAGTAACATCACAAAGGAGTACCACAATGGACTACCACAAATGAATACCACATAGGATTACCATGAAGGAATACCACAAAGGAATACCACAAAGTAACACCACATAGGATTTCCATGAAGGAATACCACATAGGATTACCATAAAGGACTACCACATAGAAAAACCATGAAGGAGTGTATAGTCTGATCTATATAGGTTTATGTATAAAGAACATATAACAAGGATATCCCGATATACTCAATCCATGAAACACGGTCTTGAGATAATCCATATACAATTACCATCCATAGGATTCTGTTCAAAGAATGCTCATTCAGGGAGAAATCACTCATCAAGAAATGATAACATCAGAGACACTCATAAAGATGTCTAACTCATTTGGGCTTTGACAAAAGATAACTCATTGGACAAGGAATACTATGATACATAGAGAGGGGATCCTAGCCAGAAACATTGGGGAATACTACATACCCAATCTAGATCAACCCACAACATAGGGGATCCTTCTTAGATGTAGAGGGGAATACCACTAACTATACTGATGAATCCATGTATATGGAGGACCAATTCTATGCTCTCAGTGGTTAATTCGATTCCACAAAACTCGAATGGGGATGATAAAGGATCTCAATCTAGTCCCACAGAGGAATACAATACTCTATTTGGGACTTGACCACTGGAGGGGATTACAATCTAGTGAGGTGGATGTAATTTGGTACTAATCCCTCGAGGTAAGGACAAATGGAATGCAATCAAACTATACTGGTCCAAAATAAAAACTCACTACTTGTATCAAAACGACCTTCGAAATGTCATGTTCTCAACACCGTAGATGGATCATTGATTGGAATCTATGTTTAGAATTTATGCCCTTTTGAAATTTTAAAGGGGTTCACCTGGCCCATCAACCAACAACACAGTCCATCTACCTTCTGCGGCTATTGTGGTGGACTTACCCAGTCGACAGCCCCCAGCTATCATGTACACACGAGAGCTGGAGAGACTAAGGATCAAGGTTGACTGTCGTGGTCAACCAAGGCCTGACTCTGCCCTGGTCACTACGGTTTTGACCCATCCACATAGCCTAACTTGAACTGTTTTGTCTTACCCAGCCCCCGAGGCCCGACACTTTTTCTTTGGCCCAACCCACTACACCTATGTGGTCACCCACCACACCACTGATTCTCTACTCGGCCATACTTCTTGTCCCACGACACCACATGTGGCCGAACACCACACCCTATAGCCCGCCACACATCGCCTCATCGTCGAATCCATCTCATGCGGCCACTGCTGGCTACCGCCACACCAACCAGCTCCACCTCCACGTTCTACCACCTCCACTAGATGCCAGTGTCACGTTAGTGGTCCCTTTTGAAGACCACCATTCCTCCTCTGATGCCTAAAAAACTAAATGGTTGCGTATTTGAGTTCGTTAATTCATGTGATTGTTATATCAACTCATTTTGTAATCTGATATTCTCTCAAAATGAATCAAATCATCATTCTACATTGTGTGTTGAAGTACACCGAATAATGAAAATTCAGGAATCATTCATTGTATAAATCACTCGATCTACATCATCACACATCCATCATGTCATGACGATCCCAAATCTATGATATTGGACCATTTCACCAAGAATAAGGTGCACAATGATCAGTTTATTGAGATATATTGAGTCACAGGCCAAACAAACAACACCTGTGATGCACAATGAATCGGGGGAGAAAAACAAAAGAACTAAAGAAATGAATAGACCTCAAAAGATTTTTGTGTTGATTTCTACCCATTTTCATCATAATGATAATCAAATAAACAAATAATCACAAAGATTAATCTCCATTTAAAAACCCAAAAAGATAATTCCCTTCCCATAATACAAACAGTCCATGAATCAATCCATTTTTTGATTGATTCACATCCATTGTAAAAATTATGAATGAGGAAATAAACAATTGAAACACACTCTCTACTTCAATTGGGATTTTTCACTGATGAATAATGGTCACCAAATCATTTTCAGAGGAAAGATCCTTCGAATCCAATGTGCGTCGGTCGTCAATCCATGGTTTTTCACTGTCTCCTAAGAGAGAACCCTCAAAGATCCCTCCAATAGTTCTCCAAGGTTTATAGGGTTATGAGACTAACCCAAGAAACTCTCCATAACAGTATTTTTAAATATTTTCATCTTTTTCACCAATAAAATATTTTTTATTAAATTGTTTTATTCCCTTTAGGTTGCACGACATCTTTTTCACAAATGACTTGCACCAACTAAAATTAAGTCACACCTAGGGAAAAAACACATTAAAAAGTCAATGGTTGTCTTGTATTTCCAATCCATTTCACAATTCATGATTTATTAGGATTAAAAATATAATTTTATTGAATAATTTTATTTATGATTACATTCTTGTGGACGTTTCCAATAGATGACCTGCGTCGGCCAAAGTTTGGTTACGCCTAGGGTAAAGCCACCATTCTGAGCTCAACAGTGCCATCATATTTTTTATCCTAGAATCCATTTAAGAGTTATTATAATTATGCAGTAAAACCATAAATGTGTGCTATTAAAAAGTTTAATATTTTTCCATAAATTGTCCCAGGAACACTGAGGATCATGATTACAAGATGTCTCGGCACCTGTTCTCAAAATCAATCCATATAATATCTAAAATTAGTATATTTAAAATCTATGATGTTACATTTATAGAGGAGGGTGTCGAGTATTTATTGGTCTGTTATGTATTTGTGAATGAGCTTAGTTATTTTTTGATGTATATGTAGGTGGTGATTGCATATAGTTCGCATTATTTGATACCACATGATCAGAACTACACAACCCATGATCTTGAATTAGTTGGGGTAGTAATTTATCCAATGATGTGGCAACATTACCTGACGAGAGAGCGGTTTATCATCTATTATGAAAATAAGATTCTCAAGATTATATTCTCTCAAAAAGATCTTAACATGAGATAGATGTGATGGCTAGATTTCATCTAGGACTATGATGTTGATATTTTATATACTCTAGAGAATGGTAACATTGATGTATATTCCCTCAATATGATATCTTGTCCGTAGTGGATGAGTATGGCATCAGAAAAGGTTTCCAATTTGTAGTTATCCTCTATGGATGAAGATAGAGTATACTACCTCTTTGTGACAGTTTTTACCCCTCAAATTTACATTGAGTTAGGTATGTACAACCTGGGTATACCGACTGTGAGTCCCAACATACTCAGATATCCCTAGGACATGATCATGATGGATTTTATAAAGTTAGGGAGAAATTAATTATATCCAAAGGATGCATGATCATACTGGTTGTGATGAGAGAGGAGGTGATATTGGTGTTTCATATGTCACCTATAATAGTACTTATAGGTGTGGAAAAGATGTACCAGTACCATCAGTTGTATTTATGGTATCCATGGATGAAGAAGGGAGTTGTACAGTTTATCTCCTGATAACTTACTTTTCAGTAAGGGAAAGATGACCACTAGGTTCCAACAGGTTTATCTCACCACCTTTAGGTACTAGAGTGGAAGTGGGATGTGATATCCATTTACTTCATGGTAGGGTTACTACATATGTGTAGGGGACACGATGTCATCTTGGTAATTTTATACTGGCGCACCATGTTTCCCAACATTCTAGCCGTTCAATAGAATAGTTCGGAGAGATATTTTGATGAGTCTACTAGCATGGTATAGTATGACTCCATGGAGTTCCCTCAATGATCGTTTATAACTAAAATGATCACTTAACATCTTGGTTATGGAGAGGATTAAAGGATTCCATTGGGACTTAGTTACATTTGACAGTGGCGTTTCACTCCCAAACTGATGGCCAGACTAAGCAGACTATTCATATCTTGGAGTACATGTTGTAAACATGCATGATAAGCATTGTTTATTGTTGGGATGATTAACTACTATTTGTGGAGTTTTAATATAAGAAACATTACCATTCAACCATCAGTAAGACACCATTCAAGGCCTTTTATTGGAGATCATATAGGTCACCACTATTCTAGAACTACCCAAGAGAGTCAACACTTATGGTTCTATAGTTGGTCCATGCCACTATAAAGATTGTGAAGATTATCTAAGAGTGGATGAGGATAGTATAGAGACGTCATAAGTCTTATGCGGACTAATGATGGAGGACTTTGGAGTTTGAGGAGGGAGACCAAGTGTTCCATAAAGTGTCACCTTAACATGGATTATGTTGATTTTTTATGGTTTAAATATATATTCATTGTCCCTTTCTAGATAATACATAGAGTTGGAAAGGTTTCATGCCACTTATCCCTATTGTGATAGTTAAACTGGGTACTAGACGTTTTCCAGGTGTCACAGATGAGGAGGTATGTGCATGACCCGTCATGTGTAATCATCTAGGGGGAGATAGACCACAAAGATGGAGCTATCATTTATAATTATCCGGTAAAGATATAGGATCTAATGGAGATGATCCTTCTTGCGTGATCAACTATTTTAGTTACTTTCCAATAAAATCACATCAATCTTCAGGAGAGAACCAACGAGCAAGAGACCCAGATGCATTCTCAGTACACACATCTCTTTTTACATCATTTTGGTTTTTCTTTCTGGGACATAATTCCTAATGGTGGGGAGAATGTAATGACTCTAATTTTTCTTTTTATTACTTTATAATTTTAAATGGATAATTTTCAGAGTTAGGCACTAAGACAACATGAGATTCTGAGGCTAGGTGTGCCCGAAATTTATTTTTAAAACATATTAAATATCATATATGTGTAGGTTTATAGAAAAAGTGTATTAAATATTAAACAGTTTCATAGATCATAAATATTAGGGCCCCGTTGAGTTCAAATCGTGGTTTATACCCTATGTGAGACTTATCCTTGGAGAGCATCGAATGATTGGGTTGAGTGCCATTGCGAAAGAATTAATAAAATAAATTAAATTAAATTGTTTATTTTTTTTAGTGTTATAGAAACAAAATTTATTCATCTATAATTAACTAGTTAAGAAAAAATCTCAAGGATAGCAGCATAACCCTATAAATTTGTGAGATAGTGTTGCAAGATCTTTTATTGGCGGCAGATGACTGGATCGTGGATCATCAATCAGTGTGTGATGGAACTCAAGGATCTCACCAACAACAATGAAATGAAATATTTCTTCACAAGAGATTGATCCAAATCAAGTTTGGACATTTATATTATGTGTATTTTCTAGTTTAATTATGTCTATAATGAACATGAATTAATAGACCAATGAATTGATTCGAGGATTGATCGTATTGAGAGTTTGGTTTAATCTAAACAATTATTGTGATGAATCATTTATTTAATTTGGATATTCATTCATCATTCTAATGAAAATGGATTGAGTCTAACCGAATACAGATGAGGTCTGTTCCTATTTTTTATTTCATGGATTTATCCCACCATTCTTTTTTGATCATTTTCAGCATTTGGTTTGTCCATTTGTTCAAAAAATACCAGATAAATAATCATTGCACACCCATTTCTTGTCATAACAGGTTTTTATCAGAGATCAAGGTTCATATTGATGATGAGATCGACCTGTGATAATGGTGATGATAGATCATAATAGGATCGAGATGCGTGCATGTGGGTTTTGGAACATGTAGTGATAACAAGGTTTTAGGAAGATTTATGAGAAGACCGAGACAAACAGAAATCTATTCTACAGCAAATATTGAACTCAGTTGACCATGATTTGAGATCCGAAAATGGGATGTGTGAAAGATCTAGTGGTGTTAGTGATTGAGGAATAGGATTTTGGATGAACCAATGGGTTCTTTAAATCATGATATACATGGTGTGTAATCTGGGATTGCACGGTGTGTGGGGACACAACTGTGGTACTAGGGTTCCTTGAGTAAGATAAATATTACACAATGTCTAACATCTATCACATGACATCTGACATCTATCACACAATGTGTGACTCTTAATCGGTGGTTGGGAATGTACCTCAAAGTGTACATGTTCATGACCAACAATGCACATACATGACCATGAGGAGTGTACATGGGTAGATCTATGTACTTCGACATGGTTAGGGAGTACACAGGCTCATACATACCATGTACTCAGACATGAATATGGAAACAGGCAGAGATACATAGGAAGGACCCGATGCCAAAGGGGAACACGATGTACCACTAGTGCACACCATTTTCTCCTTCAAAGAATTATTAGTGCCATGGTCCTCTTCATCTTGTAAAAGTTTCATTTGTGTATGTTCCGATGATCCTTTCCTTAAGGGTTTAGTATGAAATCATGTCTTATACATAGGATGGTGATCCATTAAAAGGGAATTCAGTCTTGGATAGAGTTGTTGGAATCCTTTCATGAGGACCAGAGTGACATTCTCTATCATTATCTTTCCACTAGGTAGGGTTATTAGTATCGTCATGAAAAAAACTATATGGTTGTTAATCCCCTACTCAGTGGGTTAATACAAATTAGTTTATTTGTATACCCCATGGCTCTGGGGTGATCCCCTTTCTATGTATTATTCTCTTTATAATTCCATCATGTTCTCCTTATGGAGAGACCCAATGAGCATGAAATATCATAAGAACACCATCAGTGATATGCGATTCAAGGACTGAGTTCTCCTGGAAACACTATATTTGAAAACATTCGATCATGAATCCGAGGTTGGTGTTACAGTTTTTAATTTATCTTGAGACTATGTGTCTATGTTGAGGATATTTGAATATTCTTATTATATGTAATGTTGAAATATTCCTACGATGATTTGACTATTATTATTGATTTTATATACTAAGTGATTTTGGGGTGTCCTACTGTGTAATGTTAAAATCAACCCTGCATAGTATTTTCCAGAATATTACATTTTTTAGGTAAACAATTGACCTTTTGGAAGAGTCGTAGATGGACAAGTACTAGGAAGAGCTTAGTGATATAGGTAGACTATGGTGTTATCAGGCAATTGAATTGGAAATAGTTATCACCCACATTATAGGTTGGAATTTTTTTCAATTTCATTGCGGTGATCTTGTATTTTCCATTTTCATTCTTGTACATATTATCATACTCTGATGGTTGTATTTTAGATGTATGCATCAAAGTTTATTAGTTGTTTACAATTTATAATTTTATAGTTTTTGAAATGTGTGTGTGTGTGTGTGTGTAAATTTGGCAAAGGCCTCCCATTTGTGTGTTATTCTTACTCAGCACTAGTCCCCAGACCCTAGCGTATTGGCACCGGGATTTGGGTTACTATAGCATGGGCCCCTTTAGGAAGGTTCGTGACATTTTTTATAGAAAATTTTCTATTAAAAAAATAAACACAAATCCTAAGGTGACCCATTTTTAATTTCTCTTTATTTAAAAACATTTAAGATAAAAAACTATGGTATTATCACTTAGTTTTATCTAATATTAACCCTATTTAACCTTTACCGAGGTTATCATTTTTACCATGGTTACGTTTTATTTTGACCAAAAATAAAAAGGGGCATATTTTAAAATTATAAAACTAGTAATTCCTAATATGGGATCCATTTCTTATAAATTCAATTTCTATATGCGGAAGATAATAATTTTAAAATAATCACAGAAAATGTGATGAAAACATCATTTTAGAAAAATACATTTTTAAGTATAAAATTATATTTATTCTTATCTCATGCCGAGAAAAATATTAATTGAATTTTAAAACAATAAATTGAATATATGATATGAAATTTTAATTATAATAATTTACCAATAGTGATTAATATAATTTATAATGATAAAAAACACATTGTGAACATAAAAAACAATTCAACAAATATCTATTTTACATTCCATTGATTTTTATTTTTATTTTTATTAAATTAATAAAAAATGAATTCAATTTATACATATGTAAACCATAATTTTTTCATAATTTAGTATTTATTATTCAAACCATAATATCCAATATCTAGGTGATAATTGTAAATAAAAAATATTTTAATATTATATGCTTGTTCATTTAATCTCGGTGCTGAATTTGACACAATATATCAAAGAAATAAATCTATTTAAAGTGAATTATTTTCTAAAATCTCAGGGAGCTAGAAATATTATTTCCAAAATAAGTTACTCAAGGTGGTAAACATCAAGATGGAATGTATAATGGTGTGGAAAAGTATGTTTCTATTTTTATGATTGATATTGGGCTACTAAATAAAATCATAATAGCTTCAAGGTACTTTTTATATTCATTTGATTAACCATAGATCTGGATACCATATTCTATATGTGAAGGAAGATGGAATTCTACGGACTATTTTTCATTTAAGTTATATACATTATGATTTTTTTGTTATTCCTTTTTTTTTTGAATAATGCACCAGTTATATTTGTGGATCTTACTAATATAGTTTCACATTATTAACTTGATGGTTTTTTTTGTGGTATTTTTAGATTACTTTTTTATCTTCTAAATGTTATGTTGATCATGAAAAACATCTAAGGATTGTTTTTCAAACCTTAAAAGAAAATAAGTTGTATATAAAATTTATCAAATGTGAATTTCTGTAACAAAAAATTTCATTCATTGGAAATACTATTTCTTAATATGACATAAATATTATTCTTGTGAAACCTAAAGATATGGAAGAGTGGATAATTCCTACAATTGTTATTGAATTTACATGTTTTTATAGATTTACATGTTATTACCAAGGGTTTGTTGATAAATAGTATCATATATCTATCCCACTATCCAAGTTAACTTTAGAGGGAGTTAAATTTATTTAGATAAAGGAATTTGATTAATTTTTTCATAATTGAAAATAATATTGGTAAATTTTATAGTATTTTAACTATTTTCCAGAAATGGGGAGTGATTTATTTATAGTGTTGCTTCATCGTAATTACATGGTTTTTTATGCAAGAACATCATGTAATGTCATATAAATTACACCAATTGAAAATAATTGATCATAATTATCTAACATATGATATTGTAATTAACATGGTGGGTTTTTATTTAAAATTTTGTAGAAATCATCTATATTCCTAGAAATGTTAAATATATATGGATATTAAAATAATGAATTATAAATTAATCTGAACATGAGGCATAGAATATTCTTTGATTTACGAAGGATTATTATTGGAAGATTAACTATCGGCCATTAAAAAACAAGGTAGCTAATTCCTTGAGTCGAAAAGATATTGTATCATTTAGTATGTTACATTTGGAACATAATCAATTTGTTAGTTATTTAATTAATTTTTGAAATAAAAATTATGCATAAAGATACTCCTTCTCTTTTGGTAAAACTAAAAATAAATCGATCTTTGTCAAAAATAAATAAATAAATATTGCTCATATAGAAGATTATGGTTTCCGAGAATTAATATAACTGGTTATGTAAGGAGTATTTCTTAAGTTTAACATTAAAAAAGATAGTGTTGTAAGGATTGGAATGATTGTTTGTGTATTGATTGATTTACAATTAAATAAATAATTAATTATTGAGGCTCAAAACACCCTGTTTTCATCATGAAAACACTAAGATATATATAGACCTTTGGGAATATTATTGATAATATGAAATAAATAAATATATTTCTGATTTTACAATGAAATTTATGACATGTAAATAAGTTAATGATAAAGGAAAACTAATGATGGGGATGAATTAGTCTTTTCTAGTTCCCAAATAAAAATGGGTGAATGCAAAGTTACATTGCATGGTATAATTTTCAATAAAGACTTAGGTAATAATGAAATTTGGGTTATTATTTATTTTTAGAGTAAATATATTCATTTTTTTCTTACTCAAGATAGTATGTAATTGGATCAACTTTATATAATTTATCCTAAATATATAGTGAGGTTTTATGGAGTCCTTATCTATATTTTTTATGATAATGAGCCCATATTGACATCTAATTTTTGGAAAGGACCTTAGAAGTCACTAGGTAATGAATTAAATTTTATTGTGGCATTTTATCATGAATTTTATAGATAGTTAAAGTGAAAATTTTATAATTTTTAAATTATGATTTAGAATTTCTCATTGGATTATTTGAGAATTTGGGATAAATATATTTCATTAATGAAATTTTTATATAATAACTAACTTAATTATAGTATACACATATAACCATTTAAGGCATTATATATAAAGTGGTTGAATTCCAACATGTTAGGTTGAAGATGGTGAGAGAATGTGGTTCAAAATAGAATTAGAGTAAGATATGGTTTAGAATAAAAAGTTGATAAGTCACTATATGAGAGTAGCATAGAAAATATGGTCAACTTATGAATATAACTGAAGTAAATATTTTGTTTGAGGTAGGGGACAATGTTTTTATTAATGTATATCATTGGAAAGTTTTTATGAATTTTTGAATGAAATGAAAAGTATGTCCATGGTATATAGTTCTATATTAAATTTTATATAAAGTGGGCTTATCCACTTATCGAGTAACATTACCTTATATTTTATATTAGGTACATGATGTGTTTCATGTTTGTTTATTAAGGAATACATATCTGAGGAATCTCATGTTTTCAACCTTGAAGTGATATTTTAGAAAGGAAACTCTCTTATTAGGAAATTCTAGTTTAGATTATAAATCATAGATAGAAGTTATTATAGAATAAGATGACTCATATAGTGAAGGTTTGGTGGAATAATCACATGATTTAAGATACAACCTGGGAATATTAAAAATCTACGAGGAATAAATATATTACCTTGTTTAAGTAATGAATTAAATTGAAAGGATGTAATTTATTTTAGTGGGATGAATTTGAAATTAGAAGTAATTATAGATATAAATCAATTTTATGTTTTATAAGTATTTATTTTATGGATTCATATCAATCATATTTTATAAATAATTTTATATAATTTTTCAATCAATACAAAAATATTTTCATTGAACTATTTTTCCAAGTATTAAATGATTTTATTTGAAAGTTAGAATTTTAAATTTTATAATTTTAAATTGATAAAATGGATTTATTATTTATAAAAAAAATTAAAAATAAGATTATGATATTTTTTATATGGTTATTTTGAAATATTTTATTAAGGGGTGAATATTCTAAAATACTAATTTTATAAAGACCAGAAATTATATAAAATTAATATGATATTATCATTATTTAAAAATATATTAAACCATTGTATACAATAAATATTATTTTATGGATTAAAATAAATCCTTTAAAAAGTATTTTTATGAATTTGGAAACCCTGTATTGAATTTTTGAAACCTAAGTTGTATTTTAATATAATAATTTTTTCTTTTCAATTAATTGAATTGATGAGATTTTCTATTAGGTTTGAATTAATCTAAATTTATTATAACCTTAATTTTTTAATAATAAGACAATATATTTCTGGTAAGAATCACTACTCCATATTCCTTTCTAGGAATAAATATAAATCCAATTTTACACATAAAAATAAGTTTTCTCAAAAAACAAAAATTTCAAACATTTGGTTCCTTTATATTACAATTAATTTATTTCATATATATCAATTTAATCTTTTAAAATGTATTACATATTTTTAAATTAGAATATTAAAATAATTTAATACATTTTATTCCATTTTTCATTATAATAAATAGTTACTATGAAAAGTGTTTTGACCACAATAAGTGTTAAAGGGTTAAATAGGGGTTGAGTAAACTAATATATAAGGATTAAAATATTATTAAAACTTGTATAAATTTTATTTGTTGGTCAATTTTATGACCAAAATTATCCATTCATTTAAATTGGTTTAAATATATTCACCATGCAAGAGAAATAAATATATTATATTTAAAGGTTATTAATATTTACAAGGGTTCCACTCCCATCCTTATAAAAGGGTTCCTTCGATCCTCACTTCTATACGTGATTTTAGTACTCTCGATCAACCACTATCTTCCAAAATACCTCCCAAACGATCATCCCCCTATCCTATATGTATTTTCCTCATATAAATACCCATACTAGAAGTATTCATGTGTATCACAAAGGAATATATCCATGAATGAGGTATTAGTCTTAACTGAATTCATTCAAGTTTATTTCTTATTCAATCACAATAAAATCTATTCTAAAAATCCTAATATAATAAAATTAGAATATTTAATATAATAAATTTTATTATTTTCATGGAACAAATATTTTATACCACTTTTCCATTCTATGATAAATTAAAATGTCACATGTGCGGACATGAAGACTACCACCTCCACGAAGTGATGTGTTTCATTTTTCATCACCAGCTAACATGGATCATTATGAATACAGATTTTATGGATATATATGAATTTTAGTGAATAATTATTACTATATAAAGACAATATATTATCATCCTTCTTACCCTCTAATCTGATGGAAATTGAAATCATTTCTCAAGTGTACGTGCAGTCCACTGCCTCCATGAATGACATATTTTATATTTCATTATCACCTCATATGGATCATAATAAGGATGGATTTAATAAAAATAATATTATATTTAAAATATCAATATTATTTTGTAATGGTAAACATTTATATTTTTTATTTTATCATCATCTATTGTAATCATGAAAATATATCTCATTCGTTCGTGACGAGGATTACCTCCATGAACATCGTATCTTATTTTTATTTACCACCTTAAATGGATGAATTTAAATGTATATTTAATGTAAAAATGATAAATATAACATGTTTAAGATTTTTTGTATGTTTTAACCAGGATCCATTGGACTACATTCAACAAACTAAATTGTTTCTTGATAGAAAAACATTAAAATGTCCAATGCAAACTTAACTGATATAGAAACTGAATAGAACATGATAATAAATAAAATAAAATGAATGATAATAATATAATGAAATTTTAAAAATATTAGTATGAAATTGAATAATTAATTTAATATTATAATTCCATATTTATAGAATGTATAATCAATATGGGACTCATGGTAAGGGATTTTTCTTTTAAAACCCTATTTTATAGTTTTCCTTCCAATTTTTTTTATTTATATGCATGTTCTTAAAAATGTTACAATAATGTTATTATATATAGGTGAATAATTTTAATCATCATTTACAACAATCCTTGAATTTAAAAAAAATTAAAAATTAATATTTTAAATGTTTATTTATATGGGTCACTTCGGACTCTTTTACCAAAGTGAACAAGAATGTTTTTAACCCTTTATTGAATGATCGTATTTTTTCATTTTCATATCTCTAATTGATTATCAAGATTCCTATATATGTTTTTATGGTTTTTATACATTTCTAAATCACTAAAATTATAATATTAACATATTATGGGAATTAAATAAGTCAAAATACAAGCTATTAAACACGCAATTATGAGTTTTTTATGTTGCAGGGTATTACATTATGAAAGCACAATAAATATTATGCATCATTGTGGTCCTATGTATTTTCCTTATTTATTCACTTATCGAAAAGAGAATATTCATCTAATGATGTTTGTTTTTCCCAAGATTCATTTTTTGATTTTACTACTTCACCATAGAAAAATATATTATGTATCATATAAAATATGTTACGCATCACAGCAGATTCCCCAAATTTACTAAATTATTATTTCTGATAAATATTAAACATCTCTAAATAATATCATATGTACCATGGTAATATGTTCCCATTTTCAATTTTTAGACTCAATCAAAATATTTCAAAACATGTCAAAAACATCTCAGTACACGTTCAATACGTTTCAAGGCATATTCAACCACCTAAAAACATTCTCAAAAATAAGGAAGACATCCATAATAATATATAAGTATTATCACTTATGGTTGATAGAAAATATTAAAATTCAAAAATTCCATTGGGTACTTAAATATAATATATGATAGACTTTCATATCAGCCTTATGTTTCCTTCACTTTCAGAGGTATCATTAAACTCATTACATCTATATAAAATTCTTATCACATCACTATATGCCCATATGATAAAACCCTCCTACTAAAATCATTAATGAGTAACACATATGAATCAATATAGTTTGAACAATGGTGAGACTAACGAATAATATTTTCAATGTTCAACTCCTTGGACATATTAAACCAATGAACTTCATATAATCAAATTTTATGATGTTAATATATTTTTATATAGTTATAAATATTTTTATGTACATTATCATAATTTTTTGTACCCCTCCCATAAAAATTTTTCACTGAAATATTTTGGTAACTAATGTAACTATTTATAATATAACTTTACTAATGAATCCTAAATTTATTATGGGTATAATCTGACACTCACTTTGAATTTAGACTAGTATAATATTTTTCTTGCAATATTTTAAAATTATATAAATCAAAAACATAATCCCACTAGACTCTTAGACACTATATTATATTCAAAATATCATGCTTAGATAGACACTACATTGTTTTTAGGAAATAACATTTATTTTCTTTCAGTGGGATTATTTAATAAATAAACTATTCTATCAATATCATATGTTTTTCTATGTTTTTGGAGCATTTTCTTGAAAATAATATTATTATTTATATAGTGTCCCATTTCAATTAGAGTACCACTAAAATGAGGGTGAACCAATCATACCTATTTTAATAAATCATTTTGAATTAAACATAAATAGATTTTTAAGACCAACAGAAACTTAATATAAAAAATTCATCGCCCAATGTGAATTTATAATAAAACAAATACATAACATGAATGGTTTTTATAATGATTGGCTTATATTTGAAAGCATACTCCTTTTCATGTTTTAATCTTGTTAGGACGTGTATTTTATTATCACTGTTAAATTTTAGTGATTTAAAATGAAGTACAATTTTCATACAATGGTATATGTACATATCATTCACTTCCTAAATATGTTGGGAAATTGTTTTCTATTATAACCTCCAAACATTATGGTTCAACCATTCCCTATTTATGTTGAACATAATCTTAAGTGAATAACCGTATAATATCTTCATACTCAATCTTTTGTTTCAAATTCTAGTTGAATAGAAATACATAAAAATTAACATTATCCTCCATTATAATGATTTTAAAATACATGACATGTGTATGAGAGAATGCAAGAATGATATGTTCTTATTTCTCCCCAAAAGAATGTATCTATATGATCTTCTATAGTATCGGTATTAATCAATGAAAATGATGATGTAGTGGCATGAACTGGTCAATCTTCTATTCTACTAATCTCATAAATAATAATGTTATTTAATAAAGCAATGTATCAGTACTACTGTTCTAAATTCTTGATGTCATTACATTATCATTTATCCCATTTATATTCACTTTAATTCACAAATAATATATCTATAATAAATTATGAAAACATACAATTATTTTGGTTTGTATAGTATTTTATTGAATAATTATAACATTTATTATGAATAATAATTTCAAATACTTGAATTAGAAATTCCATGAATATCAACCATGATATGCCTCATTTGTTCTTTATTGAAATTTTATTAAGTCTTGTCTATGTTCAAGACTTTTACTATAATCCTATGAATTTAAATACTTTAACCCTAGAAAATAATCATTTAATTGTTCTCAAAATCATACTAAGGAACTCATCCTTACAGATTTACCTGTAATAGCCTTCTATGTAAGAGTAAAAACTGAATATTATGATATAAGACTTTACAAATCCTTAGTTAGATGAAATTCCTTAGGAGTAAATTAATTTTAGTAAAATGGATTTTAGTATCATTAGATATATTATGAAATTACTATTTTTCCTTGTCAACTTGATATATCATATAAAATGAATCTTATAGTATATGATTCTTAAGTTATATTACACTTACTCTAGATGAATCTTATGGCCAGATGACTCTTAAAACCAGATGAATCTTAAGGAATTCACTCTTACAATGGACGTAACTTATGAGAATCAATCATGAGGTACTCACTCTTATATAAGATTACAATTATAGAGAAAATAACTTATTTAATTTTCCAACACTAGTTAAGGATTTTCAGAATTCATTAAATAACATTAAGAAAACTTCTATTCATTCCTACCCAACTTCAAACACATTAAAAAAAATTGAAACAATTATTTATATCCTCTAAAAATATTTTAAAATAAATAAAACGTTCAACATTAATTCTATTGGGTGCATCAATCTCACCTGTTGTAAATTTTGGCATTCTTAATCAACTCTCTTTAAATAATACAATCATTTTATTCTTCAAAAATAAAATCATATTTTATTTCACATGAGATAACTATTGACACCATACCATTTTATATATAATGTACCAAACCTATCTGGTCTATTCCTTCATGAAAATATGGTGTTTGTGATGTTCTTTGAGGTTAATCTAACTTATTTATAACACATTGCAAAATTTCCAGTTCTCTAAACAGTGTTTCCATGATGGTAGGTCAGCTATCGGTATGTCATTTATCAGTTGGTCATATATCAGTAGGTCACCAATTGGAAGGAAATCATTCAGTAGGACATCTATCGGTAGGTCATCTATTTTTAGGTCATCTATTCGTAGGTTTAACAGTGTTTCTAGGACGGTAGGTCATCTATCGGTAAGTGTACACTATTTATATTGATAGGTGTATAGTGTGTCTAGATTCCTATAATTTTGACCCCATTATGTTATCATTGATTTAAATTGAATTTAATGACTCATTTTAAGGGATTTAAGGCTGATTCAAATCCCATAACTCCAATTTAAATTTTTTTAAGGGTCTGGGTACCTTTACTCTGTGAAAATAAGAAATCTTGACCAGATCCACCTTTAATGGAAAATCTAAACCACTAATCCATCTAGATTTCCAAAAGGTTGAGATACCATCCACCCTTATTCTTCCTTATTGTTTTCTTTGGTAAGGGATGACCAGAGTTCATCCTCTCATAGGATTTTTTCAATTGTGGTGTGGTACTTGCATTGTGTTTTCCTTGGAGTTCTTCCTACTGCATGTGAACCCCCTATTTTTGTGCAACTAGGAAGTGTCGATCCATTTTGATATAAGGTATGTTCTTACTCTATTCTTATGGGTTCCTCTATCTATTTCCTCCCATTATCCTTGCCATATTATGGCATATGATCTCTATATTTCTAATGGATATTTCTTGGGTATTGCTTAATGCGGTTTTTCCATGACGTCCTCAGACGGATCCACTCATTGTGGGAGAGGTGGTTGTGATCCTTTGTGTTGAACCATTCTCATGTAAATAACATCAAAAACCGTAAGAGGTAGGGGATTCATGGATTATATGTTCTATTTAACTTTATTTTTAGAGTTATCATGATTTATCCCACTAGATCATATTGAAATTAAAATAATAAATATTTGAACTGGATTAAACTATTAGTATCAATTTCTTAGCGATGTTATTACCTCTTGATTTTCTAGATACTGTGATATATCTGCATTCCTTATTTAGCATTTCTTTCTTGATGTAAATTGGTATGAAATGTAAATCTGGGAATAATTGCAAATTAATTGGCTAAAGATAAATAGGCATGGTTAATGAATCTGGTTATTGTTGTTGTGATTTGATGATAATCAAATGGAAGCAGTTATGCATGTTTAATTGAATCAGTTAATTCAATAAGGAATGAAGGAATTATTTTTGGTTAAAATATAATGCCTTTTAGGGTTTTCAGTTACCCGTTTTCTTGTAAAGTCCAAGTTCCTTATGGTGTGTGAAGGCCGAATGCCTTGATTAGGGGCAAGATCCCAGTTTCTATGTTGTTTTTTTCCTAATATTTTTTATGTGATTTGTGCCAAGGATGGTTGAGCCCGGAGGGCTGTTTTGGTCTACGGAGGTAGGGAGGCCCAATGGTTGTGGAAGAAATTGAATCCTAGATTCGCGAGATGCATTAGTTTATGCATGTGGGTGTCAGGGAGGACATTAAGGATGATGGAACGAGTTGAAGTTGGGATTACCGGTTAATATAAATGTTGTGATTCTTGATGAATATGTTGTTTTTTTATCTACTTTACTTTCCCCATATCTTGATCCAATTTTCCATTCTTACCCTCCTTTCAAAAGAGGTGAAGGCATGTGAGGAATTCCATGTGATTTTTGTGTTTAGCTTCTTGAGGATGGATGGTTCTATGCTCCTACTATAGGTGGAAAAGACTCGATGGGTAGTCTATCTACTCACCGTATTGAGCCCTTTGTGTTTGGTAGTTTAGAATGCTTTTCTAGAATGCCTTGAAATATGGAAAGTGAAGATGTTTTTAATAAATGATTGAATGAATGAATGTTTAACCCATTGGATTGGGGATTGTTGGGATGCAATGTCAAGGTAATATTTCTAAGAATCCATGGAATCGTTTTGGTTATGAATAGAGGGCATGGATATTGGTTGGAATGGTAATGGGATGTGATGTGGTAAATGTTAATGGTTAATTAATGGTAAATGAATTAATTAACATAAAGTGAAACTAATAAAAAGGGATATGTAAATTAATGTATCTCTTTAAATGGTTGTGTGCTTATAGTATATCTTGTCTTAGTAGTGGTAGCTGAGAGTCCGAGAGATGTTAGCTATAGTTGAGTATAATACTAGGTTTTCCCCATAGTGTGGTTGGGATCTATATTATATCATGTAATATTTGTTTTTCTATATGCTACCCCACCTTGTTGGTTAGGGATATTAAGTCCCCAAGGATTCCGAGTCCTAGGGGGTGTTTTTCCCAACATCCTAGTGGGAGGATGGATGTCTGACTTACCCTTTTGGCCCCACTCTCTTCTCTTAGTTACTTGTGCTGGTATTCAAAGTGCATAGGTTTCCACATATATTTGTGTAGATGACTATAATGAATTTTGTTAATTTACTACACCTATATTCAGCATATATTTTCCAATGTACAACTATAGGTATAACGTGTATAAGCTGTCATGGCTTGAGGATCCTTACTCAGTGTATGGTCTGTTGTGGTTTGAGGCATAATACCTGACGTTTGATACACATTATGTGGGATTTGGTGGATCCCATGAACTACCTTTTTACTTTTAGTTGTGTGGTTGTGGTGATGAGTTGCATGAGGTGAATGTTGTGATACTACGCCCAGGTGTCCTTGGACTAGCCTTTTTGGTTAGAGATGCTTAAGGCGTGCGATATTGGAGAAAAGCAGCAAACCAGTGGGGAAGTGGTAGTAGAGTACCCTTGATATCATTTGATATACTATGTACTCTTGTATGGGATACCTGGTGAGAGTATCCATGGTGAGGATGAGAACATAGTATACCTATTTTGGTGAGGAGTTAGTTTCACTTGTTGTTCTCTGTGCTTAACAAGATTTCTTTAATTTTTCATGATAGGATACAGGGAGGATTATATTGAGTATATAATTATATTTACCCTATGTTATATAAACTATTTTTCAGGCCAAATGGAGTAGGTTGGAGATCAGGATGGTTACTATTAGCTTACAGGTTAGGTAGGAGCTGTTCACGCTTTGTGGTTACTGTCATTTTACATTCTTTTGGTTCTTTCAATTGTTCCTTTCAGTTGTAGTAGTATTTACCTGAAATTACTTATATGTACTTGGGTTTCTTTTATATTGTATTATACGTAAGAGATGGTTGGTGTCTATCTTATCTTTCTCTTCTACATGTTTTCTATTAGAGGTTAATACATCTCATCTATGTGTTTTTTATACCCTCGATGGTAGTCTTAAACCTGATACCAAATGGAGGTAGGACTTAGGGGTCATTATCTCTCTTTTCACATTTCCATCCTAGGAGGGGTACACTTTGTGTAGGGGGGTTCATGACTGAGTGGTATTAATGGTCTATTTGAGGGGTAGGATGGAGTTTTGAGTAAGGTATATGTGAAGTTGCATGGGTTGGTAGGGAAATGGTGTCTGCTAATTTTATCAAGTGCTGAATACACAAGAGATGGACTGAGACATAGGTATTTATGGACCCTTATGGTCTAATGCACATGCCTTTAATCTTATAATGGCTACCAAATGAGGTGATACTGGTTGCAGGGTAGATACCTAGGAAATGATCAAGCATCATTATTCTTTAAGCTAGTGTTTGAATGGGTAGACCTTGGGATAGGTTAACCTAAAATGAATAAATGAAAAAATTAATTAATGTTAAAATCTTCAATATTTTAGGTTTAGGAGATCTAACTATTTTTCCTTTTTCAGTTATAGATCTAGGTCGACGTCCTCATCAGATTCATAGGAAATATATCCAATAGGTTTATCTAGAATATCCCTATTGCTTATAGGTTGATGATGAAGAAATATAAAAGAAGAAATTCTGAGAATTTATGCACTAGGGTCTGCAAAAGTATGAGGGATCTATTTTAGATGTAGTCACGGAAGACTGGTTAGAGGAGTTTGAGATAAATTTCAGTTTGATCTGTGCTTAGAAGGAGCACTGGGTGTCATTGGTTGTGACAATTCTGCATGGGGCAGCGAGGGAGTGGTGGTTCTTGTTCCTCGAGAATCGTGAGGAGTCTACCATCTCATGGGAGGAGTTCCGAGACCAGTTTAGAGTCGATTTTATTTATTCGACCATGAAGGTGGCCAGTATCTATGAGCTACTTACTCTTTGATATAAGACATCCAGTGTGTGAGTGTTTGGAATCCATTTCAGGATCCTTTTTCGATATTCTTCATACTTTTTTCTAGATAAGGAGGCCAGGGTGGGGCATTTCGAGGAGACCTTGCATCCCGATATTCGGCGCCATGTCACCCCATTTATTCTAAAGACATATCTTGATGTGTTTTCAATGGAAATTGATAGGACGTTATATAGAAACAGATAGTCTTGAGAGGGGAGTCTTTATGAATCCTCATGAACTATATTCGTGGTCTGGGGTTCCCGATTTTTAGGGTATAATAGTTTCTGTTCAACTGGTGGTCGGTCCGAACCCTCAATGTCTCATTTCTCTAGACGAATTAGATATATGGACTATGATAATGGATATGGTTCTTGTTTTTCTTGTGGATGACGAGGTAATAATTAGTAAGAGTGCCCGATCTTTCTAAGATAGGAAGAATTTGTACAAGGAAAGAATACAACAAAAGATCGAATTGGATCTATTTTCCTTCCTTCTCATTGGGTATCAATTTCTTAACTATGGTTTTCAGATTTTTGAGTTCCTTGTGGTCTTCCTCTGATTTCTTTAGAATTTGACCCTGATATTCTGCTTTCTTCTCTTAAGATTTGATCTTCTCTTCCTGTGCCTTTAGGGCCTCTGCCTGAGCCTTCAACAGCTCATCTTTCTTAACTAGCTTCTCTTCGATCTCTATCTTAATATCCATTTACCTCTTCCAACATTGTGAAACAGAATACAACTTTCCATTCAAATCCTTTACCTCTTGAATCCGAGTATTCTGCTTAAGGGTTATCTTTTCCTCAAATCTAGTTGTGAGATCCCCGATTTTACTATCTTCAATATCAAAAGCTTCCTTAACTTCATGTTGAAAATATTCAAGATCTCTCAAATCTTCCACTATTTTCTTTGACCATCTAATCACTTTCTTATAAGATTTTTTGTGGGAATCATAGTTAATAAAGATGTTATTGAAATAATCATCAAGCTTTACACACTTATCCATCACCATGGATACTGAATTCAATTTTTGATTCAAACTGGGTTGGAGCATCTGACATCTCGATTCAATGCTTGGAAAGATCAGAATGGTGTCAAAAAGATTCTTTAGTGATTAAATGATGAAATAATGTCCTAAGCATGATGATTCTGAATCTGAGACTTCTCTTGATGAGGGCTCTTTATCTAACTTGACATGCTTCCTCTTCAAAGATCTACCAGCTTCATTTTTATTTAGAACAAAATTAGTAGGTGTATCCACAATCACATGTTTACCCTTATCAGTTCTCGGAATAGCTTCCTTATACAAAGATTCATGTTCACTTTCAGACAGCTAAACAATTATATCTTCATCTATCTTCTCCTTCTCAGCTTCTGGCACATCATCATCAGGGTGAATCAAATGATGCTTATAGCTTTCTTACTCATATAACTTGTTCACTTCATCTTCATCCTTGTCATCTAATCTAGGAGTATCTAGCTTTGAAGATCTGGCTTGAGAGGTCAGGATTGATAATTTCTCAGATGGGATTTCCTTCTCATGAAAGTCCTCCACTTGCTTAATCAAATCTTCTGTATCAGCACTGCTTTTAAATTCTTCTTCTACTCCTTTGACATCCTCTTTCTCTTCAATAACCTTCTCTTGATCTTTTTCTGGAATCATAACATTCTTCCCCGGAGTCTCAAGTAAGGGTTCTACCAGGAAGGATTTTGGTACCCCAATTTTTTCAGAAGCTTTTTCAGTATCCTCGAAAGGGATTGCACAATCTTGGTCTCGTACATCTTCTTCTTTTGTTTGTTTTCCTTAACTTGTTTCTCAATCTCATTTGTTGTCTCCTCTATTAAAGCCTCAGCTTCTTCAAGATCCAAGCCAAACATTGGCTCTACTTCCTTCCGATTATTTTTTTATTCCCCCCATTTGGCTACAACATCATTCAGATAAGCATTATACATATTGGGATTTAGAGGTGTGGATTGAGCTTCCTTAGATTTTGGGGTTTTCTCTTATTCTTCCACTTCCTTCAACTTCCACTTCTTTCCTCCTTTTTTCAATGGTTTAAAAACTTCTTGTTCCTTTGGAATAGATTGATCCTCTTCCACTGGTAGATTATAGAATTCTCCTAACTCTTTATAAAAACAAACATTCATCGTTTTGAGAGTTTCATGACTGATTAACATGACTTTACAATTCCTCGTCTTGGAGCTACAAGGAATATTAAAAGACTTAAGGCACCGAACAATTAGATTAGAGAGGATGGATGGAAACAAGATTATATGAGCATTTAAGTTCCCATTCTTAATATTATGTACCGTCATGAGAATATGCTTCATCAAGTTTATCTTCCTCTGATTCACCAAGAAATATAGGATGTACATTTCGCTCTTCTTCAAGGAGTCCTTATAACCTTTTCTCAGAATGATGAATCCTTGAACCCATAATTCAAGGATCCGATTATTTGTAGAAAAATGAGCAATCTTCGGAGTCTTGACATCTGAAAGTCTAAAACACTCCATAGCTTTCACCTTGATAAAACATCCATGTACATATAGAAATTTATGGGAACATAATTCAACTTCCCCTTCATAAGAAAACCCCACCAAGCTACCATCCTTAGTGTATGAAAGGGAATAAGTTTTTCCATAACTTTGGAAATAAAATTTACTCCTCTATTATTCTTTGAAAAATCTCACAGATTCATAAAATTCCACAAGAAGATCTGGATATACAACATCTTGAGCTCATGGATTTGATATGAAAATTCTTTCCCATCCATTCAACCTGATGTTCTTGGATATAATGGAATCGTTCTTGGGAAAGAAATTTGGATGCACCAATCTCTCATTGTAAATCTTCCACTCCGAAATAGACTTTATAGTTGACATCTCTTGAGAATGAACTTCAACAGACATTCGGAGTTGAGAATGATTTGAGAGGTTTAGAACAGGCTTTTGAAAGGGGGAAAGCTTCGGCAGACAAAGGCTTGAATTCTGATGTGGGACAACCCTTAGGGGGTCCTTTAGATAGTCTTTATAAGTGACGATTCAACTTCCAAACTTGATCCAAAAACTGAAAATCCTTGTGATTAGATCTGACGGTTAATATGATAGCTGTAAGGAAATCTCAATAGAATCTGATCATTTTAGGTTTTTATGAAAAACATTCGGATTTAAGGAAACTATAATCCAAAAAATTTAAAACACAAAAGAAAATACCAGAAATTAAATGATGATTATGAAAACATAAGAAACAAAATCATACCTTTCATATTTCCAGGAAGATTATTCGTAATAGGTAAAATTCTTCTTGAAGAACATTAGATTTCCAAAAAAACAAAAAACTCTGTTACAAAAATCTTTATTACGAAAATCTTCATTATGAAAATTTCAAGTACGAAAATTTTCATTACAAAAAAATTGAAAAAAAATCATTTCAAAAAACTTGAAAAACTTCATTATGAAAAAAACATGAAAAAATTCATTACAAAAAACATGAAAAACTTCATTACGAAAAACTTCATTACGAAAAACATGAAAAACTTCATTACGAAAAATATGAAAAAATTCATTACGAAAAACATGAAAAACATCATTACAAAAAACATGAAAAACTTCATTATGAAAAGAATGAAAAACATCATTATGAAAAACATTAAAAACTTCCTTAAAAAAACATGAAAAACTTATTTATTAAAAACATGAAAAACTTATTTACGAAAAAACATTAAAAATTTATTTACGAAAAAACTTGAAAAACTAATAAGAAAATGTACTCCCCCTATTAAAAGGAGATTATTACTGTAAAGAGATTAGTTCAATAGAATGTTAACAAGGAGGATTACCTTATGGTTATCATTCCTAACTTTTTTTTAATGTTTTTAAATCTCTCTTAGGGTAATGATTTTGTGAAAATATCATCAAGTTGTTCTTGTGTTCTGATAAATTGAAAAATGATATCTCCTTTTGTGTGTGATCCCTAAGAAAGTAATGCCTAATATATATGTGCTTCACCCAAGAGTGATGTGCATGGTTTTTACTAAGGGAAATGGCACTTGTATTATCACACAAAATTTTTATTTTGGTAAAACTCATACCATAGTTTGTGAGGGTGTGTTGCATCCACAACACTTGAGCACAACAACTTCCAGCTGCTACATATTCAGCTTCAGCAGTGGAAAGTGCTATTGAGTGTTGCTTCATGCATGACCAAGAAACTAATGAATCTCTTAAGAAATGAAAAGTTATGGATGTACTCTTTCTATCTATTCTACATCCACCAAATTCAGAATCTGAAAAATGTTTCAAAACAAAATAATTTCCAGAAGTATAGAAGAGTCCTAAATCCATGGTTCCCATTAAGTAGTGAAAAAATATTTTCACTAACTTTAAATTATATTCCATAGGATGGGATTGATATCTTGAAAATAATCATACTGAAAATATTAATTTTTTACAACTAGCTACCAAGTAAATTAAACTTCCTATCATACCTCTAAAAGATGTTTGATCTACTTGTTTCCCAACTTCATCAAGATCAAGTGTATTTGAGGTGCTGATGGGAGTATATATACTCTTAGTGTTTTCATATCCAAAATTTTTAAGAAGATATTTAATATACTTATGTTGAGATATATAGATTCCTTCTGGTTTTTAGAAATTTAAAAACTAAGGAAAAATGTTAACTCACCCATCATACTCATTTCAAACTCAGATTTCATTAGATCGTCAAAGGAATTAGTTAAAATTTGCTAAGTTAAACCAAATATAATGTCATCATCATAAATTTGAAAAATAAAAAAAATCTATCTTTCTTTATAAAAAGGGTTGGATATGAATTTCCCTTAACATAGTTATTTTGAAGCAAAAATCATGTAAGTCTATCATACCAGGCTTGAGGGGCTTTCTTATGTCCATACAAAGCTTTGGTAAGTCTAAAAACATGATCAGGATGTTTTGTATCCTCAAAACTAGGAGGTGGTTCAACAAAAACTTCCACTTGAACATAACTGTTAAGAAAATCACATTTCACATCCATTTGAAAAAGTTTAAAATTGAAGATTGCTACAAAGAAAAGTAAAATATGAATAGATTTAAGTCTAGCTACTGGAGTATAGGTTTCTTCATAGTCTATTCCTTCTTGTTGATTATAACCTATATAAACCAATCTATCTTTATTTCATACTATGATTCCATTTTCATCACACTTATTTCTGATGACCAGTTTTACTCCAATAACTGAAGTTTCCTTAGGTCTTTCAACCAAGGTCCAGACTTTATTCATTTCCAATTCAATTATTTCATCTTGCGTAGATTTTATCCAATCATCATCACCTAAAGATTCATCGGTGCTTTTTGTTTCTAATTGGGAAATAAATTCTAGATGTTCTACTTCATTTCCTAAGGAACTTCTAGTCCTTAAAGGTTGATTCACATCACCAATGATACTATCACTAGGATGATTCTTTAGAAACCACTGATTTGGGTTTTGTAAAACAAATTCATCAACATTGGGTAGGAAATATTCTGGGGTAAATGCTTCAGAAACATTTTATTGGGAGATTTCGTTATCAAAAGGATCTTCTAACAAAGGTTGATAATCAGTTTTTGAAAACACATCTGAAGATGTAGGTTGGGGTTGTTTAAAAACAAAGGGATTAGTTTAATCAAATTTTACATGTATTGTCTCTTCAACAGTACAAGTGTATTTATTGAAAACTCTATAAGCCTTAGAAGTTGTGGAGTAGCCTAAGAAAATTACTTCATCAGATTTTGGTGAGAATATGTGTAGAATATCTTTATTATTCAGAATGAATACCTTGCAACCAAAAACCATGAAGTAGGAAAGTCTAGGTTTTCTACCATTCTATAACTCATAAAGTTTTTTATTAAGAAAAGGTCTGATTAAAACTCGATTTATAGTATAACAAATTGTAATTATAGCTTCATCCCAAAAGTGTATTTCTATAGAATATTCACTCAACATCGTTCTTGTTATCTCTTGAAAAATTCTATTTCTTCTTTCAACAACACCATTCTATTGAGGAGTTCTTGGTGCTGAGAATTTTTGAATAATTCCTTTTCTACTACAAAAAGTTTATAAATTAGAATTTTTAAATTCTCCACCATGATCACTATGAATAGTTTTCAATGGAAGGTTTTCTCATTTTAAATTGGGCATTATAAATTTTAAAATACGAGAAGAATTCAGACTTCTTTGCTAGAAAATAGACCCACGTAAATCTAGTGTAATCATAAACTAACACAAACACATAATACTTTCCTCCAATGCTTCTAGTTTTTTTAGGACCAAAAAGATCCAAATGCACTAACTATAATGCATCAGTAGTTGAGACTTCACCGACTAATTTAAAACGTGATTTATATTGCATTCTATATTACCAAGGGTCACAAACTTTTCAAGAATCAAATCTATGCTCTAGTAGATCCTATAACAAATATTTTCTTATAATGTTTTCATAAGTTTATAAGGTTATAATGTACTAACCTTCTATGACACAACCAAGAATGATCTTCCATTGCACTAAGGCAAGGTAAGTCTTAGATTCTATGTTCTTCTATGTTTAGTGTGTATACATTCTCTTGCCTATGGGCAGAAAGAATAAACTCTTCCTTCGAATTGTGTACTAAGCACTTGTCATTCCTAAAATTCAAAAGGTAACCTTCATCACATAATTGGCTTATGCTAATGAGATTGTGCTTAAGACCCTTAACAAATAAAACATTTGAAATCAATGTTTTTTCAAGAAGAATGATGTTACCTATACCAATAATTTCTCCCTGAGCATTATCTATAAAAGTTAATTTTCCTCCTTAAGTATTGATAATCTTTCCAAAGTAGTTTTTGTTACCAGTCATATGTTGGGAACATCCATTATCTATGTACCAAGTATTTCTGTAGGTACTTTCTCTATTTTCCTGAAAACAAAATATTTAGACTTTCAGAACCCAAAAATTCTTGGATCTGGAAATTTTAGAATGAAAAATCTTATGTACCCAAATTTTCTTAGAAAAATGGGATTTATGAAATCCTAAAGACTATGTTTTGTTTAAGGAATAATTTTTTCCAATGCCCACCGCACTGACACTTAGCACAAAATGGAGCACTTTGAGGAATAAAATTATAGTTACCAAAAATTGGTTTAGAACTAGTATAACCAAATCCAGAATTATTTCTTAGAGGTCATATTTGAGAAAACATCTTATCAAAATTTTCATTACCTAAGGTAAAGTTTGACAAACACTTCCTCAAGGAAAAAATTTCGTATTTCAGTTTGATAACCAAGTTCTTTTCTTCCTAAACATTATATTTGGAACTAGAGTTAGGATCGAAAATAGTTTTCTTAGAATTTACATTTTCTAGATCCTTATAAATATTATTCTTCTCATAATTTACTTCTTCAATATTTTTTGAAATTATTTCAAAATCAAAAAATTTCATATCAAGATCTTTATAAGGATCATATATTTCCTTAGTAAGAATAGTATTCCTAAAATTTTCCTTATCTATATTTTTCATGAGTTTTTAATTCTCAATCTCAAGGAGCATAACAAACCTAGAAACTTCTTCATAGGTAGGTAAAGTATTATCTTCACCAGAAGAAGATTCTTCATTTGAAGATTCATAATATTTATTAATACTATAATTTTCATTTAAAGAAACATTGTTCATTGATTCATCATTGTGTACCTTATCCATTAAACAATGATTATCAATAGGTAGTCTGACTATTAGACCAAGATTATTCTGTCCAGATGATTCGTAATCTGATGATTCATCTGAAGAGTCACCACCATTGGTACTCCAGGTGTCATTAGCTTTGAAGACTTTCTTCTCATTATCTTTGTAATAATTATTTATGTTTCTCTTATAATTATTTTCCATTCTTTGTTTTTCTCTTAATCATAGGACAATCAGGCCTTATATGTCCATCTCTCTTGCATTCATAACATGTAACATCTGAATCTTTCTTGTCTTTCCTTTTCTTCTTCTTATATCTAGATTGAAAATTCTTCTGTCCAATAATCTTGTTCATCCTTCAATCAATATTTTCTAATTCATTTTCTGAATATTCACTTCCACTATATTTGGATTGAATAACAATCTTCTTGGTTTTGGATATTTCAACTCTCTTAGGAGTCTTGGCTTTCGTATGATTTGAAGTTGTAGTAAAATAAACACTGATATTCCCATTCCTCTTCTTTACATTATAAGCATCTCTCTTCATTCTAGTTTCATATTGAAGAAGAGTTCCAAAAATTTCATCAAGAGTAATCTGAGTAACCTTTCTGTTCTCATCAATAGAAGTCCTCTTGGATTCCCACTCATTGGGCATAATTTCTATGATCTTATCAACAAGAGATTCGTCATCTTGTCATTTCTCACCCATGGATTGTAAACTATTCACAATAGTCATGAATCTTTGTTTCACCTTACATATGGGTTCTCCATATGGAATGAAAAGACCATGATATTCAGCTACGAGCATGGCTCTACATGTTTCAATGACTTTTGAAGTTCCAAAGTGAGTAACTTCAAGTTTCTTCCAAATAAAATTTTCTGCTTCACAGGATTAAATTTGGATACATATATTTCTAATAATAGAAAAAATAAATGTCTTGTGTACCTTATAATTCAGTTGATACTCATGCTTTTCTTGATTGGTGAAGGAACTAACTTCCTTGTAAGGGATTTTATATCCTCCAGTAAGCATAACAAAATTATCAACTCTAGTATTGATAATAAATGTGTTCAAGTGATCTCTCTAGTATTCGTAATCATTCCCATCAAAAATAGGTGGTCTTGTTGGATTGAGATTTTCTATGGAACCAACATTGATTCCTTCCATCTTAAAGAAAAAACATTTCACAAAAACTTGTTAATTGAAAAAGTTCAGATTTAAGGAAAATATTCCTAAGCAAGGAAAAAGCTAGAACAATAAAAACTAAGAAAGGAAAACATATATGTGAATATAAGTATTTCAGAGACCTCCTTTGATCGCAATTGTTGAGATGGTATGTGAGTATGATATACTATATAATACCAAATGTAGGATCGAAATGATAGAGATACTGAATAAAGTATCTAATGATGATCAAAATACAAGAGGGGGGTGAATTATATACTTTAAAATTTTCCTTTAGAACTTTTAAAGATGGTTTTTCTTAACAAGGTTAAATAATTAATTCACAAAACCTCTAGTTGTACACACTTTCTAGATTACGGAAATTTGATTCCAAGTAAGTGATTCTGAAAAGATGGTTCCGGAAAATGAAACTTAATGAATGTTTACAAAGATAAAGATTCTACGTGAAAGCGTATAAAATCCTAATGAATAAGAGTACAAGTATAAGGAAGTACAAGATAGTTATAATTTCCTCAACAATCAAAAATGCAGCAGAAAACGTGTAACAAAACAAGTAACGATTAGTAAATCTTTTAACCCAAAGAGAAGGGTATCCAACAACCTTGGATAAAGGTCCCTTGATTTATACTTTCAAGAATGTCTGTCTTACCCACACTAGGGTAAGCCCTCAATACGAAGACCAGAGTCTATCTTGCTATCCCCACAAGCCCTCAACTTCAAGGTGGTTGGCACCTCTGTCTTCCTTCGTAAGGAAGCCCTCAACTTCAAGATAGTCAGCACCTCTGTCTTCTTCAGCAAGGAAGCCCTCAACTTCAAGGTAGTCGGAACCTCTGTCTTCGTATCCCCAGAATCCCTCGATTTTACACAACAATAATCGGAGTCTCACAAATAAAATATTAATAAGAAGTTCAGTACGCACATATAAATAAAGCCTATATCTCTAGAAATCACTTCAGCAGCATGTAATCTCTATATTGATCAACTTTTTGTGAGCACTTTAAAATTAGATCCTATTTATAGGCACAGCTCCAACGGTCAGCTCCCTCATCCAACGGTCCCATTTTTCTTTGAATTTCGAAGGGACCTGTACATGTGACACTCAAACAAAGTTTAGTTAGTAACTGAATTCATGACATCATCTTATAATAAAAAGAAGTTTAAACTAAAATTTGGTTACATAACCAAAATCAATTATTCGGAGTGTATGCATATAAAGGTTTAGAGTCTAACCAAAAAGGAATTAGGAGTTTATAATATAAGGATATTCGGATTCTGTTTTCTAAGGAATTCAGAACCTGAACTCTATGAAATTCCTGAGTCTTATTTTCAAGGAAATTCAGAATCTGGATTCACAAGAATTTGAAACTTGAACTTACAAAGTTCGGAGTCAGAGTTCATGAGAATTCGGAGTCAGAACTTTCAAAGTTCAGAGTCAGAGTTCATGATAATTCAAAGTCAGGGTTCATGAGAATTCGGAGTCAGAACTTACAAAGGTCAGAGTCAGAGTTCATGGGAATTTGGAGTCAAAACTTACAAATTTCGGAGTCATAGTTCATGAGAATTTGGAGTCAGAACTTACAAAGTTTGGAGTCAGAGTTCATGAGAATTCGGAGTCTAAACTCATAAGAGTTCGGAGTCTGAATTCAGAGAACTTTGATTTAGAACTCAAAAGAGTTCTGAGTCTGAATTCAGAGAACTCAGAGTCTGAATTTAGAGTCTGAAAATATAATGATCTTTATCTAAGTATTATAAGATTCTAATGTCATATATATGAAACCAAATTTTTCACGTAGACAAGATAATGATAAATAAAAAACATGGTAAGGATAAATTTCCTTGGGGAAGGAAAATTTTACTTATAGAAGTAAAACACAGGGTAAAATGAAATTTTCCTTGAGATAAGGTGTTTGTGATTTTCAAAACCAGAACAAATGGTAAATTCATAAGGAAACCTTATTGACTCACCAATCTCCCCCAAGTATGAAGAAATGGAAAATTCATAAGGAAAACCTTATTAACTCAATAGGTAGTGAGTCATGCCCCAAGTAAGCTTCAACAACTAAGAGGAACTTAAACTATGTACTCGGACTCCACATGGGTCACTACCCCATGTGAGGTCATGACGTGACACTAGATCGCCTCCTTTATCATCCCTCAATACAAAACAAAGACACAAGACTCAAATCCCAGACTACCCCTGGCAACTCAAGGTTCAGATCGATCAAGGGTTCATAACACCCTTCCCGCACCTACCTTCAGATTCCCGGCAGTCTTAACCTCCATCAACCAAACACACCAAATAATAAGGGTCTACCTCTGATACCAATTTTTCATGAACCAACCCAGGTCCACCCTAAACTGGTCACCTGATCCAGTCTGCGACATGTCCCAAGAGGTGTTCTCGATCCCCCCCCCCTAGGATTGCAACCAATTCCAGTAATCTATGTTCACACGAGGGAATGATTTAAGCCCAAGAGATAAAACCAGGACTAGAGAAATAAATATAACAAACAGATCATGCAGAAAAATGAAAACTGAAACATAAATAAACAAAGAACCGATACAAATAAAAAGTATCACTAAAAAAAACTGGAAAAAATACCCCACTACAATGATCTCTATGTCACCCCTTGGTCACCTTCAACCAAAATCCCAAAACTGCTCCTGCATGGGCATCCACTGAAAAACAATCTTGAACAACAACTGGACCTACAACTGAAATGATAAAGGATTGGCGTGAGCATAAAAATGATCTATAGGGATGCCAAAAGTAAACCATTGAATCCAAGTGTTTCCTTACCCAAAGTTGTCTGATGACATAAGTTTGGAAATACAATTATAAAAATAAGGTGTTCCCATTTAAACAAAATAACTGTAACACCCCGAGATTTTATGAAAATTATTCTTTTTAATTTCATTAATGTCTTGTGTTGTACGCTACACCAAAAGGAGCTTGCACAACACGCATCCTTGACTTTCTTTTCATTACACGCAATCACGACCTTCCTTGATAGCGTGTGTAGTATGCAATACCGAGTTTCACTAAACAACGATATGCTATTAAAATATTATTAAAACTAGCCGTTATGAATAGTAATAACCAATTTTTGAAATTTTGTAAATTTTATTTTTCAAAATGGACTTCATTTTTGGATTCGGAATATCAAAATTAGCTTAGGGTGAAATTTTGGTAATTTTCGGATAACTTTCATATTTTGATGAATAGTGGAAATTACTAAATTTTAATTAAAAACAACTTTTTCAATCGAAATAATTAATAGTAATAAATTATTAATTTTAGTGGTTTTAGAGTATATTTAGAATATATTTTTACAATTTAATACAATGTTAGTCATTGGATGTAATTTCACATTTAAACCAAACATAAACAAGTGTCAATCTTTTGATAGTTATTATCTCTTAAAAACACGCCATTTGTTTTGACAATGGGAATTAATTTTTAAATTAGTTAATGCAACTGATATGTTTTGAATTTGGTAAAATAGACATCATTTTTGAGTTCATAATATCAAATATACCTTAGGCTTAATTTTTGGTATTTTTCTAAAAACTTTCAATTTTTGATGAATAGTGAAACCACTAAGTGGTAGTTAAAAAAACTGAATTGTTCATAAAACTTAATTGTACCGCTTCTGTGAGTGGAATTTCAAAAATCCGAGAGACATGGTTGATGTCAGTAAGTAAAATGTGGTTCAATGAGATGAAAATAATTTTTTGGTGAATAGTAACTTTTTACTTTTTTTACCACGGTTAAAAGTAAATAGGGTAATTAAGGGTAGAAATGATATTATTATTACCCTAACACATGTCCTAATTCTATTTTACAAGTGTAATTAGACCAAAAACAAACTTAGGAATAAAATATGACCATTTAGGCCCACTTGGATTAGATTAGGACATTTATTATTAATTTATTTAAAGAAGGGTTAAAAGAGTTAAAATCAAAGTTTATTTACTAAAACATTTTTAATATGGGGTTATACATAAGCTAAATTAGAGTATAAATATTCATTAGAAAGATAAAACGTTTTCCTAAATAATGGTATTTTATTTGTAATTTTTAGACATTAAATAATTTAATTTATTTATGACACAACGATGATGCAGTAATTGTCTTATTAATGAAATATTGACATAATTGATGTTATAAATACCCAAATAAATATAATTTGAGACTTTTTATGAATTACACTAATTTTATAGGTTACTATGACATGTTAGTATTTATTTAATTAACTTTGTTAGAACTTATCATTCTGTTATGATTTTTACAAAAATCAATTACTAAATAGTGTCAAAATTGACATAAAATAGTTTTTAAAACAAATATTATATTATTAATTGTTATTTTATTCCTAAAAAACTAAGGTTCAAACAAAATACTTAGATAAGGTTATATATATTAATAATAAACAATTTGGGGTTCGTTTGGATTCTTATAGTAAGTTTATTAACCTTATATTGTAAGAACACAAGAAGACACGGTAGAAGTAAAATTATTTAACTTAATGTTAAATCTAAATGATAAGGTTAAAAAAGGAACATAAACTTGTCTAAATTCTATTGGATGAGAGGATTTCGACCCATCCCCACGTTAGCCTCTAAATAAATCAATTTTGAGCTATTTAAAACCGAACTTGACTTTATAATAAAATAATAGTTTTAGTTATTCCAAAGGTGCCCCTCTCCTCCCTTATAAAAGGGCACCTCCTCCCTCTCTTCCTCACACAACTTTTAGCCTTCAATCTCGGCCAAACCCAGCCAAATTCGCTTCTCCACTTCCCTAGATACATCCTAGAGGTTCTGGTCTTCCTCAAAGACCAATTTTAGTTCCCTAAGAGGAGGTCTCAAAGAGGCGCTTCAAAGAAGAGGTAATTTCCGTTACCGATTCTTTCACCTTTATTTCTTCTTCCACTTCTTCTTCTTAGGTTGTTTAATTATGAAGTAATAACATCAGTATAACTCATATACTGATATGTTATTATAATTATGAAACAATCCTATTTCACTATCTATCTATCCTACGGAAAACGAAATCACCGCGCGTGCGTACGTACAGAATACCGTCTTCACGCCGTGGTGTAATCTATTTTCCGCCACCACCTTAATTGGATGGGTATAATGGTGTAATTACTAACTATATATGATTATTATAAAGTGATATTGATACTGAAATAGTATACATACACTTCAACACAAGTTCATGATCATGAGAACGATATCATCGCTCATGCGTACGTACGGACTACCGTCTCCACGACGCGATGAGATTCATTCTCCATGTTAACCATTTAAGAATGATTATAAAGTTTATATAAGAAATAATAATGAAATATATGACATTATAAAGCTACTGGATTTATGTATATATGTATGTCATCTACTTACTTCCATTCAAGACAATAAGGAATGGAAAATAGCGTTCATGCGTACGTACGGACTACCGTCTCCATAAACGGTGTGTTTCATTTCATTTATCTATCTATTATATATATATACTGAATATATATGATATATAAATCATATTTTATATTCTGGAAGTAATTAAATAATGATATAAGTAATAATAATGTCAAGAACAACAAGTCCAAACACCTACGATAAATGAAACGATTTTACCCAAAACACTTCTTTAACATGGAATTTACAAAATAACGGGTAATATAAGGTCATAAGTGAATCATATATGATATCATAACAATGAATATGATTATATAATAAGTTAATGACATTATTTAAATCATTATACAGGAGGTTCGGACACGTACAAAGCATATCGGACCTAAGGTAAGGGAAATATCACAATCTTATTTTTATCCGAGATTGTTTATTCGTAAGTATTTACTGGGGTGTATTTTATCATCCGCATCCATGTTTCATCAATATGTAATATTATTTCCATCCACCTACAATTTTTTAAATCCATTTTTACCCTTCGGTGAGTTTTTAGTAAAAGAAATGAAAGGAATCTTCTGTCGTTTTTCGTACGAGGTACTTTTTGACTTTTCTGACAAAAGTACGAAGAATGTTTCTTTAACTTATACGGCATGAATGGATTTTTAGAAAATTATTTCCAAGAAGATTCCTTTACAAGTTTTCAAGTTTATTTTTAATCAACTTTATTTAGTTTAAAATTGTATGACATGTTAAGAAAGGAAAAGTGTTTTTGAAGTAGAAATGATATTTTCCTCAAGAATGAAGTTCAAGTGTTTTATCAAAATTATTTTCCATCTAAGATAATAAAGGGTTCTATTTTTATCCCTATTATTACATTGATTTGATTATGTTGTGGTGGAATTATTTTTATGAGTTCCTTTATCTTATATGAATTGTTTTATGATGTCATGATGTTTAAGATTCCCATTTGTATTACATGGGTTATGAAATGATGTATGATTTATGATTTTGTGGCACACATAATAATGGTATCATTATGAGATGGGTGGGACCTATATCTCCCTCCAATTCATTGGGTAAATATTTTATATCTCCTGAGATAGACATGGCTGGAATGGTAGGTTATACCGGTTCAGTGAAACAGGACTGAAACGAGGGTGACTCGGTTCAGAAAGGGACTTTGTCCACTAAGATAGTCTTGGCAATGAGTCTGGACTAACAAGAAATGATTCTCTATGATTATGTGTGTATGCCACAAAGTTTCATGTTTTAAGTTATGATTATTGGGATTACATTTCACTACTATGATTTATCCCATGTTATGAAATTATGATCTCTTTTGCAGGTTAAGATTTCAAAAAGATATGTTCTTATGAATATGATGTGATTGATATTTATTTTGTTTACCCTTACTGAGCATTTGAGCTCACCCTTTTATGTTTTCTTTTCCCCATGATATAAAGAAAGGTTTTAGGTAAGAAAAAAAAAGGAAGATCTTTATGGGAGATGTTGAAGATCTTTCACCATGATTAGAAGATTATATTCTGAGTTTCCAAAGACACTAAACTATTACGGTCCTTATGTGTGTGTTTTTGAAACGTACTAAGTACTCCGCAAAAGTAATGTAATGTCCATGTACGTTAAGCATCGGGTCTCTACAGTTGGTATCAGAGGAAAGGTTTAGTCAACCTTTCGAAACTAGGATGCAAAAACATTAGTGAGATCCCTAGAGATATTTCTAAGGTATGTCTAGGGATGTCCCTAAGGTTAAGTATACGTATAGGTTATAGTACTAGAATTACGCTAACGATCATAGAATTAGACCTAAGATGTTAGATATTGAAGGTACTTCCCCTTTATTATGTTGTTTTCCCTAGCATGATTTTTGCCACTCACACTATTCTTTTTGGGTTTTAGAAAATGGATGGAAACAAGATGACTCACGATAATGGAGGATATGATGGACAATGGAATGATATTCTTCATGAGCAACAAATTAAATGGAATTTGGAAGTCCAAACATCATTATTATGCTGAATCAGCAATCTCATAATATGATCAATAAAGTAAAATTTGGTAAGTTTCTTGACTTGGCTAATAAGAGAAAGATGGAGTTTCATGATGATCATAGAGGAAAGAAAGTTCAATTTCTCCTATGTAAATAATGTGGGAAGAGGCATCAAGGAGAATGTTTCAAAGGAACTAGAAGATGCTTTGGGTGTGGAAAAGAAGGACACAATGCCAGTAAGTGCAAAGGAAAAGGTTCAGTTAACACCAGGGATTAGGATAATGGTATTTCTATGACATCAACAATGGTTAAATGTTTTAAATGTGGAATGTACGGGCATTATGCAAACCAATGCCCTAAGGTAAAGTCTCATGAAGAGAATCAGTATGGCCGTATGAGTAGTATTTATGTTGATGATGATGAAGAGAATACAAATGATATGTGATTTGAAATAATTGTTGAAGCTCAGTCAATGGTTTAAGAATGTAGTGGAATGATTACATGTTTATCATGTGTAATGTTGTATAAGTAATCTCATGGTACTATGGAATATAGATGCATCTATGGATTGTTACACTATTGTATTTCCTTGAGTTTTGAAAGTGTATGATTAATGGTACCAGTATCCATGAAAGGTTATTCAGATATTTTTGGAATATAGATTTTATGCGCATAATGAAGGGATAAGATGATAATGAGATGTTTGATTATATTCATGAGCTCATGATTGATATAAGGACTAAGTGATATAATGGTTTGAGTATAAATAATTTTGAGGATTTTGGTTTATGGAAAGTGTTAACTTTTAACTGAATTCATGTTTTCACTAAGGTTCAATGGGTATTCAAGAGAATACATGATTAAGGCCTTTGAATGTTTGGGATGTGACCAACAAAACATATCTTATGACATGTAGGGATCAACAATGGTATTAAATCTCTGGTAATCATTTTCACTATATTATGAGATTGGACTGTAGTATTATAGATAAGCCTAAAGATTGGAATGGATTATGTTGGACATAAGTTAGTATTTTTTAAGGATATAACTTTTGATATTATTAATTTGATTTTATAGTAATGTATTTTTAGAAAAAGGACAACCTGCAGGACGGGCGACAGCCCATCACGTCGGACAAGGCCGTGGGAATCGAACCCACAACCGAAGTGCGACTGGCCTTTATCGCCTACCACTGGCCTACAAGAAGTCCCTAGTTAGTAGAAACTAGTTTTATTTTATTAATTGGTATGATATATGAAGTATAAGTTCATTTTAGGAACCATATATGATTAATCTTACTATATAATGACTTATGTATACTTAATAACTTTTGCTAACCTTTTGTTTGAGACAGATGCAATGACCCGTCATTCTATCACATGATCTGATAACACTTCACGAATAACAAATTCAACTGCATTTATTTAAGAGATGAAGTGGAAATTGTTCAAGGCACGAACAATAGTAAGATTGTACCAAAATAAAGTAAGTATTTATTTTAATTCAAATTCTTCAACTTTAGGGAAACGATCTTGAAAACCAAAAATGTTGTCCTAGTGCTCTTATATCTGATTAATCAGATGGTACCTTAGATCTTCACAAATTTATGGATTTTTGATTGTTGGATTTTCCATAGCCATGTTCTCTACCACTCTCCATCAGAACATGATGGTTAGATTTCTCTTCCATATCCGTATTTTCACCTATGTGGAAACCCAGTGATTAGTTTATTTGGGTAACCGTTACGTTTCATACTATTATTTTTAAATATTGGTTTTGGTATTCCTTTTTACGATGTGGGTTTCGATTAAAGAAACTTTCGAATAGTAAACCATTTATAACCCCGACGAATTTCGAGGGCAAAATTCATTTTAAGGGGGGTAGAATGTAACACCCCGAGATTTTATGAAAAATATTCTTTTTAATTTCATTGATGGCTTGTGTTGTACTCTACACCAAAAGGAGCTTGCACAACACGCATCCTTGACTTGCTTTTCATTACACGCAATCGCGACCTTCCATGATAGCGTGTGTAGTACGCAATACCGAGTTTCACTAAACAAAGATATGCTATTAAAATATTATTAAAACTAGCCGTTATGAATAGTAATAACCACTTTTTGAAATTTTGTAAATTTTATTTTTCAAAATGGACTTCATTTTTGGATTCGGAATATCGAAATTAGCTTAGGGTGAAATTTTGGTAATTTTCGAATAACTTTCATATTTTGATGAATAGTGGAAATTACTAAATTTTAATTAAAAACAACTTTTTCAATCGAAATATTTAATAGTGATAAATTATTAATTTTAGTGGTTTTAAATTATATTTAGAATATATTTTTACAATTTAATACAATGTTAGTCATTGGATGTAATTTCACATTTAAACCAAACATAAACAAGTGTCAATATTTTGATAGTTATTATCTCTTAAAAACACGCCATTTGTTTTGACAATGGGAATTAATTTTTAAATTAGTTAATGCAACTGATATGTTTTGAATTTGGTAAAATAGACATCATTTTTTAGTTCATAATATCAAATATATCTTAGGCCTAATTTTTGGTATTTTTCTGAAAACTTTCAATTTTTTATGAATAGTGAAACCACTAAGTGGTAGTTAAAAAAACTGAATTGTTCATAAAACATAATTTTACTGCTTATGTGAGTGGAATTTAAAAAATCCGAGAGACACGGTTGATTTCAGTAAGTAAAATGTGGTTCAATGAGATGAAAATAATTTTTTGGTGAATATTAACTTTTTACGTTTTTTTACCACGGTTAAAAGTAAATATGGTAATTAAGGGTAGAAATGATATTATTATTACCCTAACACATTTACTAATTCTATTGGACAAGTGTAATGCAACCAAAAACAAACTTAGGAATAAAATATGACCATTTAGACCCACTTGGATTAGATTAAGACATTTATTATTAATTTATTTAAAGAAGGGTTAAAAGAGTTAAAATCAAAGTTTATTTACTAAAAACATTTTAATATGGGGTTATACATAAGATAAATTCGACTATAAATATTCATTAGAAATCTAAAATTATTTTCTACATAATGTTATTTTATTTGTAATTTTTAGACATTAAATAATTTAATTTATTTATGACACAACGATGATGCAGTAATTATCTTATTAATGAAATATTTACATAATTGATGTTATAAATAGCCAAATAAATATAATTTGAGACTTTTTATGAATTACACTAATTTTATAGGTTACTATGCCTTGTTATTATTGATTTAATTAACTTTTTTCGAACTTATCATTCTTTTATGATTTTTACAAAAATCAATTACTAAATAGTGTCAAAATTGACATAAAATAGTTTTTAAAACAAATATTATATTATTAATTGTTATTTTATTCCTAAAAATCTAAGGTTGGGCAAAATGACTTATATAATGTTATATATATTAAGAATAAACAATTTGGGGTTCTTTTGGCTTCTTATTGTATGTTTATTAACCTTATAGTGTAAGAACACAAGAAGACACGGTAGAAGTAAAATTATTTAACTTAATGTTAAATCTAAATGATAAGGTTAAAATAGGAACCTAAACTTGTCTAAATTCTATTGGATGAGAGGCTTTCGACCCATCCCCACCTTAGCCTATAAAGAAATCAATTTGGAGCTATTTAAAACCGATCTTGACTTTATAATAAAATAATATATTTAGTTATTCCAATGGTGCCCCTCTCCTCCCTTATAAAAGGGTACCTCCTCCCTCTCTTCCTCACACAACTTTTATCCTTCAAGATCGTCCAAACCCTGCCAAATTCTCTTCTACACTTCCCTAGAAACATACTAGAGGTTCGGGTCTTCCTCAAAGACCAATTTTAGTGCCCTAAGAGGAGATCTCAAAGAGGCGCTTCAAAGAAGAGATAATTTCCGTTACCGATTCTTTCACCTTTATTTCTTCTTCCACTTATTCTTATTAGGTTGTTTCATTATGAAGTAATAACATCAGTATCACTCATATACTGATATGTTATTATAAGTATGAAACAATCTTATTTCACTATCTATCCATCCTACGGAAAACGAAATCACCGCGCGTGCGTACGTACGGAATACCGTCTCCACGCCGTGGTGTAATCTATTTTCCGCCACCACCTTAATTGGATGGGTATAATGGTGTAATGAGTAACTATATATGATTATTATAAAGTGATATTGATACTTAAATAGTATACATACATTTCAACACAAGTTCACGATCATGAGAACGATATCATCGCTCATGCGTACGTACGGACTACCGTCTCCACGACACGATGAGATTCATTCTCCATGTTAACCATTTAAGAATGATTATAAAGTATATATAAGCAATAATAATGAAATATACGACATTATAAAGCTGCTGGATTTATGTATATATGTATGTCATCTACTTACTTCCGTTCAAGACAATAAGGAATGGAAAACAGTGTTCATGCGTACGTACGGACTACCGTCTCCATGAACGGTGTGTTTCATTTCATTTATCTATCTATTATATATATATATATACTGAATATATATGATATATAAATCATCTTTTATATTATGGAAGTAATTAAATAATGATATAAGTAATAATAATGTCAAGAACAACAAGTCCAAACACCTACGATAAATGAAACGATTTTACCCAAAACACTTCTTTAACATGGAATTTACAAAAGAACATGTAATATAAGGTCATAAGTGAACCATATATGATATCATAACAATTAATATGATTCTGTAATAAGTTAATTAAATTATATAAATCATTATACAGGAGGTTCGGACACGTACAAAGCATATCAGACCTAAGGTAAGGGAAATATCACAATCTCATTTTTATCCGAGATTGTTTATTCGTAAGTATTTAATGGGGTGTATTTTATCATCCACATCCATGTTTCATCAATATGTAATATTATTTCCATCCAGCTACAATTGTTTAAATCCATTTTTACCCTTCGGTGAGTTTTTAGTAAAAGAAATGAAAGTAATCTTTTGTGGTTTTTCGTATGAGGTACTTTTTGACTTTTCTGACAAAAGTACGAAGAATGTTTTTTTAACTTATTTGGCATGAATGGATTTTTAAAACATTATTTACAAGAAGCTTCCTTTAAAAGTTTTCAAGGTTATTTTTAATGAACTTTATTTAGTTTAAAATTGTATGACATGTTAAGAAAGGAAAAGTGTTTTTGAAGTAGAAAGGATATTTTCCTCAAGAATGAAGTTCAAGTGTTTTATCAAAATTATTTTCCATCTAAGATAATAAAGGGTTCTGTTTTAATCCATATTATTACATTGATTTTATTATGTTGTGATGGAATTATTTTTATGAATTCCTTTATCTTATATGAATTGTTTTATGATGTCATGATGTTTAAGATTCCCATTTGTATTACATGGGTTATGAAATGATGTATGATTTATGATTTTGTGGAACACATAAGAATGGTATCATTATGAGATGGGTGGGACCTATATCTCCCTCCAATGCATTGGGTAAAGATTTTATATCTCATGAGAAAGACATGGCTGGAATGGTAGGTTATACCGGTTCAGTGAAACAGGACTGAAACGCGGGTGACTCGGTTCAGAAAGGGACTTTGTCCACTAAGATAGTCTTGGAAATGAGTCTGGACTAACAAGAAATGATTCTCTATGATTATGTGTGTATTCCACAAAGTTTCATGTTTTAAGTTATGATTATTGGGATTATATTTCACTACTATTATTTATCCCATGTTATGAAATTATGATCTCTTTTGCAGGTTACGATTTCCAAAAGATATGTTCTTATGAATATGATGTGATTGATATTTATTTTGTTTACCCTTACTGAGCATTTGATCTCACCCTTTTATGTTTTCTTTTCCCCAGGATATAAAGAAACGTTTTAGGTAAGAAAAAAAAGGAAGATCTTTATGGGAGATGTTGAAGATTGTTCACCACGATTAGAAGATTATATTCCGAGTTTCCAAAGACACTAAACTATTACGGTCCTTATGTGTGTGTTTTTGTAATGTACTAAGTATTCCGCAAAAGTAATGTAATGTCCATGTACATTAAGCATCGGGTCTCTACAGTTGGTATCAGAGGAAAGGTTTAGTCAAACTTTGGAAACTAGGATGCGAAAACGTTAGTGAGATCCCTTGAGATATTTCTAAGGTATGTCTAGGGATGTCCCTAAGGTTAAGTATACGTATAGGTTATAGTACTAGAATTACGCTAACGATCATAGAATTAAACCTAAGATGTTATATATTGAAGGTAATTTCCCTTTATTATGTTTTTTTCCCTAGCATGGTTTTTGCCACTCACACTATTCTTTTTGGGTTTTAGAAAATGGCTGGAAACCAGATGATTCACGATAATGGAGGATATGATGGAAAATGGAATGATATTCTTCTTGAGCAACCAAACGAAATGGAATTTGGAAGTCCAAACATCATTATTATGCTGAATCAGAAATCTCATAATATGATCAATAAAGTAAAATTTGGTAAGTTTCCAAACTCGGCTAATAAGAGAAAGATGGAGTTTCATGATGATCATAGAGGAAAGAAAGTTCAATTTCCCCTATGTAAATCATTTGGGAAGAGGCATCAAGGAGAATGTTTCAAAGGAACTGGAAGATGCTTTGGGTGTGGAAAAGAAGGACACAAAGCCAGTAAGTGCAAAGGAAAATGTTCAGTTAACACCAGGGATAAGGATAATGGTATTTCTACGAAATCAACAATGGTTAAATGTTTTAAATGTGGAATGTACCGGAATTATCCAAACCAATGCCCTAAGGTAAAGTCTCATGAAGAGAATCAGTACGGCCGTATGAGTAGTATTTATGTTGATGATGATGAAGAGACTACAAATGATATGTGATTTGAAATAATTGTTGAAGCTCAGTCAACGGTTTAATAATATAGTGGAATGATTACATGTTTATCATGTGTAATGTTGTATAAGTAATCTCATGGTACTATGGAATAAAGAGACATCTAAGGATTGTTACACTATTGTCTTTCCTTGAGTTTTGAATGTGTCTGATTAATGGTACCAGTATCCATGAAAGGTTATTCAGATATTTTTGGAATATAGATGATATGCGCATAATGAAGGGATAAGATGATAATGAGATGTTTGATTATATTCATGAGCTCATGATTGATATAAGGACTAAGTGATATAATGGTTTGAGTATAAATAATTTTGAGGATTTTGGTTTATGGAAAGTGTTAACTTTTAACTTCATTCATGTTTTCACTAAGGTTCAATGGGTATTCAAGAGAATACATGATTAAGGCCTTTGAATGTTTGGGATGTGACCAACAAAACATATCTTATGACATATGGGGATCAACGATGGTATTAAATCTCTGGTAATCGTTTTCACTATATTATGAGAGTGGACTGCAGTATTATAGATAAGCCTTAAGATTGGAATGGATTATGTTGGGCATAAGTTAGTATTGTTTAAGGATAGAACTTTTGATATTATTAATGTGATGTTATAGTAATGTAGTTTTAGAAAAAGGACAACCTGCAGGACGAGCGACAGCCCATCACGTCAGACAAGGCCGTGGGAATCGAACCCACAACCGAAGTGCGACTGGCCTTTATCGCCTACCACTGGCCTACAGGAAGTCCCTGGTTAGTAGAAACTAGTTTTATTTTATTAAGAGGTATGATATATGAAGTATAAGTTCATTTTAGGAACCATATATGATTAATCTCACTATAGAATGACTTATGTATACTTAATAACTTTTGCTAACCTTTTGTTTGAGACAGATGGAATGACCCGTCATTCTATCACATGATCTGATAACACTTCACGAATAACAAATTCAACTTCATTTATTTAAGAGATGAAGTGGAAATTGTTCAAGGCACGAACAACAGTAAGATTGTACCAAAATAAAGTAAGTATTTATTCTAATTCAAATTCTTCAACTTTAGGGAAACGATCTTGAAATCCAAAAATGTTGTCCTAGTGCTCTTATATCTGATTAATCAGATGGTACCTTAGATCGTCACAAATTTATGGATTTGTGATTGTTGGCTTTTCCATATCCATGTTCTCTACCACTCTCCATCAGAACATGATGGTTAGATTTCTCTTCCATATCCATATTTTCACCTATGTGGAAACCCAGTGATTAGTTTATTTGGGTAAACGTTACGTTTCATACTTTTGTTTTTAAAGTTTGGTTTTGGTATTCCTTTTTACGATGTGGTTTTCGATTAAAGAAACTTTCTAATAGTAAACCATTTATAACCCCGACGAATTTTGAGGGCGAAATTCATTTTAAGGGGGGTAGAATGTAACACCCCGAGATTTTATGAAAAATATTCTTTTTAATTGCATTAATGTCTTGTGTTGTACGCTACACCAAAAGGAGCTTTCACAACACGCATCCTTGACTTGATTTTCATTACACGCAATCGCGACCTTCCTTGATAGCGTGTGTAGTACGCAATACCGAGTTTCACTAAACAATGATATGCTATTAAAATATTATTAAAACTAGCCGTTATGAATAGTAATAACCACTTTTTGAAATTTTGTAAATTTAATTTTTCAAAATGGACTTCATTTTTGGGTTTTGAATATCGAAATTAGCTTAGGGTGAAATTTTGGTAATTTTCGGATAACTTTCATATTTTGATGAATAGTGGAAATTACTAAATTTTAATTAAAAACAACATTTTCAATAGAAATAATTAATAGTAATAAATTATTAATTTTAGTGGTTTTAAAGTATATTTAGAATATATTTTTACAATTTAATACAATGTTTGTCATTGGATATAATTTCACATTTAAACCAAACATAAACAAGTGTCAATCTTTTGATAGTTATTATCTCTTAAAAACAGGCCATTTATTTTGACAATGGGAATTAATTTTTAAATTAGTTAATGCAACTGATATGTTTTGAATTTGGTAAAATAGACATCGTTTTTGAGTTCATAATATCAAATATAGCTTAGGCCTAATTTTTGGTATTTTTTTGAAAACTTTCAATTTTTTATGAATAGTGAAACCACTAAGTGGTAGTTAAAAAAACTGAATTGTTCATAAAACTTAATTTTACCGCTTTTGTGACTGGAATTTCAAAACTCCAAGAGACACGGTTGATGTCAGTAAGTAAAATGTGTTTCAATGAGATGAAAATAATTTTTTGGTGAATAGTAACTTTTTACTTTTTTTTACCACGGTTAAAAGTAAATAGGGTAATTAAGGGTAGAAATGATATTATTATTACCCTAACACATGTCCTAATTCTATTGGACAAGTGTAATTCGACCAAAAACAAACTTAAGAATAACATATGACCATTTAGGCCCACTTGGATTAGATTAGGACATTTATTATTAATTTATTTAAAGAAGGGTTAAAAGAGTTAAAATCAACGATTATTTACTAAAACATTTTTAATATGGGGTTATACATAAGATAAATTCGACTATAATTATTCATTAGTAATCTAAAAATATTTCCTACATAATGGTATTTTATTTGTAATTTTTATACATAAATAATTTAATTTATTTATGACACAACGATGATGCAGTAATTATCTTATTAATGAAATATTGACATAATTAATGTTATAAATACCCAAATAAATATAATTTTAGACTTTTTATGAATTACACTAATTTTATAGGTTAATATGACATGTTAGTATTGATTTAATTAACTTTGTTCGAACTTATCATTCTGTTATGAGTTTCACAAAAATCAATTACTAAATAGTGGAAAAATTGACATAAAATAGTTTTTAAAACAAATATTATATTATTAATTGTTATTTTATTCCTTAAAATCTAAGGTTCGGCCAAATGACTTAGATAATGTTATATATATTAATAATAAACAATTTGGGGTTCGTTTGGCTTCTTATAGTAAGTTTATTAACCTTATAGTGTAAGAACACAAGAAGACACGGTAGAAGTAAAATTATTTAACTTAATGTTAAATCTAAATGATAAGGTTAAAATAGGAACCTAAACTTGTCTAAATTCTATTGGATGAGAGGATTTCTACCCATCCCCACCTTATCCTCGAAATAAATCAATTTGGAGCTATTTAAAACCGAACTTGACTTTATAATAAAATAATATTTTTCGTTATTCCAAAGGTGCCCCTCTCCTCCCTTATAAAAGGGCACCTCCTCCCTCTCTTCCTCACACAACTTTTAGCCTTAAAGATCGGCCAAACCCTGAAAAATTCTCTTCTCCACTTCCCTAGCAACATTCTAGAGGTTCTGGTCTTCCTCAAAGACCAATTTTAGTGCCCTAAGAGGAGGTCTCAAAGAGGCGCTTCAAAGAAGAGGTAATTTCTGATACCGATTCTTTCACATTTATTTCTTCTTCCACTTATTCTTCTTAGGTTGTTTCATTATGAAGTAATAACATTAGTATCACTCATATACTGATATGTTATTATAATTATGAAACAATCCTATTTCACTATCTATCCATCCTACGGAAAATGAAATCACCCTGCGTGCGTACGTACGGAATACCGTCTCCACGCCGTGGTGTAATCTATTTTCCGCCACCACCTTAATTGGATGGGTATAATGGTGTAATGAGTAACTATATATGATTATTATAAAGTGATATTGATACTGAAATAGTATACATACACTTCAACACAAGTTCACGATCATGAGAACGATATCATCGCCCGTGCGTACGTACGGACTACCGTCTCCACGACGCGATGAGATTCATTCTCCATGTTAACCATTTAAGAATGATTATAAAGTATATAAAATCAATAATAATGAAATATATGACATTATAAAGCTACTGTATTTATGTATATATGTATTTCATCTACTTACTTCCATTCAAGACAATAAGTAAAGGAAAACAGCATTCATGCGTACGTACGGACTACCGTCTCCATGAACGGTGTGTTTCATTTCATTTATGTATCTATTATATATATATACTGAATATATATGATATATAAATCATCTTTTATATTATGTAATTAAGTAAATAATGATATAAGTAATAATAATGTCAAGAACAACAAGTCCAAACACCTACGATAAATGAAACGATTTTACCCAAAACACTTCTTTAACATGGAATTTACAAAAGAACGGGTAATATAAGGTCATAAGTGAACCATATATGATATCATAACAATGAATATGATTCTGTAATAAGTTAATGACATTATTTAAATCATTATACAGGAGGTTCGGACACATACAAATCATATCGGACCTAAGGTAAGGGAAATATCACAATCTCATTTTTATCCGAGATTGTTTATTCGTAAGTATTTAATGGGGTGTATTTAATCATCCACATCCATGTTTCATCAATATGTAATATTATTTCCATCCACCTACAATTTTTTAAATCCATTTTTACCCTTCGGTGAGTTTTTAGTAAAAGAAATGAAAGGAATCTTTTGTCGTTTTTCGTACGAGGTACTTTTTGACTTTTCTGACAAAAGTACGAAGAATGTTTTTTTTAACTTATACGGCATGAATGGATTTTTAAAAAATTATTTCCAAGAAGCTTACTTTACAAGTTTTCAAGTTTATTTTTAATCAACTTCTTTTAGTTTAAAATTGTATGACATGTTAAGAAAGGACAAGTGTTTTTGTAGTAGAAAGGATATTTTCCTCAAGAATGAAGTTCAAGTGTTTTATCAAAATTATTTTTCATCTAAGATAATAAAGGGTTCTGTTTTTATCCCTATTATTACATTGATTTGATTATGTTGTGATGGAATAATTTTTATTAATTCCTTTATCTTATATGAATTGTTTTATGATGTCATGATGTTTGAGATTCCCATTTTTATTACATGGGTTATGAAATGATGTATGATTTATGATTTTGTGGCACACATAAGAATGGTATCATTATGAGATGGGTGGGACCTATATCTCCCTCCAATGCATTGGGTAAAGATTTTATATCTCATGAGATAGAAATGGCTGGAATGGTAGGTTATACCGGTTCAGTGAAACAGGACTGAAACGAGGGTGACTCGGTTCAGAAAGGGACTTTGTCCACTAAGATAGTCTTGGCAATGAGTCTGGACTAATGAGAAATGATTCTCTATGATTATGTGTGTATGCCAAAAAGTTTCATGTTTTAAGTTATGATTATTGGGATTACATTTAACTACTATGATTTATCCCATGTTATGAAATTATGATCTCTTTTGCAGGTTAAGATTTCAAAAAGATATGTTCTTATGAATATGATGTGATTGATATTTATTTTTTTTACCCTTACTGAGCATTTGAGCTCACCCTTTTATGTTTTCTTTTCCCCAGGATATAAAGAAAGGTTTTAGGTAAGAAAAAAAAGGAAGATCTTTATAGGAGATATTGAAGATCTTTCACCACGATTAGAAGATTATATTCCGAGTTTCCAAAGACACTAAACTATTACGGTCTTTATGTGTGTGTTTTTGTAATGTACTAAGTATTCCGCAAAAGTAATGTAATGTCCATGTACGTTAAGCATCAGGTCTCTACAATAACACCTCTTTCCCACTACGAGAACCAACTCACGCCATATATTATTTCAAAAACAGTTTACCATTTTATAAGTAAAACTGAAAAAGTGGTATCAAGGCTATGCAAAATGGAGACAGCTAAATAATACTAGATAAAAATAAACCATTATATCATAAAGTAAATAAGAAATACAAGTTATAACCATTTGTGATCCTGAACATCCCTAGACAATATTTGGACGCACTCGGTTTGGAAAAACCTACCGATGTATAGTGAATCCCCATAGTCTATAACCAAATGATCTCCCTTGCGACAAAATAAGCGGAAAATCCCACCTGGCCTCTCTATCTACCAGGGGGAACCAACCCATCTAATCAGGGCTGGTGAGAAACCTTCACTTGGTTATCTATAAGACGCTCAGGAACCCATGGTGGTTATAGTAATATTGTGTAAGTAGGAGTTCATCACACGCATGACTCATCTCACCGCATTTTCCTACCCAAAACACGGACACCAATATACGATAACCCCTATAGTATATCCCTCTTATAAAGGTTCCCTATATTTATAAACATACATTTCATATAAAATGAAGGTTCCAACTGGGCTGTTATAACATATAAACTTTAAAACATTTCAGAAAACGTTTAAGGTTTCCAACTGGACACACACATTTATTCAAAATATCTTACAAAATCAACTCTTAAATTTACAATGCTAAATGGGACCATAAATCCTAAACACACCTTCAAACACTTCACAATTATCAAACATGATTTTACCCTTTTCTGACCTATACTAAAACATGTTTCAAACCAAATGGCTAAACCTTAAAGAACTCATTATAAACCATGATTTTCAAAACACTTAAAGAAAAACTTTAAAAAAACCACATTTAAAATACTCTTTAGAAACCAATAATGGGGTTCAAATTTATTTTAAAACTAAAATCCATTTATAAAACTAAACTTTCCAGAAAAAACCAATTACCTTAAAACCATAACCGACCACCTGCTTTATTTATAGAACATAAAATAATCCAAAAAACATTAAACCCTTTCCAACACATTTTAACATGTTTAGCATGCTATACCAATATCAAACCGTACACACTCGAAATCCTCATTTTAAATAAAAAAACACTAAGGAAACATTTTAAATCCATTCCCCTAAAGTCACCACTTACCCACATTATTTTAAAGGAATTCCAACTAAAAATAATGAATCCATTAAACCTTTACAAAATTGTTTTAACACAATAAGCAATCCATGACACAACCTAATCAAGTTCATTAATAAACAATGTCGTTGAAACATAATAATGGAAATACATTTCATAAGGTCCCAATTCCTTCGTAAAGAAATATAAGCAATTCAATCAATCTTTATAGGTATCATAAAACTATTCTATTTTCACTAAGACTCATTTAAAACCTATTTTTAACAAATCAAATAAATACCAAATTGCTATAATAATTTAAATAAGGGTGCCATAGAGGTGTGAAACTAGTTTATAAATTTATTCCAAATAGAAAGCATAAAAGTAAAGTCTTTAGGAAATAAATTCTTGGAAACCCCTACCTAAACCTCGTGTGATTGGAATGAAACTTCAATAGGAGGAGGAAAGAAACCTCGCAGACAAATCGCACACCCTAAATCCAATGTAAACCTGAGGTACACATTAAACCTAGAATTTTGGGTTTGGAAAACAAAAAACCCCACATAAAACCCCTAGAAATTGAGTGAGGAGAGGAGAATATGGGAAGATAACTTACTGGAAGGAACTGCTGGAAGGAACAGCACCCACCAGAAGAAGTGCCAGAGGGGAGGAGGGAATGTGTGAAGTGGGGTAAGAGGAAGAGGGGTGTGTGAGGGTAGGGGGAAGAAGCGGTGAGTGCATGATATAAGAAATAGGAGATGCGTGAGAGAATAAGTGGTGATGGGTTATTAGAGAGAGGGAATAAAAAAGAAATGAATTAATGGTGGAGTGCGTGAGAGAATTGGGTGATTTGAGAGAGAGATAATGGATAGAGGGATAAAAACAGAAATAAATGGGAGAGGGGGGCATGGAGAGAATGGTGACTAGAGATAGGAATACAAAAAAGAAGATATTAAATGGGAGAGAGGGGTGAGGCATGGAGAGAGGAATAATAAAAATCAATGGGAGAGTGAGGTGTGAGGCATGGAGAGAGAGAGGTAAAAAACAAAGATTAAATGGGGGAGTGAGGGGTGAAGCATGGAGGATAAACAAAGAGAGATTAAAACCCAATAAAAAGATAAAATAAAATTAAAAACAATAAAAAAGAAGATGTTATTAATAATAATTATTATTATTATTATTATTATTATTATTATAAAAATTTAAATAACAATTATAATAACAAAATTTTAATCACAACAATTATAATAATATTAAAAATTATATAATCATAATAATCGTAATTTTATTATTTTTCTTTTAAATAATAACAAAATTAGTAACTAAAAAATAATAATTATATTTATAATAATTCAATGATAATAAACCATAAACAATTTTAATTAAAAAAACATTTTTATATACACAATAATATTATTATCATTATATCTTAAACATTTAATTTATTTCATTCTCATAATGTTTTATTTTTGTAATTAGTGAGTAACCGCATAAGAAATCCGGGATAACCACACAGTTACCGCCAACAGTGTGGTGCCCATGCATCAGTCCAAAACCCACCAAAAACATTAAATATCAAAAAAAATTAAACATGCACTCAACCCACACATTGATAAGGCTAACCGAAGCCAAGAAATAATAAAATAAGATAATTTAAAAGTTCAGGGTATGAGAGTTATAATACACATATAGTTAATATAAATTATATTTATATAATGTTTTATATTATTTAATAATTACATAAGTATAATACCAAATTTATAACAAATTAAGACACATGTCAAGAACAAAGTGAATATTTTTCGAAATGAAACCCTAACATATGATTCTTAACAAGAGGATAATATAGAGTCACAATAAAAACATATATGGTATTAGATAGAATAATATGGTTTCGTAAAATATTTATTTTATAGTTGGTTTGAACAAGTATGAAGAGAGTCAATACACAAGTTAAGGTAATTTCATCTCACTTTTATTTTTGTGAGATACATGCCTTATTTTTTGTGAGATAGATGCCTTAATCATCACCCACTTATTTTATATTGTGTATATAATTCTCATCAATATATTATATGCCTCTTATACATAAATTTATGGGTATTCACAAATCCATTTTATGATCTTTATTTGATGGGGTTTAAGTTTCAAAAGTCACCAAATCGGTAAAATAGTTTTGTCTCAATATTACTTCTTTAAGGCTCATGTTTTATTATGAACCTAATTTCTCTTTCAAACTGTATATACATCCATTTTTAATGTTATATCATGAATTTTATTTATTTCGTGATATCTTAAGATTCATATATTTTTATTTTCTTACATGGAGTGTATGATCCCAATTTTCCAAGTTATAATAGTTTATTGATAAAATCTCATCACTTTTTGAGAATGTTTATGTTTAAGATTCCTTTGATGATTTATTATAATCCATATCACAAGAACAATCATGAGTTTAATTCGCCTTTATTTACTCATCATTTATCCTTGTATTAGTACCATTTTTTACTATGTGTTACTTAAGATAATATTTTTAAGTAAAATCTGGTCGTCTCTCTCTCTCCAGTAAGAAATATATTGTATTCAATAACCATGTTTTCAAAAATGTTTTCAAAAATGTTTTCAAAAGATATTTGAATCCAATTTTCAATGAAAAAGTATTTTAAATAAAATTTCTGGTTTTTTATGTTTCCATTATAAGTTTTCAAATTTATTTTCAAAGAAAAATGATTTCAAAATGTTTTATGTTTTAGAAAGTGTTTTTCAATATAAAAAGGATATTTTTCTGAAGAATTTTTTTTAAAAGTTATTTCAAAATTATTTCCCATATAATATAACATCTATTGGTGTTACTTATTCCTTTATAGGGAAATCATTAAATGTTTCCATTCATATTCTTTGTCTAAATAGATTTTTTTTGATTACATGATGTTGATGAAACACATTTATCTTTCATGAGTTATAGGATTTTGGAGCCTGATTTTTTTCATAGGTTATGTTTTTGATGAAATTGTTGTGAAACCTATCGTTTTTACACTGGTTATGATATGATTACATGTTTATAATACCCATTTCATTTCATGGGTTATCATATGATTATTTATGATCTTGTAGCACATGTATGTATGATTTTATTTTGAAACGGGTGGGATATATATCTCACTCCAATGCATTATGTAAAGATTTATATCTCATGAGATAGACTAATATGGTCTTTGGAATGAACCTTGACTACTAAGATGGCTGTGAGAGTGAACGATTCCTACCATTAAGGTATGAGTAGTGAACTAATGCTACTAAGATGGCGATGGGAGTTAACCATGACTACCAAGATGGTATGGGGAGTGAACCCATGCTACCAAGATGGCCTTGGAAATGATGCCTTGGATAATATAAAAATCATATTATATGCTTATGTGCCTTCCACAATTCGATGTTTTATTCATGTGTTATGATTTCATAGATTATGTTCTTTATTTCCTTATGATTCATGTATCATGAACTGTGAATCATTATTCCTGGATTCATTTTTATGATCACTTATAATAAGGGTATGATATTCTATTTTGTTGATAATTTTAGCATACCCTTATGCTCATGATTACTGTTAAATGTATCTCTTGTTTGCCCTTACCCATCATATGGGATCACCCCTTTTTATGTTTCATTTCCACTAGGTTATGAATATAGGTATTATGTTGGATATGTATAAGAATGGTTATATTCCTGAAGAACCTAATGATAAATAATGTAGCTCCGTTATGTACCAGTGTTTATGTTTCCATGTTTCCAAAGGCACTAGAATAGTATGGTCCTCAAGAATCTATTTGTGTAATGTTTTATGTATTACGGAAAAGTTATGTAATGTTAATGTATTTCAAGACTGGGTCATTATATATATCCTTCATCTTCTTTAATTCGCAAAAGTATCTAGTATTGTAGAACCAAAATTCCATATTATTTACTTAACATAGAGGTCTTATTATATTTTATTGGATGTGGTATCTAATATTTTCCCTTACCATGGATTCCTAAATTTTTCAATGTCTCATCGTCAGGTTCTTTTTTCTAACTTGAATAATATTTTTAGTATGGAAAAAATCACTATTTTATTCTTTTTCATATTTATACTTCTTCTAATTTTTTATATTCACTTCACCTTGATAATTTTACATCATGAATTTCTATAATCCTCAATATCCATTTTCTTGAAGTATCATCTCATTCAAAATCTATATTATTAGTAATTAATTCCATTTGAATTCTTGTTTTTTGTGCCAATGAGAATGTACCCATGTGGTACATGCTACTTCTTGGCATCCAAAAGACCCAAGATCAAATCCAAGCAGGGTCAAATTTTTGGGTTACTATAGCATGGCACTATAGAAGTAATATAGTATTGGTGAAAATTTAGTAGTGAAAACATTGTATTGGTAGAGGTATTTTAGTAGGAACAATAGCAGTGGAGGTACTGTAGCAGCCTTGGTACGTATTGTTCACTGAAGGGTCAATTGGGCCAAAAAATGGGCTTTCAATCCTTGTATTCAGGCCTCTTAGAATTTGGGGATTCAGGCTATATAATGGGTCTCCCTCTAACTAGTCAAAAGAGGTCTTTACTTTAATAATAAATTGAGGCTTCAGACCTAACCTTTTAAGAAAAATAAATTCTTGTTTTTTTGTCATCCTAAAGACTCAATTTTTATTATTATCCACAAAATATTTTTATATCGATATCTAATCGTCTCCATAATTATACTTTTTTTAAAACTTATCTTTAGTATTCATCCACATTTTCATGGATTCATGGATTCATGGACTATGATTCAAAACCTCTTCTTGTGGTGTGGAACTTATCTAAGTATCATGATTTCATCCTTAGGTGGTTCTCCATTCATCATATCTTGAATCATGATCTATATGTGATCAGTAAACTTAACATGTGAAGAAACGATCATCCACATTGTTGAATTTTTCATTCTTTGGAATCTCATAATTCTATAAATCATAGTCTTTAATTAAGTAAAATATCTCATGGGTGAAATAAAATATTTTCATTTGTCTCATAAAATAACTTGAATAGTAAAATTTATTCTAAGAGAAAGGTTTTTATGTAGTAAATATCACATGATATCTAATCTTGAATATCCTACATGTATGTAACATATACAAAACATGACACAATTATCTTATGTGTAGATAAAATATCATATCCATGTTAAAATTGTCCAATTCATTGGTCAAATATCAAATCATTTCATGACATTTATATTTCAGCCTAATCAAATCTCTTTTTTAGAGCCCAAATTTCCTATATTGGTTTTCAAATATCATGCAGGATTTATCATGTTTTAAGGGCTATGGCTTTGAAAAAATGTGGTAAACTCAAATATCCTACATGTAACTAAATTATATTATGTGTATCAAAAAATATCCTATGAGGAGAAAAAATAACTTATGTGTATATTGATTACCTTTGGCAATCTTTTCCAAATAAAAACATCCTCAATGTATCTGAATTATCTTTCATGTGAAAAAAATGTCTGACACATCTAATTTTTTTCTTTTTCAATTTATGAAAACTAAAAATATAATATGCATATCAAAATTGACTTACATGCGGAAAAAAGTGTTACTCATATGATTATTTCCTTTATCAATTTTCAACTCTCAAACTATAAATCTAGATTTCATTCAGCTTTGACCAATACCTATTAAAATCATATATTAGGAATATTAACCTCTCATAATTATTTCTCATGCACATAAAATCATCTCATAACATTAGAGAAACATATTACATTAGATATTAATCACCTGATAATTTTATATTGAACATGGTGTTCAATGGACGGTAACTTCAACTCTTCTGGTGTATCTTCACTTATTGAAGAATATATTTCTGATACCCTCCACTAGTTTACTTTCTCAGAAATCCACTAACTATTATATACATCACTTATACAGTAATAAAAGATGTCTTTAATATTTAGATAAACTCCCCAAGAGTCATATATAATCATCCAAAGAATTTTTTCTTAAACAATCACATTGGCCTTGAATCATATAATTCTTTGGGTGTTTTATCAATTCATAAATTCTTCAAAATAATCCATGTGTATCTCTATATAAATTAGTACCCTATAAACACAAGTAAATAACTACATATATATTATTAACACCTCATTCAAATAGATATATAATCCATAAATATAAATACTCCATGGAATCCTTTCTCCTTTTTAGTGAAATCTACTTGAATATGATCTATATATGGAATACTAAGTAGAATCATAATTAAAATTCAAATAATATTTTTTAAAGGAATATATTTTCTTGAATATCATGGAAGAAACACCTTTCTTGGGAAATCTAACCCTCTTCTTATTTGGTAATGTAATAAATTTATGAGTTTTTCAAATTCTCATAAGTATTATTGGGAAATTCATAAAATAATACCAGAATCACTCATTACACAAATGGACATCATGTGATTTCCCTCAATTCCTTTGATCCTTATTGAGAACCAGTACAATTAAAACAAAATGTGGTTCCATCACATACACCATAATTATAATAATTTTTAACCCACATGGTGTTGAGTATTTTTTTCAATATTTATATTTTTAATAATAATGATGTCATTATGTTTTGAGAAGAGAACATTGGGAGTATTTTGGAGTAACCAGGATTATTAATAATAAAAAGGTTGATGTTCCTAAGAAAATATTTATTTTATGTTGACTTAGGAATAATTAATGAGGACTATAGAAACACCTATAAACATGAAAATAATTTTATTCCACTATAGATATAGAAATAGACATTTAAATCTAGATACTTTAATTGGAGATACTCTTGGAGATCCATTAACGTGGAAAATATATTGTATGCGTAGATTCTAAAATATCTTGGAGAATTCTTGTGAAATAAATCTTGAAAATGTTTCTTTACATGATGTAGATGATAATAATTGGAGTATGAAAATATTATGTATGCTCATTATATTGAATTAATATGGCTGGTTATTTCAATCATTTGGAATGATTATATTATAAACTAAGGAGATTTCAATGGATTATGGTGATTTATAAGTTTTATAAATCTGTGATGTTATTAAGAAATAAATCTATGAAGTTACATCCCATCTATTTCAAATTAAGAAGATTTAAGGTATATAAAAAATATAATTGGATGATGTTTAAAGAGTAGATAATGTTTCTTAGGTCATGGAATATCTATTTAAACATTTTGAAGGAGTATTTTTATGTTGAATAAGATTTGGAATTATTTTTTTGATTATTGGAGATGCTTTAAAGTTTTTACAATATAATTTGATATGTTTGATATGTTTTTATAATATTTGGAGAAGTTTATGGAATTTTACAGTTATAGTTTATTAAAAAATTGAAAAACTTTTCCATACAGAAGATATATTCTATGTTATAGATTTCTAAAAAATGGAAAAGTAATGAATTGAATTTTTGATACGCAAGGGTTCTCTAGTTAATATATAAAAGGTACTCGATATAAAATGGTTTCCTAGACCATGACGATAGGAAAAGGGAAAATTACTTATTCCCACTATGATATGAAAAGGTATGTGTATAGATACCCATTTGGTTTTACATATTATCAGAGGAAATATATAGGGATGCTGAACTCACATATAAGGGTTGATATGTTTGAGAATTTGTAAAAGTATTTAATTTACCCATGATATGTAATGGTTTATATAATTCTATAAGGAATATGTTTGGGTAACTTGAATTTTTTTAGGGATACAAAAATGTTTCTAGAGGGTACATAATTGTCTATATCCAATACGGATGACTCATATAATCATATATGAGCTCTCATTTAATCTCTAAGGGATATATAAGAATCCTCCAATTGTGAAATATGGTTCTAGCAGTTTTTTAAGTAATATATAAGATATTATACATCTTATATAAAGCTTCTCAATTTAAAAAATAAATGGATTTTAGAGTTTTAGATATGATGATGTTGAGATATTCTTCATGTCATAGAAATCATGATGTCATAATTCAAGAAACAAGTTTTTAAGATCGATAATGTAAAATATTAATTATTTGTGCACCATGCAGATTAATATAACACTTAATAGAAATATGGGTTTGAAAGTAAGCTGAATATAGTTCTATATATTGAAAATGTTTTCAATACATATTGAATATTTCACACCAAAATGCATGATTTACATGTTTCTTCTTGATATCATCACTCCGCAGTGTTATGTCATGAAATATAATCGCAATAGTATAATTGTATGATATATTTTTTAATTCCAAAATATTATATTCCAAGATTCGATCATAGAAGAATAAAATGAATCCCACATTGTGAAATATTCTTTCATATTGTAGTAGTTTCTCTATATGTTATCCTCTAGATGTGGAATTAAATTCATGATGATTTTATGGAACGATAAAGTTTAAATAATTTTGGTTATTTCTTAGTGATTAAAAACCAAATGTTATATTAATACTATATGTGATTAATTTAAATGAGTTTCAAAATCAATGATCGGGGAGGATTTATGTACTATGATTGATAGGTTTTTATATTCAACATATGAAAATAATATCCATGTGATGTGTTGAGTAATTGATAATAAAAGAAGTATAATAAGAAGTAAATGATAGAATAATACCCAATTTTGTAGTTATCCTACAAATTCTATGTATAAATTAATATAGAGACCCAAAATTATTGTAGAAGATTGTCATTGTACATTAATGATTAAGAAAGGAATAGAGAGAGAGAGAGAGAGAAATAATGTCTCACATATTATCTATAGACTCTCAAATGGGTAGAGGAAGTGAGAAATCTAGCTTTTGATATTTCTATCATAAGGACTAAAGTAGACGAGGTAGTTATATATTGATTATTTCTTATTATGGATAGAAATCAGGATTTGTTTTACAAAAAACCTATTATTACATATTGGTCACACTTCAAGGAGGATGCAACCAAATCAAGTATTTATATAGGATGACATGATTAGTTCCAAAGCCTAAAGAATAATATCTTATTGTTATATTCTAAGCTATTTCATTACTAGAAAACATATTAAATGATCAACCTTTTCCCGAGCGTATTCTTTAAAAAAGGGGATAGTTTCATGTTGGGGATAATAACCACTATAAATTGGGGGAATATTCCTCCAAATTGGAGGAAAATCCCATTATAAAATTTATATTTTCTATATTTTTTATCTATTTAGGATTTCATGCATGAAAAGTGTATGTGAGTAGTGAAAATGAGAGTGAGATCCATTAACCAAATAGGTACAGAGGTAAGAGAGGGAGATTTGTTTTAATTTGTAAAATGTATATCACATCGATTCCCCCACCTCGATGTGGTGAACCAATCCCAATGGAAAAATAATTGGTATTATAGTTACAATTTCATCTAACATTTGATTATCAAAAGCTGAAAAGATTTGATGCTTCAATGTTATGGTCCCCTGTAACAAAGGATTTATGATGTTTTGATTTATATAATCATGTGATTGATCTATCCAATAAACTAAAAAATGGATATCAACCAATACATTTTAGTAGAGGAAGATGAAAGAAGAAAAGAAATTTAGAAAATCCACATCTAGGAAAATAAATAGAGGACTTTATTCTACAAGAAGAAAATAAAAGTACATATAATTACATTACACATAATGTTGTTTTTTCTGATAAATAATTTAGTTATGAGAAGACATCCCTCATAGGAAAAGGGGATGATATATTTATTTCCACATGCTATGATTATAGAGAAATAATTCATATTATGAATAAAGAATACCGTATGGAAAAAATTCACCAATGAAAAATCAATCCCAAGTGTAGAAGATCACATATATGAGGATTCAAAAGATGAATAAATTTATATTTTGTAAGTCATACTATATAAATATCCAAAATAAATAGTCTCATTTATTTTTAACTCTTTTAAAAGAAGGAAAATAGAGCTCACCCAACCAAAAAAATTATATTCCAAGGATGGAGAAGGATTTGGAGGAAAAAATGTTTACATTTCTAAAACTATACAAAACTTTAGGATGCATAATTTAAAAGAACATAGAAATTGAAGAATGGTTTTTCAGATCATAGAATTAGTAGATTAATGAAATACATAAAAAGAATGAAACCAAGATAGGATTTGAAGAAATGATCCATGAATTAAAGGGAAAACAAAAGGCCAATATATATTTCAATATTTTAAATTTTTTAAAAAAAAATTGACAAAGGAGCTTGATAACTCAATAAAAGATAAGGATATGTTGAATGAACCAAGAAATACATACCATCTGTTCAAAAAAATATATGATTGTGATAATCCACTATAATAATATTTCTATAATAAACCCAATACATGAAAAATGAAATAGGTACTATCCATTAAATAAATTTACAATTTATCTATTACTAGTTTCACACATAGTTCAGTTTTTATGTCAAAATATTGAAAGATGTGGATGGAGAAAAATCAAGAGAAACCCAAAACTATATCAATAGTTCCCTACTATAAAAAAATTGAATTCCTGATAGTGATTTCATATCGCTTTTTATTAATAGACATGAGAATACCATCTTTCGGGTTTTGACATCGCTTATTATAGAAACCAATGTAGAAACCACATCAGTGGAGGTTTTTAGATTGATTGATAGTAATAGGGATGTGAAAATCTTGATTATTGGAGTTTTCATGTTATTTATATTTATAATAAACATGAAAACATCATTAGTAAATGTTTTTAACATTGAAATACTGATAGGTGTAGTTTAAACCTAGTTTTTAATGTAATTTATCATAGAAACCATTGTTAAAAACATTTAAAATAAATAAAACTTGCATGAAATATTGTATAATTATATAAAGAATATTTTCTCAAACCCTATAATTGGAGATTCAAAAACACATTTCACCACATACTTCATCCTTATTCCTTCTTTTAATACAATAATTATGTTATTTTCCACTCTATTCATTATCATTTCATTAATTTATTTCTATATTTCAATGTCCTATAGTAAATCTTTTCTCTCCATCAAGTTGCACCATTTTTCATTGATGATTTTTTATTCAACCATTCTTACACCTAATTAAAATTAATAAAAAAATGTTGTTTCTACTCATTTTATTCTATTCATCATCAATATACTGTCTACATCAACATCTTTTGAGGATAACTTTTGTATTTTCATTTTATATAATGATTATGTGTTTTTTATATTTAAATTGTTTTTATTTATTTGTTATTGAATGTACTCCTACTTAATTGAACACAATAAAAAATTCTTTTACTATAGTTTGAAATATTATATATATATATATATATATATATATATTATCAACATCTTTATTTTTCATTCGTTAAATTTTAATTAACTTTTTTGACAATATTTATTAATTATTTTTTTTTATTTTTAATTGTTTCTTTTTTATTGATAAGGATCTTATTTTATTACATCCTATATTATGTTCATTTTTAGTTTCTTTATCTCAATTAATCATAAATATTCTATCTATATCTATATAATTTTTTATTAAAGTTTTATTTTATTTTCTTAATATATTTTTTTAATTCTTAAGATTTTTAATTTTTATTAATTTATTCATTTTTGATAAAATTATTATATCCATTTATTCAATATTATTCATTAATTTACTACATTAATGTTTATATTGTGTTAATGTTTGTTTTGATTAAATATTATGAATAAATATTTATTATTATTTCTTACATGCATATGAATTAATGGTTAGTTCAATTATTATATTTTATTAATGTATTTATTATATTAATGATTATTTTTTAAAATTTTTTAATTAAATATTAATGAATAACTGGTTAATCGATTATTATTTTTAATTATTTGTTTTATATATGTGTGTATATAATTAGAATCTATCAGTTTTGGTTTAAATGATTTTATTTATTTATATGTTTATATGTGTCAATGTATTAATCTAATATATTTTAATTTTAGGTGATTAATGAATCGTAAATGGATAAATGCAAAAATAATTTATAAAAAATATGAGAAAGTGGTTCATGATTTATTGAAATTTGATAAAAAAACATGAAAATATATATCTTATTTTTATTCCATTCACGAAGTGTTTTAACATGAGAAAATTCTGGTATATATAAGTCAAAGACAATATAATTTTCTCTGATTTTAATTATAGCTATACATGTTGGATCTGACATTGTGTAATAAAAAATAAGTCAAGATCTAATATTGATGACATTGTTCATCATGATATCTAGGATAATCTTGAAGAATTAATTAATGATGTAGGTGTTTAAACCATCAAAAAATTAGAAAGTGTTGAATGAATCTATAATGATACTAAGAAACCATTAATCCTAGGGTACATTAAATGTGTAGAGTTTTCAAAAATATTGATATTGGTTATCATGATAGAAAAAAATTGGAGTGAAAAATATTTCATTGAACTACTTGATGTTTGGAAGGTTTACATATAGAAGGAAACATGCTTATAGATTCCATTTTTGATGCAAAGAAAAATATTATGGGTAATAATATTAGGGTATATGGAAATACATTTTTTTCCTAATGATGGTGTGTTGTATAGAAAAAATATGAATATTTATGATAATTCACTAAATGTGGCACATCATGATGTAAAATAGATGATAAATCTATGTATGATCCCTTATAAAAGACATAAACCAAACCTCATACTAAATAATTATATTATATTCCCATAATTCTACATTTCAAGCATTGATTTGCATATTCAAATGATACAAAGAAGATAATATACCATAATAATGATCGGATCTCTAATGGTAACCTCTATCACCCTATTAATTCAATATAATGGAAGATATTCGATAAAAAAATTCTTATTTTTGAAATGAATATAAAAATATCAAAATGGGACATCAGAAATGTTGAATGAATTCATATCATAGACTCAATAGCCAACATAGTTCATTTCCTTTTATGTTGGAAGTGTGAAATATTTCCCCATAGATATGTATGAAGAAGAAATATTTTATTATGAGCATGATTATTTTTTGACCAAAATAGCCTACAATGATATTTATGCTTATCTATCACCATTGATTGGTTATTTTATGTTTTTATGGGAATTAGGTGTTATAGTTTTCGATACTTATAATAAAGAGTATTTTCCTTTCCATGATATGGTAATGTTCACTATAATTGAATCTCATGCATATGAAAACATATCAAGATATAGTTTTAATGTTCATAAAGCTTATGTAATTAAAGATGAATGGACATCATATCATAAATTGTATAAATTTAAAAAGATAGTTTACATGGGATATCAAATATTTTTATGATTGGATCACCCTTATCAAAAAATTTAAAATGAAATTAATGGTTTATAAGACTCTTTTTTTATTGAAAACCATTATCAGTTAGAGAATGATAAAAGAAGTTTAAAAACAAAAATATCACATTTGGAAATAATATAGGTTATGTGTATCAAACAAAAACATTAATTAAATGGTGTAACTTATTCAAGATACCTTATCTATGCTTTTGTGTCATAAAACATAAAATTGATGTTGTATTTCTTGATAAAAAAGTTATGATATTTTTATTGGAATGTTTTAAAAAATAAAATGAAATATATAAGGTGGGTTAAATTTATGATTGGAAATAATATCTATGGGAATATTTTTGGAGTTGGACCCCACTATAAAAGAAAATAGAAAATCTTTACTATTGCATTTCCATACATTAAAAAAGAGTGAAAGGATAAATTTTTGTCAATATTTACATGGTATTAAAGTAACCAATTGGTTTTCTTAAAATGTGAAAAGTTTATTTTCATTAACATATTTAAATATAATAGGCATGATATCTCATGATTTTCTTATATTGATAGATCAACTACTACCAATTTTGACATGATTCATATTACTGATACAAGCTAGAATGTCAATCATCATGTTTTTATACATTTTTAATTCCATTTATAGAAAATTCATGGATACAAATTTTTTATATGTGTTATAAAACAAATGCATCCACATAATGTTTCAAATATTAATGTATTTTACACTATCTTCTTCTGTTATAATGGTTCATAGGATGCTTCATTTGGTGTAAAATATAATGATATACATGTCTATTTATTTCTATTGGATGTATCATTTTGAAAGATAAATGAAAATTTCAATGGTGTATATTAATGATATACATCAATCAGAGGCTTATATTGTTCAAAAATATATATTGAAAGAGATTATTGACTTATGTACTAATTACTTGTTTGAAGTAGAGAATTTTTTTCTCCATATATCTCAAAATTTGATAGTTAATAGTGAAGGTAAAGGGACCAATTGCTTAACTATAATTTTAATTCCAAATGATGAAGTTATATGGATATATTTATTCATTTTGAACAAGATAGTGGAGGTTCAACCATATATATCATCACATGTTACTGAATTTATGGTATGATATTTGAAAATAAATGAATATTGGTCAATATATAAACATAAAAATATATTCCATTCATGGTTTAATGATAATGTATGAACTAATTTGTCTACATTTGAAACATTAAAAATGGTTAGCCATGAGAAAATATATTAATATAATCACATGGTCTGGTTTTCGATATTAATGGTTACAAATTTACACAAAACATCAGTACAAAAAGTGTACCATTCAAAAAAATTGAGTAATGGTCATCGTCGAAGCACTGCATTTTTCATGTCCGAAAGACAAAAACCCAATTTTTATAGAAACAAAAAAATTTGTTCTTATTCAAGATATATGGTAGAATGATTATACTAAATTTTTACTACTACCATTTAATTTTTACTTTGTTGAAAATAATAACGGTTTGAAACATGATGAGTTTGGCTTTACACATACTAGTTTGAAAAGATATAGTTACAATGAATAATAATTTATCAAATAAAATCCTGAAAATAGATATTTTATGATTTTGACCCATCAAATTATTTGTGGTCTATCCTTTTTCAACGGAAAAAAATAATAGTTTCTCTAATGATAATTTCAATGATGTTAAATAATTGTGTGATATTTCATTATCTCTTACATATTTATCTTAGGATAACAATGACTGAAAAGTAGACATAGTTCATCTTATTAGTAGTGATAAAAAATAATGGATATGAGAAATATCTCTATTACTCTCTGTATCAAAAACTTACCTGAACACCCTGGTACACTAGAGACCGATACGGCATTAAAATTAACCAAATTTCATTCTTGATCCCCACTGACTGGCGACTAGCATCGAGGCATCATAAAAGGTTATAGAGAATGTTTTCTCCCTTCGAAAAAATAACTAATATGTAATATATGAAGATATATTGATGAAAATTTGGTATTTAAAAAACTCTTTTAGGAGAAAAGAGTACCAATGAAGACATATAAGGAACCCATAAAAATACATAATCCTAAAAACAACACAACATTGATTAATTCAAAGTCCTGAAATCCATATGTAATAAGTTTATCACTGCTCCAGCAGTCACTTCCATCACCGAAGGTCACATAAATCAATCACATATACCACCTCCAAGTGGTGATTTCCCATTCACTATACTAGGAATAAGATAATATACAATCACATGAAGGAAAAGGTAGGGTGTGAGTAAAATATCCCATTATGATTTCACAAAATGTTTCATAATCAGTTCAATAATAAATATACCATTTATTTATCAATTTAAATAAAGGTATAGTCAAATAAGATTTCAATTCCGATAGAAGAAAAGTGTATCAAAAATAAATTTAATTGAATATTTTAAAAAAGAAAGGAAATGAATAAAGTTAGTTATACAATCATAATAATGGATTAATAAAACAAAAAAAATGAAACACAATTATATTCCCTTCATCTAGAATCATTTCACTACTCATTCAATCAATTATGGATCAATGTGTGCACATATATGTAACTCTAAAACCATTGGGATATAATTATTCAACATCCCATTGGGCTGAATCATTTTGAACGTGGTTTAGAAAGAGTTTTCATCATCAATAAATTTTTAGCCGTTAGAGTCCAAGTGTTATTGTCTTATTGACCCATTAACTACTCGGTATAACATGTTCTTTCAATTAATTAATCAAGCAACAGTCTTTTTAAACATAATTCAATTAATCACTCATAGTTCAAATTCCAAATTTAAAGTTTCAAAATTCTATTTAAATTTCAAAATCAAATCATAGGTTTTATTCAAGATCATTCCTTTCAATATCATAATTCATTTGAAGCCATCTTTCTCAAGAATCATCATAAATTCGTATCATAAAATTACTTCTTTATTTTATGCCACATTTTCTCAAAATCCACCAAAAAAATTTCAAGCCTTTTAAAAATTGTTTTGTTTCACAAAACAATTCCTTTATGAAATATAACATCAAACATTCTCAATTAAAGTAAATTAAATTGAAAATATATTTAGAATATTGTATGAAATCAAGGTTTTAAGTGTAGGGAAAATTCTTTACCAAACCACATACCTTTTTCATAAGATTAATCAATCACCCAAAATGGAAACCACCACAAGGTAGTCGATGGAAGGGAAGATCAAATACAAATCCCTAAAATTCAAATAAATCCTGTCAAGGTTTAGATACACCATAAAAATGTTGATTTATCGCTATAAAAAGGGATAATAGATAAATTGGGAGGATTCAAAATCAAATATACTACGCTTACAAGAGAGAAATTAGTCACATCCACTATAATTTCAATATGAGAGGATAGAGGTTGGAGGATCCAAAACTTTCTATTGGTAACCTCCAAAAGAAAAAAGGTCAAATTATGTTTGATTAGGATGTGGTGAGAATTTATAAAATGGGGTCTAGGAATTTAATTACCTTTTTAAGAGGATTAAAATTCTAGTAACATAGTTTCCAAGGTGAGGTAGCATAGTTAGATCTAACCATTAACCCTTATTGGGCCTCTCTCGAGAGATTCCTGGTTTGGCCACATGGTTAGACCAACCATCCACCAACTATGCGGTCCCTCATGGGCCATTAGATATGGTTTCATAGTTTGGCCACATGATTTAGAAACCAAGTGTGAACCATATACTCCCCACCATCCAATATCATGTGGTTTAGGTGGGAGGCCTTATTGTTTTCTCTAACCATGCACCACCTCAAGAACCTCATGAGATGGTATAAAATTTCCTATGACAACTTGAAATGTTTTCCCTAATTATGGGTGTAGATTCCCCAACTATATTAACCCATATATAGTGTCTTTTTTATTACATTGGTACAAGATACTAGTGATCTCACCATGCATGAAAAGTTAGTTTATTAGTCTTAGAAAACAAGATATATACATTTTTACTATATTACATTGAAAATTTAAAATAAATGTCAAAAAAGATCCACACATTCTTGAAATTATTCATAATAAAATTTTATACCCTAGGGAAAGTAAGCAAATAATGGGAGAGCTCATACAATTAGTTAGGGTTATGTACAGAGGAAGATATCATGAGTAAATAAGGAATAATCAATATGTAAAAGTACATAACTGAAAAAAATTCCATTTAATCAATAAATTGAGTTTGGAATGAATCCATTCAAAATAAAAATACAATAATCTCATGCATAATAATAACAGAATTCCTAATGATGGAAATATTTAATATTTGATGCCAAGATATCATATATCATGATATTTTTATCTTCAATTCCTTTTTCCAAGATTTTTTAATTGATTTGTATTTATACACAAACAATATATTTAATAAGGCTATCCAATTGGTTGATCTCATAAGACTTGTCGATGCATCAAGGGGATATATAATTTCTAGACCCACCCATCACTGCATTTCCAATACATTCCTCATATATGAAATAATCAATTTAAATTTAGAAATAATATTCCTTATCAAGAAATATCTGTATTGGGTAATGGATATGGAATATAAATATGTCCTCATTCAATAAAATATCGTTCATAGTAAAACAACATATGTATAAATATTAAAAAAATTAGTAATAAACACATCCATGTTATAAAGAATATAGAAATTGAAGTGAAATGTACTTTTTAATGAAATGTGATCATATGAAAGTGAATGTTTCAAGAAAATGTTAATGACTATATAATTATTAAGGGATAAAATATGACCAACAATTCATTATAAATTTTTTTTTGTAATAAAATCATGTCTTTTGGAGAATAAAATAAAATGGAACAAAAACATTAAAATATGTTTTCATTAAACAGTTTTGTTTTTAAAACAACTATAAACTTGAAAAACAATCTAAATATCATATAATGGTTATAGTGGGGGGAATGTCTGTTAATGCAATATACATTAAACAGAAACATTACTTTTTTACTTTTTGTAAATAAATTTTAAAATGAATCATTCTAAAAACACATTACAATGATTCCTAAAAAATTATAAAATTAAAAGAAAAATTAAAATACCCTTAATAACTAATTTTATTATATATAAATATCTTTTTTAAAACAATTTTGAAAAATATGGACCTGGAAGAAAAATATACTCAATCAAAAAGAGAAATAAGACCCAATTTTATTTTAAATATTTAATTTCATCATTCAGGTTCCAAAATTCATAAAATTTAAAACAAAATATCGAAATTAATTAAATATAAAGGGGATAAGAAAATATATAGAGTTTATGAAAGACATTTTATAATATTCTATCATTTAAAATAAGAGCAATCCCAAAAAAATGATATTTTAAAATAAATTATTACCACTTTGGAAACATTCAAATTATAAACCCTTGAAAGAAAAAATTTAAATCAAACCATTAATCATCATGAATAAAAAAATAATGTTCAATATATCAAAGGTAAAATATATACACCATATAAAAATAAATTGGTTCGTAATACCAAATATGTCTCAATGGAGTGGAAATTGAGGTGAAATCTCATACCTCATGTTAGACTTGATCATTACTGATTTTAAACTCATATATAATAAATTTATATATATTATAATTACAAAATAGAATCATATTTATATCCAGAACATCATATATGGTCTATTTATAACATATTATAATTAGTTTGTTAATAATCATTTATTATTATAAGTGTTTTGTGTGTTAACTACTTTGTTTTTACAATGCTTTTTTTGTTTTGGAGTTCCGGTCACAGGTTTATGATTATATTTACATCATATAAAAAAGTTTAATAATGGTATAATTATCATATATATTAATTATATATATTTACAGTTATACATAAAGGTAAATATATAAAAATTAATTACATTGTTCATAGATAATGTAGGTCGTACATACACATGAACACTATTTTTACTTTTTGATATATGGATTGATATAAAGTAAAATACTAATTAAACATTAAAAAATATTTATTATATCATATAAATCATATAGTTTCATTAAATCTATCCTTATTAACTTCCATTTTATGAGGAAATGAAAAAATTATCACATCACTTCGTGAAGGTGGTTATCCACACATATGCATGGTTGATGTTATGATTTTCCAACGAATTGAAAGGTAAAATGTAAATGATATATTATCTTTTAAAAAACATAATTACATCATAAATATCATATAAACTCATTAGTTCTATCATTATTAACATCAATGTAATGTGGTGGTGAAAAATGATTTACACTACTATGTGGAGACAGTAAGTCGTATATACACATAAGCGATGTTTTTGCATTCTGTAGGATAGAAAATAGGGATAAAATAGTTCCCCCTTAATCATATTAACATTTAATTATATTAATAATGATGGATTTATTATTTTAAGAAGACAACAAAATATTCAGAATATGTATAAGAAGAAATAAATTTTAAAGAGTCGGTAAAGACAATTACCACTTCTTCGGTATACTTCATTTATATCCCTTATTTAGGAAAATTGAATAGAATATTAAGAATAAAATAACCACTAATTAATATCTATATATGTTTATAAAATAATTTTTTAGCATTTGGTTGAGTTACATTTCTCAATGTGGTGTGTGTTCTGATGGCTGTCAGTTGGTTTTTCTTGACCCGAGGGGGAATCTTGATTGATTTCATACACGGGATATTTTTTTGGCTTGGTTCACACCTAAAATGGTAGATCCCCTTGGGAATGACCTTGTTTTCTTTCTTCCTTGATCGTTTCTCACTTAACCATAAATTTATTTTATCTAAAAATACTAAAATAGTTTTTGTGGTAATGAAAATAGAGAAGGGGTTCCCTTTTCTAGTTGTGGTGAGTGCCAGACTTGTAATTTTTCAATGTATTAAATTATTTTCAGTACATTTTATAGAAAATATGGATCTAAAATTCCTTATATTCAAATTTGATAAGTTTAAGGTCTAAATACAACCAAAAAATGAGGTTTATTCATGTTCTTATGTCATTTTAAACCTTATCATTTTATATAACCCTTTTCTTAAATAATTTTATCCTTAACTGTAGAAATGAATTTTTCAATATTAAAGGATTATAAATTTAAATATATAATAAAAATTTACTCATAAATGGAAAAGTTATAAATTTTTTGACCATATATTATCTTAATTATAATATTTCAATATTTCAATTATTCTTATATAATTTAATAAAAACTCAAAATATATCATAAATGTCATTTTTAACACTTCATTTAATTTTTCCTTATTGACATCAATATAAATATTTAATTTGAATATGAACCTTTCACGCATCCCTAATTTGTAAAATGTGTCATTAATATTCGTGTAAAAAAATAACTCCTCCAAATTGTTTTAGTTTTAATATTTTTGAAATCATTTATTTTATATTTCTATTAATTGAAAAAAATACTATATCGACGTTCTGTAAGAATTTAATGTAATAATTAAATAAAAAAAATGAAAATAATTTACCAGGATAACTAAAATTAATTTTCCTATCATATAAACATTTATAACCAAACATATCGTCTTTTAATCTATATCTAAAAATTTTAGAGTTATTAAAGTCAAGAGAGTTACATTTTGTATTTATTAATTTATTAAAATAATATAAAGGTCATAATAAAACAAAAATGGACCATATGGAAATATATTCTAGTTTTGGATAAAAATGCCCAAAATACACTCATTCAATAAGATAAAGGCAGATGTTAGAGAAATTGCAAAGCCTTATAACCATGTTTTAACTCTGTTTTACCCGTTTTAACCAAAAAAAGGTGACAAATAGTTACAAATGTTACTAATCATAATGACCAAAATAAAAGGGAACCATTCCCTAAATTGTATCCTTCTGATTAATATATGTCATTTTAAAAAATCAATTTTGAAAATTCCAACAATTTATTTTAAAAAATAAACAAGAAAAAATTGAATAAAATTAAATTTCCAAAATAAAATTATTTAAGAGTTATAAAAAGTTTCTATTCCAAAAAAACAACATAAAATTTATTATAATTATCATTATAATATTATTAATAATATAAATGAACAAATATTACTTTTAAAACCATCTAAAAAATAGAACTTTGTAAATTATTTAAATGAAAAAGGTTGCTTTCAATAAAAATCAGTATTTATCATTATTCATAAAAAAACCTTTTTGAGGATTATCAAAAATTCAATCAAATCTTATAATATCATTTTTATTTCAAAAATGAATCTCAGTTGATCAGATATATTTTTTTTAAAGTGGGAAATACTCATTATATTATTTGTATTCACATAAAGAAATAAAAAATATTTTTACATAAAAATATATTTTTTAATCATATAATGACAATAAAAAATATACTTTTTTCATATAAATTATTTATAAATTTTTCTAAAAAACTAGTTATTCATATTAATTCCACCAATTTAACGTCTATGTTATAAAATAATACAATATTATAGTATATTTATACATGATGATGCATGTACTACTTGCTATCAATGAAATTAAACATATTTTAAGAGAAATATATCATAAAAACTCGATTTTTTACATTTTACAACTTAGTTAAATTATTTCATCTCAATTGTAACTTAGTCATCAAAGTTTCAACCATTTTTGAAAACCCACATCATACATAAGGATAATTAAACTTCTTTTGAAAAGGTAAAGTGGGAAACATAAATGTTACCTAAAATGTCACATTTTTTGATTCCAAGAGAAATATAATATTTGTGGGAATTTAAAATATAGACATGGTGGTTAATACTATTTCTATGTACTAATAGTGCGTGATAGTGAATATAGCCATGATAAAGTTATCAACCACAAAACCAATAATTTGTGAGGTTTGAAAAAGGTTGTTTATTCTTCAAGAAAGAATTAAATAGGACAACATATTAAATTAAGGATCCTTTTCCTATAGGTAAGGAATAGTTTTACCATATAAACTATGAATATAAAGCAATATACCGACATTATATGTATAATTTAATCTATTAATCAATTGAAACTATAGTATCATATGTTTTCTATAAAATATGAATATTCAGGATAACTTTTTCATGCCTGAAGCACTAATTTGAACTTAAAATAGATCACATGATCATCAAAATAAGAACATGATATTCATGTTATATTTAGTAAAACCAAACTGTTTTAGACAATTCAATATGGTACCCAAAATGAATCAGACTTCATATGAAGAAATAATACATTAATCTCCAAAATTCAAAAAAAACCCAATTGTTTAACATAAATCATTTGATATATAAATAACACTATACCCACAATATCCTCGCCTTTAAATAAAATTTTAACATAAAAATTTATATCACACCCATTATCTTACATTTAAAATAACATAATCGCATTATTCCAAAATAAACCTTTACATTAAATCCAAATCATATATAAACCTCAACCTAATAAAAAATCACCCAAATTATTATTAATCTCTTCAAAACCCCAAAAATTAAAAATTATTTAATACTATAAGATGCTTCACAAGATCAACTTAATATTTTTCCATAAAATCATTTACGTAAAAAAGGTTTCATACTAACTAAGACATCATGTTGGCCAATGGTAGTAAATGTGCCCTTATTACCCTTAGGTCATGGGTTCAAGCCCCACAGCCTTTCCAGATGTGACTGGTTTCCTCCCATCATACAAGTTTCCTTTTTTCTATAACTATATGAGCATAATTCTTAGAAAATTACCAAAACTATGATGAATATCCTTCAAAAAAAATTATTCATCAAATCACTTTTTAACCACTATGGGTTTCTATAAAACATCGGTTTTCACAAAATAAAATAATATTAATTGAATATTGTTACCATAACTTAATTATCATATTATCTCCAATGGTATTCAATGAATTTAAACTTATTTCTATAAAATATAAAGTCATTATTAATTAAATATCCTTCTCATTAAATCATGTACTAAACCAAAGGGTTTTATTCCCATTAATTTCTCCCGAAATATCCTTAATATTGTTAAAATTCCATCATATAAAACCTTAAAAGGGATATTTAAGCCTTTATAAATATTATCAACCACAGTATTATGAACACAAGACACTTTTTGTTAACCCCATATCATTATGGAATTTCATAGGTTTCCCTTGGTTCTATTCCCTCATTCATTATAACAGTTCCTAAATAATATATTAATTGATCTACTAATATCCCTCGAGAGGGTCAAACCTAGTTTTCAGTAAGGAAAAGCTCATTGCGCTCTAGAATAATGGACAATATATACTCAAACAACTATTTTCAGGGTTATTACCACTATATACATCTATTCCAAAACCATATCCACTGGTAGTATTCGAATAAGGATGTGTTTCAAATAAAACCAAATAATATCTACCTTAAAAAAATTATGATGATATTTCATACTTGGACTTGTCCTCAAAGTCTATCATAGGGTCCTTTTCCCTAAGCTATGTTTTCCTAAATCATGTTCCCAATGTTTCTACTAAAATTATCCTAAAACTAATTATAGAAACCCCAACTCCAATAACCCAGAGTCAATGTATTCTTTATTACATTATTATAAGATACATGAGATCTCACCAAGAATGATCAATCAGTTTAGTAGCCATAAAAAACCATATACATATATGATTCCCATATTACATTCTAAATATAAAATACATAACATATTGAAAACATTTTCTCATCATTAATATTATTCATAATATCTTTTTATATATCCAAGGGAAAGAAACAAAAATGGTAAGATCAGAAGCTAAATAAGGGTTATGTGTGGAGGAATCTATCAACAGTATATAAGGAATAGTCAATATGAAAATATAAATAAAAGAAATGAATTTCATATAATCAATAACTTGAGAAAGAAATGAATATATGGATAATATCAATGTAGTATTCTCGTGTATAATAATAATTGAATTATTAGTGAATGAAATTCTAAATGTTGGATATTGGGATCTTATAAATGAAAATATTTTTACCATAAATTTCATATCACAAGAATGTTTAATCGATGGGTGGGTATACAATAAAAATCTATTTCATAAAGATATCCAACTGGTTAGTCTCATGAGACTTGTTGATGAATCTATGGGAAATATTATTATAGTCCCCACTCATCACAATAAGTACTATGATTCTATCATATATTGATTGATAAATTATATTTATAAAAAAATATTCCTTTTAAAAAATATCCATATTGAGTAAATTATATAAAATATCAAGCTTTACACAGTTTATTGAATAGCTTTCAAAGTAAAACACTATATAAAAAATGGTTTATAGTCTAGGAAATAGGAATATCAATGATATGAAGAATATATATATTTAATAGAAATGTAATTTCCAATGAAAGGTGATCACAAAAAAATTCAATGTCCTAATAAAAATTTAATGACCTGGAAATTAATAATATATAAAATATGACCAAAATTTCATTATAAATATAGGTTTTGTAATAAATTTTTATATATTTTGAGAATAAAATAAAATGGAAGGAAAATTTTAAAATAAGTTTTTAATGAAGATTTTTATTTGTAAATCTATTAAAAATAGTATAATAAGTAAATATCGTAAAATGGTTAGGGAAGGTGGAAATTTTGTTAAGGTTATATATGTTAAAAAATAATATTTTTTATTTTTTGTAAAGAGATTCAAAAATGAAACTATTGAGAAAACATTAGATAGATTGATTTTAAAAAGTTTAAATATTAAAATATTATATAAAATTTATTTAATAAATTATTTTATTAAATAAAATGAACATTTTAAAAACATTTTTGAAAAATGGGGATGTTGAAGAAAAATATGCCCAGTCAAAAAGAGAAATAATATCAGTTTTTCATCTAAATATTACTTTACTTGATTAAAGTTATAGAGAGATGAAAATTTGGAATAAGATATAGAAACTTATTAAATATAAATATTATATTAAAATATATGAATTTTATTAAGGATATATTATAATATTACTTCAATGAAAATAAGTGCAACCCAAAAAATGAGATTGTAAAATATATTCTAACCTCTTTGGTAACATTAAAATTATAACCAATTAAATAATTAAAATTAATTAAAAAGTTAGTCACTATGAATATTTATATATATATATTCATATTAAATACATATAAGTGGAATAATATACACCATAAAAGAGAAAATAGGTGAATTATATCGAATATGTCTCAATGGAGTGGAATTTGAAACAAAATCCCTTACCTCAAGTTCGACTTTTCCCAAAAGTGTTTTTAAAAAATTGTATAATAAATTTATATTTATTATAAATAAATAAAAAAATAATATAATATATGATCCATTTATAATATATTATCACCAATATGTTAAAAATATTTTATTATTATCATTGTTTTGGGTGTAAACTACTTCATTTTTTATGAGATTTTTTGTTCATTAGTTCTGGTCATTTTCCATTGATTATGGTTCGATCATCTATAAAATTTTAATAATTTTATAAATTTCATATATATTCATTATATATATATATTCATCCATTAAATATAAATATAGAAAAATTAATCACATCATTCATAGAGGTGATAGGCGATACGTATGAATGAACACTATTTTCAATTTTCAAAAGTTAAAAAACAACGTTTAATAATAATTCAAAATTTATAGAATAATTATTATATATTATACATCATATATATTCATTAAATATATTTATATTTTAATTATTTTACGTCTAAATTGAAAAAAAAAAAGAACACATCTCCTCGTGGAGGTGGTAGTCCATACAAACACATGACTGACATAATCATTTTGCTAATTTTTGGAAGTTAAGAAAATAGACGAAGTTTTATATTTTTAAAACTATAATTATATCATAAATATCATATATAGTCATTATTTCTATCTTAATAACCATCCAAGTAAAATGGCGATGAGAAACGATTTACACCGCTATATGGAAATGATAATCCATATGTTCGCACGATTGATGTTTTCACATTCAATATGATGGAAAAGAAGGGAGAAATGGTTTTCCTATAATCACAATAAAAAATTGGTATATTTATTATTTTTTATTTTTTATTTTATTATGGTTAAAATAGAAATATATCATGTATAATAATAAATATGTTTTCAAGATTTGTTAAAGACGTTTACCCCTTCTTCGATAGACATCCTTTAGATCCTTTCACACAGACTGTTGGAATAGTATTATAATACGATAATCACATTTAATTCATGTACATATATGTTTAAAATATAATTTTTAGGATTTTTTTTAGATATTGTTTCTAAAATAGGTATAAATAGAAGATATAATTGGTTCCCTTATGAAATTGAGGTGAGTTTCACACTTGTAATTACACAAACATTTAAAATATTATGAGGTCATTTTATTTGTGAAATGTATAAAAAATCATTCATATTTTAATTTTATAGGTTCAACCTTGAAATAAATACATCCAATTAGATTTAAGAAAAATTTTAGGTAATTTCATCTTATATCATTTGGTTAAACACCTTTGTTAAAAAATAACTTTAACCGTAGAAAATACGTTTTCAATATTATTGGTTAAAATATTACATATAAGGTCAATAATTACTCATAAATGGAAATGGGATGAAATTTTAGACCATTTTTTAAATTACTTTTCCTCTTCAAATATTCTTTTTATTTTTAAATAATTTAATAGAATATTATTTTCTTAAAATATCTATGATGTAATTTTTTACACTATTCTTTTAATTTGACTTTAAAGACATAAATGTAATAATTAAAATTTAATATAAAACATTAAAACATATATAATAGGCTATTTATCTTAATAATTCATGAAACACAATAATTTCTTCAAATTTGTTTTGTTTTAAATTTTTTGAAATTTTTATTTAATTTTTATATTTATTAAATAAATATTGTTTCTGCATTGTGTAAGAATTTAAGGAAAATATTCAATCACTAAAAATTAAAAATAAATTATAATGGTCACCAAAAAATTAATTTATCTATCAAATCAAAATTTATAACTAAAATTACCCTCTTTTTGTGCTAATTTTTTAAAAAATAATATTCTAAAGTCAAAAGAGTGAGGTTTTGTATTTATTACCTTATTAAAATATTATAAAGCTAATAACCAAAAAAATGAAACTAATTGGCCATATATTCTAAACATGGATGTAAAAATCCTGAATCCATTCATATAATTGGATAAAGAAGAGTTTTGGAGAAAATTTAAAGCCTTATCTCAATGTTTAACAATTTTTTACATGTATTACTCTTATCGAGGTAACACATATTGACCATGGTTGTTGTAAATATTTGAAAACAATAAAAGGTTTTATTCACTATATTTGATAATTAGGATTATATATATATTTAACCAATTTATATAAATTCAATTCACAAAAGTGGACTAATTTAATTTAAAATTAAACATGTTAAACGTGATGAAAATGAGTTTTCTATCTGGAATTTTTTTCTAAGGTATAAAATGTTTTTATAATAAAATATAGAAATAAAATTAATTATATTGACCTTAATTAAATGATTAATAATATAAATAAACTAATTTTACATTTAAAACTATTTAAAACTAAATATAACATTGTAAATTTTTTAAATGAAAATACATATTTAAATAAAAATAGGTATTTTTCATTATACATCAAAAAATAATCTTTTCAGAAAATTATAAATATTTCATTCTAAGATAATTATGAAATACTAATTTATAAAATTAAGTTCATTTTTAAAATAAATTTGATAAGGGAAAATATAATTATATTATTTATTTATGAAATGCAATAAAAATAATTTTTTAGAAAATATGGATTCATAGAGAATATAATAACTATACTAAAAGTATAATTTATTCATCTAAATAATTTATAGAATTTTTAAAAAGTTGTTATTTATATTAATTCCACAAATCTAATTTCATGTATATACCATTATATTATATTATTGTTCATTTGGACTTAGGTTTTCATGTATCTTAGGCTATTGGAAAAATTAAATTTATTTAAAGAGAATTATATAAAAAAACACATGGTGATATAGTGTTCCAATTGTGAAATGATCCAAAAGATTCTAGAAATTTCAATAATTCTAAAAAAATAATCCCAGAAAAGATTCAAACAAATGTTGATCAATATAAAGTGTTAGGAAAACATAAAAGCTGGTAATGAGATATTACAATCTCCCCAACATAAATGCTTTTCATCCCTATAAATACTTTCAAGAAGACTCCATGTAAAAGAGGTGAGAAAAATACTCTCTCTAGTGACTCATTCTCCCAAACCTCATGTGAATCAGAACCATGTTTCTATATAATTCGATAAAAATGTACGGAATTTCTATGAAGAACCTTCATCTCATAATCAACGATCTGAACTGGATGCTCATTCATGGATAAATTAGGTTCCACATCATGTTTCTCCCAACTCGTGACATGAGATCAGTTAAAGAGACCTATATAAGTTGTAAAATAGAAAACCCATTATGAATTGAAAAAAACTGATGTGTAAAACCTAAATGGAAATTCTCATTTTCAATCTCCTTAGTAACCTCAAATGGTATCTTGTATCTTGATGCAATATTTAATTATTTTTTAATCCATCAGTGACCCAACCGATTCGAAACTCTAAAAAACACCTGATCACAAACTAAAAACTCTAAAACTTGTTAACGATTGTCAACATAGCATTTATACAAAATTTGTTTGATCACCATTCTCTGATGAACCAACTAAATCTTTTTTATCATCTCTTAAACCAATCTATTCCCAACAAAAGTCTTCTCACAAATCTGTGACCCAAATAATAGAGATTTATATAGGAATCCATATAATCCCCCAAAGGGTTCCATCTAATGGTCGAGTAATAATTTTATTTATAAGAAAACTCATACTTTCCCTGGTGTATGTCCCATCCTCCACCAATATCAACAACACAAGCATGAAGCATATAATAAAGGCTCTATATACCATGTTCTATCTAGCCATCCATCTTAGAGGATATTTCAAGCTCAATTTTGCTTAAGATCTAAATGAATCTCGGAGGCTTCTATAAAAATGAGAAGTGAGTCGAGGATACATTTCATAAACTATAACATATGGAACTCCATACAATATAATGAGCACTGGTACACATATAATTTCCATGGAATCAACTTCAGTTGTCTCATGAATGGGAATAAAGTGACCTGATTTGGTTAGCACTTTGATCACTACCCATATAGAATTCTTCTCTGTATGGGTATATAGTAACTCAACCAAGAAATACATTAAAATACAATATCTATTCCAAGTAATCATTGGATTGTGATAAAGAGAAACTAATGCTTTCTGGTTCTCGGCCTTGAACTGTAGACAAGTATAATAATGGGAAATAAAATCAGTGATATCTCTTCTAATACCTGGCCATCTAAATCATCTATATAATTCATATAACATATTCATTGTTCTAGGATATATATCCTACTATGAATTATGAAAATCCACTATCACAACATTTATTATAAGAAATGGTATGATGTTCCAGCACTGAAACCGTATGATACCCTCAGAAGATAAAGAACACTCACCGATGTTATCCACCCTAAAATGAGAGTCCATAATTTGATGAAAATAATTATCCATAAGTTTCTAAGAATGTGGTTTCACCTAAGACATATGTGAAAAAAATAGAATGTTCAAAGTATAGTCCATGCCTTTCTAGATGTGGATAAATGGAATAGTAGGTATAAACCAAGGAAAGTGGATTTTTTGATTCAGTTCCAAAAGTACAATCGAACCACCTATCATAGTGATTAGAAACCAGATAAGGAATAGGTGTGGATAAATTTGATGAATCGAATATTCAATTTCCTTGAAATGCTAATAGAGCTAAAAGTACATGTGGTGATATATTTGATGGGGGATCTTCTATGCCAATGGTGGGATTTATCGGTTCAGGGTAAATTAGAACAAGTCAATTCTTGAGAGGATTGTGAATAATTGTTTAACAAATAATGATATCCTTATACTTTCAAGATTCCAAGAATTATGTACTATTTTATCTTAAAAATTATAGCCTCATAGTGACTGATTATGTCGCTAAATTTATGATTTTATTCCTCTTATGCCCAATGTTGTTGTTAGAGCATCATTTAATGAAGGATTTTTTAAAATCAGTGCTGAGTCTCGATAATCTATTATAGAATTTCATTCTTTGTATAAAAACAATACATATATGTTCAAGATGGTGATTTTGGAATAAAGGGACATGTATAGACCTATGTGTAGAAGAATCATGTGGATACCTATTAGAAAGGGTGGGAACTCTAATGTTGGGAGAATGTGGAAGTGAGAAACCTAATTTCAAGGTAGTGTAATGGCTTGGAACCTGATGGTTGGATCGATAAATGTACCTCCAAAACCAAAGAGAAGTCCAAGATTTTTCCAATTTGGTTTTTTGGACCACATGAAGTGAGATTATACAACACCACCAAAATCATTCCACAATTGCAACTAGATGGGGCATATTTAGTACTATGTTCACAATTCTCTTAGGTTGGGTGCTCGAGACACTTCTCATGTGTTGAAAATGTATTATTATTTCATGAGAAGATGGAAGAAAAATCAATCTCATCAGCAGAAAAAATCTAGCCATGGTGATTATAGGAAGACCATGACTCCTTGGGTAGTTTAATCTCAATAGGTAAATAAATAACAAAGTGCAGCAAGTAAGAATTTATATAGATCTAAGAATGTTTTTGTGGATGATCAATATTGAACATCGACAGTGATAGGTATAATTATTTTGAATTATACCCTTATACAAGATTTATTTGATATGCGTGCATACCACTAGTTTATTTCACCTCACATTGTTGATTTCATTGCCTTCAATGTTGGGATGTTTCCTTCTGTTTTGAAACTTCAACCTACTCTAGGTCAAAGAGAATGTTAAGCTTTTATGTGTAGCGAATTTTTTTAACTATTGATGGAGATGAGTTGATATGGAATTTCTCTATTATTGATATGGTTTTCTGTGACATAATCCTGAAAATGGATTGGTTTAAATTTTTTGAGGCTCACATCAATTGATATAACCAATAAGATAATTTCCCAACTAATGACGATGTCAAACATATCTTTAAAGGAGATCAGAATGTAAGGGAAGGTGAAACAATCTTTTTTCCACTAACAGTTGGATTGATCTCATACTAGTTATAAGTTTAATCATTAGAATCAATGAAATATATCAAAGATAAAAGTTTTCTATTGTTTTTTGATCAGTTTCGTGACATTTTCCCTACAACTTTATCATGTTTTCCACACACAATTGAAGTGGACATTACGATTGATTTCCTTATAAGGATCATCCCTATTTCCCTTCAACATTATAATATTGAACCCATAGGATTAATGGAAATGAAATTATAGTTATAGGATCTAGAAAACAAAGGGGTCATTCGACCTAGGACATCTCCAAGGGCTGCACCAATCTTGTTTGTCAAAAAGGCGAATAGAACTCTTCAATTATGGGTGTATTAAAATAATCTGAACCAAGTTACGATAAATAATCGATATCCACTTCCACACAATGAAAATCTATTTGATCAATTGAGAGGATATTAGTGGTTCTCTAAAATTTAATTGCGATAAGTATATCGCCAATTGTGGTCTTGGAAAGAGGATATTCCAAAAACTACTTTCAGAATTAGATAACACATTAGGAGTATGTGGTTATGACTTTAAATCTTATGAATTCACTAGTGTTAATTATGGAATTAATGAATATGATATTTTAAAGGCATTTAGATTCATTTTTGTGGTATTTTTGGATGACATATAGGTGCATTCAAGGACAAGGGTTGAGCATGAGAAACACGTAGCGACAGTTTTGGGAATCTCAAGAGATCATCTTTTGTAGGAAAAATTATCAAACTATGATTTATGAATAAAATAGGTACATTTTATTGTCTTTTCAATCACTGAAAGGGGTGTTTCTGTAAATCCATAAAATATAGAGGTTGTTATCTCTTGGAAATCACCAAAGATTGTCTTTGAGAAACGTAGTTTCCTTGGTCAAGCTGGTCATTATCATTGTTGGTTGCGTGATTTCTTATGAATAGCTTCAAAAATGACATATTTGTAGAGGAAAAATGTTCAATTTCAATGGAAAGATGTATTTTAGAAGTCTTTCCAAGAGTTTAAGGTTTTCCTTACATCAGCACTAATCATGGTATTTTTTGAATTAGGACAAGTCTATGTGATGTATGGTGATGCTTTAGGATATGGGTTGGGTTGTGTTATCATGCATGGATATAATGTTGTTTCGAATGACTCAATAAATTTATAGTTTCATGAGAAAAATACCCAACTCACAATTTGGAGTTAGCTGCCATAGTCCATGCTTTGAAAACATTGTTTCATTTCCAATTTGTTAATACATTTACTATGTTTACAGATCATATGATCTTGAAACATATTTTCTCACAAAGGTATTTGAAACTAATAAAAAGAATATGGATGGAATATCTCCAATTTTTTTTCTTTTACTTAATTTATAGATTGGGTAAAGGCAATATGGTGGCAGATTCATTAAGTAGAAATTCATATGCTTAGATGAAAAAATTGGATTCAGATCAGTGGTAGTTGATGTCAGTGATATTATACGTGAACTTGGAATATGAATACTGAGGTAATGTTGTAGTTTTTCTTAGATTTTAATTTTTTCCTTTTTTTTTGATATTTAAAGAGGTACAAATATCTGATTCAGAATGTGTTTCTATAAGGTCAAAATTCCACGGTAGGGATGCCATTGAGGGATGGAAACTTGATGGGTTTTCAGTTTTTTGGCTTCACAATCAGATGGTCGTACCTATGGATTTTTAGGAACAAATTCTTCATGCTTACCACTATTCAAGATGGGATTTTTATCCTGGAATATAGAATATGTATAAGGATTTCAAATCATATTTCTAGTGGGTCGGTATGAAAAGGAATGTGTATGAGTTTTTTTGAGATCTTTAACGTGTCATCAGGTTAAGGAAGAACATTAGTGACCTAAATGTATTTTTCAGTCTATTCTTATTCCTATTTGGAAATAGAAGTATATAGCCATAGATTTTGTAAGAAGTCTCCCAATAATGGTTCAGAAACATGATTCCATATGGGTGATAGTAGATTGTCTCAGAAAGTCATCTCATTTCAACCCGATTTTTTAATCTCATGTGGTGGATGACTTGTCAAAAATATATATCCAATAAGTGGAAAAGAGGAATTTTATACTAGTTTGGATAGTGTGAGACAGATATCCTAGGTTTATGTATTGTTTCCTCAAATCTTAACATAAATCCATTGGGACTCAGTTGACTATGAGTATGGTGTATAATCATTAGATGGGTGGACAATCTGAAAGGAATATACAAACATTTGTAGACATGTTGTGGAATTTTGTAATAAATTCAGGTGTAACATGGGAGGAGCATGTACCATTAGTATAGTCAACATAAAACAAAAGTTATCAGGCCTTGATATATATGGCTAATTTTGATGCATTGTATGAGAGACCTTGTCATTATCCATTATGTTGGGTGGAAGTTTATGGAAATTCAACTATTGGGTTGAGCCTAGTCTATGAGATAATAGATAAGATTTAGTTGACCAGTAAGAGGATGGAGCCCGCTCAGAGTCGTCAAAAATCATATGCAAATCATCATCAATAGCCATTGTTGTGTGAGGTGAGTGATCATGTTTTTTTGATAATATCTTCAAGGGTTGGGCATCATAATTTTTCTGAAAAAAGAAAGTTATCTCCTTTATAAATTGTCTCTTTCGAGATACTTGAATTGATTGGAGAGGTGGCATATAGGTTGGCATTTCCACCACAGTTCAATCATGTGTATAATGTTTCTCATGTATCTTAGTTTAAAAGGTATCATCATGATCCTGACCATGTCATTTGATGGGATCATGTTGGCCTAGATCTATATTCTTCATTGGTGTATGTGCTAATATAGATTGTGGATATGTAATACAAATTATTTTCCTGGAAAAATCATTGGTCTAGTGTGCGTTTTCTGGAATCATGATCAGATTTAGGAAGAGACTTGGGAATTGGTGAAGGAAATGGTCAACCAATGGCCCGAACTATTTCAGGACAGTAGTGGTGTTCCAATTTTTTGGGATGGAAAGGCCAATGGTGGGGAAAATGTATCACCCCTAATTTAAAACAAGTAACCATTTCTTTATTTTTTTTATGTATGTAAAGTCTTTGGGTGATGTTTGGGAGGGTTTAGAATAATTTTGGAATGTATTTGGGGATTTTATATGGTGAAGGGTTAGTAGAAACTATGAAACTACTATAGGAAACTGTGCACAATGAGACAAGGGGCTCTGGGTAGGCCCATGATTAAGGCACATGGTTTTCCCAAACCATGCAGCCAGCCAGGTGTAACCATGAAAAGTGGGATGGAAGTAATTATCATGGTCTGTGCATGGTTTTTCATATTGTTCAAGCCAACTATGGGGGAAACTCCTTGAGTTAGAGGCCAGTGCATTGTTGGAGCATGGTTTTTCTAACCACGTGACTAACCATGCATTGTTTGAATGTGATATGCTAAAAAGTGGATCTCACTTGTTTCCCCTCTATGGCCCTCATTTTCCCTCCATTTCATCCCTAATATGAAATATTTTTCCTATAAAAGGTAGTGGAGTCTTTCCCCATTAATAAATAAATGATCTAAAGGAAAATATTTGTGTTTTGAAACATGATTCCCTTGGTAAGTCTTCGTGTTTGGTTGTTTTCCTTTGATCTTCTCATATTTCCTCTCTCTAATTATTAGATATAATCTGATATCGATGGATCTAGGGGTTTTTATTACAATATTGATAATATATGCTAGTTTTGATGTAATAGAAAGTGATATAAGGCCTGTTTCTTGAGAATTAACCTAGTTTTGTGGAAGAACTCATGTCGTTCTTATTATTCATCATAATTCCCGAGGTAGGTGGCTTCACTCTCGACTCCTATTATTAGGACATGAAGGAATGATTTCAAATAGATTTGTTTTCTTAAAATATATTATGAAATTGTTTTGAAATTATTGATGGAAACCCTATTTCATGAAAATTTATGGAATAGAGAAAATTGGTTGTTTTTGTTGAAAGTTTAAGTGGTAACATGATTTTAAAATGTGTTTTTCATTTAAATGAATAGAAAGAAATTTAAATAAGAGGATGATTTTTTTGAAATGGTTTATGAAATATTTTATTAAATTTTGGTTGTATTTAATGGTTAAGAACGAGTTGAATGAGATTTATATTGGTTGTGAAGTTCCACCACCAAAGGAATAGGTTATGGAAGTGATGTTCTGCTATCAATGCAAAGACCAATGTTGTGTGGTTAAATTTTTGTATTGGGTTATGCTAAATGTAATGGGTTATTCCAATGTAAAATTGATAAATTGTTGAATGACCTATTTGGATGCTTTCCTAGGAAAAGAATTTAGTTTGAGAAAACTATTTTTCCCTGATAGTTGTTTTATAATATGATATAAACTATTATAAATTTTTTATATAAATTCTTTTATATTAATGTGATAACATTTTCTATCATATTGTAATGATTAAGGAATGTTATTTGGGTAAATCCTACTGAGTTTCATTACTCACCCGTACTATGGAAATTTTTTCATTTTACAGATATATTTTTTTGAGACATAGTTAAGGGTAAAGAATCACACTACTTTAGTGTTCCTTTGTGATACTTAGAAATGGAGTTTGAGTTATAGATTAGAGTTATGTCTTGGAGACGTTGTGTTTTTTAGTTTTATCTTACCCTTTATTCTTTGATATTGGAAGTCTTTTTTTTGGTACCTTATTGTAGTTTTCCATTGATATAAATGGTATTAACTTTTGTAGTTTTAAATTGTTATCTTGCATAACTTAGTGGTTACTTTCCTATGGTGTGTTTGGATGGTTTCATTTATTTTTAAAGGGAAAATTTTCCCTCAATATTATTGAATCCATTGAATTTATTTCTAGCATTTGGAACCCTGGGGATGTCCCTTATGGCCATGTCGATATTCTACCTCGACTCAAGCCAATGGGGAGGGGCACGATGTTACACTACAGAAGGTCTGGATGGTTCTTTCTATCATGCTCGTCCATTATACTCATCCTACTTCCTCTTTCCCTTAGACAAAATGAAAAAACTACCACTTGGAGTATGAGGAACTCCCACTAACTCTAACTTTCTAGACATGTCAAGATAAACCTTAAAATCTCTATCCAACATGTCCACATAAAAGGTTATCTTCACCATCAAAAGTTTTTATTAGAAATCATGTTGAATACCCATTTTGAATATTTGTTCCTTCATCATATTAATCAATAATACCTCAGGATAAAACTAAATAATTTCAAGAAGTTATTTTCAATATCGAATAATAGTAAAATTATTTTATTGAAGGAATATAATTTCAGTTTACTTTTCCAAAATTATCGAATCTGAATTGATATATTCTGTGAAGATATTTATGAATTCTATCAACTCCAAGTCTTTATTTTTCTTCACTATAACCATTAAATCCAACAAAATATTATTAGGCCCTTAATTATAAGGTAACACATTTCACATTTATCAATTCAGTAGTTTCCAAAAAAAAATATGATCCACATTTTATAAAAAATCATCTTCCGACTGAGGATCATTAGGACCTTGTAAATATGGCGGTTTCTTCCAAATAATCTTCTAATCATGATATCTAGTTTCATACTATTGAGGCTCTACTACTAGAGAATTAGTGGGAATGGGTGTAGCCACCTATCCTAAAGCTCTAACCACACACACTACTATCTCAATGAGGTTATAATTAACTAGAGGGTAAACATTCCATGTTTCATTGTTAGATCCCTCCCAAGGTCTATTCAAATGTCTTCTTGGAGAAATCATACTACAAAACATCAATATGAAACATGAAAATATTAACTAAGATACTCATATAATAAAATCAATCAAAAGATATAGGTAATGTCAATATCATTAGATAAAATTCTATTTTTTGAGATTTCAAAATACTTAGATCAGTTTTAAAAATACTAGAATAAGATCAATTTGTTCCTTAAATACACTTTCCACAAACACCCATGGTGACTCAAGGAACACTTAGAAGATATATGGTCAGCCACTCACTTGTAAACCACCCATTAAGTCTCAAAAATCCTACCTTATATCTACCTTAACATACCATACTACATACTCACATCAACAGAAGAATAAAAACAACATATGATACCATTTTTCATTGGAAAAACCTAAATACTCTAGTACAATGGTACCCGAGTCGACACAGACATGACCCAAAGAGTTTTCCTGATCCCCACTGGCTTACAACTATTTCTAGGGTAGCAAAAAAATATAGGAGGGAATGATTTAACCCCATGAACAAATAATTAATATATAAAAATGGATGGTAAATAAATGGTTAGTCATTATTCCAAACACTCCTCAATGAGAAAAGAGTAGCACAAGTAAATAGATATAGACCCAAAACTAATACATCATCAAAAAAACAACACAATATCCATCAAGACAAAGTCCCACAATCTCCATGTAAAGAGGTTATCATGGTTCCACCATTCATCCTGATCACCAAAAGTCCCATGGATGAAGAACATATTCCACCTCCGGCTAGTTTTTTTCCTTTTCCTAGACCTAGAATAACACAATACAAAAATTACTAAAGGCAAAGATAGAGAATGAGTAAAATAGATCAACTGGATTTCACCAAATATTTCATAATAAATCCTATAAAAATAAACAAGTTATGATTTAATTTAAATAATGAAATATCATGGGGAATAATTTACATATTTTTAATCAAATAGTAATTCAATTCAAATTACAGAAATCGTATTAAAAATATACTTAAATAAACATTTTAGTTAAACAGAAGAACATGAACAAAAAAAAATTCTATAATAACTCGCATACAATAATCAAACCAAAAAAAATTAACTATGGTCATATGCCATGAGGTTATATAGTTCCTTGATCCAGGATCCTCACACTTCTTAGTCAATTAATCATAGCTCAATGTGTGCACACATACCAATAACTCAGACTATTGGTATTTAATCAATTTATACCACATTGAGTAAAATCATTTCAAACATGAATTTGTTAGAGTTTTTATTACCAAACAATTGATTGGGTGTTTAGAGTTCAAGATTTTTTATCGTAATAACCCACTAACTATTTAGGCTCACATATCATATCAATTAATCAGCAATCATAGGTAACTCAATTTAATTCATCATTCAGAGTTCAAAATCTGAATTTCTAGTTTCAAAATTCCATTTCAATTTGAAAAAAAAATCATTTGTATTTATCAAGTTTATTAAATTGAAAATAATATTTCATTTAAATCCATTTCTCAAAGTAAAATAAACAAATTCATTTCATCAAATCAATTTTTTCTTTCAAAATAGATTTTCTAAAAATTCACCCAATATTTTCAAATCCTTTTGCTATATTTCTTTTTTGAAAATCCATGAATTTTTTAAATCAATCCTAAAATCTATAAAAATATAAGGAAATTAAATTTAAAATACATATAAAATCATATATGTAATCAAGGGTTCATGTTTATAGAAAATATATACGGAACCACCATTTTTTTAAATAATCAATCAATCACCCAAAAGTGGAACCACCAATAGTGTGTTAGTAGTAGAGAAGATAAAAGATTAATTAGAATAATTTCAATCCATTAAATCATGGTTTATATCCACCAACTACAAAAGGATCCATCACTCTCAAATAAGGATAAAATAGAATAAGGTAGTCTTCTAATCCAAAGAGACTACCCTTATCAGGGAGATATTTACATCCACTAGAACATTTATCTATAAGGAGAGGGGTTATTAGAGCCAAAATTCTCCCTATAAAGGCTATAAATTATAAATCATTGGATTAGGTTTTATTTATAGGGAATTAGAATTTATAATAGGGGGTTTGAGACTTTAATTACAATTTTCAAGGGATTAAAAATCTCATCACATTATTTCTTGGCATAGGTTGTATGGCTACATCTAATCATGAACCTAATTATGCATCTTATTTGGCCTCTGAAGAGAGATACATGGTTTGGACTCTCATTTACACAAATTGTGTGAGAAACATGCACTCCATTCATGGACACTAAATAAAGGTGCATGGTTTGGCCACACATTTTGGAATCCATGTGCCAACCGTATACTCCAAACTATCTCATTAAGTACTTTTTAGGGGGTGGCCACAAGGTTTTCTCCAATTGTGCTTACCCACTACAAAACCTAATGAGAAGGCACATAGTTTCATATGCCAACCAGAATAGTTTTCCCTAACCTTGTGCCAACGTTTCACATCCCCAAAGGCTTCCAAAGTTTTTCAAAATGTCCCCAAAATGACCAAATTCTGATTCCAAATATAGGATGATCAAAATAAAGGGATAGATGTACCTAAAATCTCATAATAGGATGCTACAATACTAATTATTTAAGTAAATATAAATTTTATATTTTTTTGTAAAACATATACATGTAAAAAAATCTATCATGGATATTCAAATATACTGATTTTGATCATTTTTCCAATTTTAAATTAAACGGTATAATCATGAGTTTGAGTTAAACATTTATTTCATTGAAAAACTTAACATCATTATTTTTTATGAAAGATACGAATGCAAAAACACTTTTTTAACTTGAATATATAAATATATAATTTTTATCATTTCCATCATTTTCGAGTTAGTTTTTATACTCACTAGTTTTACTTACACATCTTTTGGTTAAAGAATCCTGATATGATTAATTTTCTATGAAACCTACACATGTAATGAATTTTTTTATAAAAAAAATTATATTTAGATTTATTAATATTGACCAGTTTATAAAATTTTATATTAATTTCTCTATTCATCGATTTTAGTTAGTTAGATTATGGCTAATAAAATATTAGCATAATTATTTTAGAGTGACCATTTATTTATATATATAATTTGTATAAATTTATTTTTATTCAGTTGTATTAGTTATCATAATATATATAATTTTCATTATATTATTAAAAAACTATTTTTTTTACTTTTAACAATCATTTAATTATTATAAAATACACATACTTATAATTTCTTTACATTCATCTATTTCAATAATAGACTTGGAAGAAGAAGAACATCTACTGAGGCAAGTGTACATTTTTTCGAATTACTATATAAGAAAAAATTAAAATATTATATTATATTAATTTTTTTGTCAAAATATATTGCAACACTACGGGAGAGTCTCGTATGGAAGGATATTTTTCTTCTACCGTGAAAACAATATAAACATTTGGTAGATGTGGGATTACAAACTTACCAAAACCTTTAATTTCTCATAGGGACAAGAGGTTGAAAATTTAATTTAATGATAATAATAAATCATTATGAATGAATTCAAAGAATTTTAGAAGTATTATGAACATGAAGATAAACAATATGATTAATATTTTATAGCCTCGTTGTAGGATCATTGATAAGATTGAGAAAGATCAGTTATTTGAGTTTGTAATGGTATAATTTCTCATCTTCATTTTTTTATTACAATTTTTCAATTATAATATATTTTATTAATAATATTTAATTTATTAAATTACATATAACATTTGGAATTCATGATACATAAGATATTAATAATATTTGGTTGTATTTTACATCAATTTTATGAAGATATTTTAAAATAAAATTAAATTGACATTACATTTTTTTGGAAAGAAAACATTATGTAACCCATTCCTTGAATATAGATATATATATATATATTGAGACATAAGGGATGTTTTACACTATCCCATGGGAGTAATCCTTTCATGTATAATAATAAATAATTAAAAAATCAATTTTAAAATTATTTGTTAATTACCTAACAACCTATTCATTTACTCTTATATAACATGCCTCTCGGATTTCCCAGAAAGAGATATAGTGGAATAATGTATACTCTAACCATTTGTCACATGGATGGTATCAGTGAAAATTGGAGAAACTGGTCCTCAAAAGGCATGAAAAATTAAGAGATAATTATTGTAGCAACTCAATAGAGGTTCATTTTATGCCTCCATCTCCCCACAATCACCATGAAAAATTGAAAATGGAATGGATGAAGATAAGGAGAAGATTCTTATAGATCCATCAAGTGAAGTAGATAATTAAATTATAAGAAGATAATTATTTTTTTATAAATATTATTATTTTATATAATCATTAAACTAATATAATGTTTTCTTATATTATTTCTAGATGGATTTTAGGAGAAATAAATATGAGGGGGTCTTTTATCTCTAAATGTAAGATAGACATTCATGGTTCTACATCATGAAAGAAAGAACACCCTGGCTACATAATAGGATATGAGGTGGGTATCAACATTATATTATTTGTTTTCCTATTATGACATATAGGGAGATATAATATATATTAGAAATGTCTTCCTTGAAGGATAATATATGAGGTATGAATTGGTCAATATAATATAGAATTAAATCAGTTTTAAAATAAATATTTTTAGAAATTATTAAATAGAAACATCCTTTTTAGTAAACCCAACCTTCCATTCTAAATCCTCTACCTCCTCATTAAAACTAGAATGTTTACCATAAGTTTTTTGTTATGGATCCCTATTTACATATTATGTCATACAATGTCATGTATAATCTGGAGGATTATGTACATCATGAACTTATACATTAAGATCAAGTAAGATTAATTTTTTATGATTGTATATATCCAACTATTGCAATGTCATATTCATACTAAGGTGATGGACATAGTTAGAAAAAGAATGGGTCATTTTTAACTCTGTACATATAGTCTTGGTCTTGAGTTGACATATGAGGTATCTGATGTTTCTTTAACTTTTATTTATTTTTATTTTTTAATATTTTTTTACTACATTAAAATTATAAAGGAGTATCTGAAATCTAAATATTCATTGAAAAAGAAATAAAAGTTTTAAAAACTCACACCATCTTAAATTTATCAGATTTCATAGAGTTTAACAAAACTAGAAAAAAAAATTGGATAGATATTCTGAGTTTTTTATGACTTCCAAAATATTTGGAAGACTATGGATTAAAAATATTTTAAAAAATCATTAAGGATGTAATTACCATGGATGATCTCCCTATACCCATGGTGAAATTTTTTTCCATGTACGTAAATTATAATTTGAATTTTAATTTCATTAAATAAATATCACTTTTAATGATTTAAGTTTTTCATTATTTAATTAGGTATATGTACACTTGTTACCTATAGTATGATAGAACTTTTGTTTCTAGATTTACGGATAAAAAATTTATTTCAATGGATTTCAAATATAAGAGATGTAATATTAGAGTTATATATATATCCTACATATTAGAAAACATAGATATTAAGTGTTGGTTCCTTCCATTCCCCCAAGGGTGAAAAGACATATATAATTATGAATTAGTATTAATTATAATATCATTCATGATGAACTTTTTATATTTCAGTACAAATTGGATGTTATGAATATTCTTCCCACATGAATGTATAGTATATTTATTATGATATTTACTTGATGGAGTTCATGATAGTTTATAAGATATTACAAATTCATAAGTATTATACTAGTTTATTACTCCATTAATATAAAATTGTTCATGTTATATATGTTTTATTAATTAATATATGAATAAAGTAGATCATGGAATTAATTTAACTAAAATCACATATCGATATATAACCGAAATGAAATTAATTATGTGTAAGTGATGGTAGATAAATTTTATAGTATAGTTAATATGTTTATATTTCTTCAATAGTGTGTTTTATTTTTAATGTTTTATTTCATAAATTAAATTTCATCATCAAAGAGTACATGTTGAATATGGATACGAGGTTTTACAATTAATATTTAATACTGTCTTGACATGAATATTGACACATATTTACAAGGATGATTCCACTATATGTCTTTTCATTTTAAAAATAATATTTTAAAATTTATAAATTTTATTTTATTGTAGGTTTTTGATGATATTATATCTTATTAAAAAGAAAATTTAGACTACCTGAGATATTTATTTGAAAATTATTTTATAGACCTTAATACTTAAGAGATATATATTTAAAAGTTTAATTTATGTGTATTATTTCAACAAAATTGTATAAAAGTTTGTATTGTGTTTATATTTGTCTTATATTATTCTGATTGGTTTTGTTGTAGTTTTTCTACTGGTTTTCTTTGTTATTAAGGACGTGGTATTGTAATTCTATAATTTTTTTCAAAAAATAATAATAAATATTTTTCTTTTTTATTAAGAAATTTGATTTTTTAAAAGTATTTTGATTACGATTATTAGAATAAAGAACATCGATGGCCTCTTTCGATGATAGATTTGTCCTAAAACCGATATTCGGAAAGACTTTCTAGTTAATATTGTAAGACATTCCACATTAATTTTAGTTATTATTGATGTCAAAAGTTACTTTCAATTTTGGGTTTTTTAAAAACTAACATGGAAGGTTAAAATAAATGTTGATGCAGAAAATAAAAAAACAATATTTATTAAGAAAGGTAACGTTGAAATAAATTTCAAATTTTGGTTTTAAAAAAATAAACCTTTTAACATTAATTTTAATACTGATGGTAATAACGATTCTTTTTAACCATAGTTAAAGATTAAAAATAAGAGATGTTAAATTGTTTTCCCCCTATAGTGGTGGATGTGCACAAGTGAAATAATGTTGGTTCCTAAAAAAATAACTAAAAAAATTGGGTTTTTATTATAAAATGGTATTCTATAAAAATATGGATGGAATAATGATAAAAGGAGAAAACAATGGTTGTTTCACTATATCTTATGTTATGGAATATTTGATTATATGGAATATTTGATTATATAGAACTTAACTATTGGAGTAATATTTTAACCTATGGAATTAAAATAAAGCGTATAAAAATGGGTACAATTCTAAGTTAATGAATGTTCCATATAAGAAATGGAAGAATATATCCATCCCAGATATATTTAAAAGTCTATGGAATCACTATCTAATTTGTAAACAAACTGGTCATTATGAATAGGAGTGTTGGATTAAATTATCCAAGCATGTTCCAAAAAAATTTGAGAATGAAAAACTATATAAACTAAATAAATACAAGTCTACTTTTAGAAAAAAATAAAAATAAAAGTGTCTAATAGAATGTTATCAATAATTATATGAAGGATACATCACTAAAAATAAGAATAAGCAACATTATTAATGGAAGAATAGGACGTACCATTTATTTTTTCAATAAATTATTTTATATTTGTGTTTATGGAGTCAATTTTTTGAAACATAATATTCTAAGAAAAATTAGTACAAAAACATGAATCTACATCGAAATTTTAACATCATTTTTCTCAAAACTAATATTAGAATGAACATATAGGGACATTTAACAACATTTTATTTAAAAACTATTTTAAAAATTTTCCTGGTATTCCAGTAATTTTAATTCAAATAAAAACTAAGGTAAAATATTTTCTTAATTGAATTTTGACATAGATATTTAATTAAAATTTATGTAAAATAATTTTTTAACTTTAAGTGTCGGTTTTTATGAAAAATCACATCAAATATAATTTAAAAATATTCACATCAATTTTAATAAAATCAAACATAATTTTTTAAAAAAATTATATATTTTTAATGGGATTCCCCTCATTATTCCATTGATAATTTTTTAGAAACCCTAACAGTTGTGATGTGAGACTTGTGACCCTATATCATTAGCCTTAGTCATCCACATTTGATCTATTTTTTTATTTATTTTCAACAGTTTTCTTCTCCATTGCTTCCTCCTACCTCATTATTTGATTCATTTATCCTACAACTATCTATTCCATTTGTCTTGTTCTGGTTTTACTATCATCTAATTTTACCTATATTTGGAGTAATATTATTTTTTTACCTTTAATATGAGGTTCAAAAATTTCCATTTTGGATCTCCCAATCACATATTTTCAGCCAGAATTTCTATATTTCGTAAGTAATTTGTTTTTTAAAATATTGATTTGGTATTTGTTAGTTTTAAATTTTATGTATTAAATTAGTTTTTTATACATTCATTTTCTAAATTATAAACTAATTTCATTATAATTAGTTTTATTTTATAAATTTATTTCCGGTTATAATTGTTTTATTGTGATATAATTTTTTTTAATTGGAATCCTTTAAATTTATAATTTTTTACACCTACAAATTTTTTATTTTTTATTTTTCTGTAGTTAACCATATTTATAATTAGATAAGGGAGGATATATATTTTATGATTGAGTTGGATGATTTTATTTTAAGGATTGGTAAATCATCTTGATAACAGGTATTTAGATAATGATGAATATCTATTTTAATATTAAGTTGTATGTTTTTATATTAGAGATTAGTATATCATCATGATAAGTAAAATAATTTTTATATAATTACATTCAATTCAAAAGTCTCAAATACTGTGGGTGTATGAGAACATTTTACATAATTTTGAACACTTGTATTTTTTATTAAATTGTTATCAATAAATTGTAAATTTATTTTTTATTATTTGTTCTTTTGAATTAAATTTATATGTTTGCATATATTTTTAAATTTTTATACGTTTAAATATATTAACCTTTTATATTCTGATCTTATCTAATTAATGGATCGTAATAGGTTGAATTTTTGAAAACCCACTAATGAATAGGAAAAATGATTTAATGTTCTTTTAGAGATTTATATACAAGATATTGAAAAAAGGATCTGATCTTTTGTCCATTCTTGAAGTTTTTGTAATATTATAAAGTTAAATTCCAGATAAATCAAAGAGTATCTGATTTTATATGGTTTTGATAAAAATTGTACATTGTGGATTTGGAATTTTTAAATAATATAAAATTCAACATCTAATATTGATGAACATATTCCGCATGAGATAAAGGATCATATTGATGAACTAATTCATGTTGTAGCAATTGAAACTATTTAAAATTATCTGTTGATGAGCAATTGAATAGAGATTCAAAGAAACCATTATTATCAGGTTGCACAAAATTTATAGTATTATTATAATTTGTGATAATAGATAACATGATTGTAAGAAATGGGTGGAGTGATAAATGTTTCACTAAATTTCATGAATTTTAAAAAAATACACTTCCAGAAGGCAATGAGCATCTATATCCTAATTATGACATAACAGAAATCTTATGCCTAATGGGATTGAGGTATAAAAATATACATGATTTTTTATTGATTATGTGTTATATTATAATAAAAATGAATTTTTATCATAATGTACAAAATTTGGGACATCAGGACAAAATATAGATGAAAATTTACACTCCAATTCAATCTCAAGTAAGAGCATCAACCGTGCCACTAAATAAATTTCTTATCTTCAAATAATTCCTTATTTAAGGAATCTATTAGAAAATTTAAATGATGTAAAGGGGTTAATAAGATGATTCACTATTCTACTAACCATATACTAAGTCTATTGTTCTATAGTTCCACAAAAACCTATGTCTACATTGCTACAGTACCACAACCACCAAAATCAAAGATTCTACAATTTCGGTGGAAATAATTCCATAAAGATATAATGTTGCTCTCTCTAAAGTATGAGATGATACAGTTCCATGTTGGTACATCCTGGCCAGCTCTCCTACTATGCCATATCAAATTCCACACTATTATAGTTCCATGTTAGTGTCTCTAGTTAGTACTATTATAGTGAGTCAACATTTCTCCATTTCCCAACATTTGGGTGTAGGGTCTTCATCCCCCGGAACCCTAGAGAATGGGAACACTTCCCTATTTAACCCCTAGTGACCTATCAATGAAATTCAAACCATTAGAGTAGTAGCATGTTTTACAATGTTGTACACTACTATTCACCCTAACATTAACCAAAAAAATAAGGCTACACCATTCCAACATAATAAAGGTGTACTAATATCAAACCAATGTGTATTTCATGAAAAACACAAATCCTAATGGAAATATAGTAAGACAATCAAATACTTTACATCTTATGAACCCCCAAATAATGAGCCTCAATCCAAACCACATTACCATGAATCACAATTCAAAAAACAATAAACATTCACCTGTTAATAATAAAGTATAATAAAGGGGATGAACTAGAGTGAAAACATATATAAAAAAACCACCTCTCCTCAAGGTTTAAATCAACACTTGTCATTATATTTAGAAATTATGTTCTTTAGAAATATTTTTTTAAAAACCGTTGAGGATCCAAAAACAATTCCATAGTAAATGAAGTATAACACCAAATTATAATCAGATTATCATCTTTGGAAATACTCTTTTAAAATCGCCTTCAAAAAGGTAAAATATGGAAAACACATAACCAACATGAAAGTATCAATATAACCTATCAAACAGAAGATTCATCCCAAAATAACCAACTAAATAAGACACATACCCCCTTTTAATAAACATGTAAATCCTTTAATGTATTAAAACATCACTAAAAATACTAAATTTGAAAAAATCACCATGAACCAATAAATTTTATTAAATAAAACCATCAATGGAATTTTCTAAAACACTAAGAATGCAAAAAACACCATTGTAGAAAAAGGATCTATTTATCTAAGAAACATACCCAATTTTAAAAAGGGAAATCCAAAACGTATTGGGAATCCTTTTATAACACAAAACTAGGAATCATATACATCATTATTTTTGTTCAAAACATGTTTAAATACCAAAAATATAATAAACTATATAAAAAGTTCTATGGAAAAAAACACCAACACGAAGTGGTGATATCATGTCACCTTTGATGGATGTGGCTATAATTTTCTTCAAGATATGGATCACAAACGTTAAAAAAAATTCCCAAATGTTCAACCCTAGATAGCCAAAATTAGTCATTATGGCCATTAAAATTAGAGAATTTTTGAGAAAAGGGGGAAAATAAATAAATTGAGGAATATCCATAACATTTTGATATATATATTAAATCACATAGAAACCATTCCAAATCCAACTTAGAGGTGCTTATAAGTTCATGAGTCAACATTTAGATAAGTCTAAGATAAAGGGGCTGAAATTGGGAAGCTTAAGGTGGGATCCTCAATTAAATGGAATTCCAAAAGTAAAAAAAATCCTAAAATAGAGTTGGTTACAAGGTTTTATCACATATTTTTCATAACTATGCATAGATCATATGATATAAAATGACCAAAACTACTATGCTTGCACACTTTACCTTGAAAATTTTATCAAACTATAAGGCTAAAAATAAAACCCTTTAAAAGTATTTGAATTTAAAATTTCCAACCCTGAGACACCCCAAGACTAAGGGATAAATTAACCATATAAACAAAAATAATGAAAGTGTCATGTCATTGTGTTATAATTGTCCCTACCATGACACATTATACCACCAAAGTTTCTTCAAATACATTGGTTAAAGGAAAACATTAATACAAATTGACTATAAAAAATTACTTACCATGAGGCTAACTTCATGGACTCAAAATTATTCATGGGTCCTCAAACAAGCTAAATGGAAAACAAATACCAACTCATCTAAAAAAATATGAGGTAATAAGAGTTATATGTAATGAAAGTTCACAAAAATTCATATTAAAGAAACCTCCAACGAATAATGGATACACATGGACACCAGCCTTAAGTCTCCCAACCTTTTAGAATTGATCTAAAATTGTGAAACATCAAATATCCACAACTAAAAGATAGATCATTGTTAAATAGTAAAGATACACCATACAAGAGACACAATCTATAAAAACCAAAAAGAAAACAACCTTAATAAATAATCAATGATCATGAAGATAAATCACTCTAAAAAATAGGAAAAACCACCGCAACCATGAAAATTCCTTAATAAGTAATAACATTATTCCATTGTCAAGTCATTAAAATATATAAAGGGTTACTCAATACTGAACATGTGGAACACCCACTCACAATGTTACCAAAGAAAACATCAACTTAGTATCTATCAATCTATAACCAGCTACCAAAATCTTATCCCTATTACCTTAGCCTACCCACATTTCATTCCCATGTATTTCATCTATCCTGAATATAATAAACTGATGTCTATAACATGAAAACAAAAAATAAGAATGTAAATATGTGAGGCATAAACATAAAAAGAAATTAACATGAGCCAAAATATCTTTCATACAATATAACCAAATATATTTTGTGTACAAAACAATATGGAACAATGTACAACAATGATAGCGGTTATAAATATGATCACACTCAAACCAAAAAATGGATTTTGACTCTCTTATATAATTAAAACCAAAAAAATACTTGTGCCAATGTTGAGTATGAAGCTTCTTCATCTTATTTTTATTTAGTATACAAAACCTTTATATGGTTAGGAAATCTACACCGCTGATAGATATTTGGAGTTATTAAAAAAGATGGTCTAACAAGTCTGGACTTCCCACACTAGAACGAAATAATCGACTTCCACTTTCGGTTAGCTGGATCACTTTACTAACACATGAAAGGGTCTAACTGTAACACCCTGATATTTTTATGAGATGTATTTTTTATTTTGATTTATTTATTTATTTATGTTTTTTAAAATTCTTTTATTTCTTGGGTTGTACTCTACACCAAGATAAGATTACTCTACACACAACACTGAGTTAGCTTGCGGAATATGCAATACTATTATGGTCTTTTGTTACACACAATTGCATGTTCTTTTTAAGGAATTCATTTCATGCAAGACTGAGTATAAATGAACAAATAAATACTATTATGTTACCCTATAACGTAGCCATTGTAATGGAATATATGAATAGTATTAACTGAATAATGAAAATATTCTTTAAATATATATATACATAAATAATTATTTGGTGATCAATTAATTATAAATATAAATATTAAACTTTTAAATAAAAGGACAAGTTTTTCCCAAAAACTATTTAAATGTAAATAAGTGAGATTATAAAATAATAAAATCACTATTGATGGATTTTATTAATGATATATATAGTTAATATATTCAATATAATGTTAAAAATTTATCTTATATGTTTTATAAACATGAAATAAGAACAAATTCAATTTTTTAGATAAAAGAATTATTTTTGAATAAATGCAATTTTGCCACCTTTTAATGGCGTATGCATTTTAAATCAAAATTTTAACATATTTTTATATTCTAATTTATAAAATAAACTTATTCTTTGTAATAGGGATAAGAAAATTTATTTTGGGTTAAATTTTGATATTTTTCTAATAAGATTCAGGTTTTGATTAGTATTAAAAATATACTAAATTTTATTTGGAAATAAATTTTTTCATTGAAACAATTTATATGGTTAAGTTAAAATATTTAATGGTGTTAAAATATAAATAGATTATATTTTTATAATTTAATATAATTTACTTCATTTTCATAATTTTAAATTAAATTTTTATGTAAAAACATATCCATATTTTGCAATGTTTTAACTTTTAAAACGGGTTTTCTCATTAGGATAATGGGATTAATTTTAAATTAATTACTAAAATTTTTTGTGTTTTAAATTTTGAAAAATGGATCTATATTTTTAATCAGTAGTTATAAATTATTTAAATATATTTCTTATATTTTTATGCATTATTAATTTTATCTTCGGTAATTTTTATTAATACAGTAAAAGGGTGAATATGGTAATTAAGGATAAAAGTAATATTATAAAATTACACTAAAACTTGTCCAAATATTAATGGATGAGTTTTATTTGGCCAAAATCATATTTGGGTCGAAATGGTATCCTTTGGAAGCCACTTGGTTGAGATTAAGACATTAAATCTATTTTATTTTGGGAAAAGTTAACTAAGTCTTACTCAAATTATATTAACTATATTATTTTTATGAGAAGGTTATCAAAAATACTATGTTTGACTATAAACACCCATTTTAAATATATTTTTTATTTATGATGGTAAGTTAGTCAAAATTTTTAGGAAGTAAATAATGACCTTAAAAGCTTATACATTGATGATGAAAAAAAATATTTAATTGATGAAAAGTCAATAAAATAATTTTTTTTAAATGATAATATCCATTAAAAGAAAAAAACTCTTGACCAAATCTTATTTTTAGAGTATATATCGATAAAAATAATCAAAATTTTAATCTATTGACCATTTAAGTCAATATGGAAGATATTATGAGACTTATAATATTTTATTTTAATTGATGTTAACATTGTCATATTCATGTTTTAAGACAAATAACATATTTAAGGTAGTATTTGCCAGATGATATATTTAACTATAAGTATTATTATTAAATATAGGGGATTTATCTAATTCATAGTATTTTATTTTAAATTTTTATTCAAAAAATAAGTATATTAAATAATTATAGAAAACTGATGTAGTAATTATTTTATTAATCTAAAAATAAAATTAACATGATTAAAAATAGTAAATTAAATCCAATTTGGGATAATTAATATATAAAATCAATTTTATAAATGACCTTGACCCCTTAGTAATATAATAAAATATATGTTTCTTGGATGAAATCTTATATTTGTAAGTTTAAAAATTAATAAATTGAATAGTGTCAAAATTTACACTATTGGTTATTTATCAAAATAATGTATTATTAAATTATTAAAAATAATAATACATTTTAAAAAAATGAAAAATTATAATATAGTGTAAACTTTTCTTACCTATTCATTTATGGTCTAAGTGACATCAAATAAGTAAACATTACACCATTCTAATATTGAAATATTAGTTACATTAGTTAAAAATTAAATAGAATAACTAAATGTTAATTAAAAGGATAAGGTTCAAATTGAAAGAAAATTGTGTCTCTAGTTTATTGGTTGATGATATTGCAACCTTATCTCATATAATATTCTAAAATAGTATTTTTTTCCTTTTTGAAGATTTTTTATTTTATTATAAAATTAATATTTTTGTAGATTCCAAAGGGGCCCCTCACCTCAATTATAAAAGTGAACATTCTTCCTCACTTATTCACTTCGCATTGAGTCTTAAATATTGTCCATACCATGAATTATTCCCCTATAAACTTACTTATTTACATTATATAGGTGATTTTCTTCTCGAAATACCAACTCTAGTTCTTTAAAGATGATATCTAGAGAGAGCTCACCGAAGAAGAGGCAATGTCCTCTACAGATTCTTTCAAACTTAATTATTATTCTACTTCTTCTTCCTAAGTTGTTTACATTATAAAGTAATAAATAAAATATCACATATATTTTAAAATATAATTATTATTATAGAACAACTATATTCTACCTTCTATCTATTCTATGAAAAACAAAATCACCACGTGCGCATACGTGCGGCTTACCATCTCCATGTCGTGGTGTAAACTATTTTTCATCACCACCATACATGGATGGATATAATGATGGAAATAAGAAATATATATTAGTACTAATACAATATTTTTATTATGGAACAATATAAATACCATACACTTCCATACTATTCTACAATTAACTGAATTATATCGTCACTCGTGCATACGTACGACATACCATCTCCATAATTTCATGATGTTAATTCTACATGATATTCATGAATTCATGATTACATAAATTCTTATAAAGATTAATTATGATATACATTATATTAATATCATTTTTTAAATTACATAACTATATACTAAGAAGAGGAACATGAATTTATCTAACAAAACGTGCATATAAAAATAAAGCAGTTAAAACCTAAAGGACGAGTAATGATGTTATTAACAAATAGGTAATAATATGATCACTTATGATATCATAAAAATGAATATTATTCTTTAATAAGTTAATGAACATATTTAAACCCTTATACAAGAGGTTCGGACCCGTACAAAGTAACCCATACCTAAGGTAAGGGATAATTACACAATCTCATTATTATCCAAGATTCTTTATATATAAGTATTTACTGGGATTATTTATCATCCATGTCCAATTTTTTAAAATGGTTTCATAAAAAAATTAATATGTATTTATAAAGTAATTTTTACCCATTTTTAGTTTTTACAATAGGGTTTGAAAGGAATCTTTCTTTTATTTTGCAAATGAGGTACTTGATGATTTTCATGAAAAAGTACAAGAAGAATGTTTTTAAAATTATACATCATGAAAAGATTATTACACTTTCATAATGCCGTATTTCCATGAATAATCCCTTTTATTATTTCAATGTTATTTACCAAGAAATTATTTTCTTTTAAAATTTCATGGTATTTTAAGAAAAGAAAAAAAATTGAAGAGGAAGGTTTATTTTTCTCAAGAAGTAACTTCAAGTGTTCTATTAAAATTATTTTCCATCTAAGATAGAATTATTTAATAGGGATATGTTTCAAGAATATTATCCATATTATTACTATTGTTTGATTATTTTTGTAGTGAAATTATATTTATGAAATCCATTTGTTTTACATAGATTATTTTATAATGAAATGATGTTTATGAAACCCATTTTATTCCTTGGGTTAATTTATGATAAATAATTTATGTTTTTCTGGAACATTTAAGAATGATTTCATTATAAGATTGGTGGGACCAATATCTCACTCCAATTCATTGGGTAAAGATATATATCTCATGATATAGACAATTCTGGAATGGGAAATTATCTCGGTTCATTAATACAATGTTATAATGGGAAGTAAACATGGTCCAGTAATACAAAGTTATAACGAGGAGTGAAATTGGTTCAGTGATGGACTTTTTCCACTATAACGCTCTTGTACATGAGCCTTGACTAATATGAAATTATTTTCTATGATTATATGTAGGCCAAAAAATCCATGTCTAATGTTATGACTTTTGGGAATATATTTATTAATTCTTTACGAACTATTTGGATTTAATCCATGACATGTTATCACGATATTTGATATAAATTATTTGATTTTTAATTGTTATGTTCTTATGTATTATGATTATGATATGATTTATATCTTCATTTTTTATCCTTACTGAGAATATGATCTCACCCCTTTTTTCTTTTCCCCAGGATATAAATAAATGTTTTAGGTAGGAAAACTAAAGGGTAAGATATTTGTGAGATATATTGAACATGTTTCACCAAATTATGAGAATGTGTTATATGTTTCCAAAGGCACTAAACTAATACCATATTTGGGAATATATTTTTGTAATGCATTATGTATTCTTCAAAAGTAATTTAATATTAATGTACATCATGCTTTGATCATTATAGTTGGTATCAAAGTGAAGGTTTAGTTAAAATTTGGAAATTAGGATGAGAAAACTTTAGTGATATCCCTATAAATATTTATAATGATATGTCTAGGTATGTCCCTAAGGATCAGTCTATGTATAGGTTATAGTCATTGAATTTTGGTAATGATCATGGATAACATAGGGTTAAACCTAACATGTTATAGATTGTAAGTACTTTCCCTTGATTATGTTGTTTTTCTAGAATGATGATTGTCGCTCACAATTTTCTTTTTTCGATTTATAAAATGTATGGAAATAGGACGATTAATGTTAATGGAGAATATGGTTAAAAATGGAATGATATTTCTCATGCCTAACCAAATGAAATGGGAGTTGGATTGGGAAACAACATTATTATGAATAATCAACAATCTCATAATATGATCAATAGTCTAAACCCTGGTGTGTTTCCTGACCCACCTAATAATAGAAATCTAGCATTTCATGGTGACCATAGAGGAAATAAAGTTCAATTTTCCTCATGTAAATAATGTGGGAACATGAATCAAGGAGAATTTTTCAAATGGATTGGATGATTTTTTGGTTGTGGAAAAGAAGGACGCAAAGCAAGTAATTACAAATGATATGGTTTAGTTAAAAAATGGGTAGGGACAATGTTATTATTAAGGAATAAATGATAGTTAAATGTTTTAGATGTTGAATTAATGGGGATTCTGAAAATCAATGACCTAGGGGGAAATATAATGAATAGAATCAACATGGTCGTATGAGTATTATTTATATTTTGGATATTGAAGAGAATATTAATGACATAAAAGATCAAATAAGTGTTAATTAATAAAAGGATAAAGCTTGGTTAATGGCTTAAGAACATATTAAAATCATTGCATTTATATGTATTGGGGTTAAATAATAATGTTGTGTAAGTACATTTATGGTATTATGTAATAATGAAACATCTATTCATTGGCTCGTTGTAGTTTTTCCATAAGGATTTAAGGTAATTTTATTAAAGGTTCTAGTAACCATTAAAAGTGATTGAGGTAATAAGTTTGTATTTTTGGAAAAGAAAAAAGGGGTTGATAACCTTTAGTATGATCATGGTGATGATATAATGATATTTGGATAGAGATATGTTGGTTATGAATAATTAAATTGGACAGTAATGATTTCCTTATAACTTATTAATGATTTTTTGTAAAGTGGTTTATGATATCATGATTTATTTTTAAAGCTTTTTTATATAATAATAAGGAAATATGTATGTTTTTAATAAGGAAGTATGGTAATTCATGTTATTATCATGAATCAAGAAAATACATGATGAAGGTGTTCACATGTTTAGAATGTGGATAACAAGAGATACATTATGATATATGAGGGATAAATGTTAAGTCTATTTGTAAAGCTCTTTCTATAGTTTTGAATTTTCATATTTTAGATGGATTGTAATGTTTATGAATTTATGGAAAATATAAGTTAATCTTTTGTTGATGTTTTTTTAATAATGTATTATCTCATTATATGTGGACTTATGCATATTTTATAACTTTTGATAACCTTTTTTTAGATATATAGAATTACCTATCATTCTATTTATGGATTTCATGATCAACTAATACATCAGGAATGAAACATTTAAATTCATTTCTGGAAATAATAGATGAAGTGGAAGTAAACAATGAGATTATTCTTAATCAAGTAAGTATTTATTCTCATTATTTAACTCTAGGGAAAGGATATTAAAACCAAAAATGCTATAATATTACATTCATTTCTGATGAATCAAATGGCCCCTTAAATTATTACATATTTATATATTTTTTATTATTAATTTTCTCATATCCTTTTTATTTATCACTCCCCGTCAAAACTTTATGGTTAGATTTCTCTTCCATATCTATGTTTGCACTTTCCACTTACATTATCCTATGTGGAAACCCAGTTATGAGTGACTTTGGGTGAATATTATGTTTCTCACTTTCCTTTTTAAAAGGAAGTATGGTTATTCATTTTTTCACTTTGGTTTTATATAAAAGAACCTTTGAAGTATTAATCCTTTTATAAACCAGACAAATTTTGAGGGAAAAATTCATTTTATGGGGATATAATGTAATATCCTAAGATTTTTATGAGATGAATTTTTTAATTTAATTAATTAATTAATTTATTTATGTTTTTTAATCATCGATTCCTTGTGTTGTATGCTACAGCACGATAAGATTTCACTGCATGAAACATCAACATAGATTATAGTATATGCAATACTATTCTTGGCTTGTGTTTAACACAATTTCAAGTTCTTCTAATAGAATTAATTTCACAGAAGACTGAGTTCAAGTGAACAACTAAATATTATTATGTTACTTTTAAAACTAGCCATTATAATGGTAGATATGACCACTATTAACTGAATTATAATAATATACATTACACATGTATATATATGATTAATTATTTGGTGAGAAATTAATTATAAAGAAAAATAAAACCCTTTTTAAATAAAAAGAAATTTTTTTATGAAAAACTATTTAAATGAAAATAAGTGAGTTTATAAAATAATAAAATCACCCATGATGGATTTTATTAATTATATATATATGTAATTTATTCAATCTAATGATTACAATTCATCTTATATATTTTCTAAATATTATATAATATTAAATTCAATTTTTCAGATAAAAGATGTATTTTTTCAAAAAAATGCACTTTTACCGCCTTTTGATGGCTCAAAAAATTTCTATAAAGTTTTAAACACATTTTTATTTTCTATTTTAAAAAATAAACATATTATTTGGAATTGGAACATAAAAATTTATATTGGATGAATTTTTGATATTTTTTCTAATAAGTTTCATGTTTTGATGAATAGTAAAAATATACTAAATATTAATTGAGAAAAATCATCAAAATAATTTATATGGTTATGTTATATTATTTAATGGTTTTAAAATATAAATATATTATATTTTTATCATTAAATAAAATTTAGGTAATTTTCATTAATTTTACATTGAATCTTGTTGTAAAAACATTTCAATCTTTCACAGTGCTTTTACTTTAAAAACATATTTTCTCATTCAGACAATATGATTAATTTTAAATTAATTAATAAAAATTCTATGCTTTGAATTTCGAAGAATAGATTCTATAGTTTTAATTATTTTGTCCAAATTATGTGAATAGATATCTTTTATTTTTGGGCATTATGAATAGTAACATCAGTAATTTTTATTAATACGTTAAAAGGGTAAATCGAGTAATTAAGGATAGAAGTAATATTATAAAATTGCCCAAAAACATTTCTTAATTTCATTGGATGATTGTTTTAGTCCTAAATCATATTTGGGACGAAATGGTATCCTTTTGAAGCAACTTTGATGAGATTAAGTAATTTGATATATTTTATTTTAAGAAAAGTTAAATATGTCTTACACAAATTTTAATAACAATATCATTTTTAAGACTAGGTGTATAGAATATAAGTTCGACAATAAATACTCATCTTAAAAATAATATGTTTTTATTTATAATTGTAATTTATTTGTAATTTTTAGGAAATAAATAATGATCTTAAAGGCTTATACATTGATGATGCAGAAATTATTTAATTGATGAAAAATAAAAAAATATGTTTTATTAAAATGATGATAACCATTAAAAGAAAAAAACACTTAATAAAATCTTATTGTTCAAGTATATCTCAACCATAATTATAGTACATATCAACCATAATCATCAAATGGTTGAGTTATTGATAATTGTCAGCCATATGGAAATGATTATGACAATTATAATATTTTATTTAAAGTTATTCTAAAGTTGTCACATTCATGTTTTAATATATATAACATTTTTTATGTTTTATTTTTTAGAATATATATTTGAATATAATTATTCTTGTGAGATATAGAGGATTTATCTTAATCTTATTATTTTATTTATAATTTTTATGCACTACATAAGTATATTAAATAATTACTCAAAACGGATGTAGTAATTATTTTATTATGAGAAATATCAAATTAATGTTATTAAAAAAATTAAATAAATATAATTTGGAATAATTAATATATCCAACGAATAATATTGAATCCCCGTACCCCTTAGGGATATAATAAAATATTTTTTTGAAGATAAAATCTTTTTTTATATTTTTCAAAATCAATAAATTTAATAGTGTCAAAATTGACACAATGGATTATTTATCAGAATAATGTATTATTAAATTATTTAATATCATAAATTTTTTTCAAAAATGTAAAAAAATGTATTATATAGTTTACAATGTTTTAAAGTTTTTATTTATAGTTTAATTGACACTATATAAGTAGATATTTTACCCTTTTAAAAGTGAAATATTTGTCCCCTTAGTTAAAAATTAAATAGGAAAACTATGTATTAATTAAAAGGATAATGTTACAATTGACAGAGAACCATGTCTAAAATTTATTTATTGATGAGATTAAAACCTTACATCATCTAATATTTTAAACTACAACACATTGTATATTTTTATGGGTTTTGAGTATATTATAAATTCATATTTTGGGAGATTCCAAAAGTGTCCCTCGCCTCAATTATAAAAGGGCACATCCTCCCTCACTTCATCAATTCACCTTTACCCCTCAATCTTAATCATCCCATGAAATTTTTCCTTACAAACATCATTAGTTACATTCTAGAGGTGATGGTATTCTCTAGAGACTAACTCTATTGCCTTTAAGAGGAGATCTAGAGGGATCTCGTCAAAGAAGAGTTAATCTCCTCTGCCGATTATTTCAAACATATATATTATTCTCCTTACTATTCCAAAGTTGTTTCTATTATAAAGTACTAACTCTAGTATAAACTATATTTTGAGATTTTATTTTGATTATTTAAAAACAATATACCACCTTCTATCCATCCAATGAAAAACAAAATCACCATGTGTGTGTACGTATGGATTATCGTCTCCATGTTATATATGTGTTTTATATTATATAACATAATTATAAGAAGGGCTGTTCCATTGATAAAAGTTTGGGTTGTTACATTCTTTCACCCTTTTTAATTTCCACCCTAAAAATATGACTTTTCATAATAGGGGAAAAAATATGATGGTATTTCTACTTAATCACTTCCTCCAGTTCCTATGTTGCATCTTTCTACTTATGGTTCCTTAACAACAAATTTATAAGGTGATTTTTATTTTTATGTAGGAATTTTTCTCTACATTAAAATATCTCTACAATCACTCTTTATATTAGAGGTTATTCTCTAGTTTCATGGCCTAAAGATCTAATACATGTTTGGGGCCAGGTATATACTTACTTGGGATAGATACATGGAACACATCATGAAATCGATCTGTATTTACTTGAAGTGAAATCCAGTAGTCCACTTCTCTTATGAGATCAAGGATCTCAAAGGGTCCAATATACCTTGGGATAAGATTACCTTTCATTAGAAATAGTATAAATTTATTCCATGGTGATATTCGAAGGGATACTTTGACTCCAACTTCAAACTCTGAATCCCTTTGATAGTTGTCAACATAGCTCTTTTTCCAACACTGAGTAGCTTTGATATGATTCTGGATGTCTTAATCCTTTTATGTCATCTCTTGCACAAGATCAAGTCCAAGTAACTTTAATTCTTCAAATCCATCCTAATAAGTTGGATTTCTACATTGCTTCCCATATATAGCTTCATTTAGATATTTCTTAATACGAAAGTGTTTGTTGTTGTTTTATGAAAACTCTACCAATGCTCGATACTGAACCTATCATCCTTTAAATTCCATTAAGAAATCTTCATCATGCCCTCATGCATTTTGATAGTTATTTTAGATTTTCCATATGTGTGGGGTGATATGAAATACAAAAATTCAATTTAGTACTCAAATCATGTTGAATACTTCTCTGGAATTTAGATGTTAACCTTTGATCATTATTATAGATGATTTACAGTGGAACTCCATATATCCTCACCAATTCCTTCACATAAATCTGGGAAAGTTTTTTAGGTGTGATATCTTCCTGAATATTGATTTATTAGGTATCCTTGGAGAGTTGATCCATCATAACCCATATCGCATTGCTTCCTTTTGATTTATTTGGATGATTAGTGAAAGATTCTATAGTGACATTCTCCAATTTCCATTTGGGTATAAGAAATTATTTTATCAACACTTTGGACTTATGTCACTCTGATTTATCTTAATGACATATCTAGAACCATGATATTTAATCATAAATATTCTTGTTATGTTGTACCACAATAAGTTCTCTCAGAGATCATAGTACATATTGTTACTTCTAGGATAGATGAAGAATGATAAGCTATGTGCATTATCCAATAGATCCTTATTTATCTCAGGTGATGATCGAACACAAATCCTAGTTCCAAATTGAATAACACTGTCATCATCAATGTGGAACTCATGAATCATCCCATCCTTTACCAATTTCAACTTCTTTTGTAGCACCAAGTTATCCCTTTATGCCTCATTGGTCTTATCTTGGATATATGGTTGGTAAATAATTTGGCAAAGGTATGATGTATTCCATGCCATTATGATTTCCAAATGCATCCTTTGTGTGACCATGAAGATAGATTCTTTTTCAATCTGCATCATGGATAGAGTAGTAGGTTCTTTTTTCTTAAGAGCTTCTTCTACCTTGATTTTATTTCTTAAATGTTAATTAATAGAGAAATCATTTTCCTTTATTATCTCTAAACATATTCTCTTATGCATCATTATCTCCTTCTGTGTGAATATATAATTTAGACTCATATGATTAGTATAAATTCCATACTTCTCACCATAGATGTAGTGTCTCTATATTTACAAGTAAAAAGTCACAACCTCTAGCTCCAGATCATGCCTCGGGTAGTTCTGCTCAAGGATCTTCAACTTCCATAAGGCACATGCTATCACTTTATCATTCTACAAGAGTACACAACCCAAGCCTTTTTTAAAGCAACTTTTTATATCACAAAACATTATCCACTCCTAGGTAGTGTGAGTATATGAGTAGTTATTAGCCTCTTCTTTAGCTTTATGAATCTCCCCTCACATTATTTAGTCCAAACTTACTTTACCCCCATTCCTTGTTAACTTTGCTAGGGGTCTAGACAATCATGTTAAATTCCTCAAAAAATGTTGATAGTACACTAATAATCCAATAAAACTACAGATTTCCATGACACCAGTGGGTTTGGGCCATTCTTAAATTGCATATGTTTTTGAAGATTCCACCAATATTCCCTCACTCATGATAATGTGTCCCAATAATTTGACTTGCTTCATCCAAAAGTCGCACTTGATGAACATAGAATACAATTTCTCCTTCCTTAATTTCACCATCACAATCCTTAGATGTTCTTCATGTTCCTCATTTATCTTCAAGTAGATGAGAATACAATTGATAAACTCTACTATAAAAAATTCATGGTAGTTTCTAAAGACTCTATTCATCAAATCTATAAAGATTTCATGGGAATTAGTAAGTCCAAATGGAATCATTAGAAACTCATAGTGCCCATAACTTGTACTAAAAGTAGTCTTATGAATATATTATGTATTCACCTTCAATTGATGATATCCATAATAAAGATACACCATTGAGAAGTATTTAGCTTCTCATAGTTGATCAAACAAGTCATCAATCCATGGAATATAATTGTTGTTATTTTTTCTGATCTTATTGATCTATTGATAATTGATACACAACCGCATTGAATTATCTTTTCTCATTACAAAAAGGACTAGTGTACCCCAAGGTGTTTCACTGGGGTGTATAAACCCCTTGTCCCAATGATCAAGCATCGACTAATATAACTCCTATAGTTTGGTATGGACAATCCTATTGGGACATTTTTAGATAGGAGTGGATCTTGGTATATGTTCTATTGAAAACTATACCTTACGATATGGGATAAGTCTAGGTAACTCATTGGAAAATACATAAGTGTATTCCATCATAATGGTAATTTCATTAATTTTGATTCTTTCCTTTGATCAAACTATTTGGGTAAGGTATACTTCTTCAAGAGGTATCAACACCCAAAATATTGAGGGATTTTCCAAAGGATATTCATGATCTTCCTTGAATTTGTAGAGGAGCATTGGATTATTCAGAATATGAAAATATATTTACTTTTGTCAAAAATTGACATGTGCTACAAATAAAGAGATCCAATCTATTCCCAATATATTGTCCAATTCCACCAAGGGAAGTATTACAAGATTCATTGGAAGAATCTTCCCACATAAGCCAGTATAAGAATATTCCTATACTTGGGTTGCAATGATCACACAACTATGTGTTTTTATGGATATATCTACTTCATGTTATTAGGGATTCAATTAAATTTTTCATTAAAACTTATAGGATATAATGTAATGTGTATCACTATAATAAAAAAAGATTTTTTCCATTCTAGAGTGAACAGGAAGTGTACCTTATATGAATTTTTCTTATCCACTTCAACAGTAGTGGTGCAATAAGCTTTCCCTTTAACCTTTGGATTTGGTGCCTGGTGAAGTTGAATACACTCAATGATTGGAGGTTTAGTGAACTAGATTGCACAGTGCCCTTTCTCCATATAGTTGATGAACTGAAACATGGGTGGTGATCACCTTTACTCTAGTACATTGGCTAGATTATTCATATATCATCGACATTCATGGGCTTGGTGGCATTATCTCCAACACTTATAACATTTTCCAAGCACATTGAGGTAGTTCACATGATGTTTCATCCCACATTTTTGACACATGGGTGGTTGATCTTTCTTTCCAAATTTTTCATTAGATCCTCCAACTTGAAACTCCATGTTTCATTTATTATCTCCATAGCCATGGTACCATTCTCTAAAATACATCTTAAATTTTAGAGCACATCGAATAAATTCTTCATAGCTCCCAAATTCTCAAATATCTAGAGTCTTTCAAAGGTTTGGTTTTAACCCACTAAAAAATCTTTCTATTTTTCTATCATTTTTATTGACAAACCAGAGGCATACCTTGAAATCCTTGTGAAATTTTCTTCATGATCCCTGAAAAATTCGTCTTCCATTTTCTTAAACTCTATGAATTCTCTCTACATTTTTGTATAATAATGTTGGGGTAAAAACTTGTTAAGAAATGTTTTATGAATGTATTCTCACTCCATATCTTCTATTTCATCCTTCAACCTAGTGTTCTTAATAAATTCCCACCATTGATTTACCTCTCCATCAAAGTGATAAACAACTAGAGTCACCTTCCCCTTCAAGGAACAATGAATCACAAAAAATAATATCTCTATTGAGTTTACCCACTATTATCGACTAGTGGATCATAAGAACCACTAAATTTCTGTGGATTTTTCCACAAAAATGGAACAATGAAATGTTTCTTTTTATTGGGTGAATATGGATGTTCTACATGGTTTATGTTATTATTCATAGACTCAGATAGATGGGTATGAATTTCCATAATATTTTGAACTCCACCTCCCAAGGCATTGGGGATATCATTTTGGAAATCACTACATTTTCCTTCACATGGGATATTGACGTGGTTTCTCCTGGTTCCTACCAATTTATAAAATGGAAATTGTTTGAATAAAATGAAATTCAATAATTAATGAATAAATAGTTTATTATTTTGTGCAATTACCTCTAAATACATATCTTATAGGATTTCTATTATTATAATTTTTTCTAATTAATGCTTCTTGTATGTTTACACATACTCGATATTATACTAAAGGTTTTTACTAAAATTATCAATTCCGAATTCCTAAATAAACTAAAATGTTCTCTGATTCCAACTATAAAGACTATACTTTTCATACATAACTATTAAATCATTTTATGATAAAAAACTTAATATCATTACAAAACTAGGATCCAATGTTTTAGAATCTTAGGAAACATAGGAACATAAACAACCTGAAAAATAATAAAACCCACAAATTTATTAAAAATATTCTTCTTTATCCCTTTAAATATCATGTTATCCTTAGTACAAGTAGTCACCAGAGGATATACACCAAATTATGATGTTATCAAAAATCCATATAAGAGGATAAATAACGACATTAATCAATAAAACATGGGATAAATTAATATTAATAACATGACTATGTGTTAATTATAAACATCATAAAGGAATGATTGTATAAATTCATGGAATGTGGAAATGTATAAAAATGAAACATCATCTGTTAGTTGTCAAATACCACACATAGTTGTGAGCAAAGCTAGCATCATGTTGAAGCATAATATTTCTGCATAACCATAACATTATCATTGTGAACAAATATATCTTCATGAACACACATATTTCACATTATATCCTGAGAAATGACACATTAACAAATCCATTGTTGTGCTATATAATTTCAGTACCACCCATCACATAATAACATATACATAATCATTCATGCCTCTTGCGACTTATAACAATCATAGTCATAAAATATCCCATGGAAAGGAATGCGTTTTATAAGAATTTTATAGAGAATAAATTCATGAATAAACTTTTGGGTTTCAAAATGAAAAAATGTGAAAAAAAATTCTTAGTATAAGAATCGTTAATCTTGAGTGAATAAGAACACATCTCAAGAGGAGTAAAGATGTATTTTGGAAAGAACAGTTATTTTAGAAAATATGTATATTTTTCCTAAAACCATGTTGTAATCATGTATGTCCTCGAAAATAAGATTTAAGAACAATGAAATTTTATTTAAGGAACATTAATGGAATAGCCATGCTGAATTGTTTCCTAAAATAGGTTTAACCCAAAGAAATTGAGGTGGGTTTGAGAATCCTCTTACCTTATGTATGAATTATTTCTTCACCTACACTTAATATTCTATAGAATCATATTAGATTCATTAATTACTAAATAAATAATCTCTTATTCATTTATTTTATTGACTATAATAGTATTAAATTTTTATGGCCATTTTGATGAGTTATATTGCTCAATTTTGTTGTTCTTGGAGTGTTCGTTTTCTTGGTTTTCATGACCAATTCACTTGTATTGAAGTATGGATGTTCTTGTAAAATTAGAATAATTCTCCATAATTGAAACTATTTTTTATAAATTAAATTCAAAAATAATAAATTCTATCATGTGTTATTTTATTATATGATATAAGGAGGATTCGTTAGATAAAACGTTGATGAAGATGTTTTAATTTATTTTTTCACTTTTTACATCCATCACAAACTTGTATCATTTTTTTAAAGAATATTTATATATTGGTTTCAGTATATGGTATAAGTTGTGATATATATTAAAATATGTTTAAATTATAATAATGGTCTTATGAGCATCCTTGAATGTTTTAATGGAAAAAAAATCTCGTCATCCATGAAAGCAGTGAATCAACACATCACAGATGATGTTTTAATTTTTTGGATTAATAGAATAAGAGAAGAGAATTTTTGTTGGATATTTTTCTAAAAAAATTAAAATATAGTATATAGGCAACATTGGAGTCATAATTCTTCTTTGGATACAGGATATGAGGATGTTTTAGAAGAAAGAAATAATTTAAATGAGAAAGGTGGAACTCTTGAAAATATTATCCTTGAGAACCTCCTTAAGAAACATGGATTTGGTATTTTTTAATATAAATTGATCGTGGAAATGGGGAAGAGTCTGTTTAAAGGAAATTGGGTAGAATTTAGTGAATAATAAAGGCTTTATAGGTATTAGGGGAAGGGGTGGTGAGGGGTGGTATCTATAGGGGATAAGGGGGTGTTTTTTATTATTATATTAATTAGATTAGTATTTCGGATGAAGACTATTAATATTTTTGATTAATATACCTAAATATAGTAAATGGTTCTGGATTTGTTTGAAATAATTGGGGCTTAAATCATCCATACATCATCCATGAATCAATAATTCATGTATTTTTTTAATACTGAAAATTATTGTATTTCAGTATTCACCAAAAAATAAACTATTTTAGAAAAAACCCAGATATTCACCCAATTTTTTTTCAGAAATTAGATTTCATAAATGGACTACATTTTATGAAAATTATTTTATTAATATTTGAAAATTAATTTTTATATAAAATCATAACTTGTTCCAAAATTATCAATTTTAATATTATAATTGATTTTATGACACTTTTGAAAAATTAATTAAGGACTCATAAAATAATCTTAATATTATAAGATAACAAAATATTAGTTTTTGAATCAATTTTATGAAAATAAATTTTATTTTAAATCATTATATTAATAAAAAAATTATAAATAATCATTTACATTTCACCAATAAACCAACACTTATTTTATCATTTTGAAAAAATTTACTTACTTATTCTATGATATAAATATTTCATATTTTAATTTATAAGATTCATAAATTCTATTTATAATTTCACGTGATAGGTTACTTTTCTATTGGCTATATTAGTATTTATAATTTTTATATTAGTTTCCAATTGTTAGGTTACTATTCTATCAGTACAGGTTCCTTAATTTCCATAAATACCAAATATTCCTTACATTGTTTATGAGAATAATTATTTTATTATCTTTTCTATGTTATATTTTTGTTTTATACTATATAACATAATTATAATAAGGTAAAATTCCATTGATAAAATTTTGGTTAATTACACATAAGGCCTTATTTACAACAAGCCTATTTACTGTCTATAGAGTGAGATAGGTTGGGATGTGAAATATGGTGGTCACAATAATAGTTAATTCTCATCCTGAAAAGTTTCTAAATATTTTTGGAAAATAATAAGATAAAATTTTTATAATAAGAAATAATCAACATTGGGATGTATGTAGAATAATATTGTAAATAAAAAATTCTCCCTATAATTTTTCAAGTTAGAAAGGTGAGAAGACCTTTGATTCTAAATACAAAAAAAATTAAAGAAATGTAAATTATCTAAAATAACTAAAAAAATGTAAAACTCAGAAGAATCCATGTTGATATCCCAAACATAATTCCAATGTACTTTAATGGTATTTTAGTTATTTGGATGGAAGATTTAGAGAGAATGAGGTAAATGGAATAATCCCAAGAAAAGGATAGTGAAAAGGGAAAATAAAACATTCTGAATCATGGATAAGATTTACATGAGAGTTTTTTTAATAATATAAAACTCTTCTATTAAGTAGGTTCAGTGTGAGAGATATAATAAAGTATGTCATAGTGGAAAAAGGTTTCGTAACCATTATTCTAGAACAATAAGTTTTCTTTAAAATGATTCAGAACTCAGTATCTATAAAGGTTGGTAAGAAGATAATTTATCCACACAAAGTAGAAAAAAATGTGGGAAGTTCCATGCTATCCCAATATAGAACAAAACTAAATCTTTATGTGTAAGCATAAAGAGTAGAGGACTTGGAGAGTCTTGGTTGAGAAAAATATCTTAACCCTGCTATTAACATTAAAATGTGAGGGAGATCTATCTTATTACCTCATCCTCTATGTTTTTTTATTTTCTCTTTTATAGTATATAATTAAAGGTAAAGTATAATCTCAAGGGTAGAACTTCAGTAGGTGGAATGGCTTCCAACTTTGGATATCTAAGATAAGGAAGTTCTCATCCTATAATATTTCCAAAGTTATTTATTAGAAAACATAAGAGGATCATCCTTGATAAATTTTAATTGGTTGTTATTAAATAATAATAGAATGAAAAAATAAGATCCAATGATGATTTGATCCTACATTTATAATCCCAATGGAATATATAGAAAAATATCGTCTATGGTGAATATGTGGAAATTTTAAATAGTCTTGAAAACCATATAAGAAAGATATGTTTTGTTGTAATCTCGATATAATGTTCCTAAAGGACATATATTTAAGAGATTCATCTTTATAAATATATTAAGTAAGGCATATTTGAGGGAGATACTAGTGATGTATGATGAATTTGTTTCCATATGTCATTACTTCAAATAAATATGATTATTCTTGAATGTGCCTAAAGAAATGTAATTATAAAAGGTACATCTCTATTAAATATATCATTATTTTTTCATAAAATAATAAACTTAACACAAATTCAGAGAATATGAATTAACCGATGAAATAAGTGGAAATATAAAAATTTCACTAAGTACACTAACCCGGCTAGTTGTATTTGATTTTTTTAATTTTTTTATTTAAGTGAGTGTAAAAGTTTCAGGTTTATCAATACTACAAGTTTTCATATCTCAATTATAATCTTCATACTGTAATAAAAGTGTAAAACCATTGATGTTGAGTTTAATATTTCTCATTCCAAGAGGTTTCAAGATTAGTCAACAAGGTAAAACTTTACTATCTAAACATAAAACTCTTATTTTAAAAACTGATCATGGATCATATATAAATAGAGTGATATCATGAATAAAACATTACTCATGAATGAAATAATACCCTCTTCCAATTAAATTATTATTTCTTGTAAGTAATGAGGATAAATATTTAAATGAAAATATGTTTAGAAAAGTAAATAGGAGAGAAAGATTGAGAATAAGGGGAGAAAAGTATTCACATATTGACATAATAATTTAGAAATTACTTTGAAGGTCTTACAAACAAATATAAATGGGGATATTGAAGAGAAACCTTTGGGTGTGAGTTTTATTTTTTATCAATAGTTTTCAAGGGAATATAAATATTTCATTGATGTCAATATATTAAAGAATATATAAAGAAGAAACTACTAGAATTTTGGTTTGAAGTATCCATGCTCAGTAAAAAAACTCATACATCTTGGATGAATGAATGATGGATAAAGAAAGTTATTAAGTCCTATTATCTCAAGAAACTTATAAAACTATTTTTTTAATTTAGTTGATATGTGTATTATTCTTTACCTGAAATGTGAAATTTATATAAATACTATGACAATACTTATGATAATTGATGATACATTATTAAAGTATCAGAAATGTGCTTTATGTTTGGAAAAAAATGTTAGCTCATGAAATTAAATAATTTTCATAAAGAGTTTCCTTAAGAAGTGTTTTAATATATTGATACCAGAGATAAAAGGGGTAGCTGAATAGATGAAGAGTATGTGATAAATAAATGGATAAATCTGAGACCATAGGCACTATGGGTAGTATCTAGTATACCGAGGTGATCAAAAATAGATAATAAGATAAATTTAATTTGATAAAGGTTTTCAAGTATATATATCATATGGATATTGTTTTTTAATAAAAACTAATGGAAAAATAAAGATTAAAAAGTCCAATAAAAAAGAATATATATTAGTTGATCTTTAAAATAATACTCATAGTGACATAAAAATGATGTGAATGAGATTATTTGATTAGCTGACTACAGGAAATAATTTTTGGACCTGTTACATTCATAATTACATTATAAAGATAATGACCAGAAAAACTATATAACATGTTTCTAAGTGATATGTTCTTATTGATCAAACATTAAAATAACATGTTTCTATGATTCAATATAAAGTTTAGAAGAGAATAAAAGTATCTAAAATATAGTTAATTGAAGTAAGTCCAAAGGGGGATTGAGGAGAGATCAGGAAATGTTCAAGTTATGAAGATAATAAGTTGTAGCAGAACTAAGTGGAATTATATTTCCTAAACATTGTGAAGTTCTTATTAAAGTTCAAAAAATAGTTTTTTGATGTCCATCATATATTATTTTATAAAGATAAATATTCTATGTGAATAAGTTTAAATGAATAAATGAAAAAATTGTTTATGAGACAACAACTGATGAAAGGAAGTATGATGTCTATCATAAATACATGGGGATTCATCAAACATACACTATCAGATATATGTTATTTAATAATCAAGAACATGTTTCTTAATTAAGTCAATAGTTCGAGAAAATGTATAAATATCATTAAACAGAGAATTATCTGTATGAAGGCATCAAATATATATTTATAAGTGAAAATCATCGGACTAAATTTTCCCTTGAAATCAATGAATAGAGGTTTTGAAGGTTTCTGAATACTTTTACATGATAGAATTAACCGGGTTCTGTCATAAGATAATGTTCAATAAAGACATTGCGTTATGTATTTCAAATTCATATACCTTAGTTCTATGATGTCATCAGAAAAAGGGAGATGATTAAATCTCTATGGTTTCATCATTTAGGGGAAAATTAACCAACATATAATAATTCATTGGACAATGAAATATCTGTGTGAAAGCATGTTATAAATAATTACTATGGTTGATCAAACAAATTCATTAGAAAAATTAGGAATTATAATAACTCATACAAATACATTGGTTTGGGAAATAGTTATGGAAGATGAGTTGGGAAGTAAGTTATAAGGAATCATTGGATGCAGTTAACGATGAGATCTAAGTAGAGGGAATATGAAAAAAAAAAGATACCATAAAAAGTACTTCTTGATGAGACTCCATCATATAAAACTGTTTCTATAAGGATGAGAAGGATCATGGGATGATGTTTCCCAAGAATAAGGTTGTTATGAAGTTGTACTGAATTAGAAGTTAAAATAACTTTATGAATTTCTCAAATATTCAATAATTCTAGTGATGTTGAGTTGGACATTCCACTTTTTGATAATCAGGAAGAAATATTAAGATTTTTGTGATATTATTGGATAATTAAAAAAAGATCATGGATATCAAGATCTAAGGATGTTTCCTATGAATATCAGATTAGTCCTATAAATTTGTAATTTTTAATGTTGTGAAATGAATAATTTGATGAGCGTGAGCTTAAAATATTTATGTGGAATTTTAAAATTTGAGTTTGCTCACTTCCCTATGTTTTTAGAGAAAATATACCTATATAAAGGGGATTTAATGTGTCAACAATAAGTTGATCGAGTTGTGTGTTATAGTGAAGTTATGGTTTTTCGTATTTCTGATTAATTAGTGAACCATAAGAAAGTTCCAACTGAGAATTTTGAAAGGTATTCTCATTTGGGTTGAATAATCGAAAGAATAATTATCAGACAGAGCAGGGGGAGACCAGATGGAGCGAAATCATTGGCTGGAGTAATCCAACATCAATCAAAAATGGGAATATGTGATAATATGTATAGGTACCAGACTAAGTATAATGTATCATATAGATTAGAATAACTATATGTAACATACATTTGTAGAATAAAACTAGTGATATCATACAAAGATTTCTTATTATTTGGTATCAGCTGAATAGGGTTTGGATGAATAGATTGGATGTATAGTCACCAGATGAGCTTTTGTTATATGGAAAAAATTGGATTAAACGATAGGACATATAACTTCTAGATGGAGGAATAAGACTAGAAAGAGTATATTTTATTTTATTTTTGTTGTAAAAAAGGATTGTTTTGTACTCACTTATATGCATGTAACATTTGAATAAGAAAGAAGATTAATAAGAAAGCACTATAGCATACATCAAAAGTATCATATTTTGGAATAATTTCTTGGTGTTACATAGTATCTTGGTGAAGTTAGAGAATATCAACACAGGAAATACAAATAATTACTGAGGTTATATAATTTGGATGAGTTAATCATAAATTTTGGTATTAAGGACTATTTCTACCACCCATCTAAAGTGTAGGGAATCAAACTTAAGCTAAGTATTGTTTTCTATCCAAACTAATGTAAACGTGTATCTCATTATATTATATAATCCATATACTAGTCACCACCTTACTTGGAAAGGAAATGATTCTATTATTGATTTCTGAAACATGTAAAAAATGTCATGTTCCATATTTTATATATTTTCATATACTTTCATACAATAAGGAAAAGGGAATAGGAGATTCACTATACTAATAGGTCTAATAGGTAATTAGATAAAATATTATAATTGGATAAAATATTCCCAACATTAATTATCCCCATAACCACTTAGTGTTTACCATATCCCTAAGTGTTCCTCTCAAGAACATGGAAATGGAGGTAAAATATTTTAAAATATTAAAAAATATTTTAAAGAAAAATACCATACCATTTTACCATAATTTGAATTAATTGATCCTTAAAGGAGAGTACATGAAATGTATATGTAAAATATATGAATTTCAATAAATTAATTATAAAATAAATATATATGTTAATATATATACCAAACAAAATAAGACATGTGGTGAACCTGGAATGAGTCTCAATGAAGGGTAACTGAGATGAGAAATCTCTTACCTCGAGTCTGACATGACTCATAAGATCTTTTAATATTATTTAATAAAATTATATTAATTATTTAATTAACTGGGAAGCATTTTTAGTTTTACTACCACATCATAGTCTCATTCATTTAATTACTTTCCATTTTTTATATATTTACTAAATCTATTAAGTTTATGTTGAATGTTTTGAGGATGTTTGGTTCATAATAATAAAAAACAAATTTGGTAGGTTATCCATTGTAAAAAGGGTTATTGTTTCTTCATGTAAAAAATATTAATCATTAAATTATTATAATTTCTATACATTAAAAATAATTTTATAACAATCCATGAATGGTGGAAATGAAAAAGGATTCACTTCGCATTGTGAAGGTTGTAGTCCACCTGTACGCACGAGCGACATTATAATTTTTTAACAGATGGAATTGTAAGAAGGTAAGTAAATAATTATATTTATATAATAGTTGTTACTAAATAAAAATAATATATATTTTCATTAAATAAGTCATAATAACCATCCTTGTGAGGTGGTGTTGACAAATTAAAACCATATCTTCATGGATGTAGTCGTCCACACATGCATAATAATGATGTTTTCATTTCCCTTAGGATGGAAGAAGAGATGATAAAGGGTTGTGATATCAAAATAATAACATTTAATTGTATTTAAGAGGATTATGTTTTCATATAATCATGGTTATAGAATATATAAGGAGGTGGATGAATAAATAAACATGAAGACACTCAGTTAAGAGTTATACCACTTCTATGGAAAACATCCATTGTCTTAAACCTTACGACTTCTAGGATAGTCTTTTTGTAAGATAATTTATTATACTAAATGAGTATGAATTTTTGAAAGGTATTTAGGTTGATATTGGTAAATCAAAATGGATTAATATGTGTTATTAAGATAGTATAGTAGTTGACATTTTATAAGTGAGGTGCGTGGAAATCTTATAAATACATGAAATATTAATATATAATATAGTTCTAACTCATGTTAAATTGATCTAAAGACCCATATATTCAAATATTAGAATTATATGGTTGAAAAAATTCATAAAGTAAATTTTAAACAAGATTAAGTGTCATTTCCAACCATATCTCTTAGTTTAACCCCCTTATTAACACTTTTATCCTTAACTAAGTTAACAGTTTTTCATTCTCAAATGGTACATGATGTAATTTTAAAAATTTAAAGTTGAAAATAAATGGAACCTTCTTCATATCTACAAAAATTTACCATCAAATTGATTTATTATATGAATTTATGATTTAATAAAAAATTGAAAATATTTATTAAATAATAAATAAAATTTGATGTTATTTTTAGGACTATTGACAAAATTTGACAATAAGGACATAAAGATTAAAATATTATTTGAAGATAAAACATCTAAAAAACTAAACATTTATAATTTTAAATAAAATTCATAAAAAAGTTTCCAAAAAAAGATCACTTTTATTTTTTAAAAAAATAATATACTTGATTTTTCTAATGTATGCACAAGGGATACATTAGGGTTGTATAAACATTCAAGGTAGTGATGTCATTATTAAAAATTAATAATAAATTAACATAATTAATAGTGTTTATTATTCTTCAGTTATGTCATTGATATTATTTTTTATATTATTTTTATCTATATCCATACCCTAAAAATATAATAAGAGAGAGTGACATTTTATAATTACTCTTTACATAAAATAATATAATGGTCATATACATAAGAAACTAGAAAATAATTGAAATATTTTTAAATTTAAGATGATTATGGATTAAATAATTACATTCAATTATATTAGTGTATCTTTTTGAGAGATTTTGAAATCTTATCCCATAATTTTATCCCTCACTAACCCATTTTACCCATTACCTTCGTGATAAAATTTTACCAAGGTTACTATTAATTCTGGATAAAAGTGAAATTAAACTTATTAAATACAAAAAATATTAGGATAATAAATATTTAATAAATATTATATTATTTTATTTCTAAAATTTGTTTAAATTACATTTAATATATGTGTTTGAAACACAATGAAATTAGTTTTTATAAAAAAAATTATTTTAAGAATAAAATTGACTTTATAAAAATATGATACATAATTTTATTCCCATGAAATTAATTGAACTATTGTTTAATATAATGAATCTTTTTTTAATTTTAAAAAATAAAAATATAATTACATTTTTAAATTACCTATTTTGGATAAAAAATGACAGTTTTTCAAAATTAGTATTTTTCATTATTCACCCAAAAATCAGTATTTTAAAAAAATACCAAAAATGTATGTTAGGATTGTTTTATCATGATGATTTTGAAAATTATATCTATTTTATCAAATATAATTTCTATAAGTTTCAAAAATTAATCAATAATATCATCAAACAAACTATAGTAGAAACCATTTTTTAAGAAAATGTATTTTCAAGTATAAAATGAATTTATACTTATTACTTATCTATTAACCACCATTTTATGAAGGATAATTTATTTAATTAAATATATTATATTAAAATTTTATTAAAAAAATCATTTATAGTGATTCACATCACTTATTTTGATAGAAATACTTTACACGTGTAAATATGTTTTCTAAAAAATATATCATTTAATCTTATATGATCTTATTTAAATAGAAGTACATATTTACTAGGAAGTGTAAATTAAATTTGTATTAAAGAAACATTTCCTACATATATTTCAGAATTTAGTTAATCGTGTTCATACCTTCCAATTCACCCACTACGATATAATGGCCATATTTTTAATAACAAAATTTTAATAGTATATCACAATTCATTTTAAGCTCGATATTGCATTAGGTAAATGCAATCCAATATTGTAGTATTTATAAACTGAAATCTAAGTTTGTTAAATTCTACCCCTTAACTAAATTTCATCCTCAGAATTTTAATTTTATTCCCATTAATTAATTTATCATAATAAAGTAATAAAATAAAATTTATTATTTTATAAAAGAATATACCTCTGTAAGGATCATATTTTCTGATGAGTTTCTAAAAGAGTACATTGACAGTTGAGTGTTACTTTACATCTAAGAATATTTATATTTGATAAATTATTTGACCATTTAGATAGATATTTTATGAAATTATATAGGCTTGATTGCTTTCCACTACAACAGTGAAATTTTATCCTTTATTATTTTCATTGATGATTTTCAAATTATATCTTATATTTTATTCGAAGAAATAAATATTCATGAATAATTTTTCATTCCATAAGAACTAAAATAAACTTTAAAATGATCAAAAGATCCATAAAAATATATAAAGTTATTTTTCATGTTTTTATCCATTTTTTAAACCCCAAAATAGATTCAAAACAATTAAGATAACATCATATATGACATGTAATGTCCCAAACTTTTATAAATGAAATTCCATGTTTAATGAAAACAATTTTTTATTTGTAAATGTAGTTATAGAAATTACATGATCTAAATGTCATTTATTTTTTTACCATTATAAAATATGGCCCTGATTTTTTTGTCTAGAGTAAAATATCACTATGTTTCATAACCATTGATAATATATACATTCAACAGTGATCATTTAGATTACTATATATTAAGGTTTATAATAAATCAAAATTGTAACAGACATAAGAATTGATGACCTTGACCTATAAAATCATACCCTATAAAAGAAATTTTTCATAGCTTCTAACAGAGATAGAATAATTGGAAATTTCCCTTGACTAGTCCCAATTTGTGATTTTACAACTAAAACTCAAGAAAACCCATTTATAGGATAATTTCAATCTTATTGAGTCATGAAAAAAACTATATTTTTCAAACAACACCAATAATGTACAACCATCACACACTTATGCCTTTGGTCATTTTAAGGGTTTCCCCTCATCCCTTGAATAGGGGATTATCAAAAATCAAAAAAAAAATCAAGGCCTTACAAACATCACACACCTTACATTTAGGGATTACACTGATTTAATAAGGGTTTATATAAATCGGCCCTAGTAGTATGAATTTTTATATTTTATTTATTAAAATAACTATTAAATTTATCCCTTTTTTATTATTACTTTATATGTATGTGATTGTATAATGACATTGATAAAAATTTGATTTTGAAATGAGGATATGTAAATTGAATTTTTTGGAAATATATAATTTCATTGATATACACTTTTTGATAAATTCAATAATTTTTTGGAATAAATATTATTCTGATGAAATTTTTTATTTAAATATTATTTTTTAAAATATAAATTATAATATAATTTAATGAAGTCAAATGTAAATTTTAAATGGTTTAGAAAGTTGTTACTGTTATAAAAACTAGTATTTTCTAGGAAATTTGGATGTTTATTTAAATCTATAAAAATATGATATTTAGAAAATAATTTTGGTAAAATAAATATTATTTTTTAAAATCATTATGTTTAAATTATCGAATAGAAAATTTTTCATAATTTTATGAGACAATCAAATTTGTGGGTAAAAATTAAATATTATATAATTATGTGGTCTGTATTATGACATCATCATAAAAGAAATTTGATTTGATAAATTATAAAAAGGGAATAAATGACCAAAAATATAATACCCCATTTAAAATAATATGTCATTGAAGTAATTTAATTAATTTTAAAAACCAATAATGAATCATCCAAAACCTATATTATATTTAAATGTTTCAAAAACAAATCATTATGAAAATGACTCACTTCTAAATCATCAATGGTATTATTATACTTAGTATAGTTCATAGCATAATAAAATATTTAAATCTAATATTATTTTTTAGAAAACATAGTTCAAAACCATTGGATGATTTGCAGTTTTAATTATTTTAACACATAGATCCCAATAACTATGTTCAGAAAATAAAAAAAAAATACTATATCTTTACACATAAATACCCAAAAAAACACTCATACCACTTCACTAAAAACCCATTTATCATGATTTTCCTCCCCCTATATTTATGTAAATCCATCATAATTTGTTCCATTTATCTTAATAATATCCTCCCAATATTTTTAAAGAAACTCTTCAAGGTAAGGGATTCTCAATTTCTTTTTTTATTCAAGTAATTTCTTTATTTTAAGCATTTAGATTTCCAGTTTCTCATATTGTAATGTGTTTTTAAAAATACCTTTACTTCCCTTATGATTTCTATTTAATTAGAAAAAACATTTCACTCCCACTAAATCCTTCTATGAAACTTTATGTACAATCGTTATGCTGCCAAAAGTATCCCATGATTTTTGATGCTGAACTTTTTTATTCTGAATAGCCATCCTCATTTCCATTGAAGGGTATTCACCTAGATGTACCTATAATTCATTGATAATGTAATACCATTTATATAACCCACACTCTTTAATAATGTAATTACAAGTGATGAAATACATCCATATATTGCTTGATCTAGGTGGCACACAAATTCATGTAAAATATATCCATCCATCTAACTTTAAAATTTTTATTTCACTATGGGTATGTCCAAGTAAAAAAATCATGGTGGTATAAAATAGTGAATACCAAGGTAATAAACTCTTAAAATACAACCACACATGTCTGTAAGATACCCTAAACTAGAAAATAATAAACACTAGCCATCATGAGTCACACAAGAAGTAAAGAAATGTGGAACATTATTTACCTCACACCAAGTATGAAAGAGGACCACCAATTAATCCAACAGTCTTTTTCATTTTATTATGAGGTATTTGATGGACCATGGAATTTTAATCTTCTTATAAAATCTGTCACGAATAAGAGTCGAGTCATTTTCCACCGACAAAAGATATATTTTTTGAGAATGTCACAGTTCATTACCCTACAACATCACACAAGCCTCCACCATATAAACATCCCCATGTCAATATCCATCACTGAATGCAAGAACCACCTATCCATGAAGATCATTGATGGAACCCTCCCCCCCTCCCAGACATAAAATCGACAATACATGATCCATCTATGTTAAGATTATATCCATAGTTTGGGGAAACCGTCTCACCCACATCCCATTTCCTATAAGATCATGATTAGGAGAAGTTGTGAATTTTCCATCCACGAGTCTTCTTGATATAGCTTAAAACACCCACCATTTAACAAGCGGAACTGGATCGGCCACTAGAATTATAGTTTTTAAAACAATTCAAATCCAATAACTAGGAGTTTCAACATTTCAGATTTGGTTCCCCATACTCCAGATGCCCCAACAACCTACCTCTATAAATAGATACCTTTCCTTCTATTCCTAGGAATTATTATCAATACTTAGAAACCATTATTGAATAAAATTATTGTGATTGAGGGTTCGATCTCTAAGCCCGATTAACTAACCTAGACCATACCAGACATCATCATCCCATTCATTTTTAAATAATAGTAAATTAGATGATTCCTCTGTGGGTTCTTTGTAGCATGAACACTTAGAAGAAATCCTGACCCTTTTTTTCAAAACTACTCAACCGTAGGTATGGTGCAGTTATGAAGATGGCACAACAAGAATATGAAATTCATTGGTATTTCATTTCACCAAATAATTTAATCCCACTCATCTTTCTCTCCATTCACTTGATTCATAGTGTGGTACCCTTTCACTAATAATGTTCCTGGAATAGATCCCATGAAAATGAGCTTATATGGATTAAAATTCATAATAATACTATTTATGTTCTTTATTTGGTGCCATTTGGGAAGGACATGTATTAAAGGCTTGAACCTACTCTCTTGTAAGATAGTGATGTATGGGGTTGGGAATCCAGGAAATATGAGTACTGAGGATACACAATTATCATTCCATAAATTAATATGTTCACATCCAACAATCCATTTTTAGTGACTCCACATTATATGTATATTATGAGACATCATGATCTATAAAAAATGTACCCATTGCACTATCTTTATGACTTCCATATCTATTCATGATATTTTTCCCACATAGATCTACCCTCTATGTAATTCTATGTCAGTTTATCGTTCATGATCTGCATGGCCTATGTGACACTCCTAATATTGATACCACCCACTTCCACCCCATATACATCTTTTCACATGATTCCCAATGATACCTTCCTTAATAATGGGAATCCCATATGAAATCTTTCATAAATTTTTCAATGTTTCTCAAAACATCAATTGGCACATTTACCACAAACATCACATGAATATGAATATAAGATATGAAACAATTGATAAGTTTAATACATACCATGATGGAAATAAATTATTTTTTCATGTTTATAATGCATGAAATAATTTAATTGACCAGCCCATCAAAATGATGGATGTGAATTCATACTAGAGAAACTGGAGCATCAAAGTGTTCCTTGGGGAAAGATCTCCTGCATATACCTAGTCTCTCCTCAAATTTTTCCTTCTCCTTTATAAGCACCATTTTGAAATGAATACACTAATTTTTTATTTGTGAATAAACTTTCTACTCCATATAAAATACTTCTCCATGATTTTTTTGAATTCATAGATAATTCAATTTTTTTTATTTTAATAAAATATCATGTCATCTATGAAAAACATTTGGGGAATTTCATTGGTGTTTCACCTAAAATTGTACGGTCGAATGTTTACACTAAGAATTATTTCATCAATGTATCTACAAAGTGTTTCTTGAATCATTCTGAAGAGATTGGGGGATATGGGATCTCCCTGTTTGATTCCAGTAGTAGATTTCAAGAATAATCAATTTTTCCCATGAAGGATACATATATCCTGGGTGAGAAAAATTCTATAATAAAGAGATCAACCGCCTATCTAGAAAATCCCATTCTATGCAACACTCATTTGATGAAACTCCACTCCATATTTTCAAAATAATTATCTATATCTATCTTAACCACAATGTTCCAACTAGGTAATTTCATGTTAATATCCCTCATCAATTCATGAACTATGGCGATGGATTCCTTTGATGGTCATATGTTGGTGAAAACTTGTTGATTATCCAATACCCATTGAGGTAGATGTAATTTGAGCCTTTTTTATAATATTATACAAAAAAAAATGGAATGTTTCATATTCTAATTATTCTATAAAAATTAATATAAGAAGGATCCTTTAACTTTGTAATGAAATTCAAGGTGGAATCATAACTAAACCGAGGAATGATACCTCATCTAAAGAGTCTTGTATGGACATAATCAGGTCCCCTTTCACCATACCCAAAATGTAATCTAAAACAAAAATTTGAAGTTGTTAGGTCCTTGAGAACCCTCAGTATTAAATGAATAAACGACCTCATAGATCTCAGGGTCCTTCATAATTCTTACAAAAAACTTGTTAATATTGATGGAAAAAACCCATGGGATATAATTGAATAAGTAGGTTTTCTCTATTGGGTATCCATCTGGTATACAAGTATTAGGGTTAGTAAGTAATTATTTTAATTAATCAGTAGCCATACCCCCCATGATATCCACATCTTGAGTGAAGGGAATATATTCTAGAATTATATTAGGAATACTAGAATGATATTTATCATTGATAAGTTCTTGAAAAGTTTTTATATTATAATCCCCCTCCTTGAGCCAAGTCTCCCTCTAATTCTCTTAGGTGGTCCTTAATTATTCTATGATGATTTCCACTAAATGATTTTTATTATTAACCAGTGTGAAAAACATTCATCATTCCATATATATTTGTGATTCCTCTCAATGTGATAAATATCTTCCTTAATCCCATATAGATTTATAAAATTAAAAGGCATGTTGTTTTTATACTTCTATAGGTTTTCTTTGAGTCACTAAAGCATGCTATGTAAACCCATCCACATGAAATCATGCATGGGATTCATCTAGGATATCCGTACCATGGAATTAAAACTGGGATTAGACACCATGCGATTAGGGTAGTAAAAATGGTTCCATCCTATGGAACTATTTCAAGATGTGTTAGAAGTGGATCGTGAACTTAAAAGTCTCACATGAGATACTCAACCCCTGTATTCATAATTAAGGAAATAGATTGAAGATTAGAAAAACATCATTCCAGTCTACAATGGGTACGATGATTACCCTTTTGGTTGTTATGCCAAGTGTGTTTTTTCCCTATGAAACCCATTTCTGGGAGACCATTCTAAGAAGAAAAATATAAAAATGTTAAGTGATCCCTTCTGGGGTACACTCCACAACCCTTTTTATCTTATAGATCAAGTATGATATTAAAATATCCTCCTATAAACCATGATTAATTATTTGGTACAAAACTATCCATGTCTTTACATAGATATTCACTTTCCCTAGCCTCTCATTTGGAATAGACAAAGGAAAAAAGGTACAATTCAAATTACCTTTCCTGATCTTAAAAGATACAAACTAGTTATAAGCATCCCACAATTCGACCAAAATATTGTTATTCCAAAAAATCCATATGTGATTTTTGATAGGATTTTCATGAAACAAACCATAGAGGTGAGCCTCAAGAACAAGCTGTAAATCATAGAATAATTCTATTTAGGTTGAATACATTCCACCAATAAAGATTTAGAATTTCAGAGTTCAGATAAGATAAAATATATCTTAACTCCAGCACCTAAACCTCAAGAATTACAAATGGTAAGAGAGATCATAATTTATGATAATTCCAAGTTTTGACCCTCGTATTGAAGAGCCTATAAAATTAATAGAAAATATAACCTAGTTATTCATAACATGGGACACGGTACAAATTCTACAATATAGAGGGGAAATGATGAAAACCTCCATTGTTGATTTTTCTGAAGTATGTAATAATGAAATGAAGTAATTGGTTACAGTGAGAATCGAGGAGTAAGAAGGACCAGGATCTTCCTGAGGAGTATCCATCTTGGGAGTTATAATAAAGTGCCCCATATTTCCAAGATATGATGCTATGGATTGTCCCATTGGATCTCCTTGATGAGATACCAGACATTCCTAAAGCTCTTCTCCTTTGATGTCTCACCTAGAACAGGTGTGGTAAAGCCACTCGAAGAAACACGATGTAATGATGATAAGTAAGAGATTTCCAAAGGGTAGAAAAATTGGACATTTAACATATATATGATTTCAAACACTCCCAAAAAAACCCTAAAAATGAATTCTAACCTGGGAAATCCGAACATGAGATAATGGACTGTTACAATGGGTGAAAGAAGGTGAATTTGAACTAGATGGATCCAGCTCCCATGGGTGGGGAAATTTAAATCTAGATGCAACATGCACGTAGGGTACTAAATTGATGCACTAAGGTTCCAAATTAGTAGGTTGGATTGAAATAATGGTGGTCAAGTTGGTAGTATACTGAAAGGATGAATCTAGAGGATCCACTTTTCCTTATGAGTGATCTCCTATATCAGACCTGATCCGAAGAGAAACACCGAGATTCATCAATTGTGATTCCTTGTTATGACATGGGATTTCTAACCGACAGCACTCAGGGTTATCTTGATGAATCTTGCAACATGGAGGAAATGAATTCCCTTGAAGGTGACAGCTTGAAAAAAAAACTCAGGTATCTTGGGTTAAATAAGAGCCTTAGGAAACTATTCAGTTCCCTCAATTTGGGGAAGGATTATCGATGGAATAGGTTTTGTGAGGTCTAAGTTGATGTAGATAGGTTCTAACATTTATTCTTTAAGTTGGATAGTCTTCTCATCTATGTAGAGAAAGGACCCTAAGGAGTCACTAATCTCGTGCAATAAAGAGACATTCTGAAATGGAAGGGATAAATTTAGGCGTGAGATCGAAAATGCCTCTTGTGAGGGATCACATTCTAAATGGGTCTCCAATGACCATTATAAAAGAAAAAAACTCCATTGGATGATGGATCTAGGTCTCAAACACCAAGAATTAATAAAATATTCAGTGAATTCCAAATCTATGTTGAAAACAATTCATCATGTACATGAAATGAATATAAGATATTTCCCAAAAATTATATATCCCACTAATTAATTTGATAATGTTTTTATCTCATGAGATACCATGTATGGTGCATTGATGTTAAACCTAATAACACTATGTTATGATGTATCAGTGTTTATCATTGACTTATGTCTATAATGTCACGGTTTATGTTATTTCAACATTCTTATGAATCCTTAATGATATCATCTTATATCATGCTTTGATGTCTATGTTCATGATTATCACCCTTATATGTCACCTTGATATGTCTCTTGTATTAATTTCATCAAGTTATGCTTTGATTGTTCCCTTACTGTGATTTATATCTCACCCCATACTTATGTATGTCCCTTGGTTATCTCATGTAGTTTTAGAATATCAATGGAATTCAATGTCTTGATATTATGTTTTTTAAATATGTTCATTGTATCCTAATTTCAAGTTATTGTGTTATGTTTTTAATTAACCAAATATACTAGGACTCTCGGTTTATTTGAAGTTGTGTCATGTGTATATTTATGTAATAAATCATGAAATAAAGTGTGAAAAAATATATGTTTTTATCATTGGAGTCAAAAAATGGTCTAGTTATTTTTGGGAATTATGATTAGAAAAAATTAGTTAGATATTTTGGGATAAGAATAACCATAAGAAAATATACCTAAATTTTTGGAATGTATAGATATAGTGGTTTCTATGAAACAAAATCTATTTCTTGATACTATATGTGGATGTGGCTCTATCATAGTTGTACCTATAAGTAATTACATTGAAAAGGGTGAATTGAGAAGTAACTCAATCATCACGTGGTGTATAAATATGAGTTATTGTTGTACACCTTATTTAAAACTCCAAATAGATATGATTTGGTAAATTCACAAGATCATTTTGAACCATTATGAAGGGAACAAAAAATTCCTATTAAATTTTATGTTAGAAAATAGACCATGGTTAACATGGATTGAAACTTATAAGTTGATAGTTTAATTAATGCATGAAACTTATGAGTTATCCTTTCAATGTTTCTAGTTTCATTTTTAACCCTTTAATAGTTTGAAAATTATTTTCCCTAATTTTTAATTTATTTTAGTTAATAACTTGGAAAAGGAAGAACTGATTCAACAAATAGTTTAATGGGAAATGTGGTGAATGACCAAGTTAGATGCCCAACCTAATGGGAGTATGAGTCAATAACTTCAGGACAGTACATACTTAATTAACTCAAGTTTTAAATATAAATATGAATCAAGGGGTAAATCCACATCACCCTATGAAAGAGAAAGTTACAATTTAGACCTTTATGAAAAAAAGGCCTATGATTTCAGTGGATCTTCTTATCCCCTAATCATGGAAAAATATATCAAATCCATTTAAATGATCTTCTTTTTTCCTTCAATTATTTTGGATAGATAATTTCATGTTAGATATTTATCACATGGTTTGATAAGCTAATCAATGGTGGTTTATGATAAAAAAAATACAATTCATGAGGAAGAAATCATAGTGATGGAGTGGAACAAATTCAGATTTTTTTTTGATAATTACATTCCATACACTATTAAACATAAAATAGAGATGTATTTCATTTGATTCAAGAAAAGGAATGACAAATTCATTAGGGCGTATTAGGAAAATGTCACAAGACTTGTGCAATATGACTCCAGACTTTTCATTTTCTAGAAAGTAATGTTGATCACTTATTTAGTGAGATAAAGTTGAAGCGACAAAAATATGTGGTGATTTGATAATTTTCTAGCTATGAAAAAAAAATTGATGTTCCCTCAACTTTGAAATGGTGATAGATGAATCTATAGGGTCTCATGGCTCTAGAGATAAGAAGCGGAGAATGTATTTTAATTTTGGCTCTGTGATGGAGGAATCTCGTAGTGGTAAGAAATTCCAACATCTCATATGGGGAAACTGTGGGAAGAATCAATACATGAATTGTTTGTGGAGAAAATGAAATTATTTATGGGATTTAAATAGGGGAGTCTAGATGAAGTATGTAAACAGGAGAAACCCACCAATATGATAGAATAAATGGATGCTCTAGTTAACCCTCATAATACTTTCCAATAATTCAAGTTCAATGAATAAGGACATTATTCCAACCAATGCAATAATACAAGGGTTTTCAAAAAACATTAGTGACAACAACCTCTAACACCTAGAGATAAAGGGAGAGAATATTCCATCACTACTATTATTGTTGATCCAAAAAATTAATTGGTTATTGGAAAACACTTATTTAATCTATGATAGAGAACGTACTATTTCATTCTTGTTCTATAGATTCTTTCATTTAATGAAAGTTTACTAGAACTATTTAAACACCACCTCAAAACATATAATTTGATATGTCATTGAAAATTAAAAATGGTGTAAATTATTATATCCCAAGTATAAAACTTCTCCCCTATCAATGTTTGTGAGCTGAATTGCCTACAGAACCTTTTTATACTCTCTTTAGTAAAATTAGATGCTATTCTAGGTATGGATTGGCTCTCCTTGCATAGAGACAACATAAATTTTTTTTGAAAAGTAAATCACCACCCATATCATGAATCAACCTCTGATTCTATAAATATGTAAGGAGTATGATTTATATTCTTTAGAATCACAATCTCAAGTATTAATATTATTTCATTATGAGTAAGGGTATCCTGGTCAAATGATTGAGACTAAAGAAAAATATCATCCTGGTTAATAATCCCATTATAAGGGAAAATGTTGATGTGTTCTTTCAAATAATTTCAAAGTATCCCTTCTAGACTAGAGGTATATTTTTCAATTTAAATTATACCTTGAACTCTAAAAATATACAAAACTACATATAGAATAGATATATTTAAACTTTAATAGATAAAGAAGAAATTAAAGGATAATTTGGATAAAGGGTTTATACACACAATCATGGGGTGCACCAGTCATTTCTTTTCAAGAAGTATGGTTCAATGTACCTCTCTGTTGATTATAGTGAGCTCAACAAGATCACGATAAAGAACAAGTATCCTCTGTCTTGGATTGATGATTTGTTTAATTAGCTATATGGATCCCAGCACTTCTCTAAGGTGGTTCTTTAGTCAGGATATTATTAATTAAAGGTGAGGAGAAGTAATTCCCAAATATTGATTACATACAAATTACAAGCACTTTGAGTTCATAGTGATTCCATTTGGACTAAATAAATCTCTAATGATCTTAATGGATTTAATGAATAGAGTATTTAGGTATTACCTTGATAAATTTTTGGTAGTATTTATAGAAAATATTATTATATAATCCAATATAAAGGAGGAACATGAGGAGTATTTAATGATTTGTTGAAGACTTTGTGAAAGTAAATTTGTGAGAATAGTATAACTAATGTGATATATATATTGATAAAGTAACATTACTAGGGAATGTTATCACCAACAAAGGGATATCTTTGGGTCCTCTTAAGACTTGGGAAATTAAAGGATGGTTAGGATGAACATATGTTATAATTTGTGAGAAAATTCTCTTGATTTTATATCTGAATAACCAAACTCACTCAAAGGGGAGTGAAGTTTTCCTAGACCTATGAATGAGAAAAGATATTTAAAGAGATAAAAAAGAGGTTAATCATGTATATATTATCATATTACCCATGAGTGGGGAAGGATTTTTTATCTATAATGATGCATCCAAAATGTTATTGGGTTGTGAAATTGTGAAAAATGACAAAGTGATTGCATATTCCTCTCTCAAATTAAATATCAATTATAATAACTACCCAACACATGATATTGATTTGGAAACAATTATCTTCACATTGAATATTTGGAGACATTAAAAATATGGGGAAAATTATGGAATATATATGTATCATAAAATCCATGAGTATGTATTCCCCAAAAAGGATATCAATATGTTCCAACAAAGGTGGTTAGAATTGATCATGGATTATGGTTGTTTAATATTTTATTATCTAAAAAGGAAAATAAAGTGCTAGATTCAATGAGTAAAGTATATTGCAACCCTATCCATGATGATGATTGGATGGGATCTAATCATCCTAGACATGAAAAATATATAAATGATAATCATAATAAAATTTCAACCTAATTTTATTAAATAAATACTCAACCCTCCATTCTTGATAGGATAAAAGAGGCCAAAATGATAAGGAGATATGGATAATGGTAGATAATATTTCAGTATTTAAATTTAATAATGAATGAGTCAAAAGGTTTTGAACCCAGATATGTGTCCCTTCAAAACTATAATTTAATATGAAACTTCTAGATAATACAAATATATTATCCCCCTCTATTGATCTTGGAAGAACTATGATGTATAGATATCTGAAGAAAAACTTCTAATGATATAACATGAAGAGTGATATTAGATAATTTGTATCTCAATTATTAGTATTCCCACCAGTCGTGGTAAAATAGATGATGTTTATGGGTATGATACAACCCTTTTTCATACCAGTATGAAAATCAAAAAATATAATTATGGATTTCATTTTAGGATTCCTTAAGAAATTTAAAATAAATAATTCTATTTGGGTGGTAGTTAATCACAATAAAGGCAGTGCAATTCATCAGTATCAAGGATGATTTATCTCTTGACCAACTTTCTATGATATATATAATAGAATTTATAATAATTCATTTGGTGACACAGTCCATTGTATTTGATCGAGTTATGAGGTTTACATCATGGTTCTAGAGAATCCTCCTACAATAATTGGATATAGTGTTGGTTTTTGGTAATGCCTCGGCCCTAGTTACCCAGAGTCGATGCATTATTACATAACATTGACATGATCACAAGAGATAAAGTCTCAAAAGACCGGTTAGTTTAGTATCCTTGGAAGTACTAGATATGTACATATGTTTTACATTTCATCATGAAATAAAAAAAACGATAACATTGTGTCCCCTTTGAAAACTCCCATATCCCTTAGGATATCCCTTCAGGTTAATCATATTGTACTTCTTCGTATCCAGGGAAAAAGAAAACACAAGAAAGGAGTGAACTCAGATTCCCAGTAAGGATAACAATATAGCAGATTCTATCATAAATAATCATAACATTTAAGTAAATGTATAAGACTAAAACACAACCCTTTTAAACTTAAACATCAGCATAATATGGAAAAGACAAATCAAATAATTCCATTTACTTATTCACATGGATATTCTACTAGTCGAATGATCACATGTAATATCAATAGCTAATTTCAAAATTATGGAATGCATAATGTCAGGCATCATAACCATATAGTCAAGGCCTCGTTCCATGATTACAAATAATATGTTGTAAAGGCCTTGTGCCAAGAAACTAGTTTGTCTCATTAGATCTACTGATGCATCAAGAAGCTATAGCGGGCTCCACCCATCACTTACTAAGTCCAATTCATTCTTCATATGAAAATTTTGAAACATAACATAAACATTCGTATTAAAACTAGCATATGAAATGTCAACACTTTAACCATAAACCATGAATGGTATGAAAATAGCACATCCACAGTCAAACATTTCACAAAACTGTCAATAACATATGGAAGATTGTATCATAATATATCAACATCCAACAAATGTGAGATCCATGAAATGAGGTTGACATAGATGAAATCAAAACTATTTGAGAGAAATGCATCTTTCTATTTGGAAATCATTTAAAAGTCACGTAATTATAAAAGAAAAATTTTATTTTGAAAATATTCTTATAATCCAGTAAGGGAAGCTTCAAAGGTGTTATAACGGTGGAAAATACCCACACCCACCGTATAAGTTAAAAAACATTCTTACCTTCATTTTTCAAAAATGTCATAAAGTACCTTGTTTGGAAAAAAATTGAAATATTCCCTTCAAAACATTTGATAAAAGTCAAAAAAGGGTAAAAGTAACATTAACCCATATTCTATGAAATACTGAATTTTTTTTGAAATAAATTCTTATGAAACACTAATGTGGATGATAAAGAAGTCCCAATAGATACTTAAGTATAAACAACCTCGAATAATAAATATATTGTAAAATTAACCCTTACCTTTTACTTTTACTTATTCAAGGGTATGTTAACCTATAGTATAATAACTAATTCATTTTTATTAAATTATAAAAGAACCAAATACAAAAATATGATATCATATATGATCCTATAATATTTATTTGTTAATAATATTTCAATGGTATCATTGTTTAGGGTGTCAACTGATTCATTTTCCTTTATACGTTTTGTTACGTAAGTCATGTTTTTTATGGATAGGTGGCATTTTATTCATATATAGAATGATATTAAGTTCTTAAAAATAATTTTTAATCATCAAATGAAAATTATTCTTGAATGGTTATGATGGGGAACAAAATCTCATCGTGTCGTGGAGATGGTAAGCCGTACGTACGCACGAGCGACAATATCATCTATTAGTGGTGAAATAGTGTGTAATTGGATGATATATTACATATATATAATCATTAAAATGTTATATTTTTTATTTACATCAATTATACTCTTTATTATACCCATCCAAATACTGAAGTGTTGAATAAAAAACTACACCATGATGTGGAGACGGTAATCCATACGTACACAACTATAGTGACCTGCTCATTCATATGATGGATAGAATAATGAATAGGGTTGTACCATATTTATAATAACATATAATTATGTATATGGTATTAGATTTATTATTTTAGTATGTAAAAAACAAATAAATAGGATGTGAAAGAACAAAAGCACATTAAAAGAGGTGATAAAATTATTACCTCTTCTTAGGGTTTTTCCTTTTGATTTGATCAAACAGGCTCTTTATGTTAGCTTTATGATCAATGTAAGGCCTCTAAGTTGAATTTAGGGTAGTTGGGAGGATATTTTAGTAGGGTTTGGCCGATCCAAATGGCTTTGGAGGTGTGAAATTAAGAGAAGGGGAAGTACCCTTTTATAATAGAGGGGAGGGGCTCTTTAGGAATAGCTTGAAATAATATTTTATTATAAAATAATTTTTGATTTATAATGGCTCCAAATGGATTTATTTCAAGGATATGGTGTGGATAGGTAGAAATCCTCCCAACCAATAGGTTTTAGACAAGTTTAAGTCACCATATTAACCTTATCTTTTAGATTTAACTCTTAATTAAATAGTTTAGCTTTTACCATGTCTTCTTGAATGTTCATATTACATAGTTAATAAACATACTATAAAATTCTCAGAAAACCTGAAGTGGTTCATTAATGACATATCTATCATTTATAAGTCCTTTTGTCGAACCTTATGTTTTTAGGAATATTATATCATTTAATAATATAGTATTTGTTTTAAAAACTAATTTATGTTAATTTTGACACTATTTAGTATTAGTTTTTTTTGAAAGTCCAAAAAACTTTATTATATCAAATAAAAACATTAAATGAACCCTAAAATGTCATATTAACCTATAATATTCGTTTAATTCATCAAAACTCTAAATTCGCATTTATTTTGATATTTATAATATCAATTATTTTAATCTTTCATTAATAATGTAATTACTGCATCATCATTGTGTCATAAATAAATTCAAATATTTAATGTCAAAAAATATTAAATAAATTACCATAATGTAGAAAATATATTTATCTTTCTAATGAATATTTATAGTCAAAATTATCTTATGTATACCCCTATATTAAAAAAAATTGTGTTATTAAAATTTCAATTTTACACTTTTAACTCTTCTTTAAATAAAATAATAATAAATGTTCTAATCTAATTCTTATAGATAAAAAAGGATAATATTTTATTCCTAAGGTTAAATTTGGTCTAAATACACTTATCCAATATGATTAGGACATGTGTTAGATTAATTATAATATCATTTTTACCTTTAATTTCCCTATTTACTTTTAACCGTCATAAATAAAATTCAAAAGTTACTATTCACTAAAACTTATTTTCATCTTATTGAACCAAATTTTACATACTTATGTCAATTGTGTCTCTCGGATCTTTGAAATTAAATAAAATTTTGTATGTATAATCTTATTATAAAACATCTCTAATGAATTAAATTGGACTAATATATGTATTATGTATCTATTTGACTTTATGATAAATTTTTATTTATAAACAATTATTTAAATGAAAAAGTCAGTTTTTATCTACAACATAGTGTTTTCACTATTCATAAAAAAATTGAATGTTTTCAGAAAAATACCAAAAATTCACCCAAAGATAATTTTGATATTCCAAAAAAATGAAGTCTATTTTACCAAATTCAAAACATAGTAGTTTCATTAATGAATTTAAAATTAATTCTCGTAGTCAAAACTAGAAAGTGGGTTTTTGAGAAGTAAAAACTATCAAAATATTGATATGTGTTTATGTCCAATATAAATGTGAAATTATTTCCAAATACCAATAATGGATTAAATGATAAAAATATAATCTAATTATACTTTAAAACCATTCAAATGTATAATTTACCACTATAAATTATTTTGATTAAAAAAAGATGTTTTCAATTAAAATTTAGTATCTTTCATTATTCATCAAAATGTGAAAGTTATCAGAAAAACACCAAAAAATTAACCAATATAAATTTTTATGTCCCAATGTTAAAGAAGAATTTTAATTTGTCAAATTTAATATATAGAAGTTTCAAATATTTTATTCAAAAAGGTTTCTCTTTTAAAAGGTGGTAAAATTGCTTTTTTAATACTTATTTTATCTAAAAAATGAATTTGTTCTTATATTATGTCTAAGAAACACATAATATGGATGTTAAAATTATATAGAGTATATAAAATTCAAAAATGCAGTTAATATTATTCATACCTGATTTTTGAACGGCTAGTTTGGTAAGTCATGGTGCACTCGAACTCGCTGTTGCGTGTAGTGCACGCTATTGAATTACTTTAAAGAGATAATGTACTTTGAAAACTGGGGGTGTTATGGTTTTAGTATTTTTTATCACCATCAGATGGATGGTTAGTTTGAGAGAGCCATTAAAAAATCAGATGATTTTTTGAGATCTTGTTCAATATATTTCCAAGGATGTTACAATAAAAAACGCCCACTAGTGGAGTTATCATATAATAGTTTTTTCGAGTATATCATTTAAATGATGACTTATGAGGATATTTACAGTAAGAGGAGTACACATCCCATGTGATGGGATGGATTTAGAGAGTATAAGCTGATGGAACCTGATCCTTTATAAGATATAGTAATTAATGTTCAATCTAGTCAGTTTCATATAAAATCTATGAAAATTTGATATAAAACCTATAAAAGAATAATATACTTTACCTAAATTTTGAGGTCATAGATAAGGCATTCCTTATTATATATCCATGTATTAAGGTAGTTAGGATTAAGAAAAATTTAAATCATAGTCTTGTATACATCGGACCCTTTGAGATCCTTAATCACATCATATTTTTGGCCTGTCGAATGGCATTCCCAACTAACCTATCTCATGTATATTATGTGTTCCATGTATTCCTCATAATAAAGTACATATCAGACCCCTAACATGTACTTAATGAAACGGTGGTTCCTTTAGAAAATAATATTTCATATGATGAGCATCCAGTAAAGATCTCAAATCATATGTACAATTTTCTACAAAACAACACAACACACCTGGTAAAATTACTGTGTAGTAACAACATGTTTTGGGAGGAAACATGGGATTAGGAAGTGGAAATAAATCATAAATACCCTCATCGGTTTTATTGTAAAAAAGTTAAATTTTTGGGGAGAAATTTTAAAGGGGGAAGAATGTAACGACCCACACATTTATAAATAAAATTCCATCTTAATGAATAAATTATTTATTCATAAATTTAGTTATATAAAAACACATGTACTAAATAATATTTATTATTATAGACCACTATAAATTATGGACATAATTTATCATTTGGTGTTAAAATACTATTAATAATCATAACCATGAATAATATAGTTGGTCTAAAGTGACTGTTAAGATTAGTATATATTAAGGGTTATGATAAAGTCTATTTGAAATAAATATAATAAGTGATGGACATGACTATTATTATCATACCATATTAATTATATTTGTTATAGATTACAATAGAGATTATTTCATTGGTATTTTTCCATGAGAAATCCTAAGATGAGATTAAACAACTAAAACTTAAGCAAACCCATTTATGGGAGAAGTTAAATATTATTATGACCATTTCTGAATATATATTTTTTGAACCACCCTAAGAATGTACCATCATTTCACACCTTACCCTTAAGGTATATGCTAGTGTAATAAGGGGTTATGTATCTTGACACTCGTGTTATGATTTTTTATTTTTTATTTTTAAAAAAATAATGATAATATTTCTACCATTTAAATATTTCTTCATGAAAACATATATAGGATTTTATTATTATTTTAATAAAATTATATTTTGATACGTTGAGATCAAAATTATATTTTAGAGAAATAAATAATCTTAAATAAAAAAAACTTTTTGTAAATTCAATTATTATTGGAATAAATGTTATTTTCATGAAATTTTCTTATCAAATAATATTTAAGTATGTATAATTATAAAATAATTTAATGAAGTCCAATGTAATTTTTATTAGGTTTAAAAAGCTTTTAATGTCATAAAAATATTGTTTTCCAAAATAATATATTTTTATTTAAAATAATAAATTCTCATATTTCTAAAATTTCTATTGTGAAATAAGTATTATTTTTTAAGTCACTATTTTTTAATTATTCGATGGTGAATTTTCCATAATTTTATGGGATAATCAAATTTTCTGGTGAAGAGTAAATATAGTGTGTATTATGACATTATAGAAACCCAAAATTGGTGTTATAAATTCTATAATGGAAATCCAGAGAAAAAAAATATATATATTTCTTATTTAAAATAATTTTTTTTATTAAGTTATTTAATTAATTTTACAACCCTATAATGAATCCACCGAAACCTGTATTGTATTTTATTTCTTTAAAAATAATTCTTTATGAAAATGAAAAACTTTCACCTAATTAATGGTAATTATTAATTATTTTAGTTCTTATCAAAATAAAATAATTAAAATCAATCCTATTTAGAATAAACATTGAAAAAAATGGTACCATTTTTTTATTATTATTTTATCAATTGGAGTCCAAACCCTAAGTTTACAAAATAATGAATAATTATCCTATATTTTTATATAAATACTCACCCAACCTCTCATTCCATTTCCATAAGAACATATTTATCATCGATTTAATTACCTCTACCTCTATAAATCCCTCCCAATTTGTTCTCAAGAATTGACGAAGCTCCACCCAATCATTTAGAAGAAACCCCTCAAGGTAAGAGATTGTCTACCTCTTCCTTTTTATTCATGAAATTTATTTTTATTAATACATTTAATTTAAAATTGTTCATATTGTAATGTGTTTTGACACATCCATTTACTATCCTTATGATTCCTAAGAAACGAGAGATCGCCTTTCACACTTGTTAATCCCTTCTATTTACCTTTATGTACACCCATTATTTTCCATGCCAAATTTTTATTTTGTGAATACCTATCCCAATTTCCACTGATGGTTATTCACCCAAATTCACCATTACTTCATTGGTCTAGGACTCCCATGTATGTTACCCACACTAGTTAATCTTCTTATTAAAAGTAATGAAAGACATCCTTATTTAGAATGATCCATATGGCACACAAATTCATCTACATTGTATGAATGTGACAGGTGTTCCCTAAATTAAATATCCCTCCAATGTGTTGTGTAATGTTTTTATCTCATGAAATACCACATATTTTTCCTGGGAGGTCAACCTATTCACCCTTTTTATTATTTCTTTTTAGTTATCCTTAAATAAAAATTAACATTTTATTATTCAAATAACGTTTAAGAAAAAAAGTATAAAACCTTTCTAGTTAAAGATAACTGATAGAATGACACCAAATTAAATTAACAAATTATTAAAATCATGTTATAATCTTTCAGTAACCTTACCTATATAGAGACTCCATTATAGAGTATAGGCCTCTGTGTCTTGGTCCTCAATGATGAGGTCCTCAATACTATAGGCCACCTTGTCACACTCTTGGATAAATTCATCCACATATGTATTCATTTCATTAAAGACACATGTCAAAATGTGATTCTCCATATCAATCTATACACACGATTCTATATCAATGTTCACTCAAATAATCCACTCAATAATCCTTTTCTTTTCATCTTATGTAGATTTGATACCAAATTGCTCCTATAACATTTCCTTATTGGAATAAATTATGATCTACCATGGTTCCCATTCTTTTCAGACCTCATTATTGGTTACTATACCAATAGAATGACCTCCCACCTACTCCTAAATCAGATCAGTTTTCCTACTACTAAAGTATTTTTATTCCTTAACATCACCACAATCTATCATATGATTATCATAATGAGTGATTGAACTATCCTATCCTTCATAAACATGGTCCATTGGTTCACTATACACCACATTATTATTTTTGTTAGACCTAGTTTCCATTAACATAGGTAAGTGAGATTATTCATTATGACCTTTATACTTATTTACCTTTAGAAAAATGCATATCCTTACATCCCTTTTTTACTTTCCTCTCTTTTTTCTACAAGGAATTTGAAGACCTCGTATGTTCTCAATCTCTATTGAGACTTGGCTAAAAACTCACACTCTAAATTAGTCCCCTAAAAGCTGTGAACATTCCAAAGGTTCTTTATTAGTGTTTTGGTTTGGAAGTTAACTTGTATCAGATCACCTTGATCATGTGTTGAACCTTTAGACTCCAAGTTTCCAAAATTATTACTAACCATAATATTCAGACTCGTCCTTCTCAGCCTCACCCTTTATGTGACATTCAGACACTCTCTGCTACCTCCACTAGATACACTGGTTATTTCCTCTTCCTTACCTACTTCTTGAGACACCTTCTTGTACTTAGCACCATCATTATATTCCTCTACCTCCTAATTGAGTGTCGTTGGATTTCATTCATTAGAATATCCATATGCCATGTTCCTTGCACATCCTTCAGCTCTCAGTTCAATCTTCCAATGATGTCAACAAACTTTGGATCTGGAGGAAACCACCATTACCACTTATGGATGATGACATCCTTTTCTACTCCATTAGAAACTAATGGTTCAGCGAAAATCCCCATAGGAAAAGTTTTACCCTCTAATTCCCCTTCTACAAGTAATCCAACATGCATAGCCTATGAACTTATTCTTCAATCACATTTATCACCAATCTGAACCTACTCTTTTGAATATACAAAAAACGTCCATATCCCACATCTTCTTTATTAACAACATTTATACCCATGTTCCTATATATTATAATTGAATTCCCCATTTTCTTGCATGAAGAATATAAATCCACCACCAATTCAAAAATAACTGATATCTTGTATCAAAACTATTCTCTAATGGAAATCTATAAATACTCTATTGGAACTCTAAACACATCAATTTCAATAGATTCATGTAAAAATATGATGATAAACATATTAGATTCTACTATTAGAGAAAAGGTATCTAACAACGGGGTTACCTAGCATTCGAATGATCCATGAATTTGGAAAACAGAGTAGTAGTTAAATTTAAAGAATTTTCTCCAAAAAACATTAATTATAAATAATTTCACATACCAAAATTGTATATGAACAAATTATATATTCTCAAAGATATGAAAATATATCTCATAAATAACATGAATGACCCTAATTCTATAATAAATTCTTATATTCTTCCAAATGATAATTCAATATTTATTCCTCAAATATCACTCATCTTACACAAAAAAAAATATTTACCTTAATCATATAATGTTCTCAACATAGATAACTTCATAAAATTAAATTTAATAACTAATATACCAAAGTACATTCCAATTCCATTGTTAACTTATAAAAAACATATGTTCCTAAAATGTAATAACTGTTTCCCCCAAATTATCTATAATTAAGTCAATATTAAATATAATAATAACCCTAAAGTTTATCAATATCTTCCAACTTATTTCCAAAAAATAGAAAATAATTTTTCATTAAATAAATATTTTACAGAAATGTGGGTTAAACTACAGGGTTACATATACCATAAAAATACATTAAAACTCAAAAAATGAATCCCAATGTACCTACATTACATAAAAATTTAAATGAGTATTAATTCTTCTAAAATTATGATTATACTTAAATATATCAACCTTTATATAAAATAACACTACATAATTACTCATGAAATATTATATGTATACAGTTCAATCATTCAAAAGAAATTATACACCTTTAACCAATATTTTTTATCTTATTCATTAAGAAATATTTTATACAATAAAATAAATGAACCGTGTCATATGATTTATAAATCTCAATCAAATCATGTGTCCTATTTTTTACAAAAAACTATTAAAATTTTCATACCTACTATATGTTATGAATAAAGTTTCTATATTCACTATAATAATATATTTCCTTATAGTAAATTTATTTTTAAGATATTTCTAATTCCATTCTAATGCTTTCCTCATTTATTCTATATAGTTTTTTTCTTTATTCTATTCTTTACCACTTTTGAAACATCTTTATGTTCCATTGAGACATCTCTCTTGGTGCTTATTTCCACATTATTAACATGTAGGAACTTAAATCATTATAAATTTACAATCATTATCAACTAAACTTAAATAAAACAACATTTTTAACTTATTTGGGTTGTTTGGAAACTCAACTAGGTTCTGGTTGTCAGTCATAACTTGAGATATCCATTTAGGCATAAACATAATAGTTTCAACACCAACTCCTTTCTCATTTAGTTTTTTTTAGACAAGAAACACAATTTTCTTCACATACATTATTAACTTGGGTCCTTTGGGATCCATTCATTTACATAATCCAAAACAATTAATGTGAGTATTTCAAATAAAATCATAATAAACCATCTTATGAGGGAGATAAATACTATGAAATCATTTAAATGTTGTATTCTATTCAATAACCATAATATTATATATAATATTAACATTTATGGAAATAAAAGTATTCTAAAATATTCTTAAATAGCATCCTAACATCTAATGTTATCAAAAAATTTCCCATGATACCAACTATAATGCCGTGTAACTTAAATAACCCATATTTACATGATTTATAAAATGGGTTTCACTTTATTAAATTTCAAGAATCATTTCAGTTTAGAGTTTTAAAGAATTTGGAAAACATATTACATATCTAAACCATTTAATACAAACTGGACACCTCCACGCAAGGTCCATTTTTTCAAAAAAATGGATTCTTAAATTTAAACTCATGAATCATTCAAAACATGTTAACTTATTTTAATATAGACAGAAAACATAAAATTATAAATCTTATTGTAGTTATTAACCACACTTAATCTCGTTTAAAATCATTTGAAAATGTGGGATTATAACAAAAATCATATTATGTGATATAAAAAGGAATAAAACCCAATAGTCCTTTAAAAAACCTGAAAACCCATATGAATGTTTTTATTTTCTCAAAATAGGATTTCATATCAAAATAATCACATACTTACTTTTGAAATTAATATCTTTTTATAGGTTTTTTATAAAAAATTTAATAAACAAGAATAGGTTTAAAATAATAATTCATAATGGTTTATTGAAAAAACCTGAAACATTGACCCTGAATAAAACCTTTCTCCCTTAAAAAATCATATTTTTTTAAAAACTCATAATCTAATTTTTATATCTTAGGAAATAAAAAAATTTCCATATGAACCTATTAACAACTTCAACATGTACTATATCTATGGATAAAAATACATGTAATCAATTCAATAATAATAATTAACTTTATAATCATTGAATGAATAATTTCATACATCATAATATTATCATTAAGTCCTCATTCAATGGCATCATACATAAATATATAAGGCATACTCCAAATACCCAAAATAGTTTGTCTCGTGAGGATTACTAATGAATATAGGGGATATCTAATATTAGGACCCACTCATTCACATATTAAGTATAAATAATTAATTATTTTTATAAAATTAATAACAACACAATATATAATCAATATAAACATTCTTATTGAATAACTAATATATAAAATGTCAATATTTCCCCAACCAATAAATAGACCAACATTATCATAAGTTTTCAAGATAAATAAAGTGGATGGTATAATTATAATATATCCCTAGTAATGTATAATAATATTTAAATAATATTGACATAAATAAGAAACAACTTTATAAAGATATTAGAATGTCTCTTTTGAAAATAAAGAAATATTTTTTTCTATTGAAAGTATTTTTAAACTAAAAATACTATAATAATGTAAATTAGATTTTATTTTAAAATATATGGTATAATGTATAGGATTATTCATAATGAATAATTTCTATGATGGTTAGAAATGGTTGTTATATGGAACATTTTTTAAATCATTCTTAAATACTTCCGTAAAAAATCAAAATAACACATATGGGAAATATTGAAATGATTCCTTTTTTAAAACTTAGTAAAGAAAATCAATAATAGTTAAAAATGACCTTCAAAAATCATTAAACTATAAATACTTAAATTTCTGAATCATATAAAATAATATGGACATTGAGGAAAAAGAGATTAAAATATTTAAACAACATTCCAAAGAAAAATCTCTTACCATATTAGTAATATTTGAATCAAAATATCGTTGAAGGATATGACAAAATAAGTATTTTTAAAAAAACAGAAATTTTGGAAAATGAATGATAAAATAAATACATATGGTATTATATACACCACATGAATGAAAAAATGTGGGGAATGTGGTTGAGTCTAAATTAAAGGAATTGAGATGAGAAATCCCTTACCTCAAGTCTCACTCGACACAAAAATTATTTAACTCCTATATAATAAAATTATATTAATTATTTAATTGATTAAAAACTATTTTATGGTTTACTATAGTGTATAATCTATTTTCTTTCATTTATTACTATTTCATATGTAGTTACTAAATCGATTCAATTCATTTCAAACATTTTGAAGTGTTTTGTTTCATGGTATAATAAAACAACATTGGTAGGCTAACCAATGTCAAATTTATTATAATTCGATCATCATAATAATATTAAAATGAAATAATTACCATGCTTGTGCATTAAATATAATTTTATATCCAACCATTAAATATGTACTTGAAAAATTAATCACTTTGCTTCATGGAGGTGATAGTCCACATGTATCCACAAGCGACATTATCATTTTAAAAAAAAGAATGGTTATGTAACATATTATCAGTATAAAATCATAAATATATCATAAAGATAATATTTATTTTATAAATACATTAAAATAACTATTCTTATGAGATGGTGATGAAGAAACCCTTATCTTCATAGAGGTGTCAGTCCACACGTATGCATGAGTGATAATTTCATTTCCCATAGGATGGAAAAAGATATCATAAAGGGTTCTCACTTAAACATAATAACATTAATGTATATTTTATTTTATTATTTTATAATATCATTTTAGTTTTAGATTTTTTGAAGGAGGTGGAATAGGAAATTAACATGAAAACACTTAGTTAAGAGTTGTACATATTCTTTAGAAAACATCCTTTGTAATAAACATTATGCCTTATAGGTTGGTCCTTTGGTGATACTTGAACCTAGAGGAAATGGAGATGAAATTTGGGAATGTATTTTGGTAGGTATTTATTAAGCTAAACGGCTCAAGATGTTTGAGGAAGATAAGAGATGAGGATCCCTTTTAAAAGTGAGTTGGGTGACAATCTTATAGATACATGAAAAATTAATATATAATATGTGTCTAACTGTAATGTATCAAATTTTCCATTTATTATTTTTTTGATAATATATGGATTATTTTCTAGACGAAGCACTGAGACAGTGTGTGATTTGAGGCCCGGTGTTCCAGGAATAAATGATTAAAATATATTAAATATATTAAATAGAACATGCACGCAGTTTTCTAGGAAAAGTGGAATAACTCAAAAACGGAGGATTGGGTTAGAAATATGAGGTAACCATTGAGTTTTGAATGAAGGTTTTACCCTAGGTGAGGTATAACCTTTTTCGGTATGGTACATCTGAGAAAAAAGTCAACTTAAGCATAATTAAATAAAATAAATAAAATATTTTATTTATTTTTTCCAGTTTTTGACACAATGACTATTTATCCTTTGAATGGAAAGTTATAGAATTTCCTTACTATTGGACACTAAAACCCTAGATATTCAGACAAATATTGGAGAACTTTCTTGGTGAAAAATGATGGATCAGGACCAAGTCATAGATCATTGCGCCAATAGAGTTAGAGGATCTCACCAAGAAGGACAAACAACTGCTCTTTGTAAACGATCAATCCAAACATCAGGTAGAATGCTACAATTTTTTATTTCTATTTACTGATTCAATAATATGTGAACTCTGATCAACTCTAAACAAAGAATTGATTCACGTATCACCAGTGGATTTAATATGATGAAATTTTTTATTTGTTCATCTTGATTATCCATATTCATTCATATTTTTCTTTGATAATGAATTGAGTTCAAAGGAAAAACTATTGAGGTTCGATCGTCACTTTTTTATGGATTAATCCCCATATTTTTATAGGTTCCAATTGTAGTAGAAGTTCATGATTGGGGTGTACCCATCCTTACAAATTTCCATAATCTATGATTAATTCGGGATCAATACGATGATGAAAGAAAGAATCCACAGAAATCGATCAAAGAGAAAAGAAAAAGGAGGGGACCTAGAACCGAGAAGAGAGGATCAATATATTTTTTTATAATTAATTTAATAAAATTATTTAATTATCTCAAAGGTGATTCATTATTCATTTATGTGTTCGACCATGGGTCTGAGGTGCGGCTTCATTTCTATGTAGAATGCAAGGATAAAAATCCTCTAGAGGTGATCCACATGTGCTCCACGTATCTTCAGATGTCGTCGAAGGAATCTCTGGGTTCTATCCTGGAACATCATCATTCTTGCGATGTCTGTCTCCGATCACCTTTAGAATCACTTCCAAATTATTCTCCTTGATCTGGTGGTGGAGGATCTCAATCGTTCTTGAGAGCGTTCTTATAGAGGGAAGAGTTATCTAGGGTCAAGAGATTTTATCCAAGGAAGTTGTGCACACAATGATTTTTTAGTTGGTCAAATGACCCCTTGGATAATTTAGATAATAATGACATAATGGTGAATTTAATTCACCATGTAATAATACATATTTATCACAAGTGTTGTTGCATAATTTATTATTCCATGTTAAACACCATGTCAAATAATAATATCAATGATTTTATTTCCATGACATGCACATAAGTTTCAAGTTATATTTAAATATTATTTAACCCAATAATATTTAATATTATTTCTCACTAGAACCATAAAGTGGTCCTCCAATCCTCCTCAATATTTATCAGTCCATTAATAATGACAATTTTTTTATTAAATAAACATAACATCATTATTTGCTGATAAATAAATATTTAGTCCGTAATATATTCTCTCAAATAAATAGAAAAGAAATAAATGTGATCATACATACTTGAATAATTATTAAACTACAACCAAGAATAATATTTATTCGACATAATAAATAAATAAATTATTTAACTGAGATACTGGCTACACTTAGTGTGTGACCCTCTAGGCCTCTTTCTCGTTGGCATCAGGCGGGGTGGCCTAAAGTCTATGATTACTATCTAGCAACGGTTCAATGCACCCAAGAGAAATAAGTTGATATCACAATGACATGTCACCTCATACGAACACTTACCATGTAATATAATACCATTGTACTGATATATCTAATCAAGGAGGTTGCTTATAAGTGTCATCAACCCATCTGCTCAATTTATCATTCTTTGACTTCCTGGAATTGAACTTTCCTAGATAACACCATGGCCATGGATTTAGTTAGACTATATAATTTTCATGAAATGGATTGAGATATCTACTTTCATAGAAGTGAAAAATATTTTCTCACATTATTCATTAATGCAGTATTAGTCATGATGCACCCAACATATCATATCTTGCCGTGAACCTCTGTCATCACAGTTTTCATAAATACATCTAAGTCTGTGAGTCATAATAACCAATAATAATAATCTTAAATTATAATGAAAAATAAACACTTCTGAAGATAGTAACATTCAATGACACTTATGAATGTGAATTTCCTATTGACAGGTCTTGTTCTCATAATATCCTCCTGGATATTACCAAGGGCACACACCATGAGAAGGTTCCTCAAAGTTTCATGAGTTCATCCCCTAATAGCCTATATCATTTGTGTCCCTTAAAATGATATCATCCATCCATAGAACATATATTCAAGAATAGTTTCATGTAACTTCGAAGTTATCATCATATTAGAGATATACTATGACCTTTTGATGTGACAGCTATTCTTAGGACATTATCACATACTACGTCACGCAGAAGAATAATCATGATGTGATAAGTAGATTATTAATATTAATCAAATGAATATAGGTTTATCATAAAGTATAAAAAAGTTGGTTTATAGGGAACCAACTCCAACAGAATCCCACTTTCACTAGATCCAACTTCTAAAAACCTTAGGTCCTCTAGCTCTCACATGATATTCATGCTTCTGATAAGATAGTCCTTTAGTCAATGGGTCTATCATGTTCTCTTCTGTAGACACTCTAGTCACTAAAACTTCACCCCTTTGAAAGAAATCCATCAAGAGGTGATATATTTAGAGCATGTGTTTTGTTTGTTGATGTGAACTTGGTTTATTTTCATGATCCACTACTATAGTATTATCACAATACAATGTAATGGGATCAATGCTTTTAGGAACCACATCAAGCTCCTGGAAAAATTTCTGAATCCAGATGGATTCCTTGGTTGCATCCAAATCCCCTATATATTTGGAACCCGTTGTAGAATCAGAGAAAACTCACTACTTTGAAATATTCTAGATCACAAAACCTCTATTGAGAAAGAAAACATATTCAGATTGTGACTTCATATCATTTTGATATGTTTAAAAACCAGCATCAGCATACCCTCTGATGATAAGCTCATTGTCTCCTCCATACACTAATAACATATCCTTAGTTATTATAAGATACTTAAGGATAGTATTGACAGTATTCCAATGCTATTTTACTAGATATTCGTGAAATTTTCCTACCATGCTCAGTGCATAGTAAACATCAAGTATGGTACATAACATTCCATACATGATAGATCCTATATCTGAATCATATAGAATCTTACTCATCCTATATTTCTCATGTTGTGTCTGGGGACACATTTTCATGGAAAGATATATACCATGGGACACTGAAAAAAATCCACCATTTTATTGTTCCATACTAAATCTCTTTATTATTTAGTCAATTAATGAACTTTAACTTAGTCCAAGTAGCCTCTTATATCTATCGTGAATGATCTTGATCCCTAGAATGTTGGCTGCTTCGCTTATGTCCTTCATAGATAAGTACTTGTTCAACTATTCCTTGACTGACTTCAAGACTGGTATGTCATTTCCAATAATCAATATGTCATCAACATACACTATTAGTATAGATTCCACATTCTCATTAAACTTCTTTTAAACACATGGATCACATTCATTCTTAATGAAACCAAATTATCTTATGGATTCATCGAATTGAATGTTCCCTGACCTGGATGCTTGCATTAATCCATAAATGGATCTCTACAACTTTAATACACTTTTAGCATCATCTGGTGTCACAAACCCTTCTGATTGTGTCATATAGACATCTTCATAATAGTTAATGTTAAGGAATGCTATTTTCACATCTATCTTCCAAATCTCATAGTCATGTAAAACTGCTATGGAAAGTATGATTCTTATGGATTTAAACATGGAAAGTGGTGAAAAGGTTAAAGAGTAGTAAATTATTTGATATTTTTTAAACCCATTATCCACTAGCCCTTCTTTATAGGTACTAACATGACATTCCAAGTCCAATTTATTTTTTAATACCAATTTACACCCAAAAGGCTTTACATTAACTTGTGCATAGACCAAAACCCAGACTTGTTCTAATACATTGAATCCTTCTTATATTTCATAGCTTCTAGCCATCTTGCAGCTTCTGATATCTCTACAGCTTCCTTGTAGTGTAGAGGTTCAACATTGTCCAAAAATAATGATTCACCTTCCTCAGTGAAAAGGAAACCATGTCTATATGGTTCCTTTGCCTCTCTCATGCTCCTACGCAGTACCTGTGTTTCAGGAACTACCTCTTCCATAGGTACCTATGGAACTTTTTCCTGTAACAACTCCTGGGTATATTGACCATCATTATCATCTAAGTCAATATTTCTACCAATATCATTTTTGATTATGTTCTTCCTCTCAAGAAAAATAGTATGTCTGGAAACATTAACATTATTTTATAAGGGGTTGTATACGTAGTATCCCTTTGTTTCCTTGGGATACCCAATAAAGATACACTTTTTCCCCTAGGGTGATAGTTTGTTCCCTAAGAAAGCCTTAACAAACACCTCTCATCCCCATACATATGTATTCTACAAAGTGGGATTCTTCCCATTCCTAAGCTCGAAGGGAATCCTTTTTTCACCTTAGTTGGTACTTTATTTAATGTGTATGTTGCAGTTTTCAATGCATATCCCCATAAGGATAATGGAATGTTGCATGACTCATCATCGAACTTACCATGTCCAACAAGGTATGGTTCCTCCTTTCACTAACACCATTCAATTCTGGTGTATAAGGTGGAGTGAGTTGAGAATGAATCTCAGACTCCCATAAAATGTCAATGAACTCTTGGTTAATGTATTCTCCACCATGATCTGATCGATAATGATTTATGTTCTTACCATGCTAATTCTCTACTTCCTTCTTGAAATCCTTTAATTTCTCAAAGGACTCATACTTACACCTCATTACGTAGACATAGCCACATCTACTCAAGTCATCAGTAATAGTAATAAAGTAAGAATATCTACCTCTCACTTCTACTAGAAAAGGTCCACACACATCAATGTGTAAAAATACTAGAATTTCTATGGCACTTTTACCCTATCCACCAAATGGTGGTTTGGTAAATTCCTCTAGTAAACACGTGAGACATCTATCAAATGGGTTTATCTCAGAAGAGTCTAAATAACCTTCTTAATCGAGAATTTTCAGGTTCTTCTCATTTACATGACCAAGGAAGTGATTCCAAAACTGGGTGTTTTATAAGTCATGTGAACTTGGTTTGTTTTAAATTACCAACACTTGGTTATCATAATTTATTAAATATAGATCATTATTTAAATTATACATACCATAACATATGTTGTCCTTATAAAAGTAACAACATTAATTTCCAAATTTGAAAATAAATCCATCTATATCTAAACTCAATAAATAAATTATGTTCTTGGTAACAATAGGTACATAATAATAGCCACATAAAACCAAAATCATTCTCATCAGTAGTTTGAGGTGGTAGTCAGCAATAGAAAGAGCAGCCAACCTCACACTATTGGCAACTTATAGATCCACCTCTCCTTTGAAATTTTTTTTGAATTTACTTGGTTCCTATATTTGAATATATATGTGATCCCCAAAAGCTATATCTAATACCCAATGTGTAGGAATGGAAGGATTTCACTAGATAATGAACGAACATTTGTCTTCCCCTTACCTATTGGGGGAGTTCCTCTTCCAATGGCTTGACTTCCCATATTCAAAGCATACTACCTCCTTTTCCTTTCCCTACCTCTAGATCTTATTCTTCTTGGTCATACGGTGCTAAGAGGATTTACATTGTTTTTTAAATCTTATTCACCTTTGAATTTTCCTTAATCTTCCTATTCACCATAAGGACTATAGGTTTCTCATGCCCTATGTCCTTATCAACTTGGTGAATCAGGGTAGGAAGTTCCGATAGACTCTTCTCATTATTTATCATGTTATAATTCAATATAAAACTAGAGAAGGTCTTAGGTAGTGATGATAATATGATATATGTACGCAACTCATCTGGGAATTTAATCCCTAATATTTTTTAGTGCTTAATGTAGCCAATAATCATGAGTACATGTGGTCTATTTTGTACAGATACTCCAAGATTAGTAGTAAATAATGCGTTGGAGATATCATACCTATCATATCTCGTCTTCTCTTGATAGAGATCCCAAAGGTGATACATCATGCTCTAATAATCCATTTCCTCATGTTACTTCAAGATCTCATTGGTCATGGATTATCACACTGAACATCTGTAGCATCATTCATACGGTTCTCATACACATAGATTTTATCATCACTTACCTCATTTCCAGGAGCAACTGGTAAAGGCACTTCCCGTATATAAAGTTTCCTCTCAAGGAAAAGGATAACTCAAAGGTTCCTTTGATACTCTTAGAAATTAGTGATGGTTAGAAGGTTTTCTTTCTCATGTATGGATTACAATGATATGTTTTATTTCATTTGGATTGATGTTTCTTTAAATTATGATGAAGAGAGTTTTATTACTTTATCTTGATAAATATAGAAAAATATACAAATTAGTATCTAATATTCTCCCACTATTTTTTTAAACCAAATATCCCTCACCATTGGCTTCAGAATATCATGTTTCTTGGATATTCTAGGAGAAAGGATCCATATTTCCTTTCACATTTCCACAACTATAGTTGTTCAAGCAACTTGAAAGGTTTTAGATAGGAATTCAAAATTACAACTGCATTAACTCATATCTCCTTGATCTATTGAGTGGACTCCCCAATATTGAAATCCTTAATCATGGATTTCCTCAACCTTTTCCTCTTAGTTACACCAAGTCCTGATAGGGAAATCAACCCTTTATGTAAACTAAGTTAAGTCAGCCCAAAAAATAAAATTATAATTCCCTGATTATTGAAATCATCCCAACTAGGGTTGGTCAAGCACTTTGAACTATTGTTCAATTCTAACCTGAGTAATGGAAGGCTATACCGACTTAATATTTATTTGAGGGATTTTATCCTTTATGCGTAAGTTTACATTTATTATCTTTTCACATTATTTTTGATGTGGGATATACTTAAGCGATTAACCATGTATAGATAATATTTACACATAATCCATTTTTTGTTTAGTTGCATATTGTATGTATGTTAGTTTGTTAACTATGTGATCACGACAAACATCCATAATGAATAACCATACAATTGACAAAAAATGTAAAGGGTATGATCATGATCTTTACTATTGGTTATTTTATCTAGGGGTTGATAAAATAACCTTGAACTAGGAGAGAAACACCTTTAACTTTTTAAGGTTTGTGTTTACATCTTTCCAACAGTCCAACTTTGTATGTATTTGGATTGGTTTCATCTCTACTCCTAACATGAAATGCCTCTACTAGCTTGGGAGCTACATCTATTACATATGATTTTAACTCACATGAAGGTGACTGGTAGAATGGGGTTTACAGAAAAGAAACCATGGACATGCAGGCCCTATATATTAATGAGGAGAGGGAAAGTGGGCCAACTATTTTAATTTAATAAATAAATTAAAAGGGAACCAATAACATACAATGGTTTGGTCTAGATCATGATCATCTACATACATGCAATGAAATTCAAATTTAATAAAACTATCATTAAATTATTTCATCATTCTTATTAAGATAAATTCCTCTTGAATTGATTAATAATTATCTTCAATTAATCAATCATTTTTATCTTAATACTTTTTATGAATTTCCTTGATATTTTCTTCCATAACCTTTTACATAACTTGTACCTTGGAAGAAACGCAGTGAATACCTATCCAGAACTACCCAGCATGTATTTATACTTTTATACACTTTATTCGTTATGACATGTAGCATGAACGCACAATTATAATGGTAATACAACTCATACATGATGTGAAGATCTTTGAACATTACAAAGATGTTAATTAAACATATATATATATCAAACACCTTTCACATGTTGTGTCCCATCATTATTCCCACACAAAGGTACATGACTGAAAGTTTACATAATATAATAATAAATTTTCTAATCCACATAATCTGGAAAATAGTACACGATGTGTAGATCTGACTACATGATGTGTACCCTCCTCACCATCCATCCGAAGTACACGTATGGGTAAACGGTGTGTGAGGTGTACTTCAGAAATCTTCAAAGTACCCAACGTGTCTAATGGTCCAAACACCCTGTATACTCCTTGTTACATGGTCACCATCCAGCCAAGCTATTTATGGGATACATGACTGGACCCTTTCCCAAAGGGACTGCATGTCGTGTCCAGTGGTCCACATGACGTTTAGTCTGGCTGACCGTGCACCAGTCTATCCTAGTTACCACATAGTTTAAGAATTAACTAAACCACGTTTCATTAATGCACATAGCTTGATTAATTACAGAATTACACCTAATGCATTAAACATAAATACATAGTGTGTAGATATGACTACATGGCATGTATTCTTATATTATCTGGATAGAACTATCGACACCACCTGAGGAGATACTTGATTTTATTTTAATCATAAAATTATTTGTTTCTTGTAGATCTGTGAGAAACGATAAGGGAGGAACATATCTCAAAATTTAGATGACAAGAATGATTAAACATGAATTGAAATACTAAATTATTAAAGTTTAAATCATCAAAGAATTATTTTAATAATTATAAAAAAATATGAATGCACTGATACCACTTATAGGTTTCAGGCGTAGTGGAAGCACAAGATGGGAATGTACCCAACTTTTCAAATTTCCATAATCAATTATTAATCCATGATCAATACGATGATGAACTCCAGTATCCACAAAATTGAATCAAAGATAAATGAAAAATGAGAGAACCCGGAACCAAGAAGAGAGAATTTTCATATTTTTTATAATTAATTTAATTAAATTATAGAATTACCTCCAAGGGGATTCTTTCTTCATTGATACGTCCAACCATGGGTTTGAGGTGTGGCTTCATTGTGATGTAGAATCCAAGGATAGGAATCCTATAGTGGTGATCCACAGGTGTTCCTCATATCTCAAGACATCTCTGAAGGAGTCTTCGGGTGCTAGCACGGAAGATCCTTGCGCTTGAGATGTCTGCCTTCGATCGCTTTGAGAATCAATTCCAAAGCGTTGTCCTTGATCTGGTGGAGGAGGATATCTTGGATTTTTTAGAGTGTTCTTAGATAGGGAAGTGTTCTATAGGCCCGAGATCGTTTCTCCAAGGTTTTTTTTCACACAAAAAATGGTTAGTTGGCCAAATGATCCCTTGGATAATTTAGAGAATAATTTACATAATGGGGAATTTAATTCACTAGGTAATAATAAATAATTAATATAGGTGTCATTACTTAATTTATTATTCCATGTGATACCCCATGTAAAATAATAATAGCAATGCTATTATTTACATGGCATGTACTTAACATGTATTTTATATTTAAATATTATCTAACTAAAAAATATTTAATATTATTTCTCACTGGACCCATAACATGATCCACCAATCCACCTCAATATTCACTGGACCTTGAATAATGACTATTTATTTATTAAATCAATATCACTGCATTATTCTATGATAAATAAATATTCCATTCCCAATATATTCTCTCGAATAACAAGAGACAAAATAAATGTGATCATGAATACTTGAATATTTACTAAACCAAAACTGGGAATAGTATTTATTCAACTTGTTAAATAAATAAATTATTTAACTGAGATATAAGCTATACTTAGTGTTAGATCCTCTAGGCCTCTTTCTCATTGGCATTAGGCGAGCTTGCCTAAAGTTCAAGATTACTATCTATAAATTGGTCAAGCCACTCAAGAGAATGAATTTTATGCCACGATGACATGTCACCTAAAAAGAATGCTTACTGTGTAATATAATCCCTTTGTCCCAATATCTCTAATCATGCGGGTTGCATTAAAGTTTCATCAACCCAAGTGCTCGATTTATCATTCTTTAACTTCCCAGAATTGAACTTTCCTATAGAACACTATGGTTATGGATTTAGTTAGGCTATATCATTTCCATCAAAGGGATTAAGATATATACTTCAATATAAGTGACAAATCCTTTCTCGTGTTATTCATTAATGAAGTATTACTCATGACACACTCAACATATCTTACCTCATTGCAAACATCTATCATCATAGTTTTCTTCAAAACATCTAGGTGCATGAGTCATAATAGACCTTAATAATAATCTTGAAGTCTATAGACCAATACACACATCCATGGATAGGAACATCCAATGACACTTATGAAAGTGGATTTCCAAATGGTGAGTATTGTTCTCAGAATATACTCCTGGATATTACCAAGGGCGCACACCAAGAGAAGGTGCCTTAAAGTTTCATGAGTCCCCACCCCTGATAGCCTGTATCATTTGTGCCACTTGTAATGATGTCATCCAACTATAGAAATTATATTAAATAGTAGTGTCATGGAACTTCTGAGTTCTCATAATTATAGGGATATGCTATGACCTTTTAATATGACAGCTATTCTTGGGAAACTATCCCATACTATGTCACGTAGAAGAACAATCATGATGTGATAAGTAGTTTATTAAATTTCATCCAATGAATAAAGGTTTATCATAAAGTACAAAGAAGTTGGATTCTATGGCACCGAATCCAAAAAAAATGTTTGATCATCATTGGAATTCCTTTTGTCCCACGGTTAGACAAATACCTAGTTCTCAATTATTGTGTAACCATTTCTTGGTGCGACAGATCAAACTATAGGTATGAAATGTGATGAAGGATACAGATCAAGGATAGATTGTGATAGTGGGTAGATCAAGGGATAATGACACCTGATTGAGTGTTATTCATCTTATCAGGGAAGTGATTGGAAAATGGATGTCATAGGTGGGTTTTATTAATGTGTTTTGAGGACAGATTTTAGGGAGAAAGAGGAGGTGTGGATTAGTAGACCTAGATCTAGAATCTAAAGAGTAATTCCTAGTAAAAATCATAGTGGTGCCCAAGGAATAATGTAGTAGAAACCTCTGAATCTGAAAAATCCCTAGAAACACAGCATGTAAACTATAACATCCCACCTTTTTATCACATAAATTTTCATTACATTATACAAAATCGAGGATCTTTAAGGTTTAGTGTCTTGGAAACCAGGAAATTAATACATGAAAACATAAAGAAAATCTACTTAAACACTTGAAAGGATTCTTCATTTGTTCATCCTAAGTTCATTACTGCTTCTCATAACCTGGGAACATACATCAAAGGAAAGGTTGAGCAGAAGGCCCAATAAGGGAAACAAGGGAAACATTTACATGTGAACTTGAGATACATCAATAAAGTCATGATAAATAACTTTAAGGAATGAAAAAGAGATCATGAGGCATATCATAATGAAAAGAATATGATTCATGACTTGAAGATGTTGCAACAACAATTAACATAGAAAATCATTTCTGTATCACCAAGGTCCATCCCCAAGGTGTCATTTAAAATAAATTACCAAGATTATTCACCAATGTATCGTTAAAATGGTCATCTCTAGAGATTAAGTCTTTACCCAATGCATTGGAGCGCTACAAGAGTTAACCCTTAATTTGTCTTTATAATATTTTGAGCCACATATATCATCATCAAAATTTCATAAATAACCCATACATCAAAAAATAAATGGGTTTCATTTCATAATCATAACGTTTTAAAAACTGCTTTAAAGACGTGATCTTTATGTCATTTTAAACCCACGAAAAAGGAAAGCGAGTTTCATGTATGTAAATATGAGAATTAAAATAGAAAATTTTGATATATATTTGAATACCCATGGATAAGAAATATCTTTGAGTATTCACTTAATAAAATAAAATAATTTGATAAAAAGAGAAAGACATTTTGAGACGAAAATTCTGCATCATAACGGCTATGTTACAGGGTTTTAGAAAACATTGAAAAGGGAGGGGACATGGGTCACCCACTCATAAATGATCCATAAAATAGTATAGGAACATAATATAAGTTATATAAGAACATGGTAATGAAATTTTAAAGATATACCATATGAAAATAATAACATGAAAGGAAGACAAAAATAAGATTATCTTATGAAAATTTGGCAGCCTAATAGCATTACTTAAAACTTCAAAAAATGAATTGATGAGATTAAATAGGGTATCTCATCATATGAACAGATAAAGGAAATTATTATAGATATATAAGATCATACCCCAACATAATAAAAGGAACTTGAAAGAAATGACATGAAAATAGAACTTGAAAAATGAGAAGGGTGGAAGAATCCCTTACAAAAATTGGGCAGCCTAACTGCGCCACTTAAACATTCATAAAATTAAATGATGAGAGTAAGAGGGGATCTATAAAAATATGATCATAAAAAGGAAAGTAATAGGAATATAAAATAACATCCCCCAATATAAGAACATGGGGCTTAAATGAAATGACATACAAAAGAGTACTTGAAAAGAAAGAAAGAGGTAGGATCCCTTACCTTAAAACGTAACTCTCAAAACATGAAGGTCGGGAGCTTGAGAGATTTGGGGCACCTTGGTAGAACTCCTTGGGAGTTAATGAGACCAAAGCTTCGTTGAGGAGGATTTTGGAATGGAAAGGATGAGACAATGGCTTGGTATTTATAGGGGAAGTGAGGGGACAAGGCATTAATGGCCAAGGGACACCTCATTGGTGGTATTGGAAAAACCATGGGCTTACCCATGGCATTTTCCCATGGTATTGACCTCTTGGTAAGCCTTATAACTTATATTACTATTCATAATTTGACCATAATTATTACATAATTATTACATCCTTAATGATTTCATTAAACACCCCAAACTTTAAACTGAAAATTCACTATTCACCGAAAATTCAACTTTTTGAGAAAAATCATAAAAATTCACCTTAACATAATATTGATTCTCTGAATTCAAAAATGAACTCCATTTTATAAAGATAAATTTATGAATATTTTTAATTTAATTTTTAAATAAAAAACACTATTCACCTGAAAAAACTAATACTTAACCAATAATTGTTGTTATAGTTATCTACCTATTTTATTGAATCACATTACTTAATAAAGGTGACTAGATTATGTTAATACTTTCTTAAGTGAGGTTACATAATCCACTTGATCACATTACTAATCATAAGCGTAAAATAACTATTAATAATTTATTATTCATCAAAAAAATAAGTTGATCTTATTAGACTCTAAATTTCATACTGAACACAACTATAGAAGACCATTTTTTGAAAATCATTACACGTTTTTAATTATTTAAGGTTTTCATAAATATTTTAAAATATACTTTTTCCAAAATCCATCAACAATAGTGATTTCTATCAGCTTGAACTTCTCGCGAAGGAGATTCTGTTCCAGCTTCACACGATGAAGTTTGGATTGGGTTTGGTTCAGAGCAAAGCCCATAGGTTCTACCTCCTTCCCGAGTGTAAGAACCCAGATCTTTGTTTTCAGGTATGTCTTTACTTTTTCTGAAGTTTTTGAGAAAAGAGGAATTTCTGGAAATTTTTGAAGTACACGTTGTTTACTTTCTGAGTACATGACTTGTACTCCCTTGCCACGCCAGGTCGTGTGCTGGCTGTGTCTGGGCCACACACACGGTGTGTAGGGGTGAAGTGGAGGCCGCTTAAAGAGGAGTACAGAAAAGCTAAGTACACGCCGTGTACTCCAGAAGTACAGGCTGTGTATTTTCTTCTTTTCATTAAAAGGATTGGGATAGCGTCTCATCGACAGAATGATGTTCTTCTTCAGATTCTTCGTCCGAGAGAAACCATACAGCCACATATCTTTGATGATCCGTCGTTTTTTCGTCCATTCTCTGATTTGATTGTCGTCAATTGCATTGGAACCATAGCGGTGATTCCTCCCTTCTCCTAGAGCTTTGTTTTCCAATTCCTTATCATTATAAAGTTATTATGGGAAGAACGTTTTAAGCATTTTCCTATATCCATGTCGTTCTATGGAGAATCAATATTTGTGGCTCAAGTATATTGATCTCCTAGCATCCAGGTAGGTGGTTTGTGCCTTACCTTTCGATGTCTTTGACTTTTATTGCAAATTCCACCAATACCCATGAACGGGGTATTGCGTGTTTACTGTTTTTTCCTTGTGGTTATTCCTGCCTTTCTTTCATGCTTATATAGAGGTAAATTGATCATGTTTGTGGATAATTTTTGTGCTTGGATGTTTTGACCATGCTTTGTTCTTTTTACGACTTTTGGGTCTTTGTTAGACTTGGTCATTTTACCTATTTCCATGCCTAGTGACCATAAGATGGAGTAATGATGATAACATGCTTGTTTGCTATAGATTGTTAGCCAAGTAGCTCTATAGGTGTACTTTGGTTAGCCAAGTAGCTCTATAGGTGTAATTCGGCCTTATAGAATTATTATGCACTGACTGGCATAGGTCTGTGAGAACCTGGTGCTATAGACTATAAGGGATAGACTGAGTGAGCTTCCTAGAGAGTATTTGACATTATAGGCAACAGGGGATAGACCAAGTGAGCTTCCCAGAGTGACTTTGGACATCATAGGCTACATGGGATAGACCGAGTGAGCTTCCTAGAGTGCCTTGGATCTTATAGACTACAGGAGGGTAGACCGAGTGAGCTTCCTGAGAGAGTCTTTACTTGTTGAATTGCTTTAAAACCTTTTCCAGGCTAGAGAAGGAATTGACTGAGTGAGCTTCCTTAGAGAGCCTGTGATAGACCTGAAACTATAGGAGGAATTGACCGAGTGAGCTTCCTCAGAGAGTTTCTAGACCATGGGGCCACAAGCGTTAGACCACGTGATCTTCCTTAGAGAGTCCCAGAATACCCTAGACTATAAGGGGAATTGATAGAGTGAGCTTCCCCAGAGAGTCTTATAAATTGTACGACCAAACCAGAGGGGTTAGGCTAAGTGCGCTGCCCAGAGGGTTGTGGTAATTCTCAGTTAGGACCAGAGGGGGTGGCTGCGAGTACTTCCCAGAGGGTTTTCTATTAGTGGTTAGCTGTTTGCTTCAATACTTCTTGTTGTTCTTTGGACTGATTACTGTTGTATATATTCCTATTACTTCCTATTTTTTATTGTTACTATTTACTTCTTAGGGTATTATTACATGTCATATACTCACTGACGGTTAGGCATAGATCTTCGGGTGGTTGCCTATTGGGATTTAGTCTCACAACCTATTTGGGCCATGCTTTTGGGCCCAAGAAGACTATGTTGTTGCAGGTATAGGCAAGGGAAAGCACCTTTCGACTTCTGGTACTTGATTGCTTTGGAGCAGGAGAGCATGGGACCAAGCTATGGATTTCGATGTTGAGGATTTTATCTGTTTACATTTCTTTTGTACTTTGGTTTGGCACTATTGTATTTCCATCATTGTGACTTGTTTGGAAGCTTTCCTAGACATATGTATCATGCATCATTTCATATATATGTGTGTGCTCCAGTTGTTTATTGCTCTAGTCTTCCGTTGTTTACTTGTGTATGGATTTTTCTGTTTCTGCTATTTCTTAATGTTTACTTCTGCTATGTACTCTGCCAATGAGGGCATAGATTCCCCACTATCACACCCAAGGCCCTCGCTACTAGTCGGCAGCCTCTAGAGTTTCGGGAAATGCGCTTGAGGCCATGTGACCAACCGGGTACGGGGAGCCTCTGGGTGGCTTCTAGAACCGGGATGTTACAAAGTGGTATCAGAGGTTTTCTTTTCTCTTTATTTACTGTTTGGATCCTTTATCCAGGGATAGGATGGATTTGGTACATGGTGTTAAGATGTACTCGGGAGTAGCTAACCCGTGTACAGGGAAAAGCCAATATACCTCTCTTATTGCAGTTTTCTGGTTTTTCGATGTTACAGTTGATAATATTTTACCTAGAGTGATTCACATGACTTTTGTTGTTATTTTTGTTGCTATTATGGTTCTATTTCTATCACAACCCGATGAGATGAGGGTATGCCATCTCATGCATCATATAGGCACTTGTTAGAAATCACATGTCATGCATTTTTTCCATGTCATCTAGGATGCATTAGCAATTGCATGTTGTTGTGATAGACGTTGTGTAGACTATGCATGCTGTTGTGATAGATGATTGAAATAATCTATGCTGTTTGATAGAGAAATTTTTGTATTTTAAGTTGTTTAAATGAACGCCAAATTTTGGTTCTTGATGTGTTATGGGCCCTCTTGAATCAAAAATCAGTGAATCATTGACCTTTGTTTCCTTATATATGACTGTATTATATGCCAATCTTTGATTTGAGAGGAGTATAGGCCCTCACGGATCGAAATTTGGCACCTTCATTCCTTGTTTCTGTGTTTTATGGACTTCGATGCAGTTTCTGAGCTACTGCCTGGAAAAACCCAGAATACACGGAGTGTACTTTATATAGTCACGCCGTGTAGTTTTTAAAACGTGTCACTGACTGTGTGAGCAGGAACACATTGTTGTGGAAAATATTCAGGACCACGCCGTCTATGGTAGGTACATGCCGTGTAGTGGCGAGCCATGTACCCAACCATGTCACTAACAACACGAGCCAGGGAAGCTCGAGTAGATTACGCCGTGTTGGTAAAGAACACACCGTGTAGTCTTGTTCCAGGTACCCGGACGTGTCACGAACAACATGGGTCGGTGTTATCTTCTCTTATACATGTAGTGTTTGTTTGGAACACGCCGTGTAAGTTTTGGCCATGTAGTCGGCTGTGTGACTAACAACACGGGTTGTCGAAACCTTGTCTAGTACACGCCGTGTTTATAGGGAACATGCCATGTAGTCTCAGTTTAAGTGGATTGTGTAAGGTTAGCTGTGTAAAGTGACTCGGGAAAGGGAACAGAGTCCAAGTACACGCGATGTGTGGGGACAACAGGCCATGTAGTTCAGGTTGGTACACAACCAGTGTGGCAAAAATACATGCCCATGTGAATGGTTTAAGAGAACACGCTGTGTAGTTTTTTTATACACGCTATGTAGTTATGTTGTGTGTAACTTGAATGTTTCCATAGCCTATTCCTGTTTTGTACTCTTTTGTTCTCAGTCTTTGATAATCCTGATCCAAGGCGTGATTTTGATCTTTCAGAGCCATTCCTCTGAGACGTCCTCCAGTTGTACGTCAGTTTCCAGACAGTGATCAGACACCGGATATGGCCAATCAGGATCCTCCTACAGATCCTCCTACTGTTCCAGCCTTAGCAAAAGCAGTTATACCCACCGTGGGAGCCGATATGCACTTCAGGGAGGACTTCCTGAGGATGATGCATACTTTTCATGGAGCGCCGCCTCCTACCCCATCGATGGCCAAATTGATGCGGGTATTTTAGCAACATCATCCTCTTACTTTCTCAGGGGATGGGGGACCCCAGGCTGTCGAGTCGTGGTTAGAGGCCACGCTGACTATCTTCGATCATCTCAAGATACCCCTAGGGAAGAGGGTAAAGCTATCCACCTATATGCTCCGAGACACCGCCAAGAGATGGTGGGAAGTGATCTAACAGTCAGGGCACCAGCAGGGTATGTCCTGGGACGAGTTTTGACATACCTTCTATGACTACTTCTATCCGGAGACCCAGAGGGCCGATCAGGCCTGGGATTTTATGAGTCTGCAGCAGGTTACTCTTTCCATTATGGAGTACTCGTCTCGCTTTACTGAGCTACATCGTTTCACATCGATCCCATCACGTGATGAGTTGTTCCTTGATAGGAAGTTTGAGGATGGTCTCAGGTAGGATATCTGTTCCCAGGTGAATATCTTCAGGTTGAATTCAATATCTCCTGTCATCAACTAGGCAGTAATCACTGAGTGCAAACTGAGGGATTCTGGAGCAGTGATCCAGGGTGGTTCGACATCCAGAGCTGGTGTTTCTCCTACGGATAGTAGGAAGCGTCGCAGAGAGTCTTCTCGAGGAGATCAGGGCAGGCGGGATATGTCTTCTGGCAGTCAAGTTGTATGCTACCAGTGTGGTAGGAGTGGGCATACTAGGCCTCAATGCCAGAGATATCTGATGGACTGCCTAACTTGCGGAAAGATGGGCCATCTATAGCGGTTTTATCAGATCTTTTCACCTTCAGCTGGTGGTAGGGTTTCTTCTATCACTCCGCATTCTGGAGATGCTTCTCCAGTTTCTCAACAGTCCAGGAACTGGAGTTCTTCCAGCCATTCGGGCCGAGGTGGAGGTCACAGTCGTGTTGTTCAGTCACCTGGTCATCAGCGATAGTAGATTGGATCAGCTCAGAGTGGTCAGCCAGGGGCGTAGGGTCGCGGTGCAAGCTAGTCTTTCGCTGTGGAGCAGACCTATCAGGAGCAGTATCCTGGACCTTCTACAGTTCGAGGTACAATATTATTAGCCTCTGTTTTATCTTCATCTCTTTCTGATACTAGTGCTATGCATAGTTTTATCTCTGTTACTATTGTTGAGAGCCTTGGGCTCTGTATCCTTTCGTCTACCGACATGTTGACTCTTGACACGCCCTTGGGAACAAGGACTTCTTGCATACGTCAGTGCAGAGAGTGACCTCTCGAGGTTGCAGGGTATCGTTTCTTATGGGATCTCCATGTCCTAGAGATGACAAGATAAGATTTCATTCTCGGGATGGACTAGTTGGTTCCCTTCCAGGCAGTCGTCAACTACTATCATAGTAGGGTGAGTTTCGTATCACCAGAGGGTGAATCCTTTCTTTATAGAGGTGAGTGGGATGTTCAGGCGAGTCGAGCAGGACTCGATAATCATGGTCTAGGAGGAGTTATAGCCCAGATCACTAGTCTATATCCAGATGACCAGGGGACTTCATAGTTAGACTTTCCCCTAGTGGTGGATCATTTCAAGGAAATCTTTCCAGAGGAATTTTCAAGTTTACCTATGGAGAATTAGGTATACTTCTTGATTGATCTCGTGCCTGGAGCAGGACCGGTGTCCATTCCTCCCTATATAATGGATACACCTGAGTTTTAGGAGCTGAAGAAGTAGTTGGAGGAGTTGTAGGCAAAGGGTTTCATCCGACCCAGTACTTCTCCTTTGGGTTCACATGTCCTTTTTTGAAAAGAAGGCAGACGGTACCCTTACGATTTGTGTGGATTATCGGAAGTTGAACCATTTGACGGTCAAGAACCAATATCCCTTACCAAGGATCGATGATCTCTTCGATCAGCTTTGAGGAGCTAGAGTGTTCTCAAAGATTTATTTGAGATCTGGCTATCATTAGTTGCATGTTAGACCATCAGACAAACCTCTGACAGCCTTCAAGAGCAGGTATGGTATATTTGAGTATATGGTTATGTCGTTCGGTCTCACAAACACGCCAGTAGTTTTCATGGAGCTGATGAACCGAGTGTTCCATCCTTACTTGGATTCCTTCGTCGTCGTCTTCATGGATGATATCTTGGTGTACTCTCACACTCGACACGACCATGTTACCCATCTTGAGATCGTTTTGAGTACACTAAGAGAGCATCGACTTTATGCTAAACTCTCGAAATTCCACTTTTGGATGGATCAGATTCACTTCTTGGGTCACGTCATCTGAGAGGCAAGAGTATCAGTGGACCCAGAGAAAGTGAGAGCTGTAGTTTCTTAGGAGCAGCCGAAGAATGTCTTTGAGGTACAGAGTTTCCTAGGGCTGGATGGATACTACAGGTGCTTCATACCAGACTTTTCGCACCTATCAGTACCATTAACAGGTCTGACCAAGAAGGGGGTGAAGTTCTTATGGTCAGATTCTTATGATTCAGCCTTTTATGAGTTTAAGGGAAGGTTCACGTCAGCACAGATACTAGTCTTGCCAAAGCCAGGCAAGATCTGTACTATTTATTCTGATTCTTCAGGTATCAGGCTAGGAGCCGTGCTTATGCAGGGATATGCAGTCGTTGAGTTTGGGTCTCAGCAGTTGAGGCCACATGAGAGGAACTGCCCGATGCACGATCTGAAGTTGATAGCTGTTGTTCATGCCTTATGCTATTGGAGACACTACCTTCTGGGAGAGCACTTTGTGGTATTCACCGACCACAAGAGTCTCAAATATATCTTCACTCAGCGTGATCTGAATCTGAGACAGCGTAGGTGGGTCGAGTATCTTCAGTATTTCAACATTGAGCTCACCTATACACTGGGAAAGGGAAACGCAATGGAGGATGCGTTGAGTAGGAGAACTCAAATTCAAGAAATTCATGAGGCCAGCAGTGAGTGTCAGTTTATGGCTTTGTTATCTGAGATGCACTTGGAGGTGCACGACAGATAGGGATAGACTTTCTTAACTTCTATATATATTACCTCTACTCTTCTTGATCGTGTACGGATGAGGCAGTTATCAGACTCAGAAGGCTTAGTCCTGCAGAAGAGTGTGTCAGGAGAGGACCCACTTCCTAGATTGACAATGGGAGAGGATCAAATCTTGCATTTCCAGGAACGTGTATGGGTGCCAGCAGACATACGTGAGGAGCTGTTGCGTGATTTTCATTCTATAGTTTGGGCAGTTCATCATGGCATCACCAAGATGTATCGGGATCTTCAACTCCAGTACTGGTGGCCAGTTATGAAGAGAGATGTTGCTAGTTTTTTCATGATATTTTCTACTTGTCAGCAGGTGAAAGTAGAGCATCAGAGACCAGCAGGACCTTTACAATAATTACCCATTCCTGAGTGTAAGTGGAACGATTTCGTGATGGACTTCGTGGCAGGGTTGTCAAGGTTACCCCGAGGGAGTGATGCTGTTTGGGTTGTCGTCAACAGGCTTATTAAGGTTTCTCACTTCTTTCCGATTAAGGATACCTTCAATGTTGATGAGTTTGGATGGCTGTACATCTGAGAGATTGTATGTCTACATGGATTTCCACACTCCATTGTATCATATAGGGATGTTATCTTTACTTCTTGGTTCTGGAAGGGACTTCAGAAGGCCTTGGGTACCCAGGTACTTTTGAGTACAGCATACCATCCCTAGACTGATGGCCAGTCCGAGCGCACGATCCAGGTGCTTGAGGATATGCTCCAATCTTGAATTCTAAACTTTGTCGCTTCTTGGGAGAAGCATATCCCTCTTGTGGAGTTTTCCTACAACAACAGTTTTCAGGAGACTATTCAGATGGAACCTTACAAGGCTTTGTACGGTAGGCCATACCGATTACCCTTATGCTGGATAGAGGCAAGAGAGGCCGCTTTGTTGGGACCTCTTCTTGTTCAGGAGACCTCTGAGCAGATCATGTTGATTCAGAAGAGGATTTATACAGCACAGTCTTGGCATAAGTCTTAGGTTGATCAGCAGAGATGACCTCTGGAGTTCGAGGTCAGGGATCAGGTCTTCCTACATGTCACACCGAGGTTGGGACAAAAGAGGATTCAGAGATAGGGTAAGATTTCACCATGGTACGTCGGGCCATTTGAGGGGTTGGAGAGATTTGGTTCGGTTTCCTATCGGTTTTAGCTACCTCAGATGTACTGGGCCATGCATGACATCTTCCACATCTCTCAGCCCCGACGTTACTTTTCAGACCCATCTCATGTCTTTCAGCCCAAGGAGGTTGAGCTCGAAGCGGATGCATCATTTTGAGGAGCATCCTATCCAGATTTTCGATTGTAGTAATAAGGTTCTCTGAGGTCATTCTGTTCCCCTGGTACGGGTGCTATGGCAACACGGGCGAGTACAGGACGAGACATGGGAGAGGGAGGACTAGGTACGATCACAGAGCCCAGAGCTGTTCGGGTTTTCATCTTCTACACCTCACTAGGGAAATTCAAGGACGAATTTCTTCAAGGGGGGATGTTTTTAAGAACTCAGATATTCTTTTTCAGGTATGTCTTTACTTTTCTTGAAGTTTTTGATAAAATAGGAATTTCTGGAAATTTTTGAAGTACACGCCGTGTACTTTCTGAGTACATGCCGTGTAGTCCCTTGTCGTGCCAGGACGTGTGCTGGCCGTGTCCGGGCCACACACATGGTGTGTAGGGGTGAAGTGGAGGCTGCTCAAATTGGACTACGGAAAAGCTAAGTACACACAGTGTACTTCAGAATTACACACCGTGTATTTTCTTTTTTTTCATTAAATAGACTGGGGTCATGTCTCATCGACAGAACACTCTTCTTCTCCAGCTTCTTCATCCGAGAAAAACCAGACGGCTGCGGATCTTTGACTTTCCCCCATTTCTCTGTCCATTCTCCAATTCGATCTACGTCGATTGCATTGGAACTGCAGCGGTGAGTCCTCCCTTCTCCTAGAGCTTTGTTTTCCAATTCCTCTTATTTCTCATGTTATCGTTGGTTGAACGTTTTTTAAGTTTTTGTATATCCACGCCATTTTAAGGAGAATCAATCTTCGTGGATCAAGTATATTGATCTCCTAGAATCTAGGTAGGTGGTTTGTGCCTTACCTTTAGATGTCTTTGAGTTTTATGTGAAAATTCCACCAATACCCGTGAACGGGGTATTGCGTGTTTACCGTTTTTCCTTTGTGGTTATTCCTTCCTTGCTTGCATGCTTGTGTAGAGGTCAATTGATCATTTTTGTGGATAATTATTATTCTTGGATGTTTTTCCCGTGCTTTATTCTGTTTACGACCTTTGGGTCTTTATTATCCTTGTCTGTTTTGCCTATTTCCATGCCTAGTGACCATAGGATGGAGTAATGATGATAACATGCTTGTTTGTAGTAGACTGTTAGCCAAGTATCTCTATAGGTGTACTTTGGTTAGCCAAGTAGCTCTATAGGTGTACTTTGGACTTATAGAATTCTTATGCACTGACTGGAACGGGGCTCTGAGAACCTGGTGCTATAGACTATAAGGGATAGTCCGAGTGAGCTTCCCAGAGAGTCTTTGACATTATAGGCTATAGGTGATAGACCGAGTGAGCTTCCCAGAGTGCTTTGGACATCATAGGATACAGGGGATAGACCGAGTGAGCTTCCCAGAGTGCCTTGGATCTTATAGACTACAGGAGGGTAGACAGATTGAGCTTCCTTAGAGAGTCTTTACTTGTTGAATTGCCTTAAAACCTTTTCCCAGCTAGAGAAGGAATTGACTGAGTGAGCTTCCTTAGAGAGTCGGTGATAGAACAGAAACTATAAGAGGAATTGACCGAGTGAGCTTCCTCAGAGAGTTTCAAGACCTTGGGGGCATGAGGGTTAGACCACGTGATATTCCTCAGAGAGTCCCTGACTACCCTAGTCTATAAGGGGGATTGACCGAGTGATATTCCCCAGAGACTCTTATAAATTGTATGACCAAACCAGAGGGGTTAGGCTGAGTGCACTTCCCAGAGTGTTGTGGTACTTCTCAGTTAGGACCAGAGGGGATGGCTGCGAGTACTTACCAGAGGGTTTCTTGTAATTGGTTAGTTGTTTGCTTCACTACTGCTTGTTGTTATGTGGACTGATTACTGTTGTATATCTTCCTGTTACTGCCTGTTGTTTACCGTTACTATTTACTGCTTATTGTACTATTACCTTCCATATACTCACTAACGGTTAGGCACAGATCTTCGGGTGGTTTCCCTCTGGGATTTAGTCTCATACCTTGATTGGGCCATGCTTTTGTGCCCAAGAAGACTATGTTGTTGCATTTATAGAAAGGGAAAGCTCCCTTAGACTTCCGGTACTTGATTGCTTTGGAGAAGGAGAGCATGGGACCAAGCTATGGCTTGCAATGATGAGGATTTTATCTGTTTACCTTTCTTTTGTACTTTGGTTTGGCACTATTGTATTTCCAACATTGTGAATTGTTTGGAAGCTTTCCTAGACATATGTATCATGCATCATTTCATATATATGTGTGTGCTCCAGATGTTTATTGCTTTAGTCTTCCGTTGTTTACTTGTGTATGGATTGTTCTATTTTCGCTATTTCTTATTGTTTACTTCTGTTGTGTACTCTACCAATGAGGGCATAGTTTACCCACTATCACACCCATGGCTCTCGCTACTAGTCGGTAGCCTCTGGAATTTGGTGAAATGTGCTTGAGGCCATGTGACCAACCAGGTACGGGGTGCCTCTGGGTGGCTTCCGGAACCGGGATGTTACACCGAGTTCTGTCAGATGGGCTTCGATCGGCCTGAGACTACTGGATGGGGCCATCAAATCTTATTTCTATATTAATTAATCAATATAACTTGTATTTATAGAAAATAATTGTAAAATTTAGTTTCCAATGGTCATATTGACCAACAATCCTATAACAGTTGAAACCCAACAGTCACATTTTAATTATAATCATTTTATTAAATGAAAAATAAAAAAAACACACAAAAATTAGGGAACAAAATTTACTCAAAAATTTTGGTTTGTTACAATCTTCCCACTTAAGAAATTGTGTCCTTGCAATTTTAAAATTGGGCTTGGAAATTTCGTTGAAAGTCCCACATTAGAAAAAGATTCAGTAAAACTATTACTTTAAAAGAAATAAAGTAAATTACAAAGGTCACCCAAGTTAACCCATACTAGGATTCCATGTATGAAAACATGGATATGGAAGAGAAAACAATGGTTCAAGTTCTGATGGAGAGTGATAGAAAACATGATTAGGAGAAAATTAACCACAAGAAGATCAAAAACTTAAGATGTGTTAAACGGTCTTTGATTACCCAGTAGAAAACGTAACCCAACAACGTTGTTGTTTTACATTCCTTTTCATATTTTTTAGGAAATCATTTACTACATAGAATAAAAACATAAGGAAATATACTTACCTTCAAGTATAGTTTCGTCCCTTAATAAGTTTCCACCAAGACTAATCTTTTCTCCAAACAATGAACATTCAAAAGGACTTGGTCTCAACAAAAGCACAAGAATCATCTTCTAGAGAATCACATAATCCACAAAAGAATAACTATAATTTTCCCTTGTCTTTAGTCATCAACTAAAACTAAAATGGTTAGTACGAGATCATATAATCTCCAAAAATTATAATCCTTTATAAAAATAAAAAATACTATTAATCTCCAAAAATTCAAAAAAAGTACCCAAAGTTCCAGAAAGACAATTCAATACACAATCATCCTTAAAATTATTTAGAATAATCCAAAATAAGATTGGAACCCAAAACTCGGAAGGATTTAATAACATAGTCTTCAAAGATAAACTTTATCATTCATCTCCAAACAACATCAACCACTCTTAACGTCTTATAACAAAATTAACTATCCTAATCACATTTTCCCCAAGATAGGTTAATAATTTCCATAAGTAACCTAAATTACCATAAGTTCACCTTAAACTCATTGATTATTCAAAATATAATTCAACCATTAATTATCAAATAAAATACCATAGTAATATATTTACCTTGATCATATGGGGTTCCAAAATTAGTGAACATTTTCCAAAATAATATTCATCTCTTAATCCCCTAATCAATTTTTTTTCAAGAAGAACAGCTTCACAACATCAACATGTGATACATAACAATAGATTTTTTCCTTAATGATATAAAACCATCTTATGTAGTGACTAGATGTTCATAGAAAACATTAAAGATATGCTAATAGAGAACCAACTAAAATACAACATGACATAGACAATTATTGCGAAGAAGTTACATGTACTTCATTCATCATGATCCTTCTCGGCACAGGACTTGCATTGTTCCCTTGTCCTTGACGATTTTTTATGCTCATCATGCTTCTCATCCCTTCCAAGAGAGAATTTCCTTGGATAATGTCCAACTTCTTCACATTTACAACATTGAATAGTATAAGGTACATTATATTGAACCTTATCTCCATTCATCACATTATCCATTTTTTTAAAGTAATTGGATACTTTATGCCCTATCATCCCACACTTAAAACATCTCCCAGTTCCTTTGTGACATTTTCCTTGGTGCCTTTTTCCACAATTTTTTCACAACAGAAATTGGGTCTTCTTTCCCTTATCACATTTATCATATGAACATCCTTGAGACTTCATCTTCCTCTTCCTGGATGAATTTGGTCATTCAACTAGGTACCAATTATTAATTGTAATTTTTTATAGATAGTTTGGAATAATCACAATATGTTCAACTTGATCTCTTCTTGTCTCTATCATATTAATAGGGCAATCATCACATTTCCTATCACATTGGTTTTTGGGACATGTTCTGGTATTTCCCTCCATTAACTAAGAAAATAAAGTATAATTAGGGGGCTTAAATACTTATCTAATAATCATAAAAAGGAAAATTTAAGAATATAAGGAAGAAATTGTAGAAGAAAAGTATATCCTAACTTGTGATACCCTAGGTTCCAATCTAGGTTATCCATGATCATATATTCTTATGTGAATCTTTATTTTATTTTATCTTTGTTCCTTTAATAATGGTTCATACTAAGCTTATGAATTTACCAAAGAATATCCCCCGAGAGTGTCAAACCAAGAGTGCAGCAAGGCCCGTTGTCATGCACCAGGTTACCCCGGGTCAAGCCCGAAACACCTTGTCAGAGTTTTCACTCCTAGGTAGACTTGTGCCAGAGCCACCTCTACTTTTTCATATCCAGACAGGTTTTTTTTTTTTTGGAAACCACTTACTCAATACTTCACCAAAATACCAAGATGTTTTTCTATATTTAATATTTTCATTAATAAACCTAGAAAAGTTTTCAAATCCTAATTTCCACAAATAACTAAACCATCCTTTGATACCAACTATAACATCCTGCCTTTTTATCACATAAACTTTCATTACATTAAACAAAAACGAGGATCTTTAAGGTTTAGTGTCTTGGAAACCAAGAACTTAATACATGAAAACATAATAAAATTGTTCTTAAACACTTGAAATTATTCTTAATTTGTTCATCCTAAGTTCATTACTGCATCTCATAACCTGGGAAAATACATCAAAGGAAAGGGTGAGAAGAAGGCCCACTAAGGGAAACAAGGGAAACATTTTACATGTGAACTTGAGATACATCAATAAAGTCATGATAAATAACTTTAAGGCTTGAGAAAGAGATCATGAGGAATATCATAATGAAAATAAAATGATTCATAACTTGAATATGTGGCTACAACATTTAACATAGACAACCATTTCCATATCACCAAGGTCCATCCCCAAGATGTCATCTAAAAAAAATTACCAAGGTTATTCACCAAGGTATCGTTAAAATGGTTATCTCTAGAGATTATGTCCTTACCTAATGCATTATAGAACTATCAGGGAGCACCCTTAATTTGTCTTTATAATCATGTGAGCCACATATATCATCATAAAAATTTCATAAATAACCCATATAGTATAAGATAAATGGGTTTCATTTCATAATCATAACATTTTAAAAACTTCTTTAAAGATGTCATCTTTATGTCATTTTAAACCCACGGAAAAGGAAAGCAGGTTTCATGTATGTAAATCCCAGAATTAAAATATAACATTTTCATATATATTTGAATACCTATGTAGAATAATGATCTTTTAGTATTAACTTAATAAAATAAAATAATTTGAGAAAAATATAAAGACATTTTGAGACGAAAATTCTGCAGCATAATGGTTGTGTTATAGGGTTTTAGAAAACATTGAAAAGGGAAGGGACATGTGTCACCCACTCATAAATGATTCATAAAAAAGTAGGGGGATAGAACAAAAAGTATATAATAACATGGTAATGAAATTTTAAAGTTATACCATATGAAATGAAGAACTTGAAAGGAAGACAAAAATACGATTTCTCTTATGAAAATTCGACAGCCTAACGGCGTTACTTAAAACCTAAAAAAATGAATTGATGAGATCAAATAGGGTCTCTAAACATATGAACATATAAAGGACAGTATGATAGATATATAAGATCATACCCCAACATAAGAAAAGTAAATTTAAAGAAATTACATGAAAATAGAACTTGAAAAATTAGAAGGGTGGAAGAATCCCTTACAAAAATTCGGCAGCCTAACGGCGCCACTTAAACATTCATAAAAAGAAATGATGAGTGTAATAGGGGATATCTCATCATATGATCATGAAAAGGGAATTAATAACAATATAAAATAACATTCCCCAACATAATAACATGGGGATTAAATGAAATGACATACAAAAGAGTACTTGAAAAGAAAGAAAGAGGTAAGCTCCCTTACCTTAAAACGTAACTCTTAAAACACGAAGGTCGGGACCTTGAGGGCTTGGGGGAACCTTGGGAGGACTCCTTGGGAGGTAATGTGACCATAGATTCATTGAAGAGGATTTTTTAATGGAAAGGATGAGAAAATGGCTTGGTATTTATAGGGGAAGTGAGGGGACAAGGCATTAATGTCCAAGGGACACCTCATTGGTGGTATTGGCAAAACCATGGGCTTCCCAAGGTATTTTTCCATGGTATTGGCGAATTGGGAAACCTCATACATTATATTACTATTCATAAGTTGACCATAATTATTAAATAATTACTATATCCTTAATGATGTCATTAAACACCCGAAACTCTAAACTGAAAATTCACTATTCGCCGAAAATTCAGCTTTTTCAGAAAAATCCCAAAAATTCACCTTAACATAATATCGATTCTCTGAATTCAAAAATGAACTCCATTTTATAAATATAATTTTTTAAATATTTTTAATTTTATTTTTAAATAAAAAACACCATTCACTGAAAATTCAACTTTTTTAGAAAAATCCCTAAAAATCACCTTAAACTAATATCGATGCTCTGATTTCAAAAATGAACTCCATTTTATGAAAATAATTTTCTAAATATTTTTAATTTAATTTTTTTTTAAAAAAACTATTCACCTGAAAAAACTAATACTTAACCAATAATTTCTGAAACAGTTATTTACCTATTTTATTGAATCACATTACTTAATCAAGGTGCCTAGATTATGTTAATACTTTCTTAAGTGACGTTACTTACTCCATTTGATCACATTACTAATCATAAGCATAAAATCACTATTCATAATTTACTATTCATCAAAAATGAAGTTGATCATAATAGAATCTAAATTTCATACTGAAAACAACTGTGGAAGACCGTTTTTTGAGAATCATTACCCATTTTTAATTATTTAAGGTTTACATTAATATTTTAAAATATCCCTTTTCCAAAATTCATCAACAATATACATCCTCTTTTTATCCAAACACTTGAGATTCACACACTTCACCATAAGAAGAAATAAATTTTTTTATTTAAATCAAAGGTTTACACAAGGTAGTTACGGTCTCGTTACATATCCCCTTATAACACCAGCATAGGACCTAAGAGTAAGGTGTGCTAGGGTGATAGAATCTTGGGGCGGCTCGGCCAACATTGCCCGAGTAGTGATTTTTATTAGCTTGAGCTTCCTGTGAAGTTGATTCCGTTCCTGCTTCACACGATGAAGTTTAGCTTGGGTTTGGTCTAGAGAAAAGCCCAAAGGTGATACCTCCTTCCCGAGTTCTGTCAGATGGGCTTTGATCGACCCGATACTACTGGATGGGGCCATAAAATCTTATTTCTTTATTAATTAATCAAGATCACGTGTATTTATAGAAAATAATTGTAACATTTAGTTTCCAACGGTCATATTGACCAACGGTCATATAACAGTAGAAACCCAATAGTCTCATTTTAATTATACTCATTTTATTAAATGAAAAATAAAATAACCCACAAAAATTATGGAACAAATTTTACTCAGAAATTTCAGGACATTACATAAACCAGGATTATATGTTATGTAGGGCATGTTCAGTGGCAGCTAGGTTTTTAGGATATAGATAAGAATCACACAAAATGCGACCCTTGTCACACGGTGTGTGACCCATTTCATGTGTCTCTACATGTAATTTGGAGAGTAAATAGACAAGGGATAAAGTACACTACTAGATGGAATGTCATGTACTAAGACACAAACAAGGATTAACATACATGGGATAATTAATAGGCATGGGATTAGTACATGGACATGGGTAGGATATCACGTGTCTCTACACACTGTTTACTTCTCTTATATGTCATGTATATATAGACTGCATAATGTGTGACGCTCTTCCACATGGACAGGAATGGGGATAACTGGACATGTCATGTACCCCCTGGTACACACCATGTACCACCTTCAATGGTGTTTGTGGCTCATTGTCTTATTAATTTGTACCATAATATGTTGAGTAAGTTCCCTTGGTCCTTTCCATTGAGGGTATATTTTGTAATTACATCCATATCACAAGATTTTGATCCCCTCTATAGGTTGATCCTTAGATATAGTTACAATATCCCTCCATGATATTCGAGTGCAATCCTCTATCACCTTTGTTCCCTAGATGGGTTTTGTGGAATTGGTGTGACCTCCCTAAGTAGGGTATTGATACTTCATCTAGTTGTCCATATCGGTAGGGTTTGTAGTATCATTGACATATGATCCCATATGTAGTGGATTGATCTAGATTTGGTCTTTGGTATCCCCCAATAGTTCAGGGTGTCACCCCCTATCTGCTTATTTGTGTATTGTTAAACCATTGACCTTTCAAAGGGTTGGGCCAAATGAACTATACCTCTTAGTTGAGTGTCTATGATGATAGAACGTCTCTTGAAGTTTATTCTCTTAGAACAAGTGTTTCTTTCAGCAGAATCATATGGCTAGTAGTTGGTTATGACCGTATGGTGGATTTGGTGTATTTCCTGAGTATATTAGGGTGTTTTTATTTTAAATTGATTTTTATAACTAGGGTTGAACTAACTATACATATTGTTTCATGTTTAGTGTTTTCAGGGTATTGACATGTGCTTTTCATGGGGTGTGAAAAAAAATTTCTAAGTTAAAATGAAGTACAATGGTCCACATTGGTTGTCTCTAGAGAGGAGAGCACAACAATCAAGTTTTCACCTTAAATTTGAGAAAGAAGAGGGGATTTTTTTAGAAATTATTTGAGTTAGAAAACAAACTAAAGTAACAAAATAAAAGAAATAAATGAAGGAAAATATTAAAAACAAATTGAAAAATCAAGAGACTGAAAATAGTGACATGAATTGAGTGATCAGGTCGGGATCTATTTTTCAATTACAATGTTATCATTGTTCCAATTTATCCAATCCTCTTCAGCTAAGCTGATTAAAGTAAGATTCCATGATTTCTTTATATCAATCCTTTGGTAAAATGGGGATAGTGGGAGTAAATATTTACAATATCTCAGCTTTATCTACTCTCCTTCATATGTGTGAAATAGTTGCAATGAATACCCTCAATTGACTTAGTAAATTGTAGGTCGGGACTTGTTTATCCCAACAATCAAGAATATCCACTACCCCTACCATATGTACTGACGATCACTGAGTAATTCATCACTAATACCTAATCTCTTCCATCATATATAGATCAAAACCCAATGGAGGGATAAAATTATCATTGAACAAATAAATAAAAACAACAAAATCTAAAACCAAATACAATCGTACTTAATAATAAAACTCGTTATTATAAATTGAATCTAACGTCATGAAAGAGATAAAAGATATCAGAACATTAAGTACAGGAACTAAAAAATTAAAAAATTGAAAACTTATATTAACCCAATCAATCAGATGATTACCCCTCTATGTGAAGGTAATCCCTGAAGTAGGGGGGAGAATAAGACATTACAAAACTAAAAAATATAAAAAGAGGTAATGGAAAAATAGAAACATTATCCTCTAAAATCATTACACCAAATGTTATATTCGATTATTACTACCATAAATTAGAAACCCTCTATGGTAACTTCCTAAACGTTTTTATAAATTTAGTTGGATATATACTCAAAAAATATCAATTCGATTGTGCATGTGACGAAAAAGTTATTCTCAAATTACTGAAGTTCCCTTTTTTATCCTAAGGAGACTCTTCAACTTCCTCTTGTTGGTCTCATAAAAAGTAAGCATTAATTATAGAATTTATTCATGAAATTTAATTGGATAATGAGTATTTGATTTATATTTCTCCTCCAAATGTAATCCTCTCATTTGGAGATATGTAGATCGAGATATTCCCCATTAACTATTTTGGTCTCCATTATATTGTCCAGATAACATTTTCCACTTCATTTATTTTTCTGGGACATTGTATTTCAAATTCGGTCTTGGTCAAGAAACAAAACATGAATACCCTTAATAATGGAAGAAAAAATAAATCAATCACTCAATTTGGATCAAATTTGAAATCAATATTCTAAAATATCGAACCTCTAGAAAACTGCTAAATTTACAGAATTAACCAATTTTCACAATTAAGCCAAAAAACTACCAAAAATAATAAAATGATGAAAATAAGATCATGTTGATTAATTGGAAGGGTTTAAATCATTAAAAAACACATGAAAAAGGAAAATATTAACTCTATCAATTCCCCAAAGTTACTATTTGGACTCCTGAACAAGTTAGCATCAAAATCCAATCAAAGTGAATTCAAAACACATGCTCATGAGATCCACCATTTCCACACACAAAAAGATAACATGAATCATCCAAAACCATTATTCCAAGTTATCTATTTAGATCATTAAATAATTTTCCTCTCTATTTATCCAATCATGCACACAAGAAACCTACCACACATTAATTTTATATCATCTATCAAAAATCAATTTTCAACAAAGTGTTTCTCATCCAAACCAATGCAAGGGTCGCCATAAGCCTGATAAATTCCTACTTATCCAGCTGATGTGAGTCAAGGAAATTTGTTTATTATGAAGACTTTTCAAGGTTGTTCTCTGGATTTTTGTTGGTAGGATTTATATGTTAATAATTCTGAGGTTCAATGGGGAGATCTTGGCTCTCTTTGAAAAAAATTACTAGATTCTATCGTTCACTAAAGTATGGTATCCTTATCACTCCCTTTAGTTGAAAATAATAACCGTGATCATGAAAAATCAAATAATGTTCACACAATTCATCATTTCATTTGCAAAAAAATCAATTATCTCTGACATGATTTTTCTTGAAATCACCAAATATGCATAACTTCTTTTCTCTTTAGAAGCTCTAGAAAGGAACAACTTCTTTTTTCTTGAAAGCTCAAGAAAGGGAATAGCTTTCAACAGAATAGTTTTTTTAGCAGTAAAAACAACTCTTCAAAAATTCATTTTCTACCCAAAGTATCACCAAATGAGGTATAATGATACAAGACATCTTCACCCTACACATAAGTTCAACTAGATCATGAAATTTCACTTCAAGAGTATGTCAGATATAGAAAATTGGCTTTTAATGTGGATAACCTAGTAGGATATTCATATATTCAAAGGGATACATGGATTAAATGTACAAGGTAGTACATAATGAAAAGTATTCTTTTGAAAAGGGGCTATTAAAACCAATGATATGCCTCAATCAGTTAAAACACAAGTACCTAAAACCCTTAAGTTTTGAAAGGGGTAAATCAAATTAATGTTAAAGAAAGAATGGTATGGTTCTCTCAATAAGTGAGGTGAATGTAAAGAATATGAAAACAATGGTTCAAAATACTTGTAGGAAATTGATTTCAAAGATAAAAATGGTGGGATGTAGAAATGGATTCAAAGACCAGAGTACTTTTCATGAAATTCCAAAAAATTGAACTTGAAAAAAAGTTGTTTTCAACATTAATTTAAGCTCAATTTCAAAGAATAAATTGGTTCACTCATTGGCATGGGTTTAAAAATTCCAATGATAATAATTTGAGCACAAAATTTTTAAAAACACATAAAAATGAAAAATAAACATACAAAATTTTAAAACAGACAATTTATTTTAAAAAAATAGGAAAATTCCATATGAAAATACTAAACTAGAAAGGTTCCCTCCCCCACACTTAAACGATGCAGTGTACTAAATGAATTAAAATGGATGTAACATGTAAGAAATTTTGAAAATGAATCCTATCAATAAAGAAATTTTAATAGAGACGTACAACCTGACTTATTAATAATGAAACATTAAGTTACACTTCTAAGTGTTTCACACTGAAAACCTGTAAGAAAAATAACAAAATATTACATAATATATTTATTAACAGAAATTTAAATATGAATAGGATGAGAAAATTATGATAGATATTAGTTTAGTCCCCTATGTGGGACCTAGGTTTGGACTACCTCAATATGGGAGGTTCCATTTATTTATCCCCAATATGATGGTGGGTTGATTTTCTTTGTTATGAACCAAAAAAATATCTTCAATACATCATTCGCTTTATCATTTTTGTAGAGGACACCTTGGGTATAGTACACCAAATCCACCCCTAGGACAATAATATTCAACCTTCCTGGTGGGGGTATGATAAATAATGAGTCCTCCTATTTTTTACACTCTCACAACTTTTTCTCTATTGTCCAGTGATTTCTAAAGGTATGTTACATAAATGGAATAATCAAAGGGAATGTAAGAGTGTAATTCTATTTGAATAGAATTAAGACATCATGAATCAATATCAAATTCTTCCCTTTCAAAGTAAGCATATTGAGTACCTATTTTCTCAGGAAAGTCCACATTAATCTTCTCATGTAATCCAGCCAATAAATTATCAACATGTTTGCAAATCTCTATATATTCCTCTTTAGGTGCATCATCCTTTTCTTCTTCATCCACCAAGGAAATACAAGTGTTTCCAGAATTTTAAATTTTAATACAAGGGGAATTATTAATCTATTAATATTATATAAAATAAGGATAAAAATAGTTTAGAAAAATATTATATCTCTTATGTTTCTAGACATCAATTTATTCATTAGTGGAAACTGCCTCTTGGATTTGAGTGTTAGTAGATGGAGGCAGGTAGTTAGGATTCTCCATCTCCTTTTCAAATTACACCACTTTGGTGGTGTATTCATTCGATGGTGTTGTCTCTTATAATTTTTATGGAATATGTGGATCATTTATTACCTCACACTCATTCTATAAGTCATCAAGATCAAGTTTATCTCTCACACATAGATCAATAGGAAATTCTTCCTCCTTGGCCTCCTCAGGTTCTTGATTAGGTTTTGGATTCTCCATCAATGAAAAACATATTGAAATGCTAGTGCTACTTTTCTACCCAGTATTTTTATGTCTTTTTGAAGTTATTTCACCTAAAATTTATCCTAACTAATCTATTCTTCATATTGAATCTCGAAAATTTCATAATAAAATTCTTGGAAGTACTCCTAAAGTTTAGTTAATTATTTGGCTAGTCCCTCCAACATTGGGTATTCGATGTTTTATTTAAATTCTTCGATGATATAAATTAATTCACCCTCCTTGATGATTTGGGATCTATATCCTCTAATCTATTTATAAAATAAATAAACACAATCCTTTGTAGAATAAGGCGAGTTAAACATTTTTTTATTTTTTTATTTGAAAAGAGAAAAATATTTACAATTTGATTAGTTTCACTTCCTCCCCACTAATGTTGTCGTGTTTTAACACGTGAATATCATGGGGTGTAAAAAAATAATTCTTAAGTTAAAATGGATTGTAGTGGTAAAACTAGGTTGTCTGTTGAGTGGATATCGCAAAATTCAACTTGTCACATTATTCCTGAGAAAGAATAGGAGATTGCTTTTGAAATTGTTTGAGTTAGAAAACAAACTAAAGTAGAGAAACAAAAGAAATAAATAAAGAATTTTTTAAAAAAGTATCAATTTTCCAAATTTCAATGTTATCGTAGTTCCAATTTATCCATTCCTATTATACAAAGCTGATTAATGTGAGATTCCAAGATCACTTCCTCTCACTCATTTGGTCAAACGGTGATGGGGAGAGTAAATTGTGACAATATCTCAGATAAATTTACAATCCATAATATTTGTTAAATAGTTGTAGTTAATACCCTCAATTTACATAGGCAATTCCCAATCAGGACAAGTTTATCCCAAAAAATCAAGAATATCTACTACCCCTCCCACATGAACTAACATTCACCGAGTAATTCACCACTAGGCTCTGATCTATTCCATCGTATATAGATCAAAATCTAATTAAGGGAGAAAATGATCATTAACTAAAGAAAAATAAACAACATAATATAAACCCAAATACGACCATACTTCGTAATAATAATCATTATTTAAAATTAAAACCAACTTCACATAAGTAAGAACAGATTTCATATCATTAAGTGTATGAACTCAAACATTACAGATGGGAAAACCTCTCATTAACCAAAAACTCACAATATTAACCCTTCATTTAAATGGAATCCATGAATAGGGGGGATATTACATTAAAAAATTAAAATTAAAGAAAAGTGGGGAAAGGAAGAACACAAAATTTCTCCTCCAGAATCCTTCCACCAAACATTTTCTTCAATTCTACCCAACGGACGTCCAAACAATTCCAAGTTATCTTATTTAAAAAATTATAAATTGATTTTAATATAAAATCTAAAAACTTCAATGTGATTGGAAATTTTTAGAAAACATTATGATGAAACTTCTTAATTAAATTTTTTCTGCCCGAGGAGACTCTTCACCTTCCTCTTTTTGGTCGCAGGATAAGGAAACATTAATGAGCTCATTTCTCCATAAACTTTTATGGGAAACTAGGTATATTAATTTTATTTCTCCTAAAACAAGAATCATATCATTTTTAGATATATATGCTGATATATTCCTCATTAACTATTGTTGGCTCGATTCTGCTTCTCATTAAATGTTTTCCACATCATTCGTTTTTCACATTTAATGGATTTCGAATTGGGTATTGATCAAGAAACAAAACATGAATCCCATGAACAAAGGAATCCAAAAAAAATTAATCTCTCAATATGGATAAAAATTATAATAGATATTCCTGAAATACATAAGCTCTAGAAAACTACTAAATTTTTAGAATTAACTAATTTTCACAATTAAGCCAAAAAATCACTAAAAATACTAAAATGATCAAAATCACCTAATATTGATTAATTGGAATGGATTAAATAATTTAATCAAAAATGAAAAATAATAAAAATATTAACTCTATCAATTCCCCCACACTTATTACTTGGACTCACAGACAAGTCAGGATCAAAATCCAACCAAAGAAAATTCAAAACACATGCTCATTGATCCACCAATTCCACACCAAAAAAACAAAAGGTATTATGCCTCATAAAAAACCATTATTCAATATTCTATATCTATATAATTGATTTATTTCCTCTTCATTTATCCTCCCATGCACACAAGACACCTACCTTACATGAATTTTCTCTCATCTCACAAATATCAATTTTCAACAATGTTTTTCTCAGCCAAACCAATGCAAGGGTTACCATAGGCTTGATAAACTCCTACTTATCCACATGATGTGAGTCAAGGACATGTGTTTATCATGAGTATTTTGTTCAAGGGATTATAGTTGGTAGGATATATATGTTAAAATTTTTGAGGCTGAATGAGGGGATCTTGGCTCATTTTAAAGAAAAAAATGCATGATTCTAATTTTCACTCAAGTATGGTATCCACCTCAATACCCTTAGTAGAAAATCAGATCCATCATCATTAAAACTCATGGAATGTACAAAACATTCCGCATTTCAGCAGAAAAAAATCAATTATATTGAACATGATTTTTCTGGAAATCTCTAGATAGGTATAACTTTCTTTCTCTTTAAAAGCTACATAAAGGAAAAACTTCTTTTTCTCTTGAAATTTCCAGAAAGTGAATAGATTTCAACAGAATGGTTTCTTTAGTATAAAATAAAACTATTAAACATTAAATTTTCCACCCAAAGTATCACCAAATGATGGATCATAATACAATAAATCTTTCCCTCATACTTAAGTTCAAATAGATCTTGAAACTTTACTTCAATAGGAGGTTGGATAGGGAAAATTGGCTTGTAATCTGGATAAACTAATAGGATATTCATGGATTCTAAGAGATATAATGATTAAATGTAAAATTTGTTCCATAATTAAAGGATTATTTTGGAAAAGGGGATTTAAAAATAACGAAATGCCTCAATCATTTAAAACACAAGTACCTCAAACCCTCAAGTTTTAAAAGAAATAAATCAATTTCTGGTTAAAGAAGTAATGGTTTGGTTTTCTCAAGAAATGATGTGAATGTAAATAATTTGAAAAAAAATGGTTCATAATCCCCAGAGGAAGGGGATTTCAATGATAAAGACAGTGATATGTGGAATGTGGTTCAAAAACCAAAGTACTTTTCATAAAATTCTAAAATAATTGAACATGAAACAAAGTCATTTTCATCATTCATTTAAGCTTAGTTTCATGTACTGAATTGGTTCACTAATTGAAATGTGTTTCAAAAATGTAAATTATAATCATTTCAGATCAAATTTTTCAAAAAACACACAAAATAATGAAATATAAACACACACAAAATTTTAAAACATAATTTTTTAAAAAAAAATTGGAAAAATAAAAATAAAAATACAAAACTATAAAAGTTCCCCCCCCCACACACTTAAATTATGAAGTGTAATTAATGAATTAAAATTGATGTAACATGTATGTATGTTTTAAAATGAATAATAGAAATCTTGAAAGTGTAAATGAGAGGTAAAACCTAACATATTGGTAGTGCAACATTGAGTTAAGCTCAAAAGTGTTTCATAAAGAAAACATAAAAGAAAAATAAAAAATGAAACATAATATATTTACTGACAGAAATGAAAATATAAATATGATGATTAAATAAGGATAGATCTTATTTGAATCCCAAAACTGGTCCCTAGGTTGTGACTGCCTACAGATGGGTAGTTCCAGTTGGTTATACCCAATATGATGGTGGGTTGAGTTTCATTATGAAGAACTAACAAAACCACTTCTTTATAGCATGTGCTTCATCCCTTTTGTTTAGGATTCCATGGGTATAGTACACCAAATCCACCCCTAGAAAAATAAGATATCACCTTATTAGTGGGAGTATGATAAAGAATGAGTCCTCCTCTTTCTTTTTTTCCACTTTCACAACTTATTCTTCATTACTCATGATTTCTCCCGGTATGCTGCATCAACAGAATAATCGAAAGGAATGGAAGATTTTAATTCTATTTGAACCAAATTAAGACATGAGGAATCAATATTAAATTCTTCCCATTAAAATTAATCATATTGTGTCCATGTTTCCTCAGGAAAGTCCAATTTATTCTTCTCATGTACTCCCTCTTATAAATTATCAATTTGTTCAGGAAGCTCTATATGTTCCTCTTCAGGTTCATCATCCTTTTCTTCAGCATCCACCATAGAAACACATGTTTTGGAAGAATTTGAAAATTTAAAACAAGATGAAGTAGTACTCAATTAAACATTTTATAAAATTAGAATGAAAAAATTTTAGAAAAATATTATCTCCCTTAAGTGACTTGACATCAATTGATTATTTTGTGGAAGTGACTCTTAGAGTTGAGTGTTAGTAGATGGAGGCTAGTAGTTAGGCTCCTCCATCTTCTCTTTAAAATTACACCTCTTTGGTGGTGTTTTCCTTCAATGGTTTTTAATCTTTTACATTGTAAGGAATATTTGGATCAATTATTACCTCATGCTCGTCCATAATTCATCCATATCATGTTGATCTCCCACACATAGCTCAACAGGGAATTATTCCTCCTTGGCCTCCTCAGGTTCTTGTTTAGGTTATGGGTCCTCCATCAGTGAATGAATATTTTGAACTGCTAGTTCTAATTTTCTCCCCAATTTTTCTATATTGTTTAAGTTATTTCTTCTTAAATTTATCATAAACAATCACTTATTCATGTAGAACCTTGAAATTTTCTTGATAAAATTCTAAGAAGTACTCCAAAAGTTTAATTATTTATTTGTAAAATCCCTCCAACACTAGGTATTTGATGTTTTCTTTATATTCTTAGATGATATCCTTGAATTAATCCTCCTTGATTATTTGGGATCTAACTCCCCTGATATATTTAGAAAATAAAGAAACATTATCCCTTAAAGACCAAGGTGAGTTGAATATTTTTTTTGAAAAAACCAAATATTTACAATTAAATTATTTTCACTTCCTCTCATTAAACGGCAACAAGTTTTGACATGTTTCTATCATGGGGTGTGACAAAAACAGATAATTCTTAAGTTAAAATTCAGTGTAGTGGTCAACCTAGGTTGTCTTCAGAGAGGACTGCACAATAATCAAGATTTCACCATAAATTTGAGAAAGAAGATGAGATTGTTTTTGAAATTGTTTGAGTTAGAAAACAAAATAAAGTAACAAAACAAAACAGTTATTTGAATTGAGTTATTAGTTCAGGATTAGTTTTCAAATTTCAATGTAATCATTGTTCCAATTTATCCAATCCTCTTCTACTAAGACGATTAAAGTGAGATTACGCGATCACTTCCTCTCACTCCTTTGGTCAAATGGTTATGGTGAGGGTAAATATTTACAATATCTCGTCTCAATCTACTCTCTTTCTTATATGTGAAATATTTTCAACGAATACCCTCAATTGACAAAGAAAATTCTCGATTGAGTCTTGTTTATCCCAAACAATTAAGAATATCCACTACCCCTCCCACACGTACTGATGATCATTGAGTACTTCACCACTAATACTTGGTCTACTCCATAATATATCGATCCAAACCTAATGGAGGGATAAAATTATCATTTACCAAATCAGTAACAACAATATATTCTAAAACCAAATATGATCGTACTTGATAATAAGAACATTTATTAGAAATTCAAACCAACTTCACAAAAAAAGAGAAAATATTTCATAAAAACTAAGTGCATGAACTCATACATTAGAAAAGGGAAAACCTATTATTCCACAATAAATCATAGTATTACACCTCTATGTGAAGGGAATCCATGATGAAGGAGGAAAACATTACAAAACTAAAAATAAATAAAACATGGTAAAGGAAGAACAAATAATTTCTCCTCCAGAATCCTTCCACCGAAAGTTTTCTTTGGTTATTCCCAACAACCCTATGAAAATCACAATGGTATCTTATTAAAAAAATTTATAACATGATTTGTATATCTACTCTCAAAATTTCAATGTGATTGGACTTTTGTTGAAAATTTATACTCAAATTACATAAATTCAATTTTTCTTCTTGAGGTGACTCTTCAACTTCCTCCTTTTGGACACATGTAAACGAACACTTAATGAGCGAACTTCACCATGAAATTTCATAGAAGCATGAGAATATGATTTATCCTTATACTCCAATTATAATCAGATCATTTGGGGATATTTAGGCTGAGATATTACTCATTAACTATTATGATCTCCATTCTGTCATCTATAAAACATTTTATAATTAATTTATTTTTATGGGCTAATGGATTTCAATTTGAGTCTTGGTCAAGAAACAAAACTTGAATCCCAGGAAAAAAGGAATCCTAAAAAAGGAATCATAAAAAAGGAATAATTAAATTTGGATCAAATTTTTTATAGATATTATTTAAATACAAAAGCTCAAGAAAATTACTAAATTTCCCGAATTAACCAATTTTCAAAATTAAGCCAAAAAATACCAAAAATACTAAAATGATGAAAATTATCTCATATTGATTAATTTTAAGAGGTAAAATAATTGAAACAGACATAAAATATAATTAAAATATTAACTCTATCAATTCCCTGACACTTAGCACTTGGACTCCCATACAAGTCAGCAAACAAAATCAATCAAAGTAAATTCAAAACAAATGCTCATGAGATCCACCAATTCCAAACCAAAAAAATAAAAGATATCATGCCCCATAATAAACCATTATTACAAGTTCTCTATTTATATCATTGAATATTTTTCCTCTTCATTTATCCTCCCATTCTTATAAGAAACCCACCTCACATAAATTTTCTCTTATCTCACAAATATCAATTTTCAATAATGTTTTTCTTATCCAAACCAATGTAAGGGTCACCAAAGGCTTTATAAATTTATAATTATCCACATTATGTGATTAAAGGACATTTTTTTATCCTAAGGACTTTGAAAGGTTGTTCTGTGGATTCTGGTTGGTAGGATTTAGATGTTAAAAAGTTTTATTCCGAATGAGGAGAGCGTGGCTCTTTTTGAAGAAAAATTGAAATATTCTAATTTTCACTCAAGTATGGTATCCTCCTAACTCCCCTTAGTATAAAATCAGATAAATAATTAAGAAAAATCAATTAATTTTTAAACAATTCATCATTTTAATAGAAAACATTTCAATCATCTCAAACATGATTTTTCTTGAAACCTCAAGATAGGCAAAGCTTTTGTTCTTTTTATAAGCTCATGGAAGGAACATCTTCTTTTTTATTGAAATCTATAGAAAGGGAAAAATTTCAATAGAATTTCTTTTTTAGGACAAAACACAACTCTTAAACACTTTATTTTCCACCCAAAGTATCACAAAATTAGGTAGAAAAATACAAGACACATTCCCCCACACTTAAGTTTAACCAGATCAATAAATTTCACTTAAAGAGTAGGTTGGATAGTGAAAATTGGCTTGTAATGTGGGTAATATAATAGGACATTCATATATTCTAAGGTATAAAAGGATTAAATGTAAAAGTTAGTAAATAATTAAAAGTATTCTTTTTAAAAGGGGGACTTAAAATGAATGAAATGTCTCAATCATTTATAACAAAAGTACCTCAAACCCTCATGTTTTGGAAGGAATAATTCAAATTATAGTTAAATAAATCATGGTTTGGTTATCTTAATAAGTTTGGTGAATGTAAATAATATGAAATAAAATGGTTCAGATTCCTCATAAGAATGTGATTTTGAAGATAAAGATAGTGATATATGGCATAAGATTCAAAAACCAGAGTACTTTTCATGAAATTACAAAATAATTTAACTTAAACAAAATACATTTTCATTATTTATTTAAGCTTAGTTTCGTGGAATAAATTGGTTCAACCATTGAAATGTTTTTCAAAAATGAAAATTATAATCATTTTAGCAGAAAAGTTTCAAAAAAAAGAAAAAAATGAAAAAGAAAATCACAAAAATTTGAAAATACGCAATTTTTTTTGGAAAATAGGAATACATAAAATAGAAATCCTAAACTACAAAGGTTCCCTACCCAAAAATAAATGATATAATGTCCTAAAGTAATTTAAATGGATGTAACATGTAAGGAAGTTTGAAAATGAATCATAGCATTCAAGAAAGTGTAAAGTCGAGGTACAACCTCACTTATTGGTAGTGCAACATTGAGTTAAACTCCTAAGTGTTGAACACTAAAAACCTACATGAAAAATAAAAAAATAAAACATAATATATTTATTGAAAGAAATTAAAATTGAAATAGTATTAGAAAATAAGGATAGGTCTTGGTTTAAACCCCCAAGTGGGCCCTAGGTTTGGACTGCCTCCAGATGGGATGTTCTGGTTGGTTATCCCTAATCTGATGGTGGGTTGAGTTTATATATTATGAACCCAAAAAAAATATTCTTTACATTAGGCACTTCATCATTTTGTTTGAGGAATCCATGTGTATAGTACAACAAATCCATAGCTAAGAAAATAATATAAAACCTTCTTGGTGGGGGTAGGACAAATAATGAGTCCTCCTCTTTCTCATTTTCCACTTGCACAACTTCTTCTTAATTTCCCAATGATTTCTCTAGGTATTCTGCATCAATGGAATAATCAAAGGGGATGTTAGAGTGTAATTATATTTGAACAAAATTAAGACATGAAAAATCAATAACAAATTATTCCCTTTCAAAGTAAGCATCTTGTGTTCCTATTTCCTCAAGAAATTCCACTTTAATTTTCTCATGTACTCCCTCTAATAAATTATCAACATGATCAGGAATCTTGATATGTTTCTCTTTAGGTGCATCATCCTTTTCTTCTTCATCCACCAAGTAAATACAAGTGTTTTCTGAATCTCAAAATTAAAACAATGAGAAGCAATACTCAATTAATCTTCTATAAAATCCGAATGAAATGAGTTTATAAAAATATTATATCCTTTAATTAGCTTGACATTAATTGATTATTTAGTGAAATTTTCCTCTGTAAGTTGAGTGTTAGTAAATATAATCAAGTATTTAGGCTCCTCCATCTTCTCTTAAAATTGCACCTATTTGGTGGTGTATTCCTTCAATGGGGTTTTCTCTTCTACTTTTCAAGGAATTGGTGGATAAAGTATTACCTCACACTCATTCAAAAAGTCATCCAGATCATGTTGATCTCCCACACATATGTCAACCAAAAATTATTCCTCTTTGTCCACCTTAGGTTCTTTCTTATGTTTTGGTTTCTCCATAAAGAAACAAACATATTTAAAATCTAATTCTACATTTCACCCTAATTGTTCTATTTATTTTTGAAGTTATTTCACGGGAATTTTATTATAACCAATCTCTTCTTAATATTGAGCCTCATCCATTTCTTGATAAAATTCTAAGAAGTACTCCAGAAGTTCAATTAATTCTTTGGCCAATCCCTTCAACACTAGGTATTTGATGTTTTATTTAAGTTATTAAATGATCTCCTTGAATTCATACTACTTGGTGATTTGGGTTCTAAATCCCATGATTTTTTTATAAAAGAAAGACACACTATCATATATAGAAAAAGGTTAGTAAAATATTTTTTTTATTTTAATTTTAAAAGATACAAATATTTATAATTAAATTATTTTCACTTCCTCCCCAAAATGGCACCAAGATTTGACATGTGTCTGTCATGGGGTGTGAAAAAAACATTACTAAGTCCAAATTCAATATAGTGGTAAAACTAAGTTATATTTATAGAGGAGAGCCCAACAATCAGGTTATCACCTAAAATTTGATAAAGAAGAGGATGTTGATTTTGAAATTTTTTTAGCTGGAAAACTAACTAAATTATCAAAATAAAATAATTAAATGAAGATAAATATTCAAAAAATTGATAAATAAAGAGGTTGAAAATAGTTATATGAATTGAGTGATCAGATCGAGATCAGTTTTCCAATTTCAATGTTATCATCATTCCAATTTATCAAATCCTCTTCTACTAAGCTGATTAAAGTGAGATTCTACAATCGCTTCCTCTCACTCACTGGTTAAATGGTGATGGTGAGACTAAATCATTCAATTATTTCAGATTGTTCTATTATCCTTCCAATGTGTGAAGTAGTTATAGTGAATACCCTCAATTGACTTAGGCAATTCTAGATCAGGTCTTATTTATCCCAAACAATCAATAATATCAACTACGCCTCCCACACGTACTGATGATCGTCGATTACTTCATCATTAATCCCTAATATATTCAATCATATTTAGATCAAAACCTAATGGAGGGGGAATATTATCATTAAATAAATAAATTAAAACAATATAATCTAAAACCAAATATGATCATACTTGATAATAAGAGATGTTATTATAAATTGAATCCCACTTCACAAAAGAGAGAAGAATATTTTATAACATTAATTACATGATATCAAACATTAAAAAAGGTAAAACCCCTCCATCCCCAATCACTCAAAGTATTACCCCTCCATGTTCTATTATTATGTGAGGAATGGTTAAGAATAATACATTACAATACTTAAAATAATGAAAAGAGGGTAATGTAAGAACAAAAAATCTCTCCTTCTGAATCCTTCCACCGAAAGTTTTCTTTGTTTCTTTCCACCATACCTCATAAACTCACCAAGGTATCTTTTTAAAAGTTGTTATTAATTGAGTTTAATATTTACTATATAAATATAAATGTGATTGTATAAGTGTAGAAAACATTAATGCTCATATAATTTAAATGCACTTTTTCTTCCTAAGTACACTCTTCAACTTTCTCCTTTTGGACGTATGAAAAAAGAAGCCTTAATGAGATAATTTATCCATAAAATTTATTGGGAGAATGAGTATATGTGTTCTATTTCTCATGAATCTATAATAAACTCATTTTAAGATATGTAGTCTAAGATATTCCTCATTAACTATTGTGGACTACATTCTGTCGGCTGACAAAATATTTCCAACAAATTTATTTTTCTGGGAAAAATTGATTTGGAATTGAGTCATTTTCAAGGAACAAAACATGAATCCCGTGAACAAAGGAAGCCACAAAAAATGAATCACATAATTTGGATCAAACTTTGAAGATATATACTTGAAATATAGAAGCTCTAGAAAACTTTTAAATTTTCAAAATTAACCAATTTTCACAATTAATCCAAAACATCACCAAAATTACTAGAATGATGAAAATAAAATAATATTGATTAATTGGAATGTATTAAATCACTAAAACAGAAATAAAAATGAAAATACTAACTATATCCATTCCCACACACTTATCACTAGGACTCCATGAAAATTCAGCATCAAAATCCAATCAAGAAAATTCAAAACACATGCTCATGAGATCCACCAATTCCACACCAAAAAAAACAAAAGATATCATGCGTCATAAAAATACACTATTACAAGTTCTATATTTATATCATTAAATATTTTTCCTCTTAATTTATCATCCCATTCACAAAATACACCTACCTCACATGAATTTTCCCTCATCTTAGAAATAGCCATTTTCAATAAAGTTTTTCTCATCCAAACCAATGCAAAGGTCAACATAGGCTTGATAAATTCCGAATTCTCCACCCAATGTGATTTAAAGACATGAGTTTATCATGAGGAATTTTCAAAGATTTTTTGTGGCTTCTGGTTGGTAGGGTTTGGATGTTAAAAATTTTGAGGTCGGATGAGGAGAGCTTGGTTCTTTTTGAAGAAAAGTTGCAAGATTCTAATTTTCACTCAAGTTTGGTATCCTCCTCACTCCCCTTAGTATAAAATCATCTATATAATCATAAAAACACAAGTAATGTTCACAAAATTAATAATTTTAGAAGAATAAATTTCAATCATCTCCAACATGATTTTTCTTGAAATCTACAGGTAGGCATAACTTTCTTTCTCTTTAGAAACTCTAGAAAGGCACAACATTTTTTTTTCATGAAAGCTTCAAAAAGGAAAAAAAATCAATAGAATGGTTTATTTAATATTAAAAAAATCATCAACACTTTATTTTTTCACCCAAAGTATCACCAAATTCGGTATCACAATACAAGACATCTTTCCCCAAAACATAATTTCAACTAGATCATGCAATTCCACTTCAAGAGCTGGTTGGTTAGGGGAAATTGGCTTGTAATTTGGATAAACTAAAAGGATATTCATGGATTATAATAGATAGAAGGATTAAATTTATAACTTATGACATAATGAAAATCATTATTTTGAAAAGGGTACATTAAAACTAATGAAATTAATCAATCATTTAAAACACAATTACCTCAAACACTTGAGTTTTGTAAGGAATAAATTAAATTCTGGTTAAAAAATAATGGTTTGGTTCTCTCAAGAAGTGAGGTAAATGTAAGGAATATGAAAAAAAAGGTTCATAATCCTCACAAGAAAATGATTTCAAATATAAAGATAGTGATATGTGACCTGGGATTCAAAATCTAGAGTACTTTTCATGAAATTAAAAAAGTAATGAAGTTGAAGCAAAGTAATTTTTAGCATTAATTTAAGCTTAATTTCATAGACTAAATTGGTTAACTCATTAACATGGATTTTAAAAATGGAGATGATAATCATTTTAGCTCAAAAGTTTCAAAAACACTAAAAAAATTGAAAACAAACAATTGTTTTTGAAAAATAGGAAAACAAAAAATGAAATTCTTAAACTAAAAAGGTCCCCGCTACACATAAATTTTGAAGTGTCCAAAATAAATTAAAATTAATGTAACATGTATGATAGTTTGAAAATGAATCATATCAATGAAGCAAGTGTAAATGATAGGTACAACCTGGCTTATTGGTACTGCAACATTGAGTTAAGCTCATAAGTGTTTCACATTCAAACCCTACAAGAAAATTAACAAAATAAAACATAATATATTTATTGAAATAAATGAAAATAGAAATAGGAAGATAAAATAAGGGTAGATCTTGTTTTAATACCCCAAGTGGGTCCTGGGTTTTTACTACCTCTAGATGGGTAGTTCCGGTTGGTTATCTACAATCTGATGGTGGGTTGAGTTTCTTTATTATGAACCAATAAAACTTTTTATTTATATCATGTGCTTCATCCTTTTTTTGAGGACACCATGGGTTTAGTACACCAAATACACCCCTAGTAAAATAATATACAACCTTCTTGGTGGGGGTAAGACAACTAATGAGTCCACCTCTTTGTTTTTTTTCACTTTCACAAATTATTATTCATTTTCGAGTGATTTCTCTAGGTATGATGCATCAATGGAATAATCAAATGAAATGTTAGAGTGTAATTATATTTGACCAAAATTAGTATAGGACAAATCAATATCAAATTATTCCCTTTTAAAGTAAGCATATTGTTCCCTTGTTTCCTCAAAAAAGGCCACTTTACTCATCTCATGTACTCCCTCTAATAAATTATCAACATGTTCAAGAAGCTCTATATGTTCCTCTTCAGGTGCATCATCCTTTTCATCTTCATTCAGAAATTCAATACAAGTGTTGGCCGAATCTAAAAATTTAAAACAAGGGGAAGTAGTACTCAATTCATCTTCTATAAAATCAGAATGAAAAATGTTTAGAAAAATATTATCTCCCTTATGTGGATCGACTTTAATTGATTCTTTATTGGAAAGTGCCTCTTGTATTTGAGTGTTACTAGATGGTGGAAGGTAGTTAGGATCCTCCATATTCTATTAAAATAACAACTCTTTGGTGGTGTATTCCTTCAATGGTGTTGGATCTTCTGCTTTGTAAGGAATAGGTGGATTTGGTATTGCCTCACACTCATTCCAGAAGACATCCTGATCATGTTGATCTCCTACACATAGATCAAGATACAATTCTTCCTCCTTGGCCTCCTAGAGTTCGTGCTTAGGTTCTAGTTTCTACATCAATGAATGAACATATTGAAATTATATTTCTACATTTCTCCCTTGTTGTTACAAGTCTTTTTGAAGTTCTTTCACCAAAAATTTATCATAACCAATATCTTCTTTATGCGGAACCTCGATGATTTCTTGATAAAATTTTTGGAAGTACTCATGAAGTTAAATTAATTCTTTGGCCAATACCACCAAAAATGGGTATTCAATGTTTACATTAAGTTATTTGATGATATACTTGAATTCATCCTCCATTTAGATTCCGGTTCTAGATCCCTTGATCTGTTTAGAAAAAAAAAGAAACGCATTCCCCTATAGACCAAGGTGATTTAAATTTTTTTATTTTTTTAATTTGAAAAGAGCCAACTATTTACAATTATACTTTTTGTTCACTTCCTCCCTGGATAAGGAGCAATGTTTTGATTTGTGACTATCATGGGATGTGGAAAAAAACAAATAATTCCTAAGTTAAAATGAATTATAGTGGTAAACCTTGGTTTTCTTTTGAGAGGATCTCACAATAATGAAGTTGTCACCTTAAATTTGAGAAATAATAGGATATTTTTTTTTAAATTATTTGAGTAAGAAATAAAAATAAATTAAAAAAAATCAATTAAAAAATATTGAAATTTTTTTAAAGAAAGAGATTTAAAATAGTGATATGAATTGGGTGATCAGGTTGGGATCAGTTTTCCAATTGCAATGTTATCATACTTACAATTTATCTAATCCTCTTCTACTAAGCTGATTAAAATGATATTCTACGATCACTTCCTCTTACTAGCTTGGTCAAATGGTGATGGTGAGAGTAATTATTTCCTAGATATCAGGTAGATCTACTCTCCTTAATATGTGCAAAAGAGTTTCAGTGAATACCCTCAATTGACTTGGGAAATTTATGATTGGGTCTTGTTTGTCCCAAACAATCAAGAATATAACTACCATTACCACACGTACTAATGATATCCGAGTACTTCACCACTAAACCCTGATCTATTCTATCATATATAGATCAAAACACAGTGGAGGGAGAAAATGATCATTGACAAAAGCAATAACAAGAAAAAAATATAAAACCAAATACGATTGTACTTGATAATGATAACCATTATTATAAATTGAAAGCAACTTCACAAAAGAGAGAAAATATTTCATAAAATTATGTTAGGTCTACAAGGATAAATACCCTAAGAGGGGGGTGAATCAGGGAATGACTAATTAAAAATTATAGCCCGTTCTAATCTTGTTTCGCTGTTAAGAAAAACCCTCTTCTCTCTCTTTCCCATTGCATAATATAAACAGAAAGTAAAGCATGCACAGGACACATCAATTTTTACTTGGTTCACCCTCACTGGGCTACGTCCAATGAGCATACAATGGCAATGTGCCGTTGTACCAAATTCACTAAAGCACACTATTGTTAACAAGGTTTAGGCTAGATGACTTCTATGCCTAGGCTCACTGCCTTTACATGGTTTAGGGTTAGCTCACTACTTTCCCAAGAGTCACTCACTGTTTCTATCTCTCTAGATCACTATCGGTGGAGAGGATCACCTTCTTCCTCTTCTATCGCTCACTACTCTGGAAAGGATCCACTCATAGTTTATAGACCTGTAGGTCTCTTAATCATCACAAATGAAAACATCCTCAGTTATATGTATATGCGTTATTGAAGTCCAACTTTCACCCGTAGATGAATCTCACTTTGCACCGAAGGTATCGGGCAATCTTCCAGCTTCCACGCAGTATTGAATCACCTCATGGAATCAACCATACCTGGCGCCCTTCTCTAAGACGGTGCGCAAGTATCAGCGTGCAAGTTATAATTGGCGCGCAAGTCTACCTCAACCACTTTCATGACACAAGCTTCTGCAACTCCAAACTTGCACGACTCACTTCCCTTTACACCCAAACCAATATTGGCGCACAACTAAAAACAATCGCGCTTTTTCAAAATTGGCACGCAATTCCTTCTCAACAACTTGCGCAACACATCATTACTTAACTCAAAACTTGGGCAACGCACTTCCTTTCTCACCCAAACCACCCGGGGCATGCAACTATCACCCGGAGCGCAATTTTCACCTGGCACGCAACGTCTAATTGCGCGACCACACACCACTTGCATGACCACCACACCTGCACGATGGGAGCACTGAATTTTTCTAAGTGTTGAACTCATACAGAATGAGGAGGGTTCGAACTATATTTATAGGCGTTTGGACACCCTACGCAGCGGCGCACAAGTCTTCCTCTAGCATGTAACTTTCGGCGCGCAAGTTTTGGCATGCAAGTCTCGGTGCACAAGCCACTTGCGCGACCTACCTAATACTTGAGTGCCCCTTTTCCATTTTCCATTTTTTGATGTTCTGATCTTGAAAAACATTGGGTGCGCAAGTTTCCTCTCCTTCAAGTACACGTTGCATGAGTCCCTTTTCCAAAAACCAATTTTCTTTATTTTTTTATTTTTAATCCCAAAAATTTGGAAAACACTGGAAAACAGAACCACCTTGTATCTATTCTTTTTCTACTGCCTCCATATCATCCATTCCTTTGTCAACGTTCTTGAATCAAACATGGATCATTAACCAAAGCCCTTGAACTCGACATGTCACCATGAAATCCCCTTTGTCAACAAATTTTTATGTCATTGATTGCATTGTCAACAATCACAACTCAGATTTCCACTTTGTCAACAAGCACAATCACCTCAAAAATGATTCAATGATGCCTTGAGGGATTTTTTCCCAACACATTAAGTGAATGAAATCAAACATTAAAAAAAGGGTAAACCAATTTATCCCCAATCACTCATTGGATTAACCCTACATGTGAATGGAATCCATGAATAAGGGGGAAGAAGAAGACATTAAAAAACTAAAAAGAAAGAAAATAGAGGAAATGAAGAACAAAAAAAATTCTCTACTAGAATCCTTCTACCGAAAGTTTGTTTCGTTTCTGCCCACCAGACCTCTAAAACTCACCAAGGTCACTTCTAAAAATTTGTTCAAAATTAAGTGGGATATCGACTCTCAAAATTTAATTGTTATTTTTACATATAGGAAATGGTATAAGAAAATTTATGAAATACACTTTTTCTTCTTAGTGAGACTCTTCAAATTACTATTTTTGGTTGCATGAAAATGAAGCCTTAATGAGAGAATTTATCCTTTAAATTTAATAAACGTATGATGATATGAGTTATATATCTCCTATAAATGTAGTCAGATCATTTTCATATATGTACTCTGAGATATTACTCATTAACTATTGTGGGATCCATTTTTTCAGCCAGCAAACATTTTCCACTTCATTTATTTATATGGGCCAATGGATTTTGATTTGGGTCTTAGTCAAGGAACAAAACTTGAATTCCATTAAAAAAGTAAGCCTAAAAAATGAATCACCCAATTTATATCAAAATTGTAATGGATATTCCAGCAATACAGAAGCACTAGAAAACTACAAAATTTTCAAAATTAACGAATTTTCACAATTAAGCCAAAAAATCACCAAAAATACTAAAATGATGAAAATAATGTCATATTGATTAATTGGAAGTGATTATATCATTTAAAATCAAATTAAAAATAATTAAAATATTAACTCAATCAATTTCCCTACACATCGCACTTGTACTCCCGAACAAGTAATCATCAAGTTCTAATCAAAGAAAATTGAAAACACATGCACATGTGATCCACCAATTCCACACCAAAAATAAAAATATATCATTTTTCATTAAAAAGAATTATTCCAAGTTATTCATTTAGATCATTGAATATTTTTCCTCTTAATTTATCCTCCCATTCACACAAGATACCTACCTCAATAAATTTTCACTCATCACACAAATATCAATTTTCAACAATGTTTTTCTCATCCAAACTAATTAAAGGGTCGTCATTTTCTTGAAAAATTCCTACTTCTCCACCCGATGTGAGTTAAGTACATGTTTTTATCATTAGGACTTTTCAAGGTTTTTTTAAGGATTCTGGTTGGTAGGATTTATATGTTAAAAATTTTATGGATGAATGAGGAGATCTTGGCTCTTTTTGAAGAAAAATTACAAGAATCTAATTTTTACTAAAGAATGGTATCCTCCTCCCTCCACTTTGTATAAAATAAACTCCATCATAATGAAAAATAAATATATGTTCTAAAAATTAAACATTTCATCATAAAAAATTTCAATCATCTCCAAAATGATTTTTCTTGAAAGCTGCAGATTGGCACAATTTTCTTTCTCTATAGAAGTTCCAGAAAGGCATAACTTCTTTTTTCCTTAAAATCTCTTGAAATGGAACAACTTTAAAAAGAATGGTTTTTTATCAGAAAACATAACTCGTCAACACTTTATTTTACATCAAAAGTATCACCAAAAAACATAGCACAAAACAATACATCTTCCCCTCACACATAAGTTCAACTAGATCATGAAATTTTACTTCAAGAGTATGTTTGATAGGGAGAATTAGCTAGTACAGGGTAAGGGAATAATCAAAATGGTTCTTTTGAAAAGGGGGCTTCAAAACTAATAAAATGTCTGAATCATTTAAAACACAAGTACCTCAAACCCTTAAGTTTTGAAATGAATATATCAAATTATGGTTAAAGAAAGCATGGTTTGGTTCTCTCAATAAGTGATGTGAATGTAAATAATATAAAAAAATAGTTCATAATCCTCATAGTAAAGTTATTTCTAAGATAAAGATAGTGACATGTTTCATGGGATTCAAAAACCAGAGTACTTTTCATTAAATTACAAAAGAATTGAACATGAAACATATCCATTTTCAGCATTCATTTAAGCTCATTTTCATCGACTAAATTAGTTCACTCATTGACATGGGTTTCAAAAATGTAAATGATAATCATTTCTACTCAAAATTTTAAAAAAACATAAAAATTGAAAATGAAACACAAAAAAAATTAAAAACACACAATTTTGTTCTGAAAAAGAGGAAAACAACAGATTAAAATCCTAAACTACAAAGGTTCTCTCTTCCCACACTTAAATTATGCATTTTAATCAATGAATTAAAATGTATTTAACATGTAAAAAATTATTAAAATGAATTATAGCAATTAATAAAGTGTAAAGAAGAGGTACAACATAACTTATTAGTAGTGCAATAATGAGTTAAGCTCTTAAGAGTTGCTCACTGAAAAACCAACAAGAAAAATAAAAAAATAAAACAAAATATATGTATTAAAATAATTGAAAATAGAAATAGGATTGGAAAATAAGGATAGATATTTGATTTAATATCCCAAGTGGGCCCTAGGTTTTTTACTACCTCCAAATGGGAAGTTTCAGTTGGTTATCCCTAATATGTTGGTGGGTTGAGTTTATTTGTGATGAACCAATAAAACCTCTTATTTATATAAGGTGATTCATATTTTTTTTAGGAAACCAAGGGTATAGTACACCAAATTCACCCCTAGGATAATAATATATAAACTTTTTAGTGGTGGTAGGACATAGAATGAGTAATCCTCTTTATTTGTTTCCACATGCCCAACTTATTCTTCATTATCCAGTGATTTCTCAAGGTATGCTACATAAATGTAATAATCAATTGGAATGTTAGAGTGTAATTTTATTTGAACAAAATTAATACATGATGAATCAATATCAAATTCTTCCATTTCAAGGTAAGAATTTTTTGTCCATGTTTCCTCAGGAAAATCCACTTTAATCTTCTCATGTACTCCAACTAATAAATTATCAACACATTTGGTAAGCTCTATATGTTCCTCTTTATGTAAACCATCCTTTTCTTCTTTATATACCAAGTCAATACAAGTGTTTTCTAAATCTAAAAATTTAAAACAAGGGGTAGTACAAAATTCATCTTCTATAAAATCATAATGAAAAGAGTTTAGAAAAATATTATCTCTTTTAAGTTTCCCAACATTAATTGATTATTTAGTGGAAAGTGATTCTTGGAGTTGAGTGTTAGTAGATGGATGTGGGTAGTTAGGCTACTCCATAGTCTCTTCAAATTACACCTCTTTGGTTGTGTATTCCTTCAATGATTCTAACGACCAATACTTAACATACATGGACATTACATTTATTTTTCAGAATAATTTATACATTACAAAAATATACACCCAAAGATCGTATTAGTTTATCATATTTGGAAACTTGGAACATGATCTAATAAGATGGTGAAAGACCTTCAACATCTCCTGTTATGATCATCCCTTTGTGTTTTCCTAAAAAAACCTTTATTTATATTCTGGGGAAAATAAAATATAAAAAAGGTGCACTCAAATACTCAATACGGGTAAACATGGAGAACATAAAACAAAACACAAACATAAGAATGTAAACATATGAATATAAAGTTTAAATATCAAAATCTCGATTCATTAAATAAATCTTGGTAGTACGTAAGGTATGGATAATAAATGAAAATTAACCATGATAAAATATCATTGGCATAAAACATGGATTTTTGGAAAAAAAATAAGAATATAATATGATTTCCATAGTATCCAAGTAATTTATTCCAAGACCATAATATTGGACAAATTCCATTACTGAACCGGGTTTATTTTTCATTATATCCATATATTACTGAACTGGATTTACCTATCGTTCTAGCCCTATATTACTTAATCAGATTTTCTTTCCATTCCATTAATGTCTATCTCATGAGATATAAATCCATACCCAATGCATTGGAGGGATATATAGGTCTCACCCATCTCATAATAAAATCATTCTTACATGTTCCCCAAAACATAAATCATTCACAATAGCATAACTCAAGGAACAAAAAATGGGATTCTTAAACATCATTCCATCATGATCCATATAAAATAAATTTATTTCATTGAGATAATTAAATCATAAACACAATAAAATAAAATTAATAATAGGTATAGAAACATAACCCTAAGTAATCTTAGATGGAAAATAATTTTCATAAAATATTTGAAATTAATTCTTGAAGAAGATAACCTTTCTTCTTCAAAAACATTTTATTTTCTCAAAAATCCATGAAATTTTCAAAGAAAATAATTTAATTGAAAATATACATAAACTATTTTAAAGGAAACTTCATGTAAATAAGGAATTATGAAAGTGTAACAATTCATTCATTCCTTATAAGTTAAAAAAACATTATCTATGTACTTTTGCTGGAAAAGACCAAAAGTACCTCGTATCGAATAACAAAAAAATATTCCTTTCATACTGTTTAGTAAAAATTTACTAATGGGTAAAAATTAATTTTAAAAATGTAGAATAATTGAAATAGGTTTAAATATTTAGGGAACCTGGATGTTGATGATAATTATACCCCAGTAAATAATTACGAATAAACAATATCATATAATCATGAGATTGAAAAATTAACCCTCACATTCAAACCCATATGCTTAGTATATATCTGATCCTATAGTATAATGATTTAAATAATGTTGTTGACTTATTCCAGAATCATATTAATTTTTATGATATCATATATGATCATATTATCATCTGCTTGTTAGTAACATTTCATTGTCACTTGTTATTCAGATATTATCTACTTTATGTTATTATGCTTGTTTTTACAGATAAGTTCATGTTCCACATCTTAGGTTATAGTTTTATAATTTATAGAATTATATTTTTATAATATATATCATATTTATTTATTCCATTCATGTATATATTCATGGTTTGATGATGATCGTTTAGAATGAATCACATCACATCGTGGACACAGTAGGTCGTACGTACGCATGAGCGACGATACCATTCCATTAATGGTTAAATGGTAAGGAATTGGATGTTATATTAATTAAAAAGAATAATTAAACTATTATATTAATTTTTTACATTCATTATACTCATCATTATTCCCATCAGAATTATTTACTGTTTAATAACAAATTACACCACACTGTGGAGATGATAAGTCATGCATACACACACATGGTGATATTGTATGTTCTTAGGATGGATAAAAGGAGGTATAAGGTTGTCTCATAATTATAATAACATCTCAACATGTAGAAGATACTAGATTTATTACTTTAGTATATAAATTACATAAGAATAGGAAGTAGAAGAAGAACAGAATTTTGAAAGAGGTGATAAAACAATTACCTCTTTTCCAAGTATCTTCTTTTGATTTTCACAAAAGGTATCCTTAAGATGGCTTTATGACCAAAGTATGGAATCTTGGATGAATTGAGTGAATATGGGAAGGGAAATGGGCATGGTTTGGACAATAAAATGGCATTACATGTGTGATTAAAAGAGAAGGAGAAGCTCCCTTTTACAGAAGATGTGTGGGCTATATTAGGAAATTATTTAAATATTAATGCATTAGAAATTTATTTTAGGTTTATATTGGTCCCAAACTCATTTATATATAATATACGATGATTTTGGGTTGAAATAAAATCATAAAATAATTTTTTGACACGTTTATAATATTTTTTAATCCTTATCTCTTTTGTTCAACCTTTATTTTACCCTTTTAATCTTATCGTTATATCATGTTATTTACACCTTGTGCGTTAATGTAATTATCATAACTTTTCAACCGACCAAAAAAAGTGAAATTTATGACATATTAGGAATTATCTTAACCATTTGGTAGAATATTATATTTTTTAGGAATACTATATCATTTAATAAACTGTTTTATATTTTATGTTACGAATTATGTCAATTTTCTGACTGTTCATACATGACTACTTCAAAACTTCATAACGACTTGTCAACATTCAAAAACTAAATACTCTAAATCAATACTATACTTTTATACGAATACATAAAATTCTTGTATGGAATAAATTATTTAATATAATATAAATTTTAATATTTATAATATCATTTATCTCACATTTCTCTTAATAAAATAATTACCCCCCCTGAATGGCACGAAGGCCTTCATTTTTATTGATTTCAGATAACCCCATTTCAAGAGATGAGGGGGAACCCTTAAAAGGCCTATAGGCTTAGTGATTACATGGATCATAGGCTTAATAGACATTACATGGACTGAAGGTCTTAGTGAATTCAACCAAACTATAATTACAAGGAACTGCCCCTCCCCAGCATATGCATCATGATGGTAGTTCTCCACCTTCGTATGGTTGTCTAGCTAAGCTTCTCGTGCAGGAACAGGCTGGTCCCGATGGCATTTCCATACCCTCTCATTCTTCCAAATCCATTGGTTCTACTCTGGTGAGTTCACCTTCTCGGAATCCTCCTCTAGGGATTCTTATTTTTGTAGAGTTTATCTGGGGCAACTACATGTGGCCCAAAAGCCTTGAGGTGGCCTGAAAGCCATACTGACCTGAAGGCCTGGGTGGCCTAAAGGCCTTAAGGACTTCAAGTCCAAACCAGTGGCCCAAGGTTAATTGTTCTGGATGGTACAGTACTGAACAGTACCTGCTACAGTATCTGCTACAGTACCGTACAATGTACAGTGCTGCTATAGTACCTGCTACAATAACTGCTACAACTCCTACTCTAGTACTGCTATAAACCTCGAGAATATTCCTCCACCTTGTTTTGAACTTGTGTCTCTGGGATGCACTTAAGGATACCTCACCAACTCGTTTAAGGCCCATGTTCTTAATAAAATAATTATTATATCACTATTGTGTCAATATTTATGGTAATTATTTAATCTCTAAAAATTGAAAATAAATTATCATTATGTAGATAATTGAATTATATTTATGGATATTATTTAATGTTGATGTTTCATCATGTTATTCACTACATTAAAATTATTATTCCTATAAGAGATAAGAGATTGACATGTTGTCACTTTCTTTTGTTTTAATAATAATTAAATCCCTTTCATGGAAAAAATTCCATTGAATGAATCAATTATGACCATTATATGTTATGGGTCTACGTTTATTCATCCAATAATATTTTTTAGGAGTTATGGTAATTTTATTATCCTTATCATATTCTTTTTCATCCTAATTTAATTGATTTACCTTTAACTATGGTAAATATAAATTACCAAACTTACTTTTCATAATGTCAAAAAAGTAACCTATTAACATAATGTGTACCCACTGATTCCAAATATGGATTCTATTTTTCCAAATTCAAAACACACAAGTTTAATTAATTAATTTAAAATTAATTCCCGTTGTCAAAACTAGAAAGATGAGTTTTAAGAAACAAAAACTATAAAAAGATTGGCAGGTGTTTATGTCCAATTTAAATGTGAAATTACTTACAATGACCAAAATTGTATTAAATGAAAAAAAAATCCACTGTAAAACGAATTAAATGGATAATCTAACTATAAAAATAAATTATATGAAAAAACAGTTTTGAATTAATATGCAGTATTTTTCTCTATTCATTAAAATATGAATTTTATCAGAAAAATACCAAAAATTAAACAAAGGTAAATTTTGATGTCGTGATTTCAAATAAGAGGTTTATTTTTTCAAATATAATATATAAAAGTCTTAAAAACTTTATTTAAAATGGGTTCCCCATAGAAAGGTGGCAATACTGTATTATTTTAAAATACTTATTTTATCTGAAAAAATGAATTTGTTCTTATATCATGTCTAGAAAATACATAAGATGAATTTTAATAATATATAAATATAAAAATGTGTCTAATGCTATTCATAACAGCTAGTTTACATCCCAATAAATACTAATACTTTAATAATATGTCATTTTTTAGTGAAACTCGGTATTGGGTACAAGGCAAGCTATTGAGGACGGTCTCTCATGCATGTAACGTTGTAGGGTCCTGAAAAATCCGCAAAGGGGAATTGGAATCCCCCATTAATTTGAGAAAGGATTCTACCCAATTTCTCTTAGAAGACAGGTAAAAACATGAATAATATGCAAAATTGACAAAGGGCCGACTGGTACGTGTACCGGATCAACATCAGGGGCACGCGACTAGTTCAGTGAGCCCCCCACGGACAAGCGTCGTCTGCAAAATGGAAGCAAAATCACCTACGCGGGCGTAGACCCGGACAAACTCTAGGCCGATCCACCACCACGAACTGCACCAGCCGTGAATAGTGCCAGAATGGCCCATGTCGAGCGCGCTGCCATTCGAGGAATAGAGGTAGAGCCCTAAGTGGCCGGGAAGTACCCCTCGAAACAACTTTGTTTGTAGCTGAGGTGCATTCAATGAACCCTTGCGAACCTCGAATTGACCAAGTCATCCATAGGCCGGGTTTTCAGTCATGGGCCTCCCAAAACGGTGTCACATGACCACAATACAACCCCTTCCCCACCTCTATAAAAGGACATCGAGAGGGAGAAAAAAGCGGATTCGGATTCGGATGCTTGGATATTCAGAGGTTGGAGGAGATTGAAGGAGTGGCTTTTCGAAGGATGAAGCTTAGGATTTCATGAACCATGAAGTTACAATTTGCAAACCAGTACAGGTATATAACTAGAAATGAATTGATAAAGAACCGAAAAACGCATAACAAATTCGTGAACCGCAAACTAAAATTAAATCCACGATCCACGGCCCCTTCGCAGATGTACTCCCCGTGGACCAAGGAGTTTATGCCCCTTTTTTGATCCAACGCACCATGTAGCATCCTCCTACATGGACGCAGCCCTGACCGACAATGCCCCTAGCCACCGCTGCTCGCACGGACTCCAGCGTTGCGTACCAACTTGGTATGTGGGACAAACCTAAAGCCACGTACTGCCCTGGTACACGGAAGTCCCATCAGTCTGCGTACCACCCTAGTACACAGATGGCCTCTCCAACCGCATTGAACTTCCCTATGCGAAGGACGCCACTCCTCATGCACCCATGTGTCCTACCAACTCCTTTGGTGTTTCCATTTCCCAAGACAGATAAAACGCTTCCAATCCAGACCGATCCTCTGCAATCCCTTCATGGGCCAATTCACCAACCCCGAGCCAAGGCCTCTTCCGAAGCCACCAGACCCATATGATGAAACCTCCATGAATTTCAGTGTTCCACCGTGAGTTCACATACCCACGGTAGGTGAGGAAAAAGGGGTTTCCCCGACCCTTGAGAAGATTCTCAAAGCATTCCTGGGTTCACATTCCCATAGTAGTACAGGGTCCGAGCCTGAGAGTCCCCTTTGTGCCTCTTCACTTGCTAGGATTGAGGGATCCTGTTGGCCTTTCCTTTTGACAAAGACTAGCGGTGAGAACTTCTCCCCTCTCCTAGGAGTGGCTGGGCATCCCTTCTAGAGTAATCCCCACACCATCCTCGCTGGAATTCAATGGCCTTCCCCTCCCTTCCAAGAAGGTTCATTGCTACGCCGTCGTATCCTCGGCCCCTACCGGCGCAACTTATACCTCCCTCCAACATCGGGAAGAGGGAGAATCCAGTGGCACCAGCCCTTTATTTCCGCCGCCATAGCCATTATCTCTACCGCGCGACTACTACCTTCGCCCTGCTCTAACACCAGGGAGAAGGAGAGTCTTGCGGTTCTGACCACCTTCCCTTGAGGAGAAAAAACTGTGAGGCTTTCCAAGTCTGTTGCATTCTCTTGTTTCTAACACCGAGCATGGCTCACGTGGGCTTAGAGATTTGTGGTGTCCGCGTCGCCCGCACAATGGCAGTGGTTAAATTAACTACGTGGGTTTTTATCCCTATCTCCCAAACAGGGTACGTAGGATGCCTCGCCAAGGTTCAATCCCAATAACAGGCAACTCTCACGTGTAAGCCCTAATCTTCTATAACTACATGGACTTTGATTCTCGGCCGACCGGGATACGTAGGAAAATTCCCCGAGGTGGTAGCCCCATCTTTAAGTCTATCACACACCTTCTTTCCTGTCATATCATGTCCTTATACCCCAGTAGGACCATCTCTGGGCCTAGTAAATCACTTCCCTTGGGTCTTTCGGGTAGCTTCGGAAAAATTCCCGCACTAGCTTTGACCAGGCATCTCTCGCCCGGGTGTCCTTGCCACATGAAATTAAACTGTACGGTTGGTTCCTTGTCACACAACCTTAAAAGGTGATGTATCTCGTTGTGTGGCATCGAGCTACGTGGATTTTGATTCCTCTCATGAGGATATGTAGGAAGCTCGTATCATGGGTTCAATCCAAATGGTCAAGTTGTTATCTATCCTCCCTCGATGACAATAAACTCTGAAGTTCCCAATTACGAGGCTTTAAACCCGTACTATCTCAATGATTCTAAATTCCTCAAAGTCATTAATCCAATGAGGGATGGTAAATCTCAAGCCTAAATGATTCTGAATCCCTACGTTCAACTGATCATTGACAACTAGGGATAATCCATGGATACTATGCTCGGGGAAAAACCAAATATTTGTGAACATATGAATACATCTTAAATCTTTAAGAGAGTCTCGCAACAGAAAATAAACCCCCCCCCCACCCAAGAGGGTACGATGAGCCCGACTTCCCATCCTCTCGACCAATGTGAGTTCTTAAGTGTCGCTGGCCAAATCGCCCAGCGAATGCCAGCCTTTAGAAGGAAGGTACATGTATCATTGGATACGGAACCGTTAGGCATTTTGAAGAAAAAATGATGCACCCGACATGAGTGATTAAAAAGAACTCAGCCTTCTTAAAATCAATTATCGGTAGCAGCGTTCCCCCCCCCCCACTTCGAAACAAAAATGGTGAACCCGACGTGAATCTTTAACCCGCATGATGGATTTACCCTAATCCCACTTCTTCCCCCTCATACTCATGAGGAGGAAAAGAAAGGTCATTAATTACGCATGGGATTATGAGATGCTACTTTGACAGGTTTTCTATATTTATTTGTTGAAATATATTATAGGTACCAATCATAACTCCCTTAGATCTAATGGCATCACAAAGGAAATCACAGATGCATGCTTCAAGAAGCTCAATGATTGGGTATTCCCACCAATGAAGGACCTCGTAACCTAATCAGTGTCTTCAATGCTGGGTCTCGGATGCGTTGATCCGAGAGTACCACTTGAACGGTACTCTCCTGATGGTAGAGGTGTCCATGCATGCCCTCCAGTCGGCCAAGACCCATCAGCCGCCTGCCCAGCAGTGGCCGCAAAAGTAGATCCAGAAATCTCATGTTGTCATCTCAAACCATTTTAGGAGTCTATCCCCAGAACGATACAATTCATACCTCCCTTATCTTAGGGAGGTGGATGAGGACGACACTGAGGACTTCATCCTCACTGAACGGGGGTTCCTATCTAAGGCCCCCACCATAAGACATCGTCGCGGTTACGCCGCGACTCAATATCCTCACACTAGGGAGGATATCACCCCGAGGATCCGGGCTCACACTCCCCGAGCTCCAGCCCGTCAAACCGCTCAATGAGGGCATCAAATGTGCAATCAGAGACCAGTCATCACCCTTTTCCCTGAGGAGGAGCTCCACTACCCAGTCATGGAGACATATCACGAGCAGGCACATACACCTGTCCGCTCCTCCAAAGCCCGCCATCCTGAAATGGCGGTATCATACGAGCTGGTGATCATTCTCGACGAGCTTCGTCAAGCATGTCACCCACACAGGACGAAACCTACCTGGTAGGCACTTCTCCCTGCTCGGGGTCATGAAGCCCACCAACCACACGTTGTGAAAACCCAGCGCCTGCAGGACCAACTCATAGAAGATTCTCCTGATGCTTACCATCCCGATATGGTGGCAATCAACAAATCCCACCATCCAGATGTGGCAACAATTAATAGGCGAGCACATATACTTACCAAAAAATGCCACCGACTTGATATGGTGGGGAACCAACATATGAAAGGCCGGCTCCCTACGAATGCAAGTAAAGTCTGCCACCCCGATGTGGCAGAAAATAGAGAAGTAAATAGGCATATCCTGGCATAGGGGAAGACTCGTTCACCTACCTTAACACAAGATAATTTTCAGTACCCACTGACCACTGGAGGACCGGAGCAGGATATTCCTACTCTAATACCGGAATGGGCCTTCATACCCATTCCAACCAAAGATGTCTCTATGCATATCCTAAAAATGATAGAGGAGTAGGTATCGATCCCAGATCATATCTCGAAGAATTGCTAGAATGTAATTGCATCGGCGGCAACACCAAGGACTTGGGCCCGTGATCCCATATCCCCAATTGAGGTGACTCATCTAAGAGACGAGATAGCCACCTCGGAGCAGATCTACATCCATGATTCCACCTAGGAGGTCCTTCGGCCATATCCCGTGATACAAGGGAAACTGGATCGAGAAGTTTCACTCATTCCAACTGGGGGACACCTGTCCATCACGGTGGATGATCTAGAGAAGGAATATATCCCTTCTAAAACTGAAGATTTTTTTCGGCATATCCCGACAGCATCACGAGACCCAATTAGACAGGGACCCAAAGGTGAAGTCCGTTATCAACAGTAGACGGTCCCCGCTGCCCATAAGAGAGTGCCCCAAACGTGTCAAACGCAGCGGGAAAATAAAGAGAAGGTTCATGACTACGCTCTGCTGTAAGCTAGGATTCTTGACGCCGCAAAGCACATATTAAAGGCTCAGAACCCTTCCAACCCATTACTATATTATGAGAGTGGTAGTAGCAGTTGTGGAGGTCCTCCCCGCAATGTTGTTGCCAGCAGCTCTGAAGGTCCTCCCCAAAGCACCCGCGGGGGCCTCCCCCATGGTCATATAACGATCGGTCACGAGAGCTTCTCTTTTGATGTGAGTCACGGAAGCCCTCCGCGTGACTAGAAGATCGAGTAGCAAGAAGTCCCTCCACTTGCTGCGGTCCACCATGAAGGTCCTCCCCAGGGTATACACTCCAAACACTCTCTGTGAAGTGGGACCACATATTATGATAGTATCCCTCGCTATCATAGTCGCAACTATGGAGGCCATCCCAACAGTGACGTCTCACCACGACAAGAAGGCCCTCCCCTTGTCGTGGCTTGCCCGGAAGGTCCTCCCCAGGGGTTATGTTACAACGACACTCCGCGTAGCCAGGCTTCAGATCACGGTGGTAGTCCTCACCACTCAGATAATAGAGGTCCTCCCCGTAGATATGTCAATAAATGATAAGGACCTTCCCTCATTGTGGTACATTCTAAAGTCCCTCCCCAGGGTGTACCCTGCAGATATTCTCCCATTGGCAGCTGTGATGGTAGTCCTCACCACCATGACCATCATTGTGAAGGTCCTCCCCGCAATGGCCCCCAGCAACAAGAAGGTCCTCCCCTTGTCACAGAGTGTCTTGAAGGTCCTCCCCAGGATACACATCAAACGTCAAACCATGATGGAAGTTGTTGTGAAGGTCCTCCCCGTAACACTGCAGTGCAACTAGAAGGTACTCCCCTTGTTTCGATACGCCATGGAGGTCCTCCCCAGGGTATGCACTGCAAAAGTCCTCTATGCAGTGGGGTGTCCAACTGTAATGGTATCCCTCTCCATTACGGCATGGATAGCAGAGGTCCTCCCCACAGTGACATATCATATCGACATGAAGGTCCCCCCTGCCGAATCAATCACAGAAAATCCCTTCTATGTCGAGGCACTCATAAGGACAGGATCCATCATGTCAGATTCCTATCCATTCACCAACGACATCCTTATTCAATCAGGGGGAAATCTGGGACCACGATCATCTTATGAGCCACCCCGGAACCGCCAACATGATAGTCCGATACCTACCCGTCCCACTACCTCCGACCACACTATTGGTGAGTGTCTCAGTTGGGCTGACTAGGTAGAATAATCACTGGTGGAGGAGCATGCCGACATGTTGCACCTGAGGAAAGGACTGGCTAGGGATGATGTACCTGGTATGTTTTGGCCCATGACCACCTCTCAATTCAACAAACCCAGAATGTTTTCAGAAGAATGTGTGCATGGCATCTGCTCCAATATATGGATAATCCTCTGCTGGTTTAAATCAATGTTTCTACCCTATTATGGGTATGTAGACTATGTCAATAAGATAGGAGACCTCCTGTGTCACATCGACCTAGAATCTCTTCCTTTGGCGCAACAACCTCGATCAGAGAGGCGTAAAGTAAACCTTGAGTTATCCTACTTCTGTACACTGCACTAGTTGTGCCACCTCATTGGTGACGCCCCGACGGGAGTCCATATCAAAGGATGGGGAGAACATGGAGCTCTGTATTTCACTCCACTCCCCGCCCAGCAGAACCCTTTCGGCATAATGTCTTGCAACGTCATCGCTTCAATACAACAATCGAGTGGGGTCCCTATTTAAGGAAGGCGACCCGCTCGACAGAGAAAGGCCTTGATTAAGTCTCAGAAGCGTCAGGCCAGATGGGAACAAGTCATTCATGAACTCTTATATAAGGCCACCAAAAGAATACAACAGGCCTCTCGCCTAATAGAGGCCAATCAGCAACCATTGCTTTCCTCCCCAGAGGGAATCGATTCACGGGTTATCTTGGCACCAGATCCAGTTCACCCCCAAATGGGGGCACGCAAGATCAAGCAGGTAGCGATAGCAGCAGTCACTACTGAAATCTGGGGCCAACCCTATCCTGTAGGGATGGGGGCATTTTTAACAACAAATTCCCCCGTAAGACTAATAAAAGTGGGAAGAGATGCAACATCCAAGGAATTGAGCCGACCCCAGCCCCCAGGGCTGCGGGCATTTTTATTACATCAATAAAAACCTACCCCATGAGAATTAGTATTCTCTCATCTGGGGAGGATAGTTAGAAGATGGGGTTCATGCCCTATCCCATCCTTTGAATCATCATCCACTCCGGGAGGGAGGCGTACCATAAGGTCGCATCAAAGAGCTCTCCGTGTCACCCTTCATTAAGGAGCCTGAAAGTAATCCCAGGATATGAAGGGGAAGACTAGTAAAGGGAATGGAAGATCCTCTTCCTATTTGGAAGATGACATCTCCTCCACCCCGCGGTATTCATCTGTCAATGCCATAGAGGTTAACCCCACATGTGACACCGAAGATGATGCAAATCAAGATGGATCAGGAGACGATGGTTCCGTTCAGGCTGTGACCCACAACGAACCATCAGGAGTGCACACCCAGAACTAGAGGGTCGCCCTAAATATGGCCACCCACTAGACAACCCTCCCCTGCTTACCCTGCGAGTCCCCAACAAGGATAAGAACAAAGGCCTGGTTACTCTTAACCCACCTCCTATCAGTAAAAACGAGAAAGTTACACTCGAGGATAGATTCACTTGATAGGAAGAGGAGAAGAAAGAATTGAGAAGGCTCAACACTGAGTCGATCCAGAGGAACCGTCTTATTGAAAGTGTTTCCCAAGAACAGCCTCACCTTGAACTCCCAACAAGTGCACCTTGAAGACCAAGGTTTTCCCTGGAAAATGAAGCACGGTCAGGGCCCCTGCCAAATACGGCGCCTAGCCCGTCCAACTATCTGAACCTGGATTCATATGAATACCAAGACTTCCCTCCACTCACGAAGAAACCAGAGCAAGTACGTTTGAACCCTCCGAAGGTGCCACAAACAGCATATGCACCCTTGGTTCCGGCAGATCCGGATCCTCAGGAAACACCTCGGGCTATACCCGCCCAAGACCGTGCTCAACAAGATGTAAATCAGGGTCTCTCCAACACTATCGAGGCACTGATAGCTCAACTAGAAGTGATGAAAGGTAAATGCACTCTGATATAGCCTGAGCGAATTCCCTATCTAGATTGGTTGAGAAACACGCCTCCTCCTCCCAACTTTGGGAGCCTTGTATTCCCTATATTCAATGGATCAGGTGATCAGGAATAGCATTTGATTCACTACGCATCTTATTGAGACCCCATGATGGGAACTCTAGAACTACAAGAAGTAGTTAAACTCAGATTCTTCATGCGAACCTTGCAAGGATCTGACTTTTTCTATTATATGAGCCTTCCAGATTAGTCAATAAAGAGGTGGGAAGACCTTCGGTAGAAGTTCATGTTCCACTTCAGCACAATGTTTCCTACAACAACAGTCATCGACCTCATGAATTGAAAATAGAGGGATAATGAGAGGGTTTCAGACTTCATCTCCAGATGGAAGGGTCTGATCTACTCTCCGAATAGGCCATTTCCCCAGGACGATATGCTCTCTATCTACATCGATAACCTCCATGATGAGATGCAAACACCTCTCATACCAGTGGAGTTCACCACTTGCTTCCGCAATCTCACTGCCATCACCCAGAGAATTGAAGACTCCCTGTAGCGGACTAATCTAAAGTCCTAAATAGCCTCATAGGCTCCTGCAAAAAGAGCAGTTAGGGCTGAAGCATCCTCGGTCATGCTCAAGACAGCCTCTGTGCCAACTCCACCACCTTGGCCTCAACTGAATCGTCAAGGGCCCCCTGCATATCAGCGGCTACCTCCACCCTGGCGAGACGATCATAGAGGACCTAAGTGGAACCAGTTTGAGGAATGAAGACATAGAGTATTCTCGTTCCAAGAATACCAAGTCTATGGATACTTCATCACCACCATGAATTGCAACTTGATCCACCTCCCGAATCCAAGGAAACTCAAAGAAGTCATCCGCGATGACAGGCCATATTACTGTCCCTACCATAGAATTTTGGGACATAATATCCAAGAATAGTTCATCTTCAGAGACCTCCTGTAAGGGATGGTAGATTCCAGGCAGGTCAAGCTAGGACCACCCCCAGTTCACATAGCATACATTTCTACCACCAAACTCGATGAAGGGGAGGAGTGGAAGCAAGTAACCAGTGAAAAGGGGAATAAATTTGATGATTGGATGACTCGAAAGACTGTTAACCGAGCTCATGGCATACTCTGAGCTCAGCTACAGTAGCCAGTGGTGCCGCCAATAGCCCCTAAGGTCGCACATCTGACAATATCAGCTTCAAAATCCTCCACAAGCCAGTCATCCAGGCGTAGTCAAGAAGGGAGGAAGCAAGCGCAAGAAGAGAAGTCCGCAATAAGGCCGAATTTATCCCTAACGTTGTCGGATTTTATGCTCTCAAACTTGGCACCACGGGAACCGACCCACCAAATGGCACCATCAGGGACAACCAACCAGGTTGACCCATCACAGGATGAGGAGGTAATCTTTGGTTCCATCAACATCATCCATCTAATGGAATCATTGCCTGACAAAGGGTATGGTTACGAACCTGAATTCCTAACATAAGGGATCGGGAGGAGGAATAGCAAAAGTAGGGGATACCAGGGGAGGCATAGTTGTAGCTGAAACAAACCCTATGGTTTTACCCCATCCCAAACAGTTAATATCATGGAATCCCACGGGAGAGACCTTCAATGGACTCAGCAGGAGAAATAATATCCCTCCACCTCCACAAGCAGCCACTCTGGCCCCGTCATTATACATTACCCATCAGCGGAGGAACAAGTGTCTAGCCGCCTAGTGTGCACAAGCAGATCAGCCAGGCCGAGTCCCCAGAACACGGAATGACAGTCGACATCTGATTCTGTGGCTGGTCCCTCCTCATCGCATACTCTAGTTCCCAAAGTTCCTGTTAAAACTCTCCCAGCAACGGAGAAGCATCGGCCACTAGAGCAGAAATACGACATCCTTAAGAAGCTGGCATCAGTTCCAGACAAGCTGCCAATCCTAGATTCCCTGAGTTTCTCAGTAAACCTTATGAATATTCTTATAGAAGCCTTGCCCAGCCCCCAGGAGTTTCAAGTCGAAGAATCTTCCATCAAGATTTACCAGATGGAGACTAGCCTGGCCGAATGCAATGCAATTATTTCTTTCACCGTCTAGGATGAATATTCCATCTTGAAAGGACACATCAAGCCATTATATGTGTCTAGAACACTAAATGATGTTGAGATCACTACTGGAAATTCGGGCTATAGCCACGGTTCTAAACCGTGGCTATAGGCCCTCAAACCGTGGCTATAGGTAATAGCCACGGTTTGAGGAACCGTGGATAAGTTTGGAGTGGCTATAGGCCTAGACCTAGAGCCATGGTTTGGAACCGTGGCTTTAACTCTATAGCCACGGTCCAAACCGTGGCTATAGATTTATAGCCACGGTTGATACCATGGCTGTATACCTAATGCCACGGTTTCAACCGTGGCTATACTAAAGGCCGGACAAAATCTATAGCCACGGTTTTAAACCGTGGCATTATGTCTATAGCCACGGTTAAAAACCGTGGCAATAAATCAATAGCCACGGTTTAAAACCGTGGCTATAGGGTGTCCAAATACATAAAAAAATACCCTCTGGACACACGCTGGACACCCCCCTGCCACCCCCGGCCAGTCCCCCCCTGCTAGTACCCCCTGCCAGTCCCCCTGCTAGTCCCCTCTGCCACCCTCCTACTAGTCCCCCCCCCCTGCCACCCCCCCTGCCCACTGCTTGTCCCCCTGCCAGCCCCCCCTGCTTGTCCCCCTGCCAGCCCCCCCCCCCCCTGCCCCCTGCTTGTCCCCCTGCCAGCCCCCCCTGCCCCCTGCTTGTCCCCCTGCCAGCTCCCCCCCTGCCCCCTGCTAGTCCCCCCCGCCAGCCCCCCCCCCCCCTGCCCCCTGCCAGTCCCCCCTGCCTGGACACCCCTCCCCCCTGCCTGGACACCCCTCCCCCCTGCTTGTCCCCCTTTCCACCCCCTGCCAGTCCCCCCTTCCCCCTGACACCCCCCTGCTAGTCCCCCCTGCCCCCTGCTAGTCCCCCCCCCCCCCCCGCCACCCCCCTGCTTGTCCCCTTGGTAGCCCCCCCTCCCCCCCTGCCACCCCCTGCTTGTCCCCCTGCCACCCCCCCCCCCCTGCCCCCTGCTTGCCCCCCTGCCAGCCCCCCTCCCCCCCTTCCCCCTGCTTGTCCCCCTGCCAGCCCCCCCCTGCCCCTGCCAGCCCGCCCACCCTGCCCCCTGCTTGCCCCCTTCCACCCCCCCCCCCTTCCCCCTGCTTGTCCCCCTTCCAGCCCCCCCTGCCCCTGCCACCCCCCCCCTGCTTGCCCCCCTGCCAGCCCCCCCCCCCCCCCCCCTTCCCCCTGCTTGTCCCCCTGCCAGCCCCCCCCCCCCCCCGCCCCCTGCTTGCCCCCCTGCCAGCCCCCCCCCCCCTTCCCCCTGCTTGTCCCCCTGCCAGCCCCCCTTGCCCCCTACTTGCCCCCCTTCCACCCCCCCCCCCCTTCCCCCTCCAGCCCCCCCCCCCCTGCCCCCTGCTAGGCCCCCTGTCAGTCCCCTGCTAGTCCCCCTGCCCCCTGATCTGATAACCAAGTTTATCTGATCTGATAACCACAACATCTTCAGCACTGCCAGATTCAGGTTTAACAGGTACCAATTCACCAATTCTGACATGTTTAGCAGCATGAGATAAGACAGGAACAGACTGAACTACATCAGATTTACAGACCATGTTTAGCACCCCTCCCCCCTGCTGGACACCCCCTCCCTCTGCTGGACAACCCCCCCTACTGGACACCCCCCCTGTCGGTCAGCATTGCTACAGTAGTCAGCATTGCTACATTGCCCAAAAAAAAGGACCGGGGCCCTTCGGCCCCCGGACCCCCAGAGCAGGGCCACGTTGCCCCCTGCAACCCTGAACGAGCTCACCGCGGAGCTTGACCCGCGACAGTTGCGGGCCACAAGCATTCAGCCCAACCAGATCGGGCAACACCAATCCAACAAAATCCTCATCCGCGACAGTTGCAGGCTACAATCATTCAGTAGGGATTAATGGAAGAAATCAACATGAATACAACGACAAATATGTTCCTTTGAGGAACAAATTTCAGGGGCTACATGTAGAAAACTCCTATGCTGAGAGTAATGTAAAAAAAACTCCAAGACTAGTTATAAAGCACAAACCTCCTGGAAAGACACAAAAAGGGCTTGGAAGCATGAGAAGAACTCACATGATCCTAAAACTAGAAGGATTCATGTGAAAGGGGTGCCCCAAGGCAAGGTATGTACTAAAAATGCTTGCGGGGACAGTCCAAGCAGCAATGTGATTTGGAGAATGAAAAATCAACCTATAGTGAAAAGAAAAATCCTTGGTGGTAAAGTTGTCCAAGGAAAAACAGGTTTTTTTTTGGGTTGTGAAGAAGAGAACAAACCTAAAGAAGTGGAGACACAATCCATGGGGTAAGTGTGCTCACAAAGCATATATTTTAGAGCTGAAAACAGATCTAGTTTAGAGCTGGAAGTTGCATGCAGCAATGGTATCAATTCATGCTAAAAGTGGTATGTCACACACCCTTTGTGATTTACAGTTTATATACTAACAATTTGGTGTGAGTTTGGTCTAGATCACAAGATTGTTGAGAAAAAGAAAAGGTGAAGCGGCCTTGGAGAGCCCTCTTGCACCCCCACTGGACCCCCATGCCCCCCCCCTGGACAGCCCTCTTGCACCCCCTTGCAACCCCCTTGAACACCCCCCCCCCCCCCCCCCGCTCCCCCATTCCCCCCTGCACCCCACTAGACAGCCCCCATTCCCCAATTGGACAGCCCCACTGGACACCCCCTGCACCCCCTGGACACCCCTCCCCCCCTGCTGGACACCCCCCCCCCCCTTCCGGACACCCGTCTCCCTGCCGGACACCCCCTCCCCCTGCCGGACACCCCTCCCCCTACTGGACACCCCTCCCCCTACCCCCTGCACCCCCTGGACACCCCTCCCCCTGCTGGACACCCCCCCTGTCGGACACCCCTCCCCCTACTGGACACCCCTCCCCCCTGCCTGGACACCCCTCCCCCCTTCCTGGACCCCCTGGACACACCTGGACCCCCTAGACATCCCTTGCACCCCCTACACACCCATGTGCCCTTGCACCACCCCTGCTGGACAAAACCCCCCACCCCTGGACAAACACCCCCCTAGAAAGCAGCCCTACTAAGACTCACATGTAGTGAACCCACTAAGACTGGACAGCCCCTCCCCCTGCTGGACCCCCTATACACCCCATGGACAAACCCCCCCCCCCCAAACCCAGACCCCCCAGGACAGACCCCCCCAGACCCTAGACACCCCAGGACAAACGCCCCCCCCCCCCCACTGGACCCCCTAGACACCCCATGGACAGACCCCCCCCCCCCCCCCAAACCCAAACCCACTCCCCACCCTTGACACCCCCCTGCACCCCCAGTACCACCTGCACCCAGCCCCCCCCCCCCCCAGGATATTATTTGACATTACATCTACAATTGGCATTCCCATCAAAATGGATAGAGCAACTGAGGAGGCACATTATGGGTATTTTGCTAGAATAATGTGCATTTTTCTAGAGTTCTTCTAGAAGTAGACCTTAATTACACCCTCATTGATCGGGTTGTGTTATCCACAAATGAAGATGACTTGTTTTTGAAAATTGAGTATGAACAACTACCTGCATTTTGTTCCAAGTGTCTGTCTATAGGGAAATCTAAAGAGAGATGCAGAATGAAACTTGTCTGCTCTTTTTTCTCGCAGAAGGGACATGATTTTCAGACTTTCTGTAAGAAGAGAAAGAATGGTCCTGGAGCTGGGAATGGATCTGGTCAGGCTGTTGCAGGAAATGGAAGTGTGGAACTTGGGCAGGGTCTTGCAGGAACAGGTTGTGATCAACCAGGGACTGGAGTCAGCAATATGAAGGGGAATGCTTCTGATATTTCAGGTGAAGGTTTTCAAGAGGAGGTGAATTTTGATGATCCAGATTTGCAACCTAGACTAGGGCTAGTGAGGTTCAGGGGAAGGGAAAACTAACTGTAGCAGGGGCTGTTAGTGGCCGGATTGAGGATGAAAATCAGAGGCCAGGAGCAGATAAGTCAAGGTCAGAGTTTGATGCTGCCTCTCAGCAGCGGGGTCAAGGTCTGATCTCATCAGGTGTACAGGTGCAGGTAAATGTTGATGATCCAGGCTTGGAGAAACCTGGAATTGGGTCTGGAGAGGTTAAATCTGTTCAAGGGCAGAAGAAACTCTCAGTAGCACGGGCTGATTGTGTCCAGTTTGTGGATGAAAATCAGCGGCCTGTTGACTTCCAGTCGCAAGGACCTGCAGGAGAAGGAACAGGAGATCCAAGCCCTGGGCCTAGGAGCCAGTAACCTGGGTCAGAAGCTGGGTGCTTCACTGGGGCAGCCTCAGTATGGGTCTGAGCAGCATGAACCAATGGTTCAACCTTCTCAGATCCAGGAAGAGATCAATCGGCAAATGGAGCTTAATAATATAGGGGGAAGTTGGGCCGGAATAGAAAATGATGATTATGCCCATAGAAGTGATCCATGTAAGGATATTTTAAGCAAGGGAAAGTTTCCTTCAGTTGATAAAGAGGGATTTGAAATTGTCTATTCAAGGAAATCAAGGAAGAAGAAAGACTGCTCTCAATGGAGAACAACGATGGTGACTAGGTCTCATAGCTCATCTACCTACAACTTGGAATGGGATGATGATGTCGGGGAGGGGGGTTATGAAAACGAAATGCTTTATTATGAAGGCAGTTTTATCAACGTCTAGCCCCATATCCTCTCTTATGTCATCTTTTGTTTTTAATAAAATGGCTTTAGAGCCTTTTGGCTCGAAGCTTCTTTCTGTCTCGATGGATTTGGGGAGTTTGAACATCTCACATAATCGTTTAATTTAAATGTTAAACGATTACTAATGGGATTGAGCCGTACGCTTCAAATGAGCTGAAACATTTGGGACATTTGTGTAACGTACCATGAATAGGCTGAACATTTTGAGGTTCTCGAAGGCCTATATTAATTGGTTCAATTCCTATGCAAGTGGTTGCACTTGATGGATGAGATCATGTGATCGTTAGAACTCCTCAAAGCCGATTCTCTCTAGCTCTTGTTTCTCTCCCACCTTTAAACAAGGTTCTAATAGACTGTGGTGTTGAGAGACACCCTACCTAAGCATCGGGTGATTCTCATGAACCTTGGATACCTCAGAAGGAGTCTTTCGGTGACTTCTCGGAGATCTCGATCAAACGCTTGTGAAAACTTCGACAAGCAGGAAGGACTGGTATTGAGAGAGGTCCTACTAAGTGTCGGGTGATTCCCATGATTTGTGGATACCTCTGAAGGAGTCTTTCAGCGACTTCTAAGTGATCACAATCAAACACTTGTGAAAAGCTTCGAAAGACTGGATCGAATGGTGTAAGGTACACCATTCTTATTCTTTGTTTAGATTGATTACAAACGTATAGATATATTTCGGCGTGACTGCAGCGTGACCGCGGACACCCCTCCCCCCCTGCTGGACACCCCTCCCCCCCTGTTGGATGTGGCTGGAGCAGGGCCACATCACGGCGTGACTGCGGCGTGACCGCGGCATGACCGCGGCGTGACCGCGGTGTGACCACAGTGTGTTGGCCCGATCCAGCGACATCCGCGGGGCAGCATCTTCCGACCAGGAGCGAAGGGAGAGGGAGGAGGCTGGAATGCGGGTGGAAGGGGGCTGGTTGCAGGTGTTGGGGGGATGGTGCGGGCTGATTCGAAGGTGGTGGGGGGGGGGGGCTGTTGCGGGCTGGAATGCTGGTGGCAGCGGGCTGAAATGAAGGTGGAAGGGGTCGTGCAATGACACGAATGGGCAGAGTGAGAATATCGGATTGATCATCGGATGGAGTACACTGCAATCAGAGGAAAGAATATGCGCTGTGAGAATACAATATGCAATGGAGGATCATCGGATGGTCCAATAAAATTGTACGCTAAGTAGACACCCTATGATCAGACGATTCAGGTATAACATACCCGGTAGTAGAAAAGTTGAAAGAATATGATATGAATCTACATACACAAGAGTTGGAGCACCAAAAAAAATGCAACTACTGATGATCATGTGATAATAATACAATCGAGCTGAGTAATAAATACAATAAAGCAGCTAATGTGAAGAAATAAGAAAATAAGAATAGAACCTTTTCTGCCTCATCTTCCACTTCTTTGGTCACATGGAAGGTGATTGTAAGAGGAGTAAAGATTGTGGGTTGTGAAATTTGAAGGTCATTCAGATGATTTCTGTATGAAGGGATAGGCACATGTTAAGACCTTTGATAGGTCTGGTCTTCCATGGCCGGTGCATGCTCCAGGAAACAGTGCAAGTCCTCTTGCTGATCAGAATTCACAGGGTTCGGTCCAGGTAGGTTCTGATGAACCTACTATTCAAGTGGTAGCTCAGGGTCACCCGGTGGCCTCCTCAGTTCATCTTGATGCCCCTCGAGACTCTGTACAGGGTACTGGTGATGGATCTGATCAGGTACACTTGCAGGTGCAGTCTGAAACATTTGTGGTTCCTTAGGATTCTGTGTAGGTGTCTACAAATCTGGATTATTCTTTTATTGTGGATGTTTCTCAGGCTGATTTGCAGGCTCAGCCAGTGTTTTCTCACACTTTTAGTCCTAATGCTCCTCGAGATAATTCTCTGGTTGTTGATGTTGCATCTTCTCAGGGAGTGTTGGGTCAGGCAGTGGCCTTACATGCAGGTACAGTGGATGTCCCCTGCATCTGCTCAGGGAGTGTCGGATACTGCACATTGAACCTGAAAGTCACAGAGGAAAAATGCACAAAAAACATCACATAATGCAACATTAAGCAAATGTGAAGAAAGAAGCAAATAAGAATAGAACCTTTTACGAGCTTTGCCAACTTGGGCACCCATCCAGAAGTTGAGAAAGATATACAGAACAAGAACAAAGATATGGTTTATATTTTTTGTCATCTTCTCGGTTTTCTTTTATGCCTTACCCCGCACCCCATTGAGTAGTGGTAGATGACGGAAAATATAAACCATAACTACAAAGATATGTTGTCATTCTAATAAAATCCTTGGTAATTTCTAGTGTGGTTGAGTTGTTTAGTGATTTTTCTCAGTTTTCTTTTATGCCTTACCCCGCACCCCATTGAGTAGTGGTAGATGACGAAAAATATAAACCATATCATAAAGAAATTAATAATAGAAATCATCATTATTTATCTTTGAGAAGGAGAGAGACATTTCATAGAAAATAGTTTTCTTCTTGGTTGAAATTGAAGGTGGAAATATTACTATAATAAATTAATTATATCAATATTTAATTATGTTCAATATCCATTTATATTATATAAACTAGAGGTAAATCCATTTTGATCAAGGACTCCTAAGGATATTATTTTTTTGAAGGTTGGGGACCCACCTTACATCAAGTAAGTGGATGATGGATTGATCATCTTACTCTATTAGAATAGATTCTCTACCCTCAACCCTATACCTATTATTATTTCCTAAAAGGAAATACCCTTCCAACTTCTTGAATAGATTCAAAAAAGACTCTATATATAGACACAAGTTACAATAATATCCAGAGTTGAGGACCCACTCATGATTGAGTTTATGGATGGATATATTCCGGAATTCAATAGAATAATATCTTGAGTCAACCATAAAAGGCTGGTCAGTTGGTTTTTTGTGTTCTAACTCTCACATGAGTTTCCAACACTTGGGATTAATGTGCATGGGTTTAACATAGTTAAAACATGTGACTTTTCTATCCAAGGAACTAGTTTTGGATTTGGGTTCTTTATTACACTTGGAAAGTATGTTCACTACCACCATAATGACATCAAATCCTTGAGATCGGGTTAAACTAGATATAAAATATATATAAATATCCTCCCAAACTTATTCAATAATTAGTAATGGCTATAATAATATTCATGAAAGTTGGGCTAAATATTTTTGTCATTGGAAATTGCAGAAACACCGGCTGATGTGTCCCCTTTATTGGCCACATGCTCATGATCTTCGTTATTTCACAGAGGGTGCTAATGTGGCAGTTCATTAAGCAGGGTGTTGATGTGACAGTTATGTTTAGAAGGTTGTAGCATTAGTTATGGGATGAAAGCTACTAAACATTATAATGAATTTATGGTTAATATTTTTGATGAAGTGGTAATATTAGAACAAGTAAAGATTCTATGATTCTATACCAATAAAAATAAAATAATTCCAAGATGGATTCCTAAATTATAGGAATTCCAATTGAATGTAATAGTGAACAAATCACAAACCATTAGAAAATTCATTAATGTAATGCTTGCATATTTCTCATAGAAACATAAACAAGAATCTACACAGACTGATTCCCCTAAAACGCGGGCCAAAAACTTGAGAATACAATTCCAAAACATAGGCATTTACCAAGTTAATAAGAAATATAAACCAATAAAGGTAAAATAATTTGGAAATAGATTCCTAAATTCCAAGAATTCAAAATGATTATAATGACACCAACGAAAAAATTACAAAACAATGGAAAATACAAGTAGTAAATGCTTGCATAATTCTCATATAAATAGAAATAAGAATCCTTATAGATTAATTTATCTAAATCTTGGATAAAAAAACCGAATAATATTCTAAAACATTGAAATTAACACATAATATTTACCCCTGTCATTTCCAGAACCAATAAGCATGTTCTTGACACAAAGAATCATCTACAACAATAAACAAAATGAGGGCTGCAGCAAGCAGGGATTAAATGAGTCATAACAGAATTTATTTATAATAGTAAATAGAAAATGTGTTTTAGAATATATTTTTTTGAGATATTCAACATGGTTAGAGGTTTGAAGGTGATTCCCAAACATCTAACATTATCTTTGAACACCTGGTGTGTAGGGTAAATAGGTTTATCATCCATGCTCCATGGAAGTAAATATTCTTTGACTCTAAACCTATTAACATAAACTAATTCCAATATGGATTCCTAAATTCTAGGAATTCAAAATGATGGTACAAACCAGTGGAAAATTCATGTATGGAATACATGGATAGTTCTCATAGAAAAAAAAAATAAGAATCTGCATAGACAGATTCACATAAAATCTGGGTAAAAAACATGAGAATGCAATTCCAAAACATAGGAATTTACCATGTTCATAAAAAATATAAACCAATAAAGGTTAAATAATTCAGAAATAGATTCTTAAATTCTTGGATTTCCAAATAATTACAATGACACCAGTGAGAAAATCTAAAAATAGTGGAAAATACAAGTAACAAATGTTTGCATAATTCTAATATAAATTGAAATAAGAATCTTTAGATATTGATTTATCTAAATCTAGGATAAAAAACCTATGAATGTGACTCTAAAGAATTTTAATTGACACAACTTATTTAAACCTTTCATTTCCATAACCAATGATCAAGTTCTTGACACAAAGAATCATTTATAGCAATAAAAAAATGAGGGTTGCATCAAGAAAGGATTAAAAGAATCATAAGAATTTTTTATAATAGTTAACAGAAAATGGGTTTTAGAATACAAAATAATTGAGATATTCAACATGTTTTGAAATATCAAATAGTTTCTATACAACTGAAGGAGTCAAAACATAACCAGAAACAAAAAATTAAGTTATTTTCAATTCATTAGTGCTATCAAACAGACCCTAAATACATGTTCAAAACTTCAATTCAAAAAAAAAGAGTATCAAGAGAGAGTTAAGGGAACACATTTAACGGAAAAAATAACGGATCAAGACCCCTTTTCGTGGGATTGGTCTAACCTTCATCACACTCACAGATCATGTTGGCTAATGGTGTTAAATTTAACCTCTATTTCATCCTTACCCCCCATATAGGGATTTTGCGTGAAGATGTCGGTCAGGAACGGGGAGGGGGTTTGCGCAAAGATGTCTCAAGGTGACGTCGGCCAAGAACAGGGAGGGGAATTCATCAAGGAGGTCCATTGAATGACAATAGGATTTACTATATTCATAATAGGAATCCACCATCTCAATGTAATTAGAAAAATAAATAGTTTTAGGTGCTTATATATTTCTATTTTCATGTATATAAATACCATTATTTTGAACAAGGATCTATATAGTTCTGAGGTAAATATAAATTTTTATAGTTTCCCACTGACTCAATGAAGTTGGATAACAGGAATCATGGTGGGTGGATACAATAGAATGAGAAGAAGCACCAACATCATCGGAAGGTAAACACCAAAATCTCATATTTTCAATGGGAGGACCATAATAAATAGATTCTATTATATGATTCTAATTCCTCAAATGTTCAACTATTTCCCTTTATATCCCCTTCAACCTCATGAACTGGTTGATAGTTAGAAACATGATCCAATTTTTATATTTGATAACCGAGATATAATTGGTTCCAAGATTTAGTGTACTTGTATGTGTATACTGAATACATAATACTGATAGATGATGAATCTGAAATAACATTTCATCGTGAGTGAACTATAGCCAGATATGTTGAGCCACCATTCTATTTTCTGATGAAGTGTAGTGTTGCTGTTTGGAAAACAACTCCTCTAGATGTTGTAAAATTGATATACAAATCATCATGGTTCATACTAATCACAAAAAAAATCATCATTAATTCATGATATAATGACACCATTTATCAAATAATTGTGATACCCTCACCTGGAATGATAAGAACCCTAGAACACCTGACGTAAATGTTGACGCTCCTTTCGTCACGGAATCTAAAGTTCGGAAAAGGGAATATCTGAGCTCAAAGTGATTAATCCTTTGAAGAAACATCAAAAATCGACAAAAGGATGAAAAAGGAGAACATTTCCCATAGGTCGCGCAAGTTCCCTCTTGGTCGCGCAAGTACACTTGCGCGCCGCCTCAACACTTGCGCGACCCCTCATGGTCGTGCAAGGGACTTGCGCGACAGATCTGGTAACCGCCCAGTAACCGCCCGGGGTCTTCTTTTGCCTATAAATAGACCCTGTGGGCCCCCCATTCGGGAGAATCTCTTTCCAGAAACTCGGATCAAAGCTCCCGACGCCCAAGTCTCTTCTCAAAGCTTCCAGAACACTTCTAAGGTAATTTTTTACCTAGAATGGAAGATCTAAAGGGAAGAAGGAAGGCCAAGTGTTGAAACTTATCAAAAACTTGCGCGCCGACTTAATTCCTTCAATATAACTTGCGCGTCCCCTCTCTGGAAGAACCTCAAGAGGATGATAAAGGGTTTAATAAAGAATCGCTCAAGTATTTCAACTCTGGTTGTAAATCGCGCAAGTATCCCTCATGTCGCGCAAGTATACTTGCGCGACCAATACTTGCGCGCCGCCTCAGGACTTGCGCGACTTTTAATACTTGCGCGCCCCTATCTTTTTGGGTGCCCATCTTGCCCATTTTACCCCTCTTAAGCCATTTCACCTTTCCTATTCAAGATTCAGTCTTCAAGATACTCTTCAAAAGCCATTTACGGCATGATTTCTTGATTTGACATCCTTATCTGAAAGGAATTCTCTGAAATACCTCTCAACACCTAGTGATTTAAACATCTTTATGTCACCAAAGATTGAGAGTTCATTCATTTCAACCTCATCCTTTAAGATGAGAAAATTCTAACCTGGGTCTCCTTTTCAGGAATAAGACTCAGTCATAACCTTGGGCTTCTTTCTTAAGAATAAGCCCCAATCAAGTTCCCAAACTTGGGCATCCTCCTCAGGAGTAAGCCCCAAACCTTAATCCCTAACCTGGGTCTCCTTTTCAGGAATAAGACTCATTCATAACCTTGGGCTTCCTTTTCAGGAGTAAGCCCCAAGTCCCCTAACCTAGGCTTCCTTCTCAGGAATAAGTCCTAGTCATAAATCTTGAGCATCTTTCTTAAGAGTAAGCCTCAACCCCAACTTTGGGCATCCTCCTCAGGAGTAAGCCCCAAATTCTTAAAAGTTCCCAAACTTGGGCATCCTCCTCAGGAGTAAGCCCCAAACCTTAACCCCTAACCTGGGTCTCCTTTTCAGGAATAAGACTCAGTCATAACCTTGGGCTTCCTTTTAAGGAGTAAGCCCCATGTCCCCTAACCTGGGTCTCCTTTTCAGGAATAAGACTCAGTCATAACCTTGGGCTTCCTTTTCAGGAGTAAGCCCCAAGTCCCCTAACCTGGGTCTCCTTTTCAGGAATAAGACTCAGTCATAACCTTGGGCTTCCTTTTCAGGAGTAAGCCCCAAGTCTCTTAAAATTTCTCTTAACCAGTCATAAATTACCTTTGATTTGGGTTTCCTCTTTAGGAATAAAACCCAATCATAAGTCCCCTCCTAACTTGGGCATCCTCCTTAGGAGTAAGCCCCAAGATTAGAGTATTCAAATCTCCATGAAGCACATATAACTTTGTGGACCCTGTTCTTGGATTTTCTCCCTAAAAGTAAATCCTAAACTTTCGTCTATCTGGGCAGTCATCTATACATAAGCCCCAAAACAAATTCTTATGATTGCATCTTTTATGGCACAATTGTCTGAATTTTACCAATACCTCTTGTTTCTCACACCGAGCATGACTCACGTGAGCTTAGAGTGTAAAAGTAATTATGACATTCATCTTTGAGCCATCAATCATAAAACATCATATCCCATTCCTCGAACTACGTGGGTTCTGATTCCTTTTTCAAAACAAAGGATACGTAGGTATCCCATTTATGGGTTCGATCCCAACATTGAAATAATCTTTGTCCTTCTGAATGATGATAAACTTCAAGTGCCCCACTGAGTGGCTTTAAAACCAGCCTGGTCATCAAAATGACCAAGAGACTTTTATATAAATGTTTTGAAGGATACCATTGACCAAGAATCTCTAAACAAATATAGATGATTCTATATTGATGAAGAACCTCAAATACATATAAAAGATTCTCTAAATTTCTTGCATATTTAATCATTGATTGTTAAAACTAAAGGAAAGCTCATTTTATACTTGGTAATGTAATAAGGATTCACGAACTTAACTTAAATCTATAAAGAGAGTCCCGGAGTAGACAATAATTCCCCTCAAAAAGGTGTGATGAGTCCGACCTCCCATCCTCTCGACCAATGCAAATTCCTAAGCCTCATTAGCCCACAAGCTAATGAGCGCCTGCCTTTGGAAAGTAGGTCCAAACGGATGTGGAATCATTGGATGTTTCCGGTTCTACGAACAAACCCGTTAGAAACCGATCGGAACGTTTGAATCTCCCGTCCAGGAGGTCATCCCCGGATTCCGCGCGAAACAAAAATGGTAAACCCGACGTGAATCCTTAACCAAGTTAAAGTGATGATTCTTCTTATCTGTTAGGCCCTTTGGGCCAACAAGGCAATCATTGACATATGCTCATCCAAAAGATGCAGTGGCTGGATTCATCTTGATTATGTCTGTTACATGGAAAAGGCACTCTTTTTTCAAGATCTTCTACAAAAAATGGCTTTCCTTAAATTCACCCCTGTGAATACTGCTGCTGGGAACACCTCTACTGTGAGGTCTGCTGCTGTGAAAACCAATGCTGCTACTCCTGCTGGAACGTCATCCGCTCTGAGGATGACATCACCAACTCAGCGTCTTCAACGCTGTGTTTCTAATGCACTGGTTAAGGAGTACCGTCGCAACGGTACTATCCCAACTCTGGAGGCCGCTCGTCAAGCCCTCCAAGTTAACAATTCTACCTGGTCGTCCGGACAACGGCGACCAGCAATCAAGAAGCAGGCGGTGCTGACTACCGTCTCCAACCGTTTCGGGTCGTTATCCCCGGAACACAATTTCCATTCACTCCCTTACTCCGAGGAAGTGAATGAGCAGGTCCCGCAGGACCTTAATTCAAAAAGACAGGAGTCCTTCTCAAGGGATCCCATCAACAATCGCCGCCAGACTCGTGCGGTAGTGCGCCCTCAACATGATGAGGGTACCGGCTCCAGGCATTCAGCTCAGGTTCCTCGAACCCGAGCAGGAAAGATGAATCACCAGAGACGGAATCCGGTTAATAATAGGCAGGTTGTCATCCCTGCCATCTCCGGAGAAGTCCACCAACCTAACTTGGTGGCAAATAACGAGCAGGAATACACACCTGTTCGTTTTAATCCCGCTGTCCAGCAGACTCGTCTGGCAGCATCAAGCCGATCCCGCCAGGCAATTCCGGCGGAGTACCATAGGCAGGAACATACACCTGCTTATACATCAGCAGTTAGTCAGCAGGCTCGTCTGACTACATATGATGGATCTCGTCAACAGCGTTTGGCGAAGTGTAATCAGCAGGCACATACACCTGCTAATACTAATCAAGCCTACCAACAGTCTCGTTTGGTAGCGCACGGAGAAGTCAGTCGGAAAGCCCCGACGACAAACAGGAGGCAGACTAAACTCTCGCCTCCACACTTGAGTACTGTCAGGATTCACTGACAGGAAAAGGAGGACAGGAGCAGGCACATACACCTACTCCAAGCCCGGAATGGACGTATATCCCTGTTCCGGCGGCTAAAGTCACCAAACATATTTTGTCAATGGTGAAAGAGCAGAAGCAAATTCCTACTCATATTCTGGATGCTTGCCAGGATATCATAACAGCTTCAGCATCATCTCAGGGACAGACACATAAATCTATCCCTAGCAGTGGAGTGACACATCAACAATTCACTCCGGAACAGACACACACATCTGTTCCAGTCCAAGAGGGTTGTGGGGCCTACTCCCCCATATCATATGGACAACCAAGTCAGGCACATACACCTGATTTGAGCGATGATCGTCAGCCTAACCTGACCATCTTTCCTGATCAGGCACATACACCTGCTCAGAGCAATCACTTTCGTCATCAAGTGATTTCTAAAGCGAGTAAGAAGGCATCTAAGAAAAAGATCCGCCCAGCACAGTCAGGAGATCAAAGGCCAATCTACAACAAGGTCTTGCTCGATGCTGGAGTTCTTGAAGCCCTCAGACATTTATCTGTCGGAATTCAAGATTCTACTCCCTCAGTTCCCAATAACTGGAACATTAATCCCGAAGGTCTTCAACAGACACTTCCTCATGAAGACTTGCTTCATGAAAATTCGGTCAATCTTGAAGTTTCTTCTTCAGATGAGAACCACAGGAACCCTCTGTGTGGTCAGAAGACCAAGGAGCAAGAGATCTCATCTTTTGCTGTAACCCATCATGAAGGTCCTCCTCATGGTGATGAACTTCGCTGCGAAAGTCCTCTCCGCAGTAGTGATTCACATTGTCTCGAAAATTCTTCAGAAGGCAATGTAGTGACGAGAAAGCCCTCCTATCTCGAGGCACTTGCAAATGTAAAACCAGTCATGTCTGAAGTTTTACTATCGGCAGGTGAAACTCTTTCTCCATCAGAAGATAGCTTGGGGTTCAGGTTATTCTCCGAACCTTCCCTGGGTCATTCATCTTCCAGCATGAATAATGATTCCTCTACCAATCTTGTTGAATCCGATGAAGCAACAAGGAAACACCAACTCTGGTCCAAACAGGTAGAAGAATCTTCATTTAATGATAAAGAGGAAATGCTGAACATGAGGAAAAAACTGGCAAAAGGTGAAGTACCAGTCATGTTTTGGCCTTTGGCTGATTCACAGTATGACATTCCAAAGATGTTGACGGATGATGGAATCCATGATATTCGTCTTAACATATGGAAAACTCTTTGTCAATTAAAGAAGAAGGTATTATCTTACGATGAATATGAAAATAATCTTAAGATAATAGAAGGGTTACAACGCCAGATTGATTTGGCATCTCTATCAGTCTCTCGGTATCCGAAGGCTGAAAAGCAACAGAGAACCCTTCAACGTTCATGCCTTGGCGCACTAAGAAGGTTGCGTCAGTTAATTTCCAATGCTCCATCTAATGTTCATATCAGAGGATGGGGTATTCACGGAGCACTACATTTCACAGTGCTTTCCGGTCAGCAGAGCCCGCCGAAAATGGTCTCATGCAATGTTATTGCCCATGGCCGGCCACAGTCAATGGGCTTTGTTCATAATCAAAATCTTGCTCGAGATCAAGCTTCAACTAGTTCCTCTCAAAATCAAGTATATAGAGAACAGGTTGTTGAATTGCTCCTACACCAAGCATGCGAGAATATTGCACAAGCCTCTCATCTGGAGCAAACACGTCATCAAATGACAGAAGTTTCGGAAATCATCCAACGGTCTGTTGAACCAGGTGATAAAAGTGGATATAGGTTAATGCATCCAGCTAATTTCCGAACTAAGATCCGCAAGATCAAGATAGATTTCAAGAAGATCTCAGACATAGCATGTCAAGAGACACCCCAGCTTGCCAGACTGGGGACTTCTCTAACCCAACCCTCAGAATCAACGAATGGGATTCGAGGAGTTGAGCAGAAGCAACAGGAACACCCCCAGTCCACCGGACTGGGGACTTTTTCAAATCTTCAATCCCTCCCTCAGAGAAAGTCAGTATTCTCTCGATTAGGGAATAAGCCTCAAGAGGAACGAAGAGCCAAGATGTCAGGAGATTCTCTCCGAGTGACGGTTCTCCAAGAAATTCATGAGGGGTCAAGTCAACGGAATGCCATGCCTTATCATGGACATAAAAGGAGACAATATCACAGAAATGCTGATAGAAAGGATTCTATGAAATATGCATCCATTAATGTCATCACCGCCGTTGCTGCTGATTCACCAGATGAGGCTCAATCAGAGGGATCAGATGAAGAGGTTCCTGCTCAAGAAGTTGCGCACACAGACATAAATGAAGAAGGTGTGCGCACACGTAATCAAAGGCTTACCCAAAATCTGGGTATTCCTTCAAGTAACCCACTTCCCCCTCTCTGAAAAGGATCCAATAAGGGGAAAGGAAAGAATCAGGTTACTTATCACCCTTCCTCTGAAGGAGGTCAATCGCTCTCATTAGAGCAAAGGTTTGCACAACAGGAGGAAGAAATGAAAGAATTAAGAAGGTTGAATGCAGAACTACTTCAGAGTAGTCTTCTTCTTAAGAATGCTGAAGTCCGACAGCCGAAGGAATTTGTTGTAACTACTGAGATGGATCAGAAATATCCTCCTTTATCAGTACACCCACAGAGGTCTAATCCTACGGGTCAAACGCAACAACGGTTGGCAGCACTACCATTAGTTGCAGCACCAACCTCCACGGCTGTCCAAGCTCCATTCATTGCACCTACCCAAAACCAAGTTCAACCTGACGTTTCTCAAAAGTTAATAACTACTATTGAGTCATTAACAGCTCGGTTAGAAACTATGGAAGGGAAACGGGCGCAAGTTCAACCTGAAAAGAAAGTTTACCCTGAATGGGTAGATTCAATTTCTCCTCCATCCAGTTTTGGAAACCCTATTTTCCCTACTTTCAATGGATCAGGTGACCCTGAACAACATTTGACGCATTACGTGTCTTGTTGTGATCCTATGATGGGAACTCCATAACAACAAGAAGCAGTGAAACTCAGATGCTTCGTGCGAACCTTGCAAGGACCAGCTTTTGTCTGGTATACAAGCTTGAAATCCCGGTCAGTCATCGGATGGGAGGATCTTCGTCAAAAATTCCTTCTTCAGTTCAGCTCAACTTTGCCAAAAACGACAGTTTTCGATCTTACAAACTGCAAGCAAAGGGAGAATGAAAGAGTCTCTGATTTCATTGCTCGTTGGAAGGGATTAACGTATTCCTTGAGTTTATCACTCCCTCAGGAGGAATTGTTGCCAATCTGTGTGGCAAATTTGCGTGACGAATTACGCACGCCATTGATCCCTGTGAAATACACAGGAGGGTTTCGAGACCTTACTTCAATCGCTCAACAGATTGAAGATTCCCTTATGCAGGCTAAGGTTAAATCTCGTGTAATTCCATCAGCTCCAGGAAGAAGAATGGGTAAAGCAGAAACTGCTACAGTTATGCTTAAACAGGCACCTATACCTATTTCTACTTCAAAACCTTCATCTTCTCGAAGGGCTCCACCTCCTGAGCGCCAACAACAAAGGCTGTTTCGTGCAAATGATCAAAAAGATCAACGACGAAAACAATTTGAGGATATGAAGAGTAAAACATACTCTTTCCGAAGTGAGCAAGTTCCTGGTTACTTCATTTCAGCTCTGGAGAATAATTTGGTTCAATTACCAGTGCCGAAGAGACCAAACAAGGAAGGAGATGAAGACCGTCCCAATTATTGTCCCTTTCATCAAATGTTGGGACATCCCATCCAGGAGTGTTTTGTCTTTAAAGACCTCCTACAAAAGATGGTTGACTTGGGACAAGTCAAATTGAAGGGTTCTTCAGCTCATGTAGCGTGTATTACCGCTACAGATCCAGAGGAAGGAGGCGAGTGGCAGGAAGTCAAAAGCAAAACTGCGAAAAAATATGATGATTGGATGGTCAGAAAGACAATCAATCGGACCCATTCCATTTTGCGAACACAATTGAAGAAGCCAATTGTGTCTCCTACAAAAGCTGCAGTAAAGCCTCCATCAAAAGACAAATCCTCAAAAGGGCAGAGCAATTCAAAGAAGAAAGAGGAATCAGAAGAAGATGAGTATGTATCAAAGCCTAAATTGTCTTTGACTCTGGCAGATTTCATGCCATCTACTTCAAAGCCACGGGCACCGTCCCACCAAACGGCACAGCCTAAACAGGCTAACTTGGCAGAGTCTTTATCAGACGAAGAATTGATCTTTGGTTCTGTTAATATGATTCAATTAACAGATTCATATTCCAGTCTTGATGAGCCTGAATTCCCTGTATCAAATAAAGGAACCCGAGGAAGTTCTAGAGGTTCAGGATATAGGGGAAGACGTGGATCTTTCCGAAGCCACTACTCTAATTCTACCCCTTCTAGCACTGTATATGCAGCAGAAACTCGTGGTAGAGCCCTTCAGCGAGCTCAAAATGAACAAGCAAGTTCTTCTGTCAATGGCCAACTCAGCTTCGGCACAGTTATTTTGGAAGACCGATTAAATGTTCCATCTTCTTTATCTCAGCAAGTAAATGGATCTAATCAGTCTAATTTTCCAAAACCAAAGATGTTGCCAACTTCAATACAAGAGGCATCAGCTTCCAAAGCATCTGCTTCCAAGATACCTGCTAAACCACATATTCCTATTGGGAAACGCAGGCCTCTAGATCAAAAGTATGATATATTGAAACACTTGGCCCAAGTACCAGCCAAATTATCAATTTTGGATGCTTTAAATCTATCAAAAGATCTTCGGAAAGCACTCATCGAAGCTTTGTCAAGTCCTCAGGAGTTTGAAGCTGAAATTGCTGCAGCTGAAATTTATCACATAGAGAATAATCCTGCAGAATGCCATGCAGTGATATCTTTTACTGATAAAGATGAAGATGATGTTGTGCATGGGCACATAAAACCTTTGTACCTATCTGGAAAAGTCAATGGTATAGATGTTCGAAGAGCTTTTATTGACAATGGTTCAGGAGTCAACCTCATGCCCATTCGCACACTTCGTCGATTGGGCCTCACGGAATCTGGTTTATCTCCTTCTACCATGATGTTGCAAGGATATGATAAAAATGAACAAGAACCACTGGGAGAAGTTACGCTCAGAACTCAGTTTGGAGATCTTGTTTCCAATTCAGATTTCATGATTGTTGATCAAGACTCAGCTTTCAATATCTTGCTTGGAAGACCCTGGTTACATCAGCATGCAGCTATTCCGTCATCATACCATCAATGTCTCAAATACTGTTTCGATGGTCAAGTTGGAACATTGTATGGTGATAAGGCCCCGTTCAAAACATGTGAGTCTCAATACATTGAGGCGGAATTTTATCACATGAAGGGAAGAGAAAAATCTACAATGAAGGAAATTACCAAAGTTAATGCTCCATATGGTTTGGAAAAAATTCCAATAAATCCATTTTCACATGTGAGTACAGATTATGTGTTACCTATCAGTCAAATTGACAAAATAGGCCCAAATCAAAATACTCTTATGGAAAGATCCATAATGTCAATTACGGCAATCGAGCCAGACAACATGGGAGAAATTGGTAACTTACCAAGCAGTGATGAAAGCATAAGTGGTGACGTTTTCATTTCGTCTGCTGAAATCCAACAAGTCTATACTTCGCTAATCAGGCCAGAAGAAGTTATAGCATCACCAGAGGTGAATGTTGATGTCGATTCTCAATCCATCATCTCCTCTTTATTTCCCAAAGAAGACCCTTTTTCATCAATAGGGTCGGAAATGGAAGCTTCTTCTTCAAAATGTGAAAATTTTGACATCTCTTATGATCATGAGAATTTCGTTTTTTCATCTACTTTGCAAGTAGAAACGGAAGATATAACACATGATGAAGAGGAAGAGGAAGATCTTAGAGATGCTCCTCCAGCATTTGAAGAGGGTATCTCTACCACTGTGGATGAACTCAGAGAAGTAAATCTGGGTACAGAGAAAGATCCACGCCCCACTTTAATTAGTGCGGCCATGACCCTTGAAGAACAAGAGATGTATATTTCTTTTCTAAAGCAAAATAAAGATATTTTTGCTTGGAATTATACAGAGATGCCTGGCCTTGATCCTGATGTTGCCACCCATCATTTGGGTTTGCCAAAAGAACATCGAGGATTCAAGCAAGCCGCGAGAAGAACACACCCAACCTATGCTTCCAAAATCGAGGCTGAAGTGGATAAGCTTATCAAAGCTAACTTCGTCAGAGAAGTTCAATATCCCAAGTGGTTGGCTAATATTGTCCCAGTAAAGAAAAAGAACGGACAAATTAGGGTTTTCATCGATTTCAGAGATCTTAATCGGTATTGTCCCAAAGATGATTTTCCAGTTCCGATTACAGAACTCTTAATTGATGCGACGGCTGGCTATGAAGTACTTTCTTTCATGGATGGATATTCTGGATATAATCAGATCCGAATGGCCCCAGAAGATGAGGAATATACAGCCTTCAGAGCTCCTCAAGGTGTGTTTTGTTACCGGGTGATGCCCTTTGGTTTAAAGAATGCAGGTGCAACATATCAACGCGCCATGCATCGTATCTTCAAACCTTTTCTAGGGAAATTTGTTGAATGCTATGTAGATGATTTGGTGGTTAAATCCAAACAACGTTTTGATCACTTGGCTGATTTGGAAATCATATTCCACGAGCTTCGACAACATAATTTGAAGATGAACCCCTTAAAATGTGCTTTTGGGGTAACCTCAGGAAAATTCCTCGGCTTTGTTGTACGCCATCGTGGTATTGAAGTCGATCCTGAGAAGACCAAATCAATCCTTGGTATGTCACCTCCTCAGAATTTGAAAGAATTAAGAGGACTTCAAGGACACTTAGCCTATATTCGGCGTTTCATCGCCAATTTGGCAGGCAAAAGTTTACCTTTTACCAAATTATTGAAGAAAGGAGTCACTTACCAGTGGACTAAAGAATGTCAAGAAGCATTTGATGTTCTCAAGAAATACCTCTTAAGTCCACCAGTACTTATGCCACCTGTTGAGGGTAGACCTCTTATCCTCTATGTGACAGCTTTAGAGCGATCATTGGGTGCCTTTCTCACTCAAAAGAATGATGCTGGGAATGAAAATAGTCTCTACTATCTCAGTAGAACTATGCTTGAAGCAGAAACCCGGTATTCGAGTATTGAAAAATGCTGCCTAGCATTAATCTTTGCAGTTCAGAAACTGAGACACTACCTGCAACATCACGAGGTCCAATTGGTATCTCGTAATAATCCACTCAAATTCATCCTTAGTCGTCCAATGCTTACAGGACGTCTGACAAGGTGGGCGGTTATTTTACAGCAGTTTGACATCCAGTATGTGTCTCAAAAGGCAATTAAGGGCCAAGCTCTGGCTGATTTCCTGGCTGAACACCCTTCAGCGGAAGACACGTATTCAGATATCGAACTCCCTGATGAGGAAGTTTTTTCTATTCAAGAGAATCCTCAAACATGGGAAATGTATTTTGATGGTGCTTCTAGAAGTCCAACAGGGAAGAAAATGGAAAATCCTAAATTCAACAAAGTTGGTTTAGGAATTGTGCTCATTTCTCCAGATAAGGCAGTGTTACCTTATTCCTTTTTGTTGTGGGAAGGTGGTACCAATAATGAAGCTGAATACCAAGCTCTCATTGCAGGCTTGGAGTTAGCGCTTCAAGCACAAGTGAATCACTTAAAGGTGAAAGGTGATTCAGACCTGGTAATCAAACAAGTCAATGGGGATTATGCCATCAGAAAAGAAGAATTAATCCCTTTGTATGATTACGTCAGAGAGTTAATGTCGGAATTCCCTTCAGAACCGACATTTTCTTATGTCCCAAGATCACAAAATGCTCAAGCTGATGCACTGGCTAATATAGCCACAGCTTTAGCAGATCCAAATCGGGACGAGACAACCATCTGTATTGCCCACCGTCGTGCAATTTCACCTTATGTTCAAGTCAGAACAGAGGAAATTAATGAAATTAGTCCCATTCCTGAACCATATGGTCATACTACAGGATGGATGTCACCTATCAGGGAATACCTTCAAAATGGAACACTTCCACCTGATAGAGCTGAGAGAGAACAAATTCGGCGACGTGTGGTCAATTTTACTCTTTATGATGGTCCAAACCACCTCGAGAAAATTCTCTACAAACGTGGTTTTGATGGAGTTCTCTTCAGATGTATTGATGGTGAAGAGACAATGGCTGTCATAAAAGAAGTGCATGCAGGAGTCTGTGGTGCCCACCAGTCTGGACATAGATTGTCTGATCAAATTCGAAGACTTGGATACTTCTGGCCTTCAATGATACAAGATTGTGTTAATTTCACAAAGAAGTGTCATTCATGCCAAGTATATGCCAATTTCATTCATCAACCTCCAGAGTTGCTTCATACAGCTAAATACTCATGGCCATTTTCCACATGGGGAATGGATGTGGTAGGACCTTACCCTTCAGCTACGGCCAAGCAGTTTAAGTACATTCTTACTGCTACTGATTTCTTTTCCAAATGGACAGAGGCAGTACCTCTCAAAGAAGTCAGTTCTAAATGCATTGTTAGCTTCATCAAGTCTAACATCATTACTAGATTTGGAGTCCCTCATACCATATTGACAGACAACGGCACCAACTTCTGTTCTTCTGAGGTAAAGAGATTGTATCAAGAATACAACATTAAGTCCAACCATTCATCTCGATATCATGCAGCGGCTAATGGTCAGATAGAGGCCTTCAACAAGACTCTTTCAAATATACTGCAAAAGATGGTGGATAAAGATAAGAGGTCATGGCCTGATAAACTCTATCATGCTTTATGGGCTTATCGGACTACCACTCGCAATGCAACGCGGTCTACTCCATATTCATTGGTATATGGAACAGAAGCAGTCTTGCCAATTGAAGTTCAATTGCCCTCACTCAGAATAGCCATTTGTGATCAGTTATCAACAGATGAGCAATCCCAAAAGCGTTTGAATGAATTGGAACAGTTAGATGAGAAAAGATTGTGCACTTTGCACCACTTGGAAATCTATCAGAATCGAATAGCACGAGCTTTTAACAAAAAAGTTCGTCTTCGTTCATTCATTCAGGGAGAATTGGTATTGGTTCTCAGAACACCAATGATACCAGGAAAGAAACCTCCCAAGCTTGAACCAAAATGGGAAGGACCTTATTCAGTACATAAGGTCTACTCCAATGGAGCGTATTCTCTAATCTCAATGGATGGAGAACACATCACGACTCCAACTAATGCCAGATTTCTGAAGAAGTATTTTGTATAAACACAAAATATTGTTCCTAGAACCAAGACTTACAATTGGTTCATACAGAAAAGGTCCGGTATGACCTTAAACTACACCACGGTCCGGTATGACCTTAAACTACACCAAGGTCCGGTATGACCTTAAACTACAACTTCGTCCAACATGACGTTAAACTGTGTCACCTTCAATGTCTGAGATGACATTAAACTAAATTTTGTCCCTGCAACATGACATTAAACCGTGCAGCACCAATAGTCCTAACTGCAAGACTTTAAACTGCATAGTCCCTAATTTTGTCCTACATGACAATAAACTGTATAGAAGTTCCTATATTTTGTCCGAGATGACATTAAACTATATTTTGTCCTAGCGACATGACATTAAACTGTGTGGCACTTTCATCGTCCAGCATGACGTTAAACTGTGTTAAGTCCCTTATTGTCCTACATGACACTAAACTGTATTCTGTCCGAGATGACATTAAACTATATTGTGTCCTAGCGACATGACATTAAACTGTGTGGCACTTCCAACGTCCAGCATGACGATAAACTGTAAAAAGATCAGAACTGATATCCTCATATTGATTCACCTTAGTCTTAGCTACATGACTTTAAACTGTACAGCATCAGTTCGTCCTTGCTATATGACGCTAAAACTATACAGCAATGGTCCAGTATGACTTTAAACTGCAACTTCGTCCCACACGACATTAAAACTGTGAAAAAGTTCCATAAACAGTCCAGCATGACCTTAAAACTGCATCATTCCTGGTCCATGTATACGACCATAAACTATTTGCAAATATGTCCAGCAAGACGTTAAATTGTGACGTCCTAACTACATGACGCTAAACTGTATAAAAGTCTCTCACGTCCGGAAAGACGTTAAACTATATAATCATCAAAAGTCCAGCATGACATTAAAACTGCACAATCCCCCTTTCGTCCAATATGACGTTAAACTGTATTGTCCCCATCGTCCTAACTACATGACGCTAAACTGTACAGAAAATCCTTGATATGTCCTACATGACATTAAACTGTGCATCGTTAAGGTTGTTATTACCTCTTGTTTCTCACACCGAGTATGACTCACGTGAGCTTAGAGCGAACATCAACCATAACACTCCCTTTGGGCCACTAACCATGTGTAAGTCCCAACAACATTTTTTTTTAGATCATTGTCCACAAGAACAACTTGATCATTAATTCATTCTTTAATTGAACTACACAGACTTTGATCCTTGCCCTCCAGGCTGGGTATGTAGGCAACCTCCCAAAGGTTCAAGCCCAAAAACAATCTCTTCACATTGGTTCACCACAATCTCATATGATGATGATTTGTGAAACCACCCTTGGAATCAATATCTTTACATTGATTCACTTTCTTCCTTTTTATATGACGTTAAACTATACAACACTTTTGTCCAGTACGACAATAAACTACAATATTCTTTGATTTCCTCAATTGAGAAGGAACCATTATTAACATTAATTCTTTTTCAATCATGGTTTTCATTTTCAAAAAGACTACGTACATACATGGTAATGCCTAAACTTTTTATCTTAGGTTAAAACCATCATTGCACTGAAGTCCCTTTTCACCCTTCACATGTACGAACCAAATTTGTACAAAGGGTAGTTTCTAGAACTACGTGGACTTGATTCCCATCTTTATTGGATACGTAGGAACATTCGAGTGTCCCTCGAATCCAGTCCCAAGTCTTTTGGGCCTAACCCCAAATTTCACTTTCAGTCCCTTGGCTGAAAAGTCCTCATGAAAACACACACTGTGTATTCATTATTATGGTCCGAATTCTATGACCCCAAAAACTAAGATCACTCATCCTTTCGTCCTGCACGACGTTAAACTGCATTTCAAGAACTACGTATGGCTTGATTCTCATTCTTATGAGATAAGTAGTGAATTCCAAGTTTCAATTCAGGACCCAGCCACAACATGATTATGGTTTTCATTGACCTATGTATCTCTATATACATTGGAAAATACCCATCTTTATGTATTATAATCCTAACCTTAAATATTTTCAGATCTTCATAACCCTTTTCATGACTTATGGTCACAAAAATGTCAAACTTCTGAGAATTCTTTTGCCTGACTATGCAGCACGTGCCCATAGGTGGCCTTGCATAAACAGTCCACATAACAGACTTGTCAGCCAAGAGATGCTATTTATTTGACCATGCATCCAATGCCCATAGGTGGCCCTGCATGTTTTCAACCCCCTAACGGGTTTGTTAAATAATAGTAACTTCATTCTTGGGAAGAATGCCTCTTTTGTCCTTAGTTGTCTTAAACGACAGTATGTAGGGATCCGCAAAAATAGCCATCCTTAACATATTTGTCCCATATCCTTTTTCATGATCTGAAAGTATTCAAGTCTATGGTTTATTCTTCTTCCCTACGTTTGGGTCAGACCTTCGTAGGAGTGATATTCATCCAGTTCTTCGATATTCTTGTTTGGAAATATCTTCTCCATATTCAAGTACCTCTTTCCATACAACAAACTCTATGCTTTAGAAAATTTGAATCTCCATAAACTTTCACTGGCTTTTAGCACTAGGAAAGTAAATTTCTGAGAGTTCTTTTGCCTAAATATGCAGCACGTGCCCATAGGTGGCCTTGCATAAACAGTCCACATAACAGACTTGTCAGCCAAAAGATGCTATTTTATTTGACTATGCAGCCAATGCCCATAGGTGGCCCTGCATATTTCAACCCCCTAACGGGTTTTGTTAAATAATAGTAACTTCATTCTTGGAAACTACTTCTTCTAATGCTATTTAGCTCTTTTTCATATCATTCCTCAGATTCAAATATTCTTAAGTCATAGTTTACATATTTTCTCTCATACTTGAGTATGGTAATTTGTTTTCAGATAAATTATCAAGGAATTGAATCCATTTTAATCCATTTTTCGGTCAAAGCTATTTCGACCTTAAACATTAGCCTCTTTTTGTCCGTCTTGCATGACTTTAAACTGCCCACACAAAAGACAGAGGAACTATGAATAAAAGTCAAAGTTCCAGCTCACTAAATATACATTTTTTGTATGATTTAGCTAATATTGAGCAATTAAAAGATTCAAAGTTTGTAGGGTTATTTGTAATAATCCTAGTAAAAATCAAACTATGCTTACTAAGCCCATTGGCTTAAGTAAATTTGAAGCAGGTAATGGAAGAATGCAAGCACAAATGATTGAAGACAAAAGTGTTTTTCATTGATACACAAGAGTTAGAAGGACATCCACAGATTGGAATCTCTTCTCTTTTTCAAGAAATTACAGGAGATTGTCAACAAAAGTCTTCATTTGATGTATAGCATCCTGAGCCTTATCAACAGTTGCTTGAAGCTCGTGCACTTGACCAGCTTCACTCTTTTCAGCTTGCTGAAATGCCTTCTTAGCATCTGCAATGGCTTTCATGCCATTTATATGAGTTTCATCCAATGATTCATTAAGCTGATCAAGTTCCCCAGTAACAGCATCTAACTGTTGCTGGAGTTGCACCTGCTGGACGACCTTTTCTTTGATTTTTTGTTTCAGATCCTTCATCTTGACAACATAATCAGCTTCAGCCTGGGATATCGCAGCCTCAAATTCACCTATGTTGACTGAAAATTTCACTCTGGTCAAATCTTCGTGACTTGTCTACATTTGCTCCCTCCTGAAGATAATCTGTTTCACTGCAGCATGGATCTTTTCATACCCAAAACCACCAAGTCCCATTATAACAAATTGGGATGACAATCGGGAAATTTTTGATGGTATCTCTTCTAAGGGCACCCCCGATATGATGTTCCATATATTGTTCCACGCCTTACGTCGTGAAAAGCTGAACGCTTTGAGCATCTCTGGATCTGATTCAACATCTTCGTCAGAAGGGGGTATGTAATCTGGAATTAACATGCTTAAGGAAGTGCCTCGTTCTGCTCTTTCCCCTCTGACATGGGCTTCTTCACTTTCAATTCCCGTTGGGGCAGAGGCTGAAGCCTCATCTCCGGATCTAGCCATTACAGTTGATGGCCCTACATGATCAATTGAAAGATTTTAGTTGAATCTTAAAGGATAACAAAAGAATGGATTGTCTTGCAAATAAAGTACAATCACAAATATTGTTATCCCTTACCCAATGGTGGTTCAGCAACATGAGAAGACTTCTCCCCATCTTTCCCGGTTTCAACAGGATTTTCAAGATGGGTCTCAGGAGAGTTTATTGGATTTAGCTCTACTTGAGCTAATGTTTCTGCAATGATAGGGTTGACATCAGTGTCCACACCCTCTTCAGGCATTGGCAGTTCAGCAGCTTCTACGGAAGAAACTGCATATTATTTTACATCATGGTTAGAAATATTTTCTTTTAAAAGAAAAATTTGGGCGAAGGGTAACACTCACGCCCAAGGTCTTCTAAATCACATGACAATCTAGCATGATCATAAAATTCTTCAAAAGTCATTCCTTGATTCATCATTTCATCCAATGATACTTCAGAATCTTGGTTAGTCTCACCAGTGGGAGCATTTGCTATGTCTTCTTGCTGACTTATGTCCTGCAACCCCTGACCCTGGACAGCATCTTCAGTAGTGGGAGGGATACTGGGAATGGATGGCAGCTCTTCTCCAGGAGCTACCAAGTCATCTTGAGTTTGTGGTTGTTCTACAGCACCCTCCACGGCCTTTGAAGAAGGATCAGTCCCTTCCCTCAAGGGGGAAATTGAAGAAGCCCCTGCAATCCTCAGAAATATGAGTAACCATATGATTATGGGTATAAAATCATGATTGTTCGAAGGACTTACCACTGCTAATGAAACGTTTAGCTAAGGATTTCCTCCTTCGTTGCCTTGGCTTCTTTTGCTTTTTTGGAGTTTCAGCTGTCTCCTTTATTGGCACTTAGATTGGCGAATGAAAGGCTATGTCCAGTGCCTCATTCATGGCCTGCTGGCCTGGAGATATCTCGCCTGGTTCGCGAGGAGAATCAGCAGCAGCCCCAACAGCGGTACCACCAGGGCTATATTGTGGCGAAGGAACCCCGGTCCCTTTCTTTGCAAGCTGCAAGATGAAGAAAATAACTTCCTTAAGTAACAAAGCTTCAACTGAAATCAAGTTGCAAAGAAAATAAGGAAAGAAAACTTACATCTTCAGGAGCCACGTACTCTTGCCACTCCTCATCTCCAGAACCACCAGCCCCCTTAGTGGTGCCACGATCAATCATTTCCTTCACCCGCCTGGTGATAGGAACCGAATTATCAGTGGCATATATGAGCATTTCCAGCTCTCTGATGTAAGCCCGCACTTCATTGGGGTTATCTCCGTATTGAAGGTCTTTGGAAGCTAGAAGATATCCTATCCCAGGAAGTTGTAGACCCTCACACAAATCTAGCCAGGCGGTTTCAGTATCACAGTATAAGCTCTGCCATAGCTGAACAGCCTCTGGTCTTAGATATAAAGGCTGTGAGGAAGGTCCTACAATTTTTGATTTTAATTTCTTCCCAACTCCTGCAACTACAGATAGAGAATAAGAAAGTGAGACTTATTACTTTATAAAGTAGCAGTGATTGAAGTTATTACAATCAAATAACTCACCAGGAGCTGATGGAGTGGGTCTTTTAACTCTGGCCGGAGGATTATATCGGGCACGAAACCTCTTTGCTGCCGGTTGTGCCTCATCATCCCCATCATGATGATCTGAGGAATCAGTTCTAGAGGAGGAGTCTGTTGAACCTATTTCAGGAGGAGAAGCATCACCTTCATGAGGAAGAGTTTCTTTCTCTACAGTCCTCTTCCTCTTTCCCACTTGATATACAGGATGATTCAATATCCCTTTGGGGTATGATGTTATCCAGTGTTCGGCATAAAATGTAGTCAGATAATGTGTCGCTTTTTCAACTGGTAGATCAAATACTGCCCCAGTCTTCTCTCTTGATGTCAGCAACCATAGTTGTCGAGCAACCATCGGATGTTGCTCTAACCTGACATGTACTGGAGGGGATACAACAATCTGTTGCAAACATTTGAATTGGAGTGCAAATCTATATGGAGCATAGGCCTCGCATATGATTTCTCCATCAATCCTGGCTACTAACACGCCATCCCTGAAAGCTAGCATGTATGCCCTCAAATCCAAAGGGGCTTTCCCATCATCAACAAACCGCCCAGATGGCGGACTTCCATAAGGAAAGAAGTTGAATTCCTTATACATGCTTAGTCTTACTTTTATGTCATAACCATTGACATCTAATGGAGCAATTCCAGAGAATGCTTGCACTGACGGTCTGAAAGAGCTTCCAGGAATTTGTAATCCATTCTGTACATTGTAAGTCCTGAAGTGAGTGGCGATCCATCCCCACAAAACCTGGAATGGTCCCACTATTCTTAAAGGAGATTTACCCTGGAAGACGTGAAGTAAACTCCTGTGGATCTTTGCTAAAATGGGGGTGGCTAACCCAACCATTTTTCCCTCAGCTAACTTGGCCGCAATGACGAAGGTCCCTGGCCTAACGCCTCCCTTCGAATCCCTGACCGCCAAGAGGTAAATACTGAGCCACATTGCCAAGAAACCCGCCAGACGAGTTTTCTTTGGAATTCTTTGATTCACTTCATAGCCCCATTTTTCAAACTCTCCTGCTTCTAGAGTTGGCCAGAATGTGCCAGGAGCTCCTCTCTTCTCAGGTTTTGGGCAAGTGGTAGGACGTCTGGGCCGGGTATCCTTGGATTTCTTTTTCTTGGATCCTTTTTCCTTTGGCTCCATCCCTTTCTTCTCAGTAAGAAACACCTTCATCCATTCTTCCGGATGGATATCTTTTCTGAAATGAGTTAATGAGGTCTCTGAACTCTTGAGCTTGTGAAAGATTTTGAATAATTCTCGAGCCAAAGCAGGAGTCTTCTCTGGATCATTCCAAGTCACCTTGGGAGGAATGAATTCATCATACATGTCGCCCAAGATTGGAGCTCCTGAAATCTTGTGGACATCCCACAAACTGATACCTACTTCTCCATGAGTCAAGTGGAAAGAATTAGTCGCTGGACTCCAGTGGCTGAGTATCTCTGGCACGAAGATATCATGTCTGTAAATATATGTCTGCCCAACCCAAACAGCTTCATATATTGCAGCTCTCTTCAGATCCTCAATAAACTCTGCGCAAGTCTGTCGCACCCAGTATGCCCACATCCAAGTTGGCTTCACACCTCCCCCAGGGCGGAAATCCCAACTTTTCTTCCAGCCTTTGGACTGATCCATCTGAGCATCTTGGAAGATTGAAGGATGACAATGTGGTTGAAGCTCAGGTGTATGTTTTTTCAGATCTGGTGTGCAAGGGCTATGATGCATCACATAAGCCTTCTCTACTGTTCCAGCAGTTTGAAATACTCCTTCGCCTGAGATATTTGCTGAAGCAAAATTGGTATAATTCTGAAACCAAGAAAATGGAAGATAATTCTTTACTTCTGGAATAATGACTTCTTGCAGATGACCATGACCATACAAAGGTAGATAAGTGCAGTGAGGAAAGTCGTAATGATATTTCTTCAGATACTTAGCCAAATCTGGAAGAGTGCTGTTTTTGACAGTATAGTAATCAGGGCCAATGATATTCATCATATCATCTATCCGCTTGCTAGCCAGTTCAACAAGTAATCCAGGTCTAAGAGCCATTGAATCTGCACAGGAGTTGAATAAATTAAACTCTTAAATGGGTTTTATTTTTTTCATAAAATTTGTGAAAGAATTTGAAAAAAAATGGCTAAGGCATTAAGGCGCGCAAGTATGGAGATGTCGCGCAAGTGGTACATGTGCCGCGCAAGTTTTGGTCGCACAAGTATTACGGCGCAAGCCCTATTACCTTGAGAGTAGCGCGGCAGCGAAGAAACAGCGAAAACAAGAGACTTGCGCGACGAGGAAGACCTGCGCGGCGAGAGCTCGAGAAATCCGGAACTTCAGATGCCATCTACGGTCGGAAGCCGTGTATTTATAGGCCAGGGGGCCTATCTGCGCGCCGCATCCAGAGCGCTTAAGGCCTGCGCGACGAAGACTTGCGCGCCGACTTCTGTGCACTGGAGACTTGCGCGCCGCCCTTTTCCTTTAGAGGGATTCGATTTCCTCAGAGTCAAATCCTCATTTTCTCTCCGGATCCAACTCTGAGGGGGGACTTTTGTTGACGCTCCTTTCGTCACGGAATCTAAAGTTCAGAAAAGGGAATATCTGAGCTCAAAGTGATTAATCCTTTGAAGAAACATCAAAAATCGACAAAAGGATGAAAAAGGAGAACATTGCCCATAGGTCGCGCAAGTTCCCTCTTGGTCGCGCAAGTACACTTGCGCGCCGCCTCAACACTTGCGCGACCCCTCATGGTCGTGCAAGGGACTTGCGCGACAGATCTGGTAACCGCCCAGTAACCGCCCGGGGTCTTCTTTTGCCTATAAATAGACCCTGTGGGCCCCCCATTCGGGAGAATCTCTTTCCAGAAACTCGGATCAAAGCTCCCGACGCCCAAGTCTCTTATCAAAGCTTCCAGAACACTTCTAAGGTAATTTTTTACCTAGAATGGAAGATCTAAAGGGAAGAAAGAAGGCCAAGTGTTGAAACTTATCAAACACTTGCGCGCCGACTTAATTCCTTCAATATAACTTGCGCGTCCCCTCTCTGGAAGAACCTCAAGAGGATGATAAAGGGTTTAATAAAGAATCGCTCAAGTATTTCAACTCTGGTTGTAAATCGCGCAAGTATCCCTCATGTCGCGCAAGTATACTTGCGCGACCAATACTTGCGCGCCGCCGCAGGACTTGCGTGACTTTTAATACTTGCGCGCCCCTATCTTTTTGGGTGCCCATCTTGCCCATTTTACCCCTCTTAAGCCATTTCACCTTTCCTATTCAAGATTCAGTCTTCAAGATACTCTTCAAAAGCCATTTACGGCATGATTTCTTGATTTGACATCCTTATCTGAAAGGAATTCTGTGAAATACCTCCCAACACCTAGTGATTTAAACATCTTTATGTCACCAAAGATTGAGAGTTCATTCATTTCAACCTCATCCTTTAAGATGAGAAAATTCTAACCTGGGTCTCCTTTTTAGGAATAAGACTCAGTCATAACCTTGGGCTTCTTTCTTAAGAATAAGCCCCAATCAAGTTCCCAAACTTGGGAATCCTCCTCAGGAGTAAGCCCCAAACCTTAATCCCTAACCTGGGTCTCCTTTTCAGGAATAAGACTCAGTCATAACCTTGGGCTTCCTTTTCAGGAGTAAGCCCCAAGTCCCCTAACCTAGGCTTCCTTCTCAGGAATAAGTCCTAGTCATAAATCTTGAGCATCTTTCTTAAGAGTAAGCCTCAACCCCAACTTTGGGCATCCTCCTCAGGAGTAAGCCCCAAATTCTTAAAAGTTCCCAAACTTGGGCATCCTCCTCAGGAGTAAGCCCCAAACCTTAACCCCTAACCTGGGTCTCCTTTTCAGGAATAAGACTCAGTCATAACCTTGGGCTTCCTTTTAAGGAGTAAGCCCCAAGTCCCCTAACCTGGGTCTCCTTTTCAGGAATAAGACTCAGTCATAACCTTGGGCTTCCTTTTCAGGAGTAAGCCCCAAGTCCCCTAACCTGGGTCTCCTTTTCAGGAATAAGACTCAGTCATAACCTTGGGCTTCCTTTTCAGGAGTAAGCCCCAAGTCTCTTAAAATTTCTCTTAACCAGTCATAAATTACCTTTGATTTGGGTTTCCTCTTTAGGAATAAAACCCAATCATAAGTCCCCTCCTAACTTGGGCATCCTCCTTAGGAGTAAGCCCCAAGATTAGAGTATTCAAATCTCCATGAAGCACATATAACTTTGTGGACCCTGTTCTTGGATTTTCTCCCTAAAAGTAAATCCTAAACTTTCGTCTATCTGGGCAGTCATCTATACATAAGCCCCAAAACAAATTCTTATGATTGCATCTTTTATGGCACAATTGTCTGAATTTTACCAATACCTCTTGTTTCTCACACCGAGCATGACTCACGTGAGCTTAGAGTGTAAAAGTAATTATGACATTCATCTTTGAGCCATCAATCATAAAACATCATATCCCATTCCTCGAACTACGTGGGTTCTGATTCCTTTTTCAAAACAAAGGATACGTAGGTAGCCCATTTATGGGTTCGATCCCAACATTGAAATAATCTCTGTCCTTCTGAATGAAGATAAACTTCAAGTGCCCCACTGAGTGGCTTTAAAACCAGCCTGGTCATCAAAATGACCAAGAGACTTTTATATAAATGTTTTGAAGGATACCATTGACCAAGAATCTCTAAACAAATATAGATGATTCTATATTGATGAAGAACCTCAAATACATATAAAAGATTCTCTAAATTTCTTGCATATTTAATCATTGATTGTTAAAACTAAAGGAAAGCTCATTTTATACTTGGTAATGTAATAAGGATTCACGAACTTAACTTAAATCTATAAAGAGAGTCCCGGAGTAGACAATAATTCCCCTCAAAAAGGTGTGATGAGTCCGACCTCCCATCCTCTCGACCAATGCAAATTCCTAAGCCTCATTAGCCCACAAGCTAATGAGCGCCTGCCTTTGGAAAGTAGGTCCAAACGGATGTGGAATCATTGGATGTTTCCGGTTCTACGAACAAACCCGTTAGAAACCGATCGGAACGTTTGAATCTCCCGTCCAGGAGGTCATCCCCGGATTCCGCGCGAAACAGTAAATCGCAAATAGGAGGAGGAGGAGGGGGTTCGAAGAGGTGGATGAACTGTAAAAAAAACAAATTACCGAGGAAGACAGCTGTAGATGAGGAAAATGTGTCGGGAGGGAGATGGGGGTGTCGACCTCGGCATCAGAAGAGAGCCGTCGGGGAGGAGCCGTCGAGGAGGAGGGCGCGGCGAGGAGGGCGCAGCGAGGAGGAGGCGTCTGGGAGGAGAGCGCGGCAAGGAGGAGGGCGCGGCAAGGAGGGTGCGGCGAGGAGGAGGGCGCGGCGAGGAGGGCGCGGCGAGGAGGAGGCGTCGGGGAGGAGGAGGGCGCGGCGAGGAGGAATTGCGAGGGCGGAGGAGGAGGAGGAGATGTGGTCAGGAGGAGGGTGGTGTGCGAATCGGGGGAGGAGGGCTGCAGGAGGAGGAGCTCGATAAAAGATAGGAGAAAAAAAGGATGAAACGGATTTAGCCACGGAAGAAAAATTTAACCGTGGAAATATAATGGCTATAGCCACAGACCTACAAAACCGTGGCTATAGGTCTGTGGCTATAGCCTGGTTTTGTAGTAGTGGATCTAGAAAGCCTTTATTAACAATGGATTCGGAGTTAACCTCCTTCTCTTTAGGACACTCCGTAAGTTGGGCTACAGTGAGGATGATTTAATACCCTCATCTACAATTCTGTTGGGTTACGACAAGAGTGAACAAAATCCGATGGGACAAATCAAGATCAAAACCAATTTTGGTGACCTCTTGGCTTACTCAGAATTCCTGGTGGTTCGGCAGAACACGGTATTCAATGCCCTTTTGGGAAGGAAATGGATCCATAAGCACGTGGTCATTCCTTCATCCTACCACCAGTGTATCAAGTATTGCATCAATGGACAAGGTGGGACATTGCAGGCTGACAAGGCCCCTTTCGAGCTCTCCGAGTCACACTACATCGACACCGGGTTTTATGAGAAAAAGAAAAAGAAACCTTCGATAGATGGTATCGACTAGGTCCCTGCTCCAAATGGTCTGGAAATGGTTCCTGATGACCCTATCAAGCATCTCGATGAAGACTACGTACTTCCCATCAACCATGTTGAGAGCAGGGGTTCAAGTCCGGACACGTACTTAGCTGTCCTCATGACTTCAGCCGTGACGCCTGAGCATCGCACTGTAGAAATGACTGGTAACCCTCAATTTGAAGGTGAACACTTGAGCGAGGACGCCCATAATTCCTCACCTCCGGACTCTCGAGAGCCCCTGTCAAGAACTCTCCCCCTGTCTGACCAAGAATGTGAGGATGTGGGAGAAGAGGATGAGGAAGATCTCATGGATGCACCTCCCGCGTTCGAGGAAGGAATCTCCACCACTGTGGACGAGCTCAGGGAAATAAACATGGGTACCGAGTAAGACCCAAGGCACACTCTCATTAGTGCGGCCATGTCTTCCGAGGAGCACGAGGTATACACATCCTTCTTGAGGAAACACCGAGATGTTTTTTCCAAGAATTACACAAAAATGTCGGGAATTGACCCTGAAGTGGTGACGCACCACTTAGGTCTTCTAGAAGACCAATGGAGCTATAAAAAAGCCTCCAGAAGGATGCACCCCACGCATGCTACCCAAATAGAGGCTGAAGTTGATAAGTTTATCAAAGAAGGCTTCATTCAAGAGGTCCAATACCCCATCTGGATGGCCAACATTGTCCCTGTCAAGAAAAAGAACTGAGAAATATGCATCTGCATCGATTTCCGGGATCTCAGTCGGCATTACCCGAAAGATTATTTCCCGGTCCCGATCACCGAGTTATTAATCGACGCAATGACTGAATATGAGGCTCCCTCCTTCATGGACGGTTATTATAGGTATAATCAAATCAGTATGGCCCGAGACGACGAAGAAGCCACTGCCTTCAGGGCCCCCAAGGAATATTCTACTATAGGGTCATGCCCTTTGGTCTCAAGAACACTGTCTCTACATATAAATGTGTCATGCATCATATCTTTAAACCATTCCTGGGGATATTCGTTGAATGTTACATAGATTACTTGGTGGTCAAGTCAATATAGTGATTAGATCACCTGTTAGACCTTGAAACCTTCTTCAGCAAACTTCGACAAAAACATCCTAAAGATGAACCCCTTGAAGTGCGCCTTCGGGGTTACCTAAAGAAAATTCCATGGCTTCATCGTACGCCATCATGGCATCAAAGTCGACTCTGAAAAGAAAAAGGTTATCCTTGGTTTACCACCTCCCTATAATCTCACTGAGCTAAGAGGACTCCAAGGACACCTGGCCTACATTAGGTGTTTCATATCTAACCTGGCGGGTAAATGTTTGAATTTCAGTAGGCTAATGAAAAAGGGGGTTACATACCAATGGACAGAAGATTTCCAAGAGGAATTTGACAGCCTGAAGAAGTACCTCTTAATCCCACCAGTGCTCATGCCACCGGTTTAATGAAGACCCCTTATCCTATATGTGACGGCCCTAGAGTGGTCACTAAGAGCCTTCTTCACATAGAAATATGATGTTGGCAGTGAAAACAACCTCTATTACTGCAGCCGAACTATGATTGATGCTGAGACTCGATACTCAAATATCGAGAAGAGTTGTTTGTCCTTGTTATTTGAAGTTCAGAAATTGAAACATTATCTACAGAATCATGAAATCCATTTGGTCTCGCGTAGTAATCCGCTCAAAAACATCCTCATCTGTCCGATGCTGACTGGGAGCCTATCCCGATGGGCAGTCATCCTGCAACAATTTGACATCCATTTTGTGCCTCATAAAGCCATCAAAGGCGAGGCATTAACATATTTTCTGGCAGAACATCCCTTGACAGGGACCACCACACCGGACATTGAGTTATCCAATGAAGACATCTTCTCGGTTCAAGAGGATCCCCCAACATGGGAAATGTACTTCGACAACGCATCCTGAAGCCTGACAGGGAAGAGGATAGAGGATCCCAAATTTAAAAAAGTGGGGTTAGGGATCATACTCATGTCCCTAGAAAAGGAGGTTTTTACATATTCCTTCCTCTTGTCAGAAAGTTGTATGAACAATGAGGTGGAATATCAAGCCCTCATTGTAGGCCTAGAGCTTGCACTCCAGACGCAAGTGAAGCACCTTGAGGTAAAAGTTGAATTGGAACTGGTCATCAAGAATGTCAATGGTGATTGTTCTATTAAAAAGGAGGAGTTGATCCCCCTGTTTGACCATGTTCAAGAGTTAATGGTGGAATTCTACATAGAACCAACATTGACCTATATTCCCCGGTCTCAGAATGCCCAGGCTGATGCATTAGCCAATGCAGCCACAACCCTAGCTGACCCAGACCGGGATGAAACAATTATCAGTATTCCTCATCGTCGGATGGTCTTACAGTTTGTTCAAACTAAGACGGAAGAAATCAACTAAGTCAGTCCTGTCCCTGAGCCATATACTCCTGCTACTGGCTGGATAACCCCCATTGAAAACTACCTTCAAAAGGGAGAACTTCTATTAGACACGGCTGAACGAGAGAAAATACAGAGAAGGGCAATCAACTATGTCCTATATGGTGGCACAGGTCAGTAAGAGGTCCTCTACAAGTGAGGCCTCAACGGATTTCTCCTCATATGCATTGATAGAGAAGAAACCAATGCCGTCATGAATGAAGTACATGCTGGAGTATGTGGAGGACATCAGTCAGGGACTAAGCTTTCCCATCAGGTTCGAAGGCTTGGATACTATTGGCCCACCATGGCATGGGATTGCACGCCCTTTACCACAAATGCCACTCCTTCCTAACTCATGACAACTTCATTCACCATCCCCCAGAGTTACTTCATTAAGACAAGTACTCTTGGAAATTTTCCATCTGCTGAATGGATGTTGTGGGACCATACCCTCCCGCCACGTCCAAACAACTGAAGTATATCCTAACAGTAATCGACTTCTTTTCCAAATGGGCAGAAGTTGTACCCCTCAAGAAAGTCGGGGAAAGAAACATTGTCTACTTTGTGAAAGCGAATATCATCACCAGATTTGGCATCCCTCATACCATACTGACAGATAACGGCACCATCTTCTGCTTTGCTGAATTAGAGAAGTTGTACCAAGAATTTAGTATCAAAACTAACCACTCATCCCACTACCATGCAGCGGCCAATGGACAGATAGAGGATTTCAACAAGACCATGTCCAACATACTCAGATAATGGTGGAAAAAGACAAGAATTCATGGCCAGACAAACTCCTCCATGCATTGTGGGCTTATCAAACCACAATCTACACCACTACCCGGGCTACTCTGTACTAATTAGTATAAGGAACAGAAGCGGTCCTGCCCATTGATCTCCAATTGACTTCACTCCATGTTTCCATTTGTGATCAGTTATCCAACGATGAGAAATCATAAAAATGGCTAGGTGAATTGGAATAGCTGGATTAAAAGAGGTTGCACACTTTGCACCATCTAGAGGTATATCATAACTAGATTGTACGAGCCTTCAAAAAAAAGGTTCGTCTTCAGTATTTCTTGGAAGGAGAATTGGTGTTGGTCCTATGGACCCCAATGATACCCGAAAAGAAGCCTCCAAAGCTGGAGCCCAAGTGGGAGGGACCATATTTTATACCCAAGGTCTACTCCAATGGAGCATATTCCCCGATCTCTATGGATGGTCAGTTCACTACCACTCCTAAAAACATGAAATTACAGAAGAAATATTTCACATAACCAAGAGTAGTTATCGTCTGAGCTGCAAGACATTAAACTGCCAAGCCCCGTTTGTCCGAGCTGTAGGGCGTTAAACTGACAATCCCCGTTCGTCTGAGCTACAGGACGTTAAACTTCGAAGCCCCGTTTGTCCAAGCTGCAGGACGTTAAACTGTCAAGACCCGCATTGGTCCAAACTCTATGACCCTAAACTAAGAGTATTTTGTCCTTACCGCATGACGTTAAACTACACGGATTTGAGAGAACTACATACGACTTGATTCCTGCCTTTGTAGGATACGTAGTGACACTAGGATCCCACATCTTGGCCAAGCCACCCCCAAATGAAGTTGAAAATGCCATTTTCCCCCATGTACGGACCAACCCTACATAGGGCGTATCCCTTTCAATGAAATACATACGTATAGATTCATGCCCTCGCAGGATACATAGTGGCACCAGGGTTCCACATCCAGTCCCATCCACCCCCAAATGAAGCTCAAAATGACCTTTTTTCCCATGCACAGACTAGAACTGCATGGGGTGTATTCCTCAAAAGAACTACGTGTGGATTAATTCCTTCCCTTTCAGGATATGTAGTGATGCCCGGATTCTATATCTTGGCCCAGCCGCCCTAAAAAAAGATACATAATTCCCCATTTCCCCTATGCACGGACCAGACCTACACGGGATGTATTCCTCTAAAGAACTATGTGTTTCTTCATTCATGCCCTCATAGGATAGGGAGCGATGCTGGAATCATATCTCTTGGCCCAGCTGTTGATCTTTTCTCGTCCTTACCGCAGGATGGTAAACTACACGGAGTTAAAAATACCCTCCATCCTTACTACACAACGTTAAACTGCATAGTCAAGTGTCCTTACCACATGACGTTAAACTACATGGAATCCCCCTTACATACCAGTTCATCATCATCCTCACTGCACGATGTTAAACTGCATGGAAATATTCCTCACCGCATGATGATAAACTGCACAGAAATCATTGTGACCCACCCATGATATATGGAAAAACGGGACATGAATACTCATTGTGTGTTTGGATGCATCCTTTCCATACATCAGAATTAGTGACCCGGACAATTGTGGATCTTCATAACCACCCATGGCCATCGGAAGTGGAAATTCGTCGACCTGTGGACACCTTTTCATGAATATGCATACCATGCACTCAGCAGCTCTGCATATTGATAGCCCCTGGCCCATCTACCAAAGGAAATATTTCCTCAGGTGACACTCTTCCCAGCTCTGTATGCTTATCGGCCTCAGAGCCCCCATATCATATCTCCCGATCTAAAAATTGCTGGAGTAGTGGTTTACAGGTTCGTTCCCCCGCTCACATCCAAGCATTGCCAGGGTAACCCTACCTGGTTAGCCTATGTATCCGCTCGTGGTTCATATGATGATCTACATCTGCAAACACCAAGCCAAGGCTAGGCTACTTTCACTCAATGAAAAATTGCAATGAAGATGTTTCTTTTATGCTTAGGCACAATTATCCCCATATGTCGAACTCTATACTATGAGCTATCCCAGATCTTCATAACCATCCATGGCCATCAGACATGGAAATTCATCGACCTGTGGACACCATTTCATGACTATGAATACCATGTCCTCAGCGGCTCAGCATGTTGATCGCCCCTAGCCCGTCTACCAAAGGCAAGATTTCCTCAGGCAATACTCTTCCTAGCTTCGTATGCTTACCAGCCTCAGACCCCCACACCACATCTCCTTATCCGGGAAACCCAAGATTTACAGTTTACACCCTCAATCCCCCACCTTTTTCAGAGTATACCAGAGCATCTTAACTCAATTATCATTCAGGTGATTGTAGCAATAGTCACCTAGTGGTCTGAACTCTACGACCTTTAAACTAAGAGTGTTTCGTCCTTGCCACACAATGTTAAACAAGATGGAGTAAAGGTACACCCCATGGGAGAGATAAATCAGGGCAAGGAACCCTTTGAGTTTTAACAACAACCAAGGGAGAGAATCCCTAAAATGTCTAGATATTTCCTTACCAAATGACAGACTTCATGGCCCAGACAATCGTGTATCCCCATAAACCTCCAAGGCCATAGGACATGGAAAGTCATCGACCTACGGACACCTTTCCATGACTATGCATACCATTCCCTTAGCGGATCTGCATATTGATCACCCATGTCCCGTCTACCAAAGGTAAGATTTCCCCAGGCGACACTCTTTCTACCTTTGTATGCTCAACCGCCCCAGCGCCCCCACGTCATCTCTCCTGATCCAAGAAGCCTTGGAACCATAGTTTACACCATCAACCCCTCTCCACGCCTTGGACATGCGGAGATATTCGAGCCCAGTTACATTCTTATCAAGAGTGGCCTTTGAAACAACATCCTTACAACATAATGTTAAAACTGCATGGAGTGTGTCTTTGCTACTTGTCCTAGAACTACAAAGACCAAGCATTAAACATCCAGGGAAATTCCTCCAACTACAAGCATTTTTACGGATTTAAAAATACCCTTTGTCCCCATTGCACGACGTTAAACTGCACATAATTTAAAATAATCCCACATCCTTACTACATGACAATAAACTGCACAGTATCTAATAATAATAATTCCCTCCATCCTCACCGCATGACGTTAAATTACACAGAATTTAAAATTCCTTTTTCCTCACCGCATGACGTTAAATTTCATGGTTAGACCCTTCACGGGATCAGTCTGTAATAGAGGCTTTCCTCTGTCCCTTAGTGCATGGGCCAGACCTGCAAAAACCACCATCTCACACCAGTGTGAGAAGGGATGACTTCACCCATTCCCTGGAAATTTAGCCTAGATGTTTCTCTCATATCCAGGCACCCTCTCTTCATAAACCACACTCTGTACTTAGAAAGAGATGAACTCTTGTATGTCACCCCTAGTGGTCCTGAATCTCAACTTCCCTGAAGTTGCCCGACTATCGATAGAATACAATCATTGACATAAGGACACCTTTGCATGACTATGCATACCATGCCCTTAGTGGCTCTGCATATTGATCACCCCTAGCCCGTCTACCAAAGGCAAGTCTTCCTTAGGCAATACTTTTCCTACCTTTGTATGCCGACAAGGCTCCGATGCCTCAATACATGCCCTGCATGTTGCTCAAATTTAAACATGTCCCCTCACGTGCGTCCTAAAGGTATTAAGACATATTTTAATCAACCAAGCTTCATTGGGGACCTCGCCCAAAAATATCTATTCAAAGATATTCGACCTAAAACATCAGTGATGATAGTCTTATCGACGGGACTTTAAGATGCTCATAAAAAGAGGCACAAAGCCCATTAGGCCAAAAATACGAAAAGAGAGACCTAAGAAAAAGCTAAGATATACCCGCTAGGTCCACACTAAAAGTTCATGGGAAAAATTTAGGGTATCATCAGAAAAGACAAAAAGTTTGTGGGGTTTTTTTTCTATAAAATCCTAGCAGTAGTCAAACTATGCTCGCCGGAACCCTTGTTCTAGGCAAAAATTAGAGCTTGTTTCTATTTTATCATTTTTTTTAACCGTGATTGTTCTATGTTTGGTGAATTATTATTTATACAAAAACCATGCCAGAAAATTTCCATCACAGAAGAAGGCAACAAAGAGGGATAAAAGAGAACAAAAAGAAAAATCTTTTGCTCTATTAAAAGATTCATGGGAAGGGATTCCACAATCTGGAGACACTTCTAGCAGTGAAAGGTTATCACATGAGACTCTCAGTGGATTCACAAAGTCATATCAGGTGCTGGTGAGAATTCTCAATCGCTTGACGGGGATTCTGCAGTAGGGCTGTCACAGCCTATGCATCATCACGTAGTGCTTCCGTCTCTTGTGTTTCCTTTAAGCTCACCCTCATCATCTCCTCTATTTGTCACACCCATTCTTCAATTATGGCCATTACATTATCCTACTCTTTCTACAGTCGCTACATGTCACTATTCAACACCTCCATTAGAGACTGTTGTTTAAGATATTTTCCATGAAGTCTCGTAACCACCCCTGCATGGTCATGAGCTTCTGTCATATGAAGTTTTCAGGTTACAGCAAGGTAGGCTTTAGACTCAGTAGCGGAAAGGAGAGACTCAAAACCTCCATGTATTTCCCGGTAAATGACCACCTATTTGACTATGTGATAAATACCATGGTAGTCAAAGCTGTCGAATCCCAACAGCATAAACAGATCGCGTAGCTTCAAAAATTTGGTTGGCATCTCGGCTAAGGGCGTCTGAGAAATCAGCTTCCAGATCTTCTCCCATGCCCTTTGGAGAGCAGGTCAAAGACTGGAGAGGGCCCTTTGATTAGGATTAGAGTCACTCCTAGATGAATAGGTATACTCTGGGATGAATTTCACCAGGGAGGGACCCAGTATGGTTTTAACCGCAAGCTTCGACGCCACAACAACTTCGCCCCCGACGGTTGTGGTCAAGGGAATGATTGGATTCAATGGAAAAATCTCCAGAACCGACGTTTGTGGTCCTAAATCCCAAAATACAATAAGGTAGATAATTATCCCTAATCATAAAAGGAAAGAGAGGGGATTAAATGGAAAGAGATCAATAAGCTTACCCCCGATCATCAAGGCATCGGTGCCCTCAAGATCTACACCACCACTACTGCTCAAAGAAGAAGTTACGTTTTCAATGGGAAATGGAGTCCTAGAAACCCCCAGAGGTTCCTAGGATCTAAGGCCATGCCCAAGGCTAGAACCTCCCAAATCAGTCCCCAAGTAGTCATCTATGGAGATCAAGCTCGGGGAAATTACTCCCCCAGTAAACAGAACAATGGCCCGCTCTGAGTTCTCAACAACCGGAATGATAGCAGGCTCTTCCTCCATAAAAATGGGATCCATGGGGTCCAAGACAGCTGACCCCGTCAGATCTAGGGCCTCCTCAGTAATCACAAGTTTCTTATCCTCCCCCGCAGCTATGGAGGTTGTGTGATCAGCGGGAGTCTCATCTTCCAGCTACTCCTCCTCTGTCATATTCATGATCATTGAAGATAGAATGGATGTTACTATACCACTAACTCCTTCGGTAGGGCCCACCACCTCATCATGCTCCGACGTGGCCGTGGGTGGTCCCTCGACTAGAAAAGGGTCGGGATGTACGACCACTTGGGCAGCCATAGCTAGGTCACTGATCGACTCTTCACCACAGCACCAAAAAACAGTTAATAACTGGCGGAGTCAGAACATATGAGTTGATAATCGGGGAAACGGGAATCATAATTACCCATTATTCCTTGTCTTATCCATTCTGATAATCAGGACGTATGCCGACATTTCTGGATCTACTGAAGGGACAATTCCCCGCTTGGAGCGCTAGGAGGATCTGGAGGAGGAAAGACCCTGGTCGGATCTACAATAGTCGCTTCCATGTGCTCCATTATACCCGGAGACCCTTCCTCGATGACCACCTTAGTCAAAGGCACATGTTTTCCTACTGCGGTACCCCAGGGAGTATAATCTGGGGAAGGAATATACCCCTGAGATTCCTCGGCACCCTGCATAAGAAAAAGAAACGTTAGAACCTTCACAATGAATAAGGGAGAAGACCAGGATGGATGAGTAGGGAAACCTATTCCTCGGCATCAGACGATTCAGGATGTATTATCATCATGGACACACGATTAGACCTGTAAAGTCAGTTTCGGAGAGAATGCGCATATGCGCCTATGTCCTTCAAAGAAGAAACTATTTAATCCAGATCTTCTTCCAATGAAAAATAAGGAGGAGAAAAGATAGTCCCGACACTTGGAAGCTGAAGGGGGCCATTTGAAGTAGCATCCAAACCTCTTAATTTTATCCACTAACCCTCATGTCATCCCATATCCTCCACGCATCTATAAACGCATCTGTAACAGGAACATCTAGTCGGGGAGGATCAACCTGAGACGGTCGGGTAGTGGTGGGGGATGGTGGGGGTGCCATTAGCCGTAGTTATTTTCTAGGTCTTACAGCCTCCATTGAACTCTTAGAAGCTACATGTGGGTGGGACCTCAAAGGCCGAGAGGTTAATCTCCTTGCCTCAGCCGCAGCAGGGGAACCAGCGGAATCATCACCCCCTGAAGAGTAATTGCTCCCATCCTCCTCCTCGTCAGTCACCAACAATAACATGGCTTGGACACTGTGACTTAACACCACATAACCCCGACATGCCTGAATGTAGGCCTCAAGGTCTCGGAGATACTGATCGAACCTCTTTAGGTCCACATCATAAAATATGTCAGCAGGTGCAGATATGTAGCCGAGCCCATCGAATTTCGTTTCCACTTCTTGGATATGGTTCCACAAAGAACAGGGTTATTGGCTACAGAAGGGTGACTGGATTTTGAATTTGTCCCATTTTCCCCAGGCCGTCGGGAAGGCAACATCAGCGGGTATGACCAACTGTCCCCGAGCAGCTTCAAGGGCATGCGAGGAGACACCTCTGTCTGTTAAAACCTTCCTCGGAAGGACGGGACCGGTAGGGTTACGGAGAACCTTTCCCAGCCCGATTGGAGCACTATCCCTCTTCCGCTTCCTCTTGCTCTTCGATGTCTTGGAACTCGGGATTGTGGGCACCCACAGCCCTAACTGACCACCCGGGTATGATTGCACCCACGAGTTGGCATAATTTTTGGATAAGAAAAGCATAGGGTCTTCACATGCGGGGGTCATAACCTCGCAACCGGTGTCCTCCCAGGTAAACATCAGCCACAGTTGCCTAGCCACCATCAGATGGCGGTTCCCACGAGCACCATTAAGAGAAGGGGGACATAAAATCTAGATGCATCCAAACTGACGTCCGAATTGGCAGGGCGCATACCCCTTGAAGATCAGTTCCCAACCAATAAGAGCCACCAGGATACCCTCCCGGAGGGAAAAGAGGTATCCCTGCTTGTTAAAATACTCTGATATGGCATTCATGAGTGCGCCAGACGGGGAGGGGTATGGATGGAAATTGAAATGATCATAGCTTGAGATTTGGCTCAACAACAAATGATTATTCTGAACTATCTGTTTTCCATCCTTGTTGTGGGTTTCTCATACCTCGGGAATAACCCCGCAGGTCAATTGCAGATACGGCCGGAACATGGTACCCAGAATTTCTGAAGGGTTGATGAAAGTATATCAATTCTTCACATGCGCTCCCAGCCAGCCCTAGAAGATCTGAAAAGGGTCGGCCACCCAGTTTGTCCGTTTCTCCTCGGTAATGTTTCCAAGCAGCCGATAAATCCTAGACAAGACCGAAATGGCCAGATTGATAAAATTGCTGGTGGCCAGCTGTGCCACCATGACAAAAGTAGAGACCCACACGTTGCCAGACTCGCGTATGGGCAATAGGCAGCCACTCAAGAACATTTCTAGAAATGCCACCGATCGGAGCAGCCAATCCACAACTGGCACAAGTTCCCAGCCTTAGTTGTTGAATTTTCCTTCCTCTAGAATCAGCCAATAGTTTTCCCTCTGCCTTCAAGACTCCATCGAAGGACAGGTCGTGGGCCTACGTGGAAAAGCCATGGATCTTCCCTCTCTGTAAAAATCTTTGATCCATTCACAATATGGGATGAGTTGTTTCGGAGATATCTCTGGCGAACATTTTTGTTCTTGATCAATTAGTTGTCTCACCAAGGGGGGACTCCTCTCCTATTCATCCCATACATAAGGGTGGGGAAATAATTCTTCATACATACCTCTGATGATTGGAACTCCTTAGATCTGGAAGACATCCCAAAGACATATACCCACTTCCCTGTGGACTAGGTGGAATGTGTTGGTATCCAGACTCCAATGGATCATAAGCTATTTGGAAAGAGTGCTAGGTTGATGGGTATAGGTTTGGGAAACCCAGACAGCCTCGTAAAAACCCACGGCATGCAGTTCTATTTCAAATTCCTCACAGCTCTGGCAAGCCCAAAAGGGCCACCCCCAATCCAACAACATAAATACCCCTCTAGGCCGAAGATCTCGGTCCGCTGACCAACCATGTTGGTCGTTAACAATAGAATTCTGGGAAATACTCCAGTAATAATGAATTTCACCATCCTACAGACATTTTTCACCTATCGGGGACACAGGGAGGTGATTCAGCACATACCCAGTAGTCGTGTCCTTTGGTATAAGCCACCCCTTGGATGATATCATGACCTGAGGGATAGTACTAGAGAATATCCATGATGCAGGATGATTGTCGCAAGTTGGCACTGGTATCAGTGTATCAGACAATAAGTTGAACCCATAAGCAGGAAGACTATTGAAAAAATGATACTCCCGTTGTGACTCAGAAATCAAGTTTCCAAGGGGTTGGTACAGTGGAGCGATGTGGACTCCATCTTGGATAGAGCTGGCCACATCCTTTAGGCGTTGATCACCAATTGGAAGAGGCTCGGTGGAAGGCCTGGGTGCGGGTTGAGGAGGAACCATGTTTTATCCATGCATTATGAAAACCAAACAAATGGTTAGTCCAGAATAATAGAATTTAGACAAAATACCAAGTATTTCGCAAAGGACTCCATCAAGGAGCCTTCATGACGAGATTCGCAGGCTGGCCTCAAAAGGTGGTTCGTGATGGCTACATCCCACGAACTAGCCCTACGCGAAAGAAGTCCACTGCACTCTGGCTCGCGGAGAGTTGTCCAGCAAGTCGCGAACCAGGATTCTATGCGGAATATCAATTCCGAATCTAAATGTTTAAGTTTGGAAAACCTAAAAAAAATTCAATGTTTGGAGGATTTCCAGTCCGCGGACCATCCAAAACCGCATAGCGATTTCCTATGCGGCCCGTCGTGACTTACTTTTTAATTAATTAAAAGTTTTAGTTTGTGGCTGGGGAGATTGGTCCACGGGTGACAGCAAGCGCGAATGACGAGTGGTTCACGGAAGCAGAAGCTGGCTCGCATATGAGGCTTTTCGCGAGGGAGGAAGGTGCGCGGAGACAGAAAGAGAGATCTACTTTTTAACGCGGAATCTGGTAAATGGAAAAGGCATGGACCCCCATTTTTATACGCATGGTCCCCTATCGGTTCCACCCCTCTACCGCAAACTACCCAAATTTCAGGACCGTTATACATTGGAATAGCCTCCTCTTCATTCCGATCAGACCCCATTCCGATGGGGGGAATTTGTAGGGTCATGGAAAATCTGCAAAGGGGAATGGGAATCCCCCCTTAATTTGCGAAAGGATTATACCCAATTTACCTCATAAGATTGGGAAAAACATAAATAATACTCAAAATTGACAAAGGACCGACTGGTCCGCGTACCGATTCAACATCAGGGCACGCAGCCGGTTTAGCGAGCCCCTCGCGGACCAGCGTCGTCCACGAAACGGAGGTAGGAGCCCCTACGCGGGCATGGACCAGGACGAACGCCAGGCCGGTCCACCGCCGCGAACCACCCCATCCGTGAACCATGCCATATCAGCCCATGCCGAGTGTGCTGTTATTCACGGAATAGAGGCGGAGCCCTGCGCAGCTGCGAAGCACCCCTCGAACCGACTTGTTTCACGGGTGAGGTGCATTCAATGAAACCCCACGAACCAAGGATTGACCAAGTCATCCGTAGGCTGGGTTTTTGGTCATGGGCATCTGAAAAAGGTTCCACAGGACCACAATACAACCCCTTACCCCCTATAAAAAAATACGTCGAGGGGGAGAAGAAAGAAGATTCTGATTCTGATACTTGGATATTCGTAGGCTGGAGGAGATTGAAGGAGTGGCTTTTTTAAGGAAGGATCTTAGGATTTCACGAACCGCGAAGTTCCAATTCGTGAACCAGTACAGGTATAGAACTAGAAACGAATTGATAAAGAACTAAAAAATGCAGAACAAATTGGTGAACCAGGAACTAAAATTAAACTCGCAATCCATTTCCCTTCCACAGATGTACTCCCCATGGACCAGGGAGTTTATTCCCCTTTTTCGATCCAACGCGCCACGTAGCACCCTCCTACGCGGACGCAGCCCTGACTGGTGATGCCCCTGGCCACTGCTACTCGTGCGGACTCCAGCATCGCATACCAACATGGTACACGGGTCAAACCCGAAGCTGCATACCACCCTGGTACGCAGAAGGCCCATCAGTCTGCATACCACCCTGGTATGCAGACGACCTCTCCAATCGGGTAGCACTCCCCAATGCGAAGGGCGCTACTCCTCATGCACCCATGTGGACCGCTAGCTCCTTCGGTGTTTCCATTCCTCGAGCCAGATAAAACCCATCCAATCCGGCCCGATCCTCCGCAATCCCTTCATTGGCCTATTCACTGGCCCCGAGTGAAGGACTCTACCGAAGCCACCGGACCTGTATGATGAAACCTTAAGGCGTGTCAGCGCACCACCGTGAGTTCACATACCCACAGTAAGCGAGGAAAAAGTGGTTTCCCTGACCCTTGAGCGGATTCTTGAAGCATTCCTGGGTTCACATTCCCACGGTAGTGCAGGGTTCGACCCCAGGAGTCCCCTTTGTGCCTCTCCACTTTCCAGGATTGAGCTATCCTGCTGGCCTTTCCTTTTGACGAGGACCAACGGTGAGCACATCTCCCCTCTCCTAGGAGTGGCTAGGCATCCCTTCTGGAGTAATCCCCACACCATCCTCGATGGAAGTAAATGGACTTCCCCTCCCTTCTAGGAAGGTTCATTGCTATGCCGTTGTATCCCCGGCCCATGCCGGCGCGACTTCTACCTCCCTCCAACATTGGGAAGATGGAGAATCCAGTGGCACCGGCCCTTTCTCTCTGCCACCATAGCCATTGTCTCTACCGCGCGACTACTACCTTCACCCCGCTCTGACATCAGGGTGAAGGAGAGTCTTGAGGTTTCGACCACCTGCCCTTGAGGAGGAAAAAGTGTGAGGCTTTCCAAGTCTGTTACATTCTCTTGTTTCTCACACCGAGCATGACTCACATGGGCTTAGAGATTTTGTGGTGGTCATGACATCCGAACAACGACAGTGGTTAAATGAACTATGTGGGTTTTGATCTCAGTCTCCCAAACAAGGTACGTAGGATGCCTCCCCGAGGTTCAATCCCAATAATAGGCAACTCTCACATGTAATACCTAATCTTCCAGAACTACGTGGACTTTTATTCATGTCCAACTGAGATACGTAGGAAACTTCCCTAAGGTGAAATCCCAATCTTTAAGTCTGACTTACACCTTTGTCCCTATCAGACCATGTCCTTATAGCCCAGCAGGACCATCTCTAGGCCCAGTAAATCACTTCCTTTGGGTCTTCCAGGAAGCTTCAGTGTATGTCCCACAACATCTTTGACCAGGCATATCTCGCCCGGGTGTCCTTGCCACATGACATTCAATTGTACGGTTGGGTCCTCTTCACACTACCTTAAAAGGTAATGTGTCCCATTGAGTGGCATCGAGCTACATGGATTCTAATTCCTCTCATGAGGATATGTAGGAAGCCCGTATCATGGGTTCGATCCAAACGCTCAAATCGTTATCTATCCCCCTGGATGACAATAAACTCCAGAGTGCCCAGTTATGAGGCTTTAAACCCGTACTGTCTCAATGAGTTTAAAATTCCATGTAATCATTAATCTAATGAGGGATGGTAAACCTCGGGCCTAAATGATTCTGAATCCCTACGTTCTGTTAATCATTGCCAACTAGGGATAATATATGGATACTATGATCAAGGATAAACCAAAGATTCGTGAACATATGAATACATCTTAAATATATAATAGAGTCCTAGAACATGCAATAATTCCCCCCCCCCAGAGGCTGCGATGAGCCCGACATCCCATCCTCTCGACCAATGTGAGTTCTTAAGTGTCTCTGTCCAAATCGCCCAGCAAACGCCTTCCTTTGAAAAGTAGGTCCACGTATCATTGGATACGGAACTGTCGGCCATTTCGAAGCAAAAATGATGCACCTGGCATGAGTGATTAAACATAAACCGGCCTTATTAAAATCAACTGTTGGTAGCTACGTTTTTTCCCCCACGTTAAAACAAATTCATTCTAGGTTAGTGTTGTGTTTAGTGAAATATTACTTTGGGAATGTGTATAACATAATCCAAACTTAGTTATTTTATATATTGAACAAAATCTATACGTAGTGTTTCCTATAACATATTCCAGCTTGGTGTTGCATAAGACAAGTCAGTTTAGTGTGAAAGAAATGTTTGACATAGTGAATTTCAAGATATAAATGAAAATTTTAATTTATTTGAAAAAAATAGTCCATAGAAACTTGGGGTGTTACATTCTACCCCCCTTAAAATGAATTTCTCCCTCGAAATTTGTCACGGTTATTAACAGTTTACTAATTCAATGTATCTTTCATAGAAACCCACATCATAAAAAGGAATACTAAAACATAATTTTAAAAAGGAATGATAGAAACATAATTGTTACCCAAATTAACTCATCGCTAGTATTCCACATAGGAGTAATAGGTGAGAAGTGAAAACATGGAAATTGAAGAAAAATCTAACCATCAAGTTCTCATGGATAGTGATAGAGAACAAGGTTTGGGGAATTTTAACAACCAGAAAGCCATATATCTTTAATGATTTAAGGGACCCTCTGATTCATAGGATAAGAAGGTACTAAGATAACATTTTTTTTCAAGATCCATTACCTAAAGTTGAAGAATTTTTCATGAGAGTAAATACTTACTTGATTTCAGTACAATCTCATTATTGGTAATGCCTTGAAAAATTTCCACATCATTTCTTATTCAAAGAAATTAAGTCTAATTTTTTACTCTTGAAGTGTAAGTAGATCGTGTGATCCATAAATAGAAATATAAAACATTACATATATCTCAAAAAAAAGGTTAACACATATTATTAAGTATGCATATGTCCACCTATAGTGATATAATACATTAATCTAAAAAACTTCAACTAGAGTATAACTTATATTATCCATAACTAGGTAACCATAAAATCCTTGAAAAAACTAAAAATCTAAAAATTAAAAAAGAGGTGAAATAAATTGGTTTTACATTTATTTCCATATCTCATAAGGTAGTTCTTGGTTTTCACATTCCAAACATGTGAATACCTTAATCATGTATTCTCTTGAAACATGATAATAACATGAATTACCATAAAACATTAGTGAAAACATGCATTATGTAAAAATTAACTCTTTCTACACACCAAAAATAACAAAAATTATATATACTCAAACCATGATATCACTTTGTCTTTATATAAATCATGAGTTCATTAATACTATCAGGCATCTCATTATCTCTTTATCCCTTCATTGTGTGCAAATCTTGTGCTTTCCAAAAATATTTCAATCACATTTTATGGTTAATGGTACCATATACTTATAGAAAACTACAATGGACCAATAAATATACATTCTAATATTCCCTAATATTATAAAAGTGATTATATAACACTATTTTAGAATCTCATTACATGAACACTTAATCATTCCACCACTTTGTTGTCATACTCAACATTGCCATAAATGATCACATGCGATTTTCCTTCATCTTTGGCATTAAGTGGCTGTTGATGTTGATATTAATCCATAACCCTTTGATTATGTCATTAGTTAGAATTATTCCCCATTTCCTTGTACTTATAAAAAATAAGTGTGGGTGGTGCATTCTATGTAGTTTTTTCTCTATTTACATCATAATCATCCTTTTTCCCATTACTTCGGCACTCAACTACTTGATGGCCTTCTTTTACACACTTAAAAAAAATTAGTCCCATTAATACAATCTCTACCATGATTCATTCCACACTTTGACCATAAGGAAACATTCATCATCTTTTCACCATTTTTTTTGATATTTTCCATTGAACTCCATCTTTTATTTCTTATCAAAACCATGAGATTGATATGTAACAACAACATATATTTCTACATTGATAACACAACACACCGTATTTTCCTATCCATTAAAGTATCTTATAGATAATTCCCTTTGAGGACTTGGTTTTAAGCCACTGAAAAATCGACCAACTTTACTTTCTGGTTGGATGATAAAGCTAGAATCATACCTTGCAAGTCTTGTAAAATTTCCCTCGTATGTACCAATGGATTCATTAGCCTTTTTCTTAAGATCAAGGAACTCCTTTCCATATTTTTTCTAACAATATGAGGAAATTACTTATTGAAAAATAAGTTCCTTAACTCATCCCATTCCATGGATTCAATTTCATATTGTTTCCCTGTATTCTTGATTATATCCCACCATTGTTCTGCTTCACCGTCTAAATGATAAACATCCAAAATGATTTTTTTTATGTTATTCATAGTGAAGGATGGAAAATAAATTTTTAAAGGTACTTATCCATTGTTCAGAAACAAGTGTATTGGACTACCAACTTAAAGAAGGTGGTTGTTGCCTCATGAAGGACTCAGTAGAATGTTGTTCCATTTTCTGCTCATTTAGAAGTCCAGAATTATTCATGGCTTGTGTAAGTATGCAATAAGATTTTTCATTCCATATCCCATAACATTTGTTTGTTCAGGAGGATAATCATTTAATTACTATAACACCCCAAGATTCCATGGTACATTTCACTTTAAATAATTCAATAGCTTGCATTGTACGCAACTTCGAGATTCTAACACATCGCGACCAATCAAACTAGCCGTTATGAATAGTAATACCCAATTTTTGAAAATTTATCAATTTTATCTTTCAAAATGGACTTACCTTTTGGGTTCGGAATATCAAAATTATCTTAGGGTAAATTTTTGGTATTTTTTTGAAAACATTTAGTTTTTTTATGAATAGTGAAAAAATCTATATTTTAATTAAAAACAGTTTTTTTAATAAAAATAATTTATAGTGATAAACTATAATATTGAGTGGTTTTTAAGTATAATTAGATTATATTTTAACCATTTAATCCAATTTTCGTCATTGGACCTAATTTCACATTTAAACTAGAAATAAGAAAGTGTCAGTCTTTTAATAGTTATTATTTCTTAAAAACATGCTTTTTGTTTAGTCAACAGAAATTAATTTTAAATTAATTTCTACCAATTCTGTGTTTTAAATTTAGAAAAATGGATTCCATATTTATAATAAGGAGGTAAATTTTTTTTAAATAGGTTACTTTTATTTTTAGACATTTTGAATAATTATTTCAGTAAATATTTTATTTACTATAGTTAAACGGTAAATCTGGTAAATAAGGGTAAACAAATAATATTATAATAATATTAAATTACCCTAACACGTGTTCTAACCCTATTTTCAGATACATGTCTGACCATGGAAATCCTTGGGTCGATTTTGGGACCCCATAAATCCCCTTGTAAGTGATGATGACACATTATTTTAATTAAGTTAAAATAAATACAAATATGGCATAAGCATATATCTTTTAGTAAAACAATTTTTACATAGGGTTATATTTGTTATATCTTTGAATATAAATATTAATTGGAAATATAAAACTATTTCCTACATAATGTTATTTTATTTATAATTTTTATACATTGAATAATTAAATTTATTTATGACACAATGATGATGCAATATTTTCATTATTAATGAAAGAATCAAATAAATGGTATTATAGATGTTAAGATAAATATAATTTGAACATTTTTATACCATATATAAATTTTCTAGGTTAATTTGACATTTTAGGATTGATTAAATGGATTTTTTTTAAGTAATAATGTTGTTAGGAATTTAACAAAAACAAAATAGAAAATAGTGTCAAAATTGACATAAAATAGTTTTTAAAACAAATATTATATTATTAATTGATATTCTATTCCTAATAATATAATGTTCAGACAAAGGTCTTAAATAATTTTATATATGTCATTAATGAACCACTTGGGGTTCTCTTGGATGTTTATAGTAAGTCTATTAACCATATAATATTAAAATACAAAGAGACATGGTAAATGTCAAACTAATTAACTAAGAGTTAAATCTAGAAGATAAGGTTAATATAGTGTCCCAAACCTATCAAAAACTTATTGGTTGAGTTTTTTTCAACCCCTACTTACCTTATACTTTAAATAAATCATTTTTGAGCCATTAGAAACCAAAAATGATTTTATTATAAAATAATATTTCAATCTTTTCCAAAGGTTCCCCTCACCCCTCTTATAAAAAAGCACTCCCCCTTATCTCACATACACACCTCAAAAGCCTTTTTGATCGGCAAAAACCTCCCCAAATATCCTCTCCACTGTCCCAAATTCATCCTAGAGGCCTTAAATTAGTCATAAATTCAACTAATGAGCCTTTTTGATCAAATCAAAAGGAAGAACCCGAAGAAGGGGTAAATATTTCATCACCTCTTTCAAGTTCCTTTCTTCTTCCACTTCCTCTTTCTTTGTTGTTTCCATTCTAAAATAACAATTCCAGTATCTTATATATACTGTGATATTATTATAAATATGGTATAACCATATTTATTATTCTATCCATCCTTTGAATGACATTCCACCATATGTGTGTACGTACGACTTACCGTCTCCACGTCGTGGTGTAGTTGTTATTCAAGACATTATTATTTGTATGGGTATTTAATGATGTATAATTGGTGTAAATAATAAACATAACATGATAATGATTCTGTATATATGATATAACATCCAATTATATATTATTTTAATATCAAAAAATGATATTTTCACCCGTGCGTATGTACGGATTACCGTCTCCACGAACGCGATGAGATTCATTCCCCATCCTATCCATTCAAGAATAATTTTCATTTGATAATTAAAAAAAATGTTTAAATAATTGATATCATTCTGAATATGAATAATATACATCATATCCACAACAAACATTACTTATGTAACAATGAATATAAAGGAAAACGAATCAGTTAACACCTTAAACGATGATACTACTGAAATATCATTAACAAAACAATATTAGAAGATCATATATGATATAATATTAATGTATATAGTTATTGTATAATTTAATAACAATTATTTAACCATTATATAGGAGTTTAACCTGACCTCAACCATGGAAAATGACAAGGTAAGGGTTAATTTCACAATCTCTACATTATCTGAGGTTGTTTATACGTAATTATCTACTGGGATCTCTTTATCAACCAAATCCTTGCTTCTTAAAAATGCATTTCAAAAAACATTTACTCTTTACTAGACAATGGTTTAAAGTCATTTATACCCTTATTTGACCTGATATGTTCTGAAAGGAATCTTTCCGTTGTTTTCCAAACAAGGTACTTTATGACCTTTTTAACAAAATTAAGGTAAAAATGTTTTCTTAACTTATACGGCGGGTGCGGATATTTTTCGCCGTTATAACATCATCAAAGATTATCTTACAAGAATATAAGAATATTTACAAAATAAATGTTTTCTTTTATAATTATATGAATTTTAAATTATTTCAAAATAGAAATATATATTTCTCTAAAAAAGTTTTTGATTTCATCTATGTCAACATCCTTTGATAAATTTTAAGCTTATTTGAAGTTGTTTTATTATGATACAAAACTTCCATATTGTATTGAAGGTTTTGTGATATTTTTGACTGTGGATGTTTTATTTATACACCATTCATGGTTTATGGATAAAGTATTGACATTTTGTATACTAGTTTTAATACGAATATTTATGTTATGTTTAAACCTTTTCAAATGAGGAATGAATTGGACTTAGAATGTGACGGATGGAGCCCGTTATAGATACTTGATGCATCGGTAGGTCTCATGAGACAAACTAGTGTCTTGGCACAATTCCTTGACAAAATCTTATTTGTAGTCTTGGAACAATCCCTTGACTATGTGGTTATGAAGTTTGGAATTATGAATCCCATCATTATGAAAGTGGGTATTGATATTGCATGTGATTATTCGACTAGTAAAATATCCATGTGAATAATTAAATGGTATTATTTGATTTTAACTTTTCCATATTATGATAAAGTTCAAGTTTAAAAGGCTTTTTTTTAGTCTTATATGTTTCCTTAAATTTTTATGCTTATTTATGAAAGTTTCTTCAATATTTTTATCCTTACTGAGCATCTAAGCTCACCCCTTTCTATGTTTTTTTTTCCTGGATGCGAAGAAGTATTTTATGACTGACCTGTAGGGATATTATGAGGGGATATGAGTGTGGTCTATGGAAACAATGTTGTTGTAGTGTTTCATTTTATAATGTAATGTAAAACTTATGAATGTATCTAGTATTTCCAAGGCTACAAAACTGATCGATATTTCAGGACATGATTTCTATATATCATGACAATGTTATGTAATAATGCATCGACTCTAGGTAACTGGGGTCAGGATGTTACATTTGGTATCAGAGGAAGTTTAGTAAAAACCTTGGAATCTAGATTTAGATAAACTCTGATTAGAGCACATTACCCTAATATAGACATTGAGGATTAGTATATAATAACTTCCATTAATTTTGGTATTGTAAAGATTTTGTGAGATTTCCAAGAAATACATCCATGTATGGATACAATATGGTAGAGGCGGATCTGGCACAGATGTACCTAGGAGTAGAACCCAAAGACACCGCTTTGAGCTATACTCGAACGGGAACTGGTGCACGACAATGGGCGTTGCTACACTCTTCGTTACGACACTGTCGGGGGATATTCATAGGATAATTCTCAATTTCTTCACAAACCATTATGAGAGGTTTATGAGTATATACTTCCTCAAAGAAACCATTTGTATTATTATGGATTATATCCATAAACTATGCAGTTTATGTTAAGTGTTTTACAAGTTTGGAATTATGTATTTTGATTCATAAACTAATCTAGTTTATGCCATTCTTTAGAAATGGATCCTAGTAGAAGTAATGGAAACTATATCAATTCACGTAATCCATGTAGGTATTAACCTCCAACTCAAGATAATTATAGTGGAGTTGGTGAATCAACTTGTGTTGATCAGATTATCATTATTCTAGGACAACTCACTCAGGTTATGAATAATAACCTTACCCGTATGAAGTACCCTGATCCACATCATGGAGGATTAATGTTATATCGCTTCATGATTCAAAAACCACAAACATTAAATTGGGGTACAAATCCATTAGTTTCTGAGCAATGGATAAATTCCTTAGAGAAAATATCCCATGCTTTGGGGAGTAGAGAAAGGGAAAAAGTTGTCATGGCATTTTACCGCCTCACTGGAGATGCTGATCAATGGTGGAAATTGATTCCAAACACAAAGGAAGATAAGGAAGTGTTAAATATGGAATGGAGGGAGTTAAGAGAGATTTTCTTAGAAAAATATTTTCATCATGCCCATCGAGCAGATATGGAAAGACAATTTCTAAGTCTGAGGTAAAATGAGGATGAGAATGTCTCAAAGTATGAAGCTAACTTTACAAGGATAGCGACGCATGTTGCAGATTATATATGTAACCCAGGAAGTAAGATTGGTCATTTATTTTATGCTTTAAAACCATTTCTCTATCTAGCATTAGTCTCACAATCCTTCTCATCATATGATGATATTGTCTCATGTCCTATCAAGACAGAAAAATAATTCTCTAAGTCTTACAACTTTAAAGAAAATCAAGAGAAGAAGAGATCTGTTGAACACTCTAGAAATGGAAATAAGGTGAATAAGGGAGATGTTGAATATCCATCCTGCATTAAATGTGGGAATAAACACCCCGATACTTGCCTGAAGGGAATGGGAGTCTGTTACAAGTGTGGTGAAAAAAGCCACCAAGCTTGTGACTGCAATGGAAAGAAAGTGGCTGTCAATGTTGAATGCTACAATTGTAGATAAAGGGGTCATTATGAAAATTAATTTCCTAAGAGCCAAGAAAACTTACCTCAGAAAAGGCCAAGGGATCAAGGCCATGATTATGCTATCACTATTTCTGAGGTTGAATGTCTGAAAGACGTGGTGGAAACTAATTTAATTGTATCCTCAAGTTTAGAAAAAGCTTTATTTGATTCTGGATCATCGCATTTTTTTCATATATTCCCAGTTTTCTAATAAAATTAGATATTTCCAATTTTATTTAACAAGGGAGTTGTTAGCCAAAACTCCTAAGGGAAATTTCATTGAAACAAAGTTTTGTGAATCAGTCCCCATTAGGGTCTATAAATGTTCTTTATCAGTTAATCTCATCATCATACCCATGATTTAATTTGATATAATCCTCGGTATGGATTGGATTTCGAACCATGATGAAAAAATTTATTGTAAGAAGAAGGAGGTTACTATTTTTTATAACGGTAATAAAGAACACCTTTTCTTTAGAGCAGAATTTTCACCAATTGATTCTTATCAAGATCCACCCCCAGTAGCTCAACTAAATTCAATTATTGGGGAGGAAGAGAATGAAACAAATATGGATGAGGAAAAGGATGTTCAAATAGAATATGTACCTATTGTGCAAGAATATGTTGATGTGTTTCCAGAAGATTTACCTGGATATCCTCCAGAACAAGAAATTGAGTTTTCCATTGATTTAATTCTTGGTTCAAGGCCCATATCGAATACCCCTTATAGAATGGACATTGTGGAATTAGTAGAACTAAAGAAACAACTAGAGGAATTGAGTAACAAGGGATTTATTCACCCTAGTGTTTCTCCATGGGGATCCCCTGTCCTTTTTGTTAAGAAGAAAGATGGATCTATGAGGTTGTGCATTGACTACAAGGATATCAATGTTATAACAATAAAGAAAAAGTATCCCCTACCTTTCATTGATGATTTATTTGACCAAATTCATGGATCTCAATTTTTTTGAATTATTTACCTTCGATATGGATACCATCAGTTGTGTGTGAATAAGGAAGACATTCCGAAGACATCATTTTTAACTAGGTACGGGCATTAAGAGTTTACAGTAATGCCTTTTAGATTGACTAATGCACCCTCTATCTTCATGGATATAATGAATAGGGTTTTCAAGGAACATCTTGATGACTTTGTAGTGGTATTTATTGATGATATCCTGGTGTAATATAAAAGATATTGAGATCATGACAATCAATAGTGCATTATCCTAAAGACTCTTAGAAGAAATGAATTATATGGGAAGTTTAGCAAGTGTGAATTCTGTCTTCAAGAGATTTATTTTGTTGGCCATATTGTCTCTAAGGATGGAATATCTATTGATCCTTCAAATACTAAGGAAATCCAAGAATGTCCCACACCGATGAGTATAACTGAGGTATGCATTTTTATTGGTGTATCAGGTTATTATCAGCGTTTCATCCATAATTTTTTCTGATTGGATAACCCATTAACCAAGCTCACACGTAAAGGGGTTAAATTTTTTTGTACAGAAGAGTGTGAAGAATTATTTGAAGAACTGAAGAGAAGATTAGTCAATGCTCCTATATTGAATCTACCATCATGGAATGATGAGTTTGTTAGTTATAGTGATGCTTCAAAAAAAGGACTTGGTTGTGTCCTTATGCAGAATGATAGGGTTATTTCATATGCATCATGACAGCTAAAAATTCATGAACAAGAGTTTGAATTATATTTTCTCACAAAAATAACTCAACATGAGGCAAAGGCAATGGCTTGAACTACTCAAGGATTATGATTGCACTATACACTACCACCCGAGAAAGGTAAATAAGGTGGAATATGCTTTGAGTATAAAATATCATGGAGTATTAAAAAATATGAGAGTTGAAAAGGATCCTATATACATGGATCTAGTAAAGATGGATATGGGAAAAACCATAGAAGGTGAAACATCGATGCTTTTTTAAATGATTGCCAAACCCTCTTTACTAGAAAGGATAAAAAGTTCTCAGGCTGATGATGAGTTTCAAAAGAAGATTAAAGCTGTGAATAACAGGAGATTGAGTGACTTCGTATATGAAGATGGAATTTTGAAATTTGGGAAGAGACTTTGTGTTCCCGATATACCTGATCTAAACAGATAATTGTTGGATGACTCTCATAGTTCCAATTTCTCTATACACCCTGGGAGCACCAAAATGTATAGAGATATGAAGGAAAATTTTTTGTGGGACAACATGAAGAGGGAGATTTCTTATTTTGTGTAAATATGTATGGTTTTTCAACAAGTGAAAGCTAGAAGGCAAAACCCTGGAGGAGTCATGCAACCTCTTCTCATACCTGAGTGGAAATGGGATAATATTACGATGGAATTTGTCATGGGACTACCAAAGACTCCTAAAAGGAATGATGTAATATGGGTCATTGTTGATCATCTTACCAAGTCAGCACATTTTCTTTCTATAAGAGAAGATCTACAACTTTAACGTTTAGAAATACTGTATATTAATGAATTTGTAAGACTTTATGGAGTACCCTTGTTGATTGTTTCTGATCATGATCCCCATTTTACATCAAGATTCTGGAAAAGTCTTCAGAAAGCCCGGGATACTGAACTTCGTTTGAGCACTGCCTACCACCCTCAAACTGATGGATATCAGAACAGACTATTCAAACCTTAGAAGATATGTTGAGATCTTTCTCACTTGACTTTCAAGGTTTGTGGGATCAATATTTATCTCTGGTTGAAATTTCATATAATAATAGCTTCCATTCAAGTATTCATATGGAACCATATGAAGCGTTATACGGAAAGAGATGTCTCACACTAACCTGTTGGGATGATGTTGGTGAAAGAAAATTTGTGGGCCCAGAACCTATTGAGGAAATGCTGGAAAAGGTAAATGTAATCCAAACCCACATCAAAGCAACTCAAAGTAGGAAGAAGATCAATGCTGGTAACCAAAGGAAGGATTTGGAATTTTAGGTAGAATATTGTGTTTTCTTGAAGGTATCTCCATGGAAGGGTGTTATACGTTTCAGTAAGAAGGTTAAATTGATTTCTAGGTACATCGGACCTTTCGAAATTCTAGAATGAATTGGGGTTGTATCTTACCATTTGGAAATTCCACGAAGTCTCTCCAAAGTTCATGATGTGTTCCACATATCACTGTTGAGAAAATACATGCCTGACCCAATGCATTTACTTACCTATGAGGAATTATAACTGGAACCTTATTTGTATTATTGTGATGATTCTGTCAAGGTTCTTGATACAATAGAACAATGTTTGAGAAACTGGATGACTCGTCTGGTAAAAGTTATATGGAGGAACCATAAGATAGAAGAGGCAACATAGGAACCCGAGGAACATATGATGAGGAACCACCTGAATCATTTCATGCAGTAATATTATAGAATTTTATATGAAGAAATTATTTGGAGGGGAGAATGTAACACCCCAAGATTCCATGGCACGTTTCCCTTTGAATAATGCAATATCTTGTGTTGTACGCAACTTCGAAATTCTAACACATCGCGACCAATGAAACTAGTCATTATGAATAGTAATACCCACTTTTTGAAATTTTATCAATTTTATCTTTCAAAATGGACATCATTTTTGGGTTCATAATATTGAAATTATTTTAGGGTGAATTTTTGGTATTTTCCTGAAAACATTCAGTTTTGTATGAATAGTGAAAAATACTAAATTTTAATTAAAAACAACTTTTTTAATCAAAATAATTTATAGTGAAAAATTATACTATTGAGTGGTTTTAAAGTATAATTAGATAATATTTTTACCATTTAATCCAATTTTGGTCATTGGACGTAATTTTACATTTAAATTGGACATAAGCAAGTGTCAATCTTTTGATATTTATTATTTCTTAAAAACACGCTTTTTGTTTTGACAACGAGAATTAATTTTAAATTAATTTCTACTACTTATGTGTTTTGAATTTAGAAAAATGGATTCCATATTTAGAATCATGAGTTCCAAATTGTGTAAATAGGTAACTTTTATTTTTAGTCATTTTGAATAATTACTTTGGTAAATATTTTATTTACCATGGTTAAAGGGTAAATCCGGTAAATAAGGGTAAAACAAATAATATTATAATAATATTAAATTGCCCTAACATGTTTTATAACCCTATTTGATGAAATATTTCCTACCATTGGCATCATTAGGTCGATTTTGGGACCCCATTTAGCCACTTGTAAGTGATAATGACACTTTATATTAATTAAGTTTAAAGTAAATACAAAAATGACATAAGCATATATATTTTAGTAAAAATAATTACATAGGGTTATATATTTTATCTATTTGAATATAAATATTCATTATAAATATAAAAATATTCAATACATAATGGTATTTTATTTATAATTTTTAGACATTGAATAATTGAATTTATTTATGACATAATGATGATGCAATATTTTCTTTATTAATGAAAGAATCAAATAAATGGTATCATAGATGTTAGAATAAATATAATTTGAATGTTTTGATGCCATCCACGAATTTTATAGGTTAATGTGACATGTTAGGATTGATTAAATGAAATTTTTCTAAGTAATAATGCTTTTAGGAATTTAACAAAAACAAAATAGAAAATAGTGTCAAAATTGACATAAAAGAGTTTTTAAAACAAATATTAAATTATTAATTGATATTATTTTCCTACAAAAATAAGGTTTGGCCAAAGGTCATAAATAATATTATATAAGTCATTAATGAACCACTTGAGGTTCTCTTGGAAGTTTATAGTAAGTTTATTAACCATATAATATAAAAATACAAAGAGACATGGTAAATGTCAAACTAATTAACTAAGAGTTAAATCTAGAAGATATTGTTAATATAGTGACCCAAACCTATCTAAAACCAATTGGTTGAGTGTTTTTCGACCCATCCCCACCTTATCCTTGAAATAAATCATTTTTTATCCCTTATAACCTGATAATGATTTTATTATAAAATAATATTTCAATCTTTTTCTAAGGGGCCCCTCACCCCTCTTATAAAAGGGAACTCCCCCTTCTCTCAAATTCACACCTCAAAATCCTTTTGGATCGGACAACCCCTACCCAAATTTCCTCTCAATTGTCCTCCTTTCATCATATAGGTCTTAATTTGTTCAAAAATCCATCCTAGGTATTCCTTTTGATCAAATCAAAAGGAAGAACCCGAAGAAGAGGTAAATATTTCATCACCTATTTCAAGTTCCTTTCTTCTTCCACGTCCTATTTATTTGTTTTTTCCATTCTAAAATAATTACTCCAGTATCTTCTATATAATGTGATGTTATTATAAATATGGTACAACCATATTCATTATTCTATCCATCCTTTTAATGACATGTCACCATATGTGCGTACGTACGGCTTACCTTCTCCACGTCTTGGTGTAGTTGTTATTCAATACATTATTATTTGGATGGTTATAATAATGATGTATAATTGATTTAAATAATAAATATAAAATTATAATTATTATGTATATATGACATACCATCCAATTATATATTATTTTAATATCAAAAGAATGATATTGTCGCTCGTGCATACGTACGGATTACCGTCTCCACGAACGTGATGAGATTCATTCCCCATCATATCCATTCAAGACTAATTTTCATTTTATGATTAAAAATAATGTTTAAATACATTATATAATTCTGAATATTAATAAGATACATCATATCCTCAACAAACATTACTTACGTAACAAATCATATAAAGGAAACTGAATCAGTTAACACCCAAAATGATTATACTACTGAAATATCATTAACAAAGCAATATTAGAAGATCATATATGATATCATATTAATGTATATGGTTCTTGTATAATTTAATAAAAATGATTTCACCATTATACAGAAGTTTAACCTAACCTCGACCAAGAAAAAGAACAAGGTAAGGGTTAATTTCACAATCTCTTCATTATTTGAGGTTGTTTATACGTAATTATCTACTGGGATCTCTTTATCATCCACATCCATGCTTCTTAATAATTTATTTCAAAACATTTATACTATTTACTAGATAGTGGGTTAAAGTCATCTATACCCTTATTTGACCTTATATGTTCTGAAAGGAATATTTTCGTCATTTTCCAAACAAGGTACTTTATGACGTTTTCGAAAAAACTAACGTAAGAATGTTTTTTTAACTTATACAGCGGGTGAAGCTATTATCCACCATTATAACATCATCACAGAATCCCTTACAAGCTTATAATAATATTTACAAAATAAAATTTTTCTTTTATAATTATATTAATTTTAAATTATTTCAAAATAGAAAGAGATATTTCTCTAAAAAAAGGTTTTGATTTCATCTATGTCAACATCCTTTGATTGATTTTAAGATTATTTTAAGTTGATTTATTATAATACAAAACTTCCATATTGTATTGAAGTTTTTGTGATATTTTTGACTATGGATGTGTTATTTTTACACCATTAATGGTTTATGGATAAAGTATTTACATTTCATATGCTATTTTTGATACAAATATTTATGTTATGTTTAAACCTTTTCATATGAGGAATGAATTAGACTAAGTATGTGACAGGTGGAGCCCGCTATAGCTCTTCTATGCATCGGTAGGTCTCATGAGACAAAATAGTGTCTTGGTACAAGTCCTTGACAAAATCGTATTTGTAGTCTTGATACAAGGCCTTGACTATGTGGTTATGAAGTCTGTCATTATGCATTCCATCATTGTGAAAGTGGATATTGATATTGCATGTGATTATTAGACTAGTATAATATCCATGTGAATAAGTAAATGGAATTATTTGATTTTATATTTTCCATATTATGCTGAAGTTCAAGTTTAAAAGTCTTTTGTTTTATTCATACACATTTCCTTAAATGTTTATACTTATTTATGAAAATTTTCTCTATATTGTTATCCTTACTGAGCATCTGAGCTCACCCCTTTCAATGTTTTATTTTTTCCAGGATGTGAAGAAGTATTTTATGACTGACCTGTAGGGATAGTCTGAGGGGATGTGAGTGTGTTCTATGGAATTTTTTTTTTGCAGTTTTTCATTTAATAATGTAATGTAAAACTTATGAATGTATCTAGTATTTCCAAGGCTGCTAAACTGATCGGTCATTCGGGACACGATTTCCTTGTATCATGCCGATGTTATGTAATAATGCACCGACTCTGGGTAACTGGGGTTGGGGCGTTACAACTACTAAGTGCATTAATAATTATCATCATTCCTTCAGGTTCCAGCCATTGTCTAAAACCCAAAAAGAATAGCGTGAGAGGAAAAAATCATACAAGGAAAACAACATAATCCAGGGGGTACTTCAAATATCTATCCTCATAGGTTTAATACTAGGTTATTACTGATCTATACAATAATTATAGGAATTTAACATATATTTATACTTACCCTTAGGTACATCCCTAGACATACCTTAGAAATATCTCTCGGGTCTCACTAATGTTTTCGTATCCTATTTTTCAAAGGTTAACTAAACCTTCGATCTGATACCAACTCAAACGACCCAAGATTGATGTACAATAAAATTATATTTATTTTGTGGAATACATAATAAAATATAAAAAAATATATTCCCAAATATCATATTAGTTTTGTGCCTTTGGAAACTTGGAACACAATCTGCTAACTTCGTGAAAGATCTTCAACATCTCCCATAAGGATCTTCTCCATCTATTTTCCTACCAAAAACCATTATTAATATCCTGAAAAAAAGAAAACATAAAAAATGTGAGCTAAAATTCTCAATAATAGTAAAAATAGAGAACATAAAATATATTATAAACATAAAAATGTAAAAACACGAACATAATTTTTAAATATCAAAATCATGAGTCATGAAATAAATCATGGAAATACGTAAGGAATAGATCATAAAGGAACATTAACCAAGATAAAATATCATTGGCATAAAACATGTAATTATGGAAAAAATAAACACATAATATGATTTTCATTGTAGCTAAGGAATTACTTCCAATACCACCATAGTGAAAAAAGTCCATTACTGAATCGGGTTTACTTGTTATTTGGTCCATGTATTATTGAACTAGATTTACTTGTCGTTCCAGCCCTATATTACCGAATCATATTTACTTGTCATTACAGTCATGTATATATCATGGGATATAAATATTTTCCCAATTCATTGGAGGGAAATACAGGTCCCACCCATATAATAATGAAATCATTCTTATATGTGACGCAAAAAACATAAATCATTCACCATAGCATAACCTAAAGAACAAAAAATGGGTTTCTTAAACATCATTCCATCATAATCCATATAAATTAAATGGATTTCATAAATATAATTAAATCATAAACATAATAAAATAAAAGTAATAATTGGTATATAAACATAACCCTATGTCATCTTAGATGGAAAATAATTTTGATAAAATACTTGAAATTAATTCTTGAGGAAAATAACCTTTCTTATTCAAAAACATTTTCTTTTATCAAAATTCCACACAATTTATAAGAAAATAATTTAATTGAAAATACACTTGAAATATTTTAAACCAAGATTCATGGAAATAAGGTTTTATAAAATCCAAAGAATCTATTCTTGTCTTATAAGTTAAAAAACATTTTCCTCGTACTTTTACTGGAAAAGTCAAAAAGTACCGCGTATCGAATAGAGAAAAAATATTCCTTTCATACCATTTAGTAAAAATTTACCAATGGGTAAAAATTTTACTAAAGGGTATTTATAATAATTTAAATAGTATTACATATTTAGGGAACAAGGATGTGGATGATAAATATGCCCTAATAAATAATTGCGTATAAACAATCTCAGATAACAATGAGATTACAAAATTAGCCCTTACCTTTGGTATAATATACTTTGTATGTATCTGAACCTCCTATGTAATGATTTAAATAATGTTATTTACTTATTACAGAATAATTTTTATTTTCTGATATCATATATGATCATATTATCATCCGTTTTTAGTAGCATTTCATAGTCACCCGTTATTCGAATATTAACTGCTTTACGTTCTTATGCATGTTTTGTCAGATAATTCATGTTCCAATAATTGGTTTATAGTTATATAATTTATATAATTATATTATTAAATTATATATCATATTTATTAATTTCATTCAGGTATATAATAATGGTTTAATGAAGATCATGTAGAATGAATCACATCGCATCGTGGAGACGGTAGGAAAAATGTACACACGCGCGACAATATCATTCACTTAATGGTTAAATGTTAAGGAATTGGATGACATATTAATTACAAAGAACAATTATCATGTTATATTTATTTTTTAAATCCATTATACTCATAATTATACCCATCCAAATTATGTATTGTTGAATAAAAAATTACACTACGGTGTGGAGATGGTAAGTTGTATGTGCCGACACATGGAGATATTATTATTCATTGGATGAATAAAAGGAGGTATAAGGTTATACCATAATTATAATAACATATAAGAATGTAGAATATACTGTATTTATTACTTTATTATGGAAACAACATAACAAGAGGAAGTAGAAGAAGAAAATAATTTTTAAAGAGGTGATAAAACGATTACCTCTTTTTCGAGTATCTTGTTTTAATTTTCACAAAACGTCTCCATAAGATAGATTTATTGAAAAATTGTGGACATTAGGATTAATTTAGAGAATTTGGGAGAGGAAATGGTCAGGTTTTTACTAAGAAAAATGTAATTAGAGGTGTTATTAAAAGAGAATGAGAAGTTCCCTTTTGTAGGAGAGGTGATATGTACTTTAGGAAATTCTTTAAATATTAATTATTATAAATTTATTTTCGATTTATAATGATAAAAAACACATTTATATATAATATTTGATTCTTTTAGGTTGAAAGAAAATAATTAAATAATTTTTTGACAAGTTTTGAATATTTTTTAATCCTTATCTATTTGGTTTAACCATTATTTTACACTTTTGAATCATACTGTGATATCATGTTATTTACACTTTTTGTGTTTATATAATTATCATAACATGTAAAACAACAACAAAAATAGAATTTATGACATATTAGGACTTATCTTAACTAGTTTATCAAATCTATATTTTTGGGTAATTTGATAGCATTTAATAAACTATTTTATATTACAAGTTATGAATTATGTCAATTTTGACCCTATTTAACTTGACTTTTTCAAAAAAAACATAACAACTTCATTACTTCAAAAAATATATATTAAATCAATACTAACATGTCATAGTCATTTATAAAATTTTTGGATGACATAAATTATGCCATATAATATTTATTTTAATATTTATAAAATCATTTATTTGATAATTCTCTTAATAAAATAATTACTATATCACTATTGTGTCAATATTTATGGTCATTGTTTAATATCTAAAAATAAAAATAAATTAAAATTATATAGATAATTTAATTATATTTATGGATACTATTTATTTTATATTTTTCGTCAAATTTATCACTATATAAAAATTATTATACTTTTAAGAGATAAGAGGGTGACATGCTGTAACTTTCTTTTGTTTTAATAATAATTACATCACTTTCATGATACAAAGTCTATTAAATGAATATATTATGACCCTTAGGTGATATGGGTAGACGTTTATTCATCCAATATGATTTTGGAAGTTGTTAGTGTAATTTTATTTTCCTTATCATATTGTTTGTTATCCTAATTTACCTAATTGACTTTTAACTGTGGTAAATAAAAATTACCAAAGTTACTATTCATAATGTCCAAAAAAATAAAATTAACCAATTAAAATAATTTTGCCCCACAGATTCCAAATATAGAATCCATTTTTCCAAATTATTAACAAATAAGTTGGATGAATTAATTTAAAATTATTCCCCGTTATCAAAACTAGAAATCGGGGTTTTAAGAAATAGAAACTATCAAAAGATTGACGTGTTTATATAAATTTAAATTTCAAAATAATTATAAGGAAAAACATTGGATTAAATTAGAAAAATATAATCCAATTACACTTTAAAAAAATAAAAATATAATCTTACTATACAAATAAATTAGATGAAAAGGAAGTTTTAAATTAAAATGCATTATTTTTTCATATTTATTAAAATGTGAATTTTATCAGAAAAATATAAAAAATCTAACCATAGTAAATTTTTATGTCACACTTCCAAATAAGATGATTATTTATTAAAATATAATATATAAAAGTTTTAAAATGGGATTTAAAATTGGTGTTCCATCAAAAGGTGGAAATACTGTATTTTTTTAAAATACTTCTTTTTTTCAGAAAAAATTGAATTTATTCTTATATCATATCTAGAAAATACATAAGATAAATTGTAATGTTATATAAAATTCAAAATTTGGTGAATAATATATATAATGGCTATTTTATATCCCATTAAATAATAATATTTTAATATCATATCATTGTTTAGTGAAACTCGGTATTTCGTACAGTGCAACTTATCGAGGAAGGTCTCTCTTACATGTAACACAAGCCATGTTAGAGTTTCTTATAGTGAAATATTCATTTGGTGTTGCGTATAACATAATAAAAATTTAGTTGTTTTATAAATTGAACAAAATCTAATCTCATTGTTGTGTGTATCTTGCGCCAAATCGGTATTGCATATGACAAGACGGTTTAGTGTGAAAGAAATGTTTGACTTGGTGCATTATAAGATATAAATGAAAATTTTAATCTGTTTTAAAAAAATGGTCCATAAAAACATGGGGTGTTACAATGGCATTGGCTCTTATTATTTTTATGGAATGGGTGGGTCAAGTATTACCTCACACTCATTCCATAAGTTATCCTAATCATGTTGATATCCCACACATAACCCAATAGTCAATTCTTCCTCCTTTGCCTCTTCAAGTTCTTGCTTAGGTTCCGGCTTCTCAATCAATGAAATAACACATTGAAATGCAAGTTTTACTTTTCTCCCCAGTAGTTCTATTTCTTTTTTAAGTTCATTAACATGAAATTTATCATAACCAATCTCTTCTTCATCTTGAACCTCATCCATTTCTTGATAAAATTCTCGGAAGTATTCCTAAAGTTCAATTAATTATTTGGCCAATCCCACCAATACTTGGTATTCGATGTTTTCCATAAGTTATTCTATGATCTCCTTGAATTAATCATCTTTTATTATTTGGGTTCTAGCTCCCCTGATCTATTTTTCAAATAAAGAAATGATATCCTCTCTAGACTAAGGTGAGTTATTTTTTTTTAATTTGAAAAGATCCAAATACTTACAATTAGATTGTTTTCACTTCCTCCCCATCAACGGTGCCATGTATTGACACGTTCCTATCATGGGGTGCGACAAAAAAAATAATTACTAAGTTAAAATACAGTATAGTGGTCAATATAGGTTGTATCTAGATAATATCACACAACAATCAAGTCATCACATTAAATTTATAAATAAGAGGAGATTGTTTTTGAAATTGTCTGAGTTGGAAAAAAAGGCTAAAGTTATAAAATAAGAGAAAGAAATGAATAGAAATATTGAAAAATTTGACAAATCAATAGATTTAAAATTGTGATATGAATTGAGTGATCATTTCAGGATCTGTTTTCCAATTGTAATGATATCATAGTTCAAATTTATCCAATCCTCTTTTACTAAGAGGATTAAAGTGAGATTCCCGGATTGCTTCCTCTCCCTCCCTTTGTCAAATTGTGATGGTTAGAGAAAATCTTTCCAAGATCTCATCTCGATCTACTCTCCTTTCTATGTGTGAAAGAGTTTTTGAGAATACCATAAATTGACATTGGCAATTCCCAGTTGGGTCTTGTTTATCTCAAACAATCAATAATATCCACTCCCACCCCCACACACATACTAATGATCGCCGAGTAGCTCACCACTAAACCCTAATCTATTCCATCCTATATATATCAAAAACTAATGGAGGTATAAATGATCACTGAACAAACCAATAACAACAAAAAAATATAAAAACAAATACAATCTTACTTGATAATAAGAACTGTTATTATAAATTGAAACCAACTTTACAAAAGAGAGGAAATATTTCATAACATTAATTACCTAAAATTAAAAATTATAAAAGTGAAAACCTCTCCTTACCCAATCACTCATAATATTACCCATCTATTTGAATGTAATCCATGAATAATGGGGAAGAAGAAGACATTACTAAACTAAAAATAAAGAGAAGAGGGTAAAGGAAGAACAAAACATTTCTCCTCAAGGATCCTTCCACCGAATGATTACTTCGATTTTGCCCACCATACCTTCAAAAATCGCCAAGGTATTTTCTTAAAAGTTGTTCAAAAATGAGTTTTATTTTTTTTTAAAATGTAATTATTATTAGACACATGTAGAAAATGTTATGCTCAAATTAATAAAATGTAGGTTTTCTGCCCGAGGAGACTCTTCAAATTCATTCTTTTGGTCGCATGAAATGGATACCTTAATGAGAGAATGTCTCCATTAAATTTAATAGGAGCATGAGGATATGAGTTATATTTCTTGTAAAATGGTATCTTCTCATTTTGAGATATTTAGGTTTAGATATTCCTCATTAACTATTGTGGGATCCATTGTATCGGTGAGAAAAAAATTTCAAATTCATTTATATTTTTGAGCCAATGGATTTTAAATTGGGTCTTCATCAAGAAAAAAACATGAATCCCCTGAAAAAAAGGAAGATTACAAAAAATGATTCACTCAATTGGTATCAAAATTGTAAGAGATATTCTTGAAATACAGAAGCTCTAGAAAACTGCCAAATTTCCAGAATTAACCAATTTTCAAAAATATGCCCAAAAATAAACCAAAATGCTAAAATGATGCAAATAAGATAATATTGATTAATTATAAGGGATTAAATAATTTAAACACACATGAAAACTAATTAAAATATTAACTTTATCATGTATCCTACTAAGTATTGTTATATTCACCCATGTTTGGTAGTTTCTCGTATATCTTGTGTATTATGCAGATGATGACCCATTTGATGGTGTCCTATGAAGAAAAGGAGTTAGCATAGAACTAGTGGAGATTTTCAGGCTGAGGTGTTTTATCAATATCTTTCATTCAAATTTAGTCCTTACCCTTGGATGAGGTTGGACTGCTTACAGTTTTTTTGTGCTTGTATTTATCCCTGATCCATTTTTAGTACTTTTCATATCATATTTTGTTGTGGGATCTTAGATTTATTTATGAATTGTTTCAATTTTTTATATTTTAGAATTATTTGGTCTTCGATATGTGTGTGTGTGTGTGTCTAGGAACCTTTGGCTAATGCATCCCATTCGTGGGATATGCCTACTCAAAGCTAGTCACAATCATCTGGTCATCTGGATGTGTTCTTGGGGTAGTCAAAGGTCAAATATTACTAGGTCGGGTCATGATAGAGTGGTATCAGAGGAGTTAGTTCTACCATAGGACCTTTGTCGGTGATTTTGGTTTGGGGCAACAATGTTCAGTGTTTCGAGTTGGATTTCAGGAAAGGGAATCCAGTATTGGTGCAATGACCAATGTATCAATACACTAGGGCTCTGATCACCTACCTTTTGACTTGATACATGTAAACATTGGTTTCAGAGAAATTTTTTGTTACATGCATTATATGCAAATGTTTGTCTTTTTCATGTCCTTAATTCAGCTCCCCAGATATACTCTTTTAACCATGGTACATCTTGTTTTTTTAGGATTACTCCACATAGATAGCCAGTCAGGATTCCACTACATGATCACAATGATGATCTTCCTAGTAACTAGGAATCGTTATAAGGGAATATATTAGAGGTAAAACATCCAGGTAGTTTTCACCTCTAATTGAGAAGCATCTAGAGCTTGTAGTTATAGCTAAGGATGCACGCAGGTTGAGTGTGTTGCACAGGTTTTAGGGGCAACTACCTCCAAGGTTCTAGGGTGATATAGACCCTCAGGTGGTTGAAGACATGCTATATGTAGTCACTCACATTTTCCACCTTGTGGGGATACCTTAAGATCAATTGGAATTCCTTGAGGTTATACTTCTTCAGAGTTATTCTAGGCGATGGTGGAGATTGATGAATCAGTCACACGATGAGAGTGATCTATCATAATCATACTTAGAGCATCTCTTCATGGTGGAATTCTATCCAAAAACCTTGTGATTGGTACACATACATGAGCTTCTACATTTTCAGTAGGGTATTATGATCATGGAGGAGTACTCAGCGAGGTTTATTGATCTTTTGTGTCACTCCTTTTATATGCTGTGGGACCAAATCTTCATATCTTAACCCATTGAGCATGGCTTGCACCAAGACATCAAGGCTTATGTGGTATCCCTTTGCATTCCCACATATGAGGGGGAGCTTGAGTGATACTTCGGGGTGGAGAGATTTCTGATAGAGAATACATTGGTAGTAAGAGATAATAGCATGAAACCAGTATCCAAGACCTTGGTAATAGGTAGTTGATGGTAGTTACAGGGATCTAAGCACATAAAATTCCTCAGGAGGCGATTCTAGGACTCAGTACTAGAGTATTAGGGATCTCAAGGTGGTTCAAATTAGACAAGGGATAGGCGGTGTTTCTCCTAGGATTGTTGAGAATATCTGGATCGATATTTTCTAACATTTCATATAGTTGATCGTGCGATGGTAAAGGGACCACCGAGACAGAGATAAAGGCATGAGTAGGGTGGTCTGAAGGGTGGTGGACATGGTAGAGGGGATGAATGGGTAGTATGAGGTGGAAAAAGGTTTGACCTATTACAACCACCACCCCCAGGAGGTCTAGTTCAGGCTCAGGGAGATAATGGGCAGGGATGAGACCAACTAAAGGCTAGGGAGGCCAATAACCCAAATACCCTAGGGATGATACAAGGTATGATCTGTGTCTTTTCAATTTTAGATAAAGTATTGATATACATGGGTGTGAGTCATTACTTCCTTTCCACTTCTCTGGTTCGAGACTAATATATTATTGTTGAGCCATTGGATTGACCCTTATGGTAGGAGACTCCAACTGAAGGTCACTCAGTGATTATCCACTTGTGCTGACAGCGTGATCTGACACTTGGAGGTGATAGATTTGTATGGGATCTATTTTTTTCCACAATGGCACCTTAAGATTTCATCTTATGAATGGACTATTTGTCCAAATTTCATTCCTAGATTGACTGTTTTATGTGGAGGATGTGGTGTGTCTATAGTGACATAACAGGGTTTCCCTTTGTGGGTGAAAACAAGACCTCTGTAGAGAAAGATATTCTCAATCATAGGAGGTTGAAGCTCATTACTCTTAATTTAGATAGTATAACTCTTGGAGAAGTGGATTCATTGGGATATAAGTTTCATTCGGTGGTGGAAGAGTATGAGGATGTCTTTCCTGAGGATCTACTGGGTTTACCTCCCTACCGAGAGATATATTTTTGCATCAACTTACATCCTAGGATGCATTGATATCTACACCAGCATATCAGATGGCTCTTATAGTGCTTTGAGATATGAGGATTCAGTCGGATGACATATAGGAGAAGGGATCTGTGAGACCCAACATTTCCCCCTAGGTAGACCCAGGGTTGTTTTCTAAGAAGGCGGACATGAGCTTGAGGTTTTGTGTGGATTTTCTTCACTTGAATTAGGTAACCATGTAGAATATGTATCCACTACTAAGGATAGATGAACACTTTGACCGGTTCATCGGGGAACGATGGTTCTCAAATATTGATCTTAGATCAAGCTATCACAAGCTTCAAGTATGGGAGAAGGATATAATGAAGACAACCTCCAAATTTTGTTATAGTCTCTATGAGTACTTAGTGATGTCATTCAGTGCAACAAATGACCCAAAAGTTTTCTTACGACTCATAAAATGGATCATTCGCCCTTTTTTAGACCAGTTCACGGTAGTCTTCATCGATGAAATCCTAGTGTAATTAGTATCTGAGGAGGAGAACACACGAAACATGAGGATGGTCATGGACACACATCGTGAGAAACATATTTATGGGAATATCTCATAGTTTCATGTTTTGAATTCGAGAGGTCTACTTTTTGGGACACATAATCTTAGATTTTGGAGTTTCAGTGGATCCCACAAAGGTCGAGACAAATGATTACTAGGGATCCACCCAAGAGTGTTACTTAGGTGCAAAGTTTCCTTGGGTTTGTAGGGTACTATCATAGTTTTATACCTGACATCCCTTGAGTGAAATCACCCTTGATAGCTTTGTATCAGAAGGGGAATCATTTCACGGGGATGATAATGTGTGAGCAGTGCTTTCAGAAGCTAAGACAGATGTTGATGAGTGCTCTCATCTAGATATTTCCATAGGAGGGTCTTGAGTATGTAGTGTTCTGTGATTCATCTGAGATAGGAGTTAATTATGTCATGATGCATATGAAAGATGTAATTGATTATGGTTCACTTATAGAAAAAATATTTTTCATAATTTTACATTGAATTTCAAATTTTTAGACCCACCATAGTGTTATATTATGGTAAATTGACACATTTTTTAGTTTTTTTGGAATTTTGAGATTAATTGTCAAAAATAGACAAATTTTGGGATTTAACAATTTTATTTTTATTCTATATTTCGGTTATACTATTTTCTATAATAATTTAAATTTTGAAATTCATTTTTTTTAGGATCCTAGAAATCTTGGGAGACATTTCATCCTTTTATACAATAAGATCAATCCATCAATTGGAGGCCCAAAATTATCTCATAACACATGCCAAGAAAACTTTTCACATATCTGGAATGTTTTAAATATGATATTTTTTATATATTTTGTCTAGACCAATTAATATAAAATTATACATGGAGGAGGATAATTAATTTATTAACAACTTTAATTAAAGAGGAAATTCATGAATCACCCCTTTGAAAGGACATTAATGCATGGGAAACCGGATACATAGAATATACAGAGGTTGTCTAGGAAGATTAAATCTTTAGAGTGAAACAGTCACAAATCTCTCTACACATGTCACAATATGCTGATATTTTGAGGGGATACACATAATAAAATTTAGAAAAAAAATTATTATTATATCAATGTGTGAATTGGTCAGTTACTTGGTCTAACACATGGAAACTTTCTAAGAGAAAATATGGCCTATACAAGGAGGAGAACTCCTCCTTCCCAAATCATTCCATCCCATTCCATCTGATCCACTAAGAAGGATATCTCCACTGAGGGAGACCAGCTGCAAATATCCCCCCTTTTCTTCTTCTTTATTTTTTTAGTTCTCATTATTTTAGTTTTATTTTCAATTTTAATTTTAATTTTACTTTTATTAAATTAATCCATGCATTTGTGTCTCTCCATAGATCCCACAATTATTCTTCTCAATTTTATTATTTTAAATATAATTATTTATATTATTAGTATTAATATTAGTATTATTATTATTATTATTATTGTCAATAATATAATAATATAATACTTATTTTAAAATTATTTTTTCATTTTCTTTCTATTCTCCATTTTAAAAAAATATGCTGTTATATATTATTATTATTTTTGTTATTATTATTATTATTTTAACATTCATTTTAAAATATATATTTTATTATTTTATTTTATTTTCTTCTTTCTCTCTCTCCCCCCTCTCTCTCTATCTTTGTTCTCATCCCCCGTTATTTCATTTTTATTTTACTTATCTCATTACCCATTCTGTTTACTTTATTCTTCTTTATTTTTGTTCTTCTCCTCTTACACTCACTCTACCAAGTAATCTCTTACTATCAAAAATTAGAGGCTAACCCCGAGGCTTGGACTGGAAGGAGGTGGTGGTGTTCTTGAATTTTCGTTAAAGTTAAATTTTAAGTCAGTAGATACAATTGAGTAGCATATATGGGTGAGGCAAATGTCCCTGATATAGTGACTTCCCCCACTGACATACAACTCAATCTATCTATATTATTTAATTTAATAAATTTTCCCTCTCTCCATTGGTTAGTTCATCAAACACTGAATTTTATCTAATCAATGGAGGAAATATATTTGATAGAATCGGGTCCCAAAATATGAAACATCCTAAACCAAGGTGTGTCATCAACCTTGATTAAAGGTGGTGGGGGAATTGAGAGTTCTTAGGAATTTAATGATATTTCACAACATCTAAATAAATAATAGTAGTTAAAACATGATATTTCATGTTTGAATTATCAAACTAAAATTAAACATATAAAGGAGGATAATGATTAAACATTAAACCAAACCCTAAAAACAAGTAATTTCTTATTAACTCATTTTGTTTAGATTTTCACGATAGTTTAAATTATCATTTTACATTTCATTATTTTAAATAATAGAAAACCCAAAAATATTTTCATTATTTTCATTAAATTCATAAAACAACAAAAAGATATAGTTTATGTGATTTAGAATAAATTTCATGAACAAACTGAAAGGCTCCTCAAGTGAGACAATCCTGTTTAGCCCATGTATTTCACTATGAAGAAATATAATTTATTTCAACCACACCCAGCAATAGGCATTCTTCATTCACACCAATTGAGAAAACATGAGTATAAATACATGAATCATGATCTTTATTTAGTAGTAGTAGTCTTCACTTTGAATATATGGTGACACTACCTGATGGGAGAGTAGTTTATCATTTACTCTGACCATAAGATTCTCAACTATATATTCTAATAGAAGGATCATAACATGAGGCAGAGGTGATGGATAAATATCCAATAGGACTATTACTTTGAGATTGTATGCACTCATGGGAAGGGGAACGTGGTGACAACTTCTCTCATCAAGAGATCTTTCTCTCAGTTGTTGGCTGAGGTGACAGAGTAGTTAGCCTCATTGTTGTTTTCCTTCATCAACAAGGATATTTCTTAATATCTCAAGTATATGGTTTTTACCCTATCACAATTACAATGTTTCATGGATCCTTAGTGTGGAGATACTGACTTTGAGACCTTACTTACCCAAATATGCATTGGACATGCTCTTGGTGGATATACTGAAGGTTAGGATCACATTATCATTTTATAGGACTGACAATGGTACCTTTGATGTTGTAGGAGGATGTGTTGTGGCAGTTTCATACATTCCCTTTGGATGTACATATATGTGTGGAAGAGATGTACCATAACCTTTGAAGTTAGTTTTGGTGGCAATGTATGAATAAGGGAGATGCAGATTTTGTATCTCAATGCCACACTTGTCAGCAGGTGAAGGTTGAGCACCAAGTTTTGGTGGGTTTAGTTCAACCCCTTGAGGTTCCAAAGTGGAATAATGATAGGATATCCTTATACTTTGTGGTGGTCATTCCATGTACGTCTAGGGGACATGATTCCACTGTGGTGTTTGTAGACTGAATCACCAAATCAGGTCACTTCCTAGCTATTTGAGAGTAGAGTTCATTAGAGAGCTTGGGATGCCCCTATGTACATACGATAGTCTAACTCCGTGGGGTTCCCTTGGATATTGTATCTGACCATGATGCTCGCTTCACAAAATGGTTATGTATGGGATTTTAGGAGGCTTTCAGGACTTAATTTCTCTTGACCATAGTATTTCACCCCCAGATTAACATCTAGACAGAGTGTACCATTCAGGTGTTCGAGGACATGTTGTGGGCTTGCATGTTGAACATTGTCCATAGTTTGGAGGATTAACTAACCTTGGTGGAGTTTTCAAACAACAAACACTATCATTAAACCATTAATATGGAACCATTAAAAGGCTTTTTATAGGATAAAATGCAGGTCACCACTTTGTTGGACTAATCTAGGTTAGTCAGTGCTCATGGGCCCAGAGTTGGTGTGAGCTACTATAGAGAAGGTGAAGATCATCCAGGAGTATATGATGACTGCACAAATCCGTCATAATTCTTATGTGGATCAATTATGGAGACTTATAGAGTTTTATGGAGGAGACCTTGTGTTCCTGAGGGTCTCACCTAGACATAGATTGAGGGGATTTAGCTGTAGTGGAATGTTATATCTGAGATTCATTGGTATATTCTAAATAATATGTAGAGTTTGTAAGGTGGAATACCTTTTATCTCTACCAATGTAGTTTGACAGGGTATATGACATCTTCCAAGTGTTGCAACTGAGGATTTACGTGCATGACCAGTTTCATGTTATCGACTAGGGTGAGCTGGACATCAAGGATGGAGCTACCTTTCCAGAGTACCCAGTAGAGATCAAGGTTTGGATGGATAGGATTATTCATGGGTGTTTTATCCTCCTTTTTCTTGTCTGGGGGTATCATAGGAGTCTTCGAGAGAGTACATGGGATTGGGAGGCTCACATTTGTGCTCAATACCTACATCTCTTTATATATCCAGTTTTTGGATTTTTAGGACGTAAATATTTAAGGTGGGGAGAATATAATGTCTTAGAAATTCTTTGCATTATGTTTTGATATTATATGTATTATTTTAAATACCAAGAACTAAGACAGCGTGAAATTTGGATGACCTTGGTGCTCAAAAAATGTTTGAGATATATTAGATATATTAAATATCACACATGTGTGGTTTTCCTATAAAAGTGGAATAACTCTCGGATAAAGGCTTGGATCAGAAATATTAGGGAACTATTGAGTTTAACATGTAGGTTTTACATTATGCACAACATAAAATTTTTCATCATGGGCCTTTTTAAAAAATTTATCGTAGGTTTGATTAAATAAAATAAATAAAATAATTAATTTATTTTGTTTAGTTTTTGACGGATGACTATTTCTCCACAAAATTTCCATTTATATAATTCCCTCAGTGTCATCCACTCAAACCATGGAGATTTATATATCCATTGGAGATCTATCTTGGTGAATGAGGATGGATCAATACAATTTCATGGATCGTTGGGCCAACAGAGTTGAAGTATCTCTCTAATGATGTAAACACAACCATTCTTTGTAAATGATCGATAGAAACTTTAGGCATGATGTTGTGATTTATTCTTTCTATCCCATTATTCAATCCCACGTAAAAATGGATCAATTCCATAAAATGAAATTATTGGTGCATCGTCATAGGATTTAATTTGATGGAATTGTTTATTTGTTCGTCTTGATTATCCCTCTTCATTTATCTTTTTCTACAATAATGAATTGAGGATAGATAAAAAGTAGAAAAGGTTCATTCCTTAATTTTATGTTCTATGTATTCCTACCAAAATTTCTTCATGCAATAATCGTTAGTATTCCTTTTGGGAAAAGTTTCGACCAATACCCAGTTCATGGTCATTGAGAGATTGTTAGTTAGAACAAAGGATCAAAATTGTAGGTACAAAACATGATGGAGGTTTTAGATCAAGGATAAATGGTGAAATTGGGTAGATCGAGGTAGAATAATACTAGATCAAGGGTTCTTCATCTTCTCGGGGCGTTTCATGGAAAAATATGAAAGAGGTAGTTTTTTCCAATGCATTTTGAGTCCTGATTCTAATGAGAAAGTAGAAGCAAGGCTCAGCTCACCAGGATCTAGAATCTATATAGTTATTTCTGGTGGAAGTGGGGTGTAAGGTGGAACAGAGTAGAAACCTTCATATCTACAAAATACAAATCAACACAACATGTAAACTAGGATTACACACTATATGGGGCCCCTTTTGCAGTGGATAGTGTTTTGGGATATAGATAAGGACCACATGGTTTGTGGCCCCTTTCAGACAGAATGTGACCCCTTCCATGGGGCGTAGTGTGGACTTCATGGAGTACACTAACAAAAGACAAAAACATGGCTAGATGGATTAACATGTACTTGGACATATACACGGCTTGATATACCTGAGATGGTACACAGACACGACCTCTATACAGGGGAACGACCATGAGACATGGGTAGGATATTGTGGGTCTCTAAATTCCCTGCAATTCTTCTACATGTTTTGAATATGAAGACTACATGCAGTGTTAGGATCTTCCACATGGATAGACATGGGGATTGTTGGACAAGTCATGTATCCCCTGGTGATTTTCATTTACCCCCTTAAAGAGTTTTTGTAGATCATTATCATCCTATTTTGGAATATTATAGGTTTACTTTTTTCCCTTGGTCCTTTACCTCATGATTATAGTGCATCCTTACATCTAGATCATAATATTATTATCCTCTCTTGAGGCTGAGTCTTAGATAGAGTTGTGGTGCCCCTCTATGAGACTAGAGTGTGATCCTCTATCCCCATTTTTCCTTATATGGGATTTTTGGAATCGGTGTGGCATATTTATGTAGGTTGTTGATCCTCCATATAGATGTTTGTATCACTTGGTTTTGTGATATCATTGACGTACAATACCTTAAACAGTGGATTGATCTAGATTGGGTTTGTGGTGTCCCCTAGCGGTTCTCGATGTGAACCCCAATTTGAGTATCAGGGTATTCATAGACCTATGATCCTTCATTATGTAAGGCCCAATGACCTAAACCTATTTATTTAGTGTCTCTAATGATAGAATGGATCATGGAGTGTATTCTCCTGGAATGAGTATTGCTTCGAGCAGGATCCCATGGCCAACAATTGGTTATGACCTCTTGGTGGAATGGTCTCTTTCCTGAGTATATCTAGGTTTTTCTGTTATGCATTGATTGTTATATGTTTTATTGCGATTACTATACTTGGTACTTCTCTTTTAATGTTTTTGGGGTGACCTAATGAGTACTATTATACTCACTCCTGCATGGGCTTTTCCTGAACATTTCATGTCTTGTATAGACGACGACCCATTTGACGGTGTCTTAGGAAGAAATAGAGTGGCTAGAGCATTGTTGGAGATTTTTAGACCAAATTTGTTTTTGTTATCTGGAATTCGACATTAGTACTCTCCCTTAGAGTAGGTTATAAAATTTAAGGATTTTGGTTGGGATTTAATTTGGACCCTTTTTTGTTTTTAGTGTTTTTTTTTGTACTCACTTGTGGGATCTTAGATGTATTCATGAATTGTGTCATTTTTTTACATTACAACATTGTGTGGTCATGGATATGTGTGTTTTTGTGTACATGTAATGTAGCTTAATTCGTTCCATTTCTTGTATATTCCTACTCAGCACTGTTCTCCATCCCCTGGCTTATTGGAGGTGGGCATGGGGTAGTCATGGGTCCGACCTCGGTAGGTCAGTTCATGAAACTAACTAACATAAAATAGAGAAAAAAGTTCCATATATTCAAATATAATGAGTATACCATCAAAATAAATTCAACCAATAAAATTTATACAAGTTTAAGTTTCATTATAAACCTTATCACTTAGGTTAACCCCATTATTAACCCTTTTAACCTTAACCATGGTAATACTTTTTTCAGTATCAAATGGTCATGAATGAAATATTAAAAATAAAAAGTGGAACGTAAATTGAATATTCATTATATTCTATATATATTATCATAAAATTGATTTATTTTAGTATTTTTATGATTTTTTGAAGATTTTATAATTTTTTTTACCCAATTAATAAAATTTAAAGTCCTTTTCATGACTATTCATAACATTTGAATTTAAAGACATCAAAGAAACAATATAATTAAAATATAAACACTTTCACAAAAAATTACCCTTTATAATTATCCATAATTTTTTTGAGACATCATAATTAACCCAAGAATTATCACCTTTTAATGTTTTTAAAAAACATATACCTGATTTTTATAGTTCTTGCACAAGCATTGCATCAATGATGTGTAAACAATCTAGGTTAGTATACCATCACTCAATAATTAAAAATAAATTAATATAATTAATATAGTTTATCATTCATAAATTTCATCATCTATATTTGTCATATATTATTTATATCTATATCCTATCACAACAAAAAAATAATTAAGAGAGATAGAAATTTTGTAAATACTCTTTGTTTAAAATAATATAAAGTTCATAATCACAAGAATGTTCAAAAAGTATCCATATTTTTAAAATTATGATGATGAATGAATGAAATAAAAAATGCAATGATACTATTAAGGAACTTTATTGAGTGATTATGAATCCTTATCTCATAATTCCAACCTTAATTGACCCATTTTACCCTATACTATGGTGATAAAATTGTACCATTGTTTTTATTAATTATGCCTAAAAATGAATTGGACATTATAGAATTATTTGAATACGATAATTCCAAACATGAAATTCATTTTCTACGATTTAACTACCATAAGTGGTAATATTTAATTTTATTATATGTTCATGAAACACAATGAATAAATGTGTTTAGAAAAATAACTTTTTTAAGAATAAAAATGGTTTCATACCAAAATTATGTATAATGTATATTCCATTGATGTTAATTGTAATATTTTTAATATAATAAATTTTTTTTAAGATCCCTAATTTTCAGATTAGATAAATCACTACCTAAGGACTGGTGTACTATGTTTTGGGGATACATTGTAAGGCCATTATAAAATATTTATATTATGTGTGTTGGAGTGTGATGATGGTTGGAACACTACCTAAAAATCCCTCTAAATTTATCCCATGTTTCATGGAAAATATGTCCCTCAAATTCGAAAAACCAGTGATATTTTTCCTTACCTTAATGGAAATGATTCTAAAATAAATCTTTATTGAAAATACATTGAAAATATTGTCCCAAGTATCCAAAACAAATTAATATAAATTCTAGAACTATCTTATAGCCTTAATTTTTAGCCAAAATTGGAAGACACTCAACCTTATCTCCTCCGCACTATGAACATTTAAAGTTAGTTATTAAAATACACTATTAAAAATCTCTAATAAACACAAAATAATCCTCATTTTGTTTTCCATTAAAGGAGGTAACAATGGAGAGGTATGATTGAATTAGCTAATAGGACCTAGACTAGTGGATAACCATATATATAATAGTGTAATAAATTTTGGAAGTTAGAAATCACTATGCCCAGGCCTTTCAGAATTTTGATTTCTAGGTTAATGTGGAACATAATTTTGATTTTTCATTTATGTTATCAACTATATAAATTAATTAATTTTCTATTATATTTTTCTTTTTATTTAATAGACAATAATAGTGATTTATAATTTCAATTAATAAAGGATAAATTTTACTTTAAAAAGATGTCATATGTTTCATATAAAACAAGTGAAAGGAGTTTAAAATGAACACACAAAAATGCTAACGAACAAATTTTCATAAGAACTTTTTTATTCAAATTTTATTTTCAAGATGAATGAATATGTTTTTTTTAATAATGTTCAAACATTCCTTCCCTAACAATGGTGTTAAAAATTTGACAGCATGGTAATTGACATGATCAAATTTATTTTTTTATAAAACCTACCAAGAACTATTATTGTGGTAAGTAGGGTCCAAAAATAGAGAATGAATGATGTATGAAATCAAAGAAAAAATTAAAAATAATATAAAAAACAAATTATTTAACAAATAAAACAAACAAAAATAGTAAACCAACTATAGGATTTAGGAAAATGTGTCAAAGAAACATGGAGATAGAGACGATTGAAATTGTGTAGGGGATAAACTATGGAAACCTGACTAATTTTAATTGATAAAATAGATTTATTCTCTTCAATAAAGATAATAAAAATTATGAAAAATATATAAATAAAATGGGTACAGACACTTAACTGTCACTTGGTAATCAATGCAGTTTAGTGAAATCTTCTTATAAATGATTTATCAGTCATAATTCTAAAAATGAATAGATTTTTAATGGACTAGAGAGACATGTAAATTTTATAATCATAGTAGTTTGGTTAAGTTCAAGGTTAATTAATGTACTATATTTACCCATTGGTATAAAGATTTCTATAGAAATGATTCCCATTAAGAAAACAATAAGGAAACAAAATAAAACAATCACACTAAATTTACCTAGTTCTACTCACCTAAATTTTTAATTTTTATGGAATGGTATAAATTAATTTTATAACCATAAGAAAAAGAAAATTTACCACTAAAATTAATATGTAAATTCATCGTCATAGTGTATATTAATAACGGAATTGGAAGAATCTTAATAAGAACAACAGACAATTATGAATACATGAGGGAAAAAATTAATTATTTTTAATCTAATTCAATTAATGGATTTAACTCTTCATGATCATCATAAAAAAATATATTCAATAAACATATCTCAAAAATAATAGAAGATTAAAAATTAAGTTCTAAGGAGAAATTACTCTCTATTGATATCATTTTTCATCTATGTAAAGATTCAACTAACTTGTAACCCTCAAACATTTCACTGTGCATGTTATCATTTCTCTCCATCTAGATTTTATTTTTCAAAGATTATATCCCTTTTAAAATTTGTTTGTGCACCCAAAATATATGAATTCCTAGCACTACCACTAATAAATAATAACTCCAGTCTTAAATCCCTCATCTAAATGTGGCGGTCATCACTGTTCAACATATTATTTATGGTGAATTGAGAAAATACCCTATAATAGAATGTAAATATACCACATGGTTCAAGAATCAACTAAAATAAATATGAACTTGGAGGTATTTACTGATTAATTGAACCTATATTCCCTTATTTAAAACTCCCAGAAACATCCCTAACACACCTCCTGATGGCCTCCATCAAAATTCCCAGTCAATTTTATTATAATATTTAAAATCATTTTATTGATAACTATTAAAAGTACAGTGATAGTGCTAACTATATTCATTTGGGTTTCATCGAACTAACTTCAGTTTTGATCACATGTGTGAACTCATTTTAATTCATCAATAATAACCATCTTTATTTATGGTTTACTAATACTCATAATTGGGTCTTTAATATTCATTAAAAAAGTTGGATGATCAATAAATATCTAAAATAATAGAAAGATGAAAATGAATTGAGTTTAGTATCCTTATCTAGATTGAGTGATTTAGACCTGGTAATTGGTGTACATCTTAGAAAATCTAGTGAACTACATTGAGGTATTTCATTAAGCAACTCAAGAGCTCTATTTTTCTAATATGTGGTCACAACATTAGGAAGATATATGTCTCTGGTTTATCTTGATCTTATAAAAGGAATCAATATTTAACAACATAATCCTTCTACACATTTCCAGGTTTCACTGATCACCTTCATTGAATCAATGCATATCGGCCTTACCAGTGGGATTCTGTTCAAGCTTCAGTTATCTAATGTGCATGCTCAGACTCCAATAATTCAAAAAAAAATATCGACCATCTGTTTATGTTTCTATTAAGTATGTGCATAAATTTTCTTCAATTGTAATAGGACGGTCTCATTCATCTTCTTCATTAAAATTAAAATTAATAAATCAGTGTTTCAACTTCAATTTACTTAGGTACATAATTTATATATTTCCTTATATGCTAGTACACATCAATTAGTGACCAACAATCAGTTTTTTCATCGATCCCTAATTATAAGTAACCTCACTATCATTGATTATGTCATGGATTCATAACGTTAATAAAATCCCCACCTTCAAACTATAAATAAAACATGATCAAGAATTTGATTATATCTAATATCAAGTCCCCCTTCGGGCCTCCATAAACATCATGTTCTTCGGTAGATATAAATATGATAGTGTAAATTGTCTTATAATGTATTCTATCTAAACATTATTTTGGAATTAAAAATATCATATATGATGAGAATAAAATTTATATACATGTACAAGATATTTACTATTCATAAAAAATATATTATAGGTGATACCAAAAATTTTTTATGATACCACATAAAATGTCTTAAAGGTTAGAAAAAATATCATACAATATTACTACTTAAATGTTCTTATAGGAGTCATCCAAAAATATTAAATGGGAGGGAAATTTCATTCATAATGATATAAAATAATCTAAACTCATTGTGATAAAATAAAATGATTTCAAAATTAAAAAGAAACTCTATATTATATCTGTCTATGAACTTTAATATTGAATAAATTTGATTAAAACTTATTCCAACAAAAATTATTTAAAATCAAAACATATAACATAGTAGAATTAATAAAAAACTCTATGTTATTTCAAATACCTTTAAGAAAAATATTTTCATTAAAACTCACTTAGTCAATAGATTATTTTTAATTTAAAAATATAAGGGATTTGAGGAAAATAAAATATATCATCTAAAAACCTAAAGAACACATTTTCATGAAAACATTTAGTGAAATAAAACTTTGAAAAATATTTACCAAGATTTAAGTATTTTCCATTAAAATATAATTTAATCACCAAACCCATCAAAATATCAAAAAAATGTTTCAAACATCAATAAAGTTATATCCACACGAGTTATCATACTTTAGATTATTTTGTTAATAATTAAATAAACCTAATAAAGATAATAACTAAAATTCAGAGAGAAATATAAAGGGTGTTTTGATCAAGTATAGAGATATTTTTTATTGATCCATCTTTATTTTAGAGATTGTGAGTTGTATATTTTTTGTGATTGTTGTTGTTGATATCATGGTTGAAATTCTTGAAATAGGATAAGAAACCCAAAACTATAATGATGTAATTATTAATGAAATAGGGATGTAAATTGATTACCAATATTACTTGAATATAATAAAATATGATAAGTATGGTTAGAGAATTTTAATCTATGATTTTAAGACAATGATAACTTTAGGATGTTAAGATTCTTTTGTTGAACATATGAATAATGAATCAGTTAATTAAATATGATAATGAAATTATTTTTTGTTGAAGATAATTTTTTTGTCTGAGTGAGCCCGTCCTTTTTTAGGAAATGATAATATTTATTTATGATGTGTCCTTAGTTTCCTCTTTATTTGTGTGTTGGAAATATTTAATTATCATGTATGTATACTATAGGATGATAAATACTTCGTTTAATTTAATATAAACCTATATTGGTATTTGTATTTGGTAAAAAATGGGGTGGTTTTCACAGGTTCTATTGGTGGACTGATGTTGGTAATGGAAATATGGATTGTATTGAGCACCATAGAATCATGCATGAAACATGAGAATCTAGAAAAAATCAAGAGATAGAAGTGATTGTTGTTTATATGATTAGTGTTCTATTTTTATGACTATATTGCTAGATACTTTATTATTTTCATTCTCATGTACATTTTGCAGTTGGTTTTGTGCACTATGGGTTTATATTTGGTTTTGGTTGCTTAAGATAAGTCCTAGAGTACACAAAAATAATGGAATGATAAATATATTAATAATGGACTCATGGGATTGAGTGTTGTTGATGACTGTGATAAAATTTATATTAATGAAAACTATGGGATGGTTGTATGAATTCTCAATGATCATGGGTTTTGAATATAAAATTACATTCTGATTTATAAAATAAGGTTGGATTAGGATGAAATGGAATGGTTAATCCATGATTAATGATGCGAAAATGAATGTTGAGTAAATTGTTAGATAATTAAATGAATGGATAGTAATTTCTAATCACTTAGTGGAAATAGTTAATGTTTTTGATTCTTGAATCCAATGTACACTTTTGGAATATTTATTCTAAGATCTTAGTGGTGGTGGTTAGGTATATTGAAGGGATATAGTAGTTTTTCAGTATAAGGGTTGGTAGTTTCCATTTGTTTGGTTGTGTATGAGACTGTTCTTTATATATTTTGATTTCATATGCTTCACCACTTGATTGGTAAGGAAACTGAAGCCCAAATGTTTTGTTGAGGGGAGGGGGTTTTGAAGAATCCAATATGGTTAGGGAAAATATGGATAACTTCTACCCCCCCCCCCCCTTCAGTTGTAGTGTCATATATTGGAATATTTTAGTTGTGATTGATAAAGGTATAGGGTATAGAATCACATGGTCTATGATGGATCCATGTTTTTTTATATGTTGACATATAGGTTATAACAGCTTTGGTGTATTGCACATAATTTTATTTAAATATGGTTACTATGGTATCCCATGGGTGGAAATTCATGGGTTGTGATGGATTGAGGTATAATGCATCATGTATAGGCTATAGTGGATTATATAATTCTACATGGTTTTGAGATGATATAATGATGATGATGATGTGATGAACTAGTGGAGAGGTGGAAGTGAGGAACCTAAATTTAACTATATGTTTGATATGGATATTCCTACTTATATTTGTTACTTGTTGACACATCCTTTATAAGGATGGGAAATAGTTTTACCTATTCAAGTGATGAGTTGGTTTTATTTGTTTATTCATTTGGATTTAGTATACTTAATTCACATTTTTTTAAAGAGGCTTTGGGGGGAATACTGAGTATACTTATGATCTCACCGTACGTATATATAAACTATTTTTAATTCTATAGGAGCTGATTAGTGATCGAAATATGAATTACTATCTCATTGAGTTATTTGGGAGTTTCTAGAGTTTTGGGTTGTTGTCTATGATTCTTTTGTAACTTTTAATTGTTTTGTATTATGTATAATATTATATTCTTTTATTGGGATTACATGTTTCTTTATATGTATGATTAATTTTTGGATAACATCTAATATATTATTCCTTAAATTATTAATTGATGGTATCGCCTCTCACTATATTGATTACATACCCTCACTTCTTATTGTCAACCAGTGGCCTATTAGAGGTAGGATTTGGGTGTTGTCATCCCTATCATAATTCTTATCCTAGGAGGGGTACTAGTATACTGGGTCATGAAAATGTACATAATCATCTTACGGAGTCATGTTGTGTAAAATAATAAGTACAATATATTTATTTATTTAATATTTATAGTGTCGTTTACTATAGAGGAGGTGTCCAGTGTTGAGGAGAGTATGTGTCATTTTTCACTATGGAAATCTGGACTTCATTATTTGTTCACATATAAGGTGTTTATTTTTTTTTACTTTCTATTTTCTTTAGATTATAAATTATTTATAACTTTTTATTACATTTTCCTTATATAAAAGTATTTGAAATCAACATAATCAGTGTGAAAAGAACATACTATTTAAGAATCAACACCTTCAAATACTTCATGTAATTTTGATGGGATAACAAAATTATATCATAAATATTCTATGTTGGATTTGTGTTATTAATTTCAAATGGCCACTAATATATATAGAAGATACTATGTATTAAGAATATTTTCAAAAAATAACATGGATCTTGTTAATGGTGATGTCCTTTTTGTACCCATGTTGGAGTTTTTTTCCATTTAGATAAGTTTCTATTTCTACTTATATTTATTTAAATAAATATACTTATAGTGACATAATTTATTAGTTATCTAATTGGGTATCTTTATACTCTTTTCATCCAAAACAATAGAAGTTCCTTTAAGGGTTTTATGGATTTAGAATACATTCCAGTAGCTATGAATTATCTGGACGATAATGTTATGTTTAATTATATATTTGAAAGACTATAAAATGTAGATATTAGGTGTTGGTTTTTTCCATTCCATAATAGGAACGAATATTATACCATAATTATTAACTAAAATTAATTATAATGTAATTAATTTTAAACTTTCTATATTGTAGAGGTCATTGGATTCTATATGTAATCTACCCATAATAATACATACCATATTGGTTATGTTATTTATTGGTTGGAGTTTATAAAATATTTAAAAAATTGTTCAATTCATATGTTTTATTCTATTATATTAGTTATTTAATGTAATGTTTTTCTTTTAATACATATTTTGGTAATTGATATATAAAATTATAGTTCATGGAAAGGGTTTAACAATATTAACATGTCGGTAATAAATTAAAGTACAATTAAATATGAGAATGTATATGTAGATAAATTTTATAGTAGTTAATCCTTTTTTATACATATATAATGTATCTTATTTTCAAATTTTTATTTCATAATAGTAGCATCATCATCAAATAACAAGTACATAATGTGGTTATTATTTTTTTAAATTCATTTATGAGATTATCTTAAATGAAATTATAAAATATTTTCAAAAGGTTGGTTTAAATAAAACTCTTATATTTTACACCAATATAAGTTATGGTTAATTATATAAAATTAATTATTTTTTTAGGTTTTTGATGATATTAAATCATATGTGGTTGAAGACTCAAACCAACTTCAATGTTTATTTTCAAACTCTTTTATAGTTATGATTAATATTTTTATGTACATTCAAAAGTTTCATGTAACTTTATTTTCCATTAAGTTAAAGTTTAAAAAATGAGTATTTTGTTTCTTATTTCCTATTGCATTCCATTAATTTTTTCAAATTATATTACTAAAATTCATGTAAAGGTTGTGGTTTTATGTATTTTATAATGGTTTTAAAAACATTATATAGTATTTAATATCATTTTGTTATAAACCAAAGTCATAAAATTATTTTACTATCGGTTTATTAAAATATTGATGTTTAAAGTTTGAAAAAAATAAAAATTTAATTTGATGTTTCAATGTAATTTTATATATTAAATTAAATTTAAATAATATTTCAATTTTTTTTATAAACTAATGTTGAAACATGGTTAGAACATTGATTATTCAAAACTAAATTTGAATGTACGAAAAAAATTAAATTTTATATGAATTTTCAATGTCAGTTAATACATACACCAATGATGATAGAATGTTTAATTATCAATTCTAAATAAACTATGTTTATACTGTATATTTTAATATTTTATAAATTTAAATATCTTTTTAACTAATGATAAAGATAAAAAACCAAAATTAAAAGAATCTGTTCCAATAGTTTTACTATTAAACTATAAATATCAAGAAAAAATCTAATTATGACATTGAATCATTCTGGAGTGGAGTGAATATCTTTTTAGTTATGTATTTTTATAATCTATAATAAATAGGAGAGATGTTTTTTAGATAGTTGAGATATAAACTGTTGAGAATTGATTCATGGGTGAAGTATGATACCTTATCAAACTTTTCACTTTTTATATTAATGGATTATATGTCTCAATTTTCATTTATTATAGAAAGAACATAGCCATCTATAATAAGAGAAAAATGTGTATAAATGTCATATGCTTTGTGGTATTTTTTAAATTCCTATATTTGATGAGGGGAGTTTTAAAAAATTGATAGTATCTTTGTTTTAACCAATAAAGGATGTTAATTTCAAGGGAAATTATAAATGAAGGTAACATTGATTCCCCCCCCCCAAGTGTTTTAAGAATACTAATAATTACTTATTTAAATTGGAATCAAAATTGGACATGTTAATTATGAAGGATCTATAAATATTTAAATTAGGATCTTTGTTTATTTGTGTCTCTATTTTTTCAATAGATTATTTTTTGGTGACAAGATAGAAATATAAAATAAAATATAAAATATATGTGAACCACTTTTGATAAAAAGAACTTTCACATATTGAATAATATAATATTTCCCAATAATATATATATTTTTAAAGAAGTTATTGATGTTTCTAGTATTATTTTAACACCTATTAAGAAAGAATATCATATGAAAAATGTATACAAGAAGAATATTATGAATGATGGAAAATATATAAATTCCATTCAGATCTCCTTATTTTAAAATATATACAAAAACTTAATAGTATCGAAGAATGAAAAATAAATTTGGGATAATATTGAGAATATTTATAAAGGAAATATCAAAGTGAAAGAATCCTTATTTTGAATCTATAAAGATATGTTTAAATATATAATTCTAGATGATGATGAAATCATTTTAACTTTTATATTTGATTCTTTAATATTGTGAGTAATATCATAAGTTTTGGAGAAATATTGGAGGATTATACTATAGTTAATATGTTTATATAGTTTTCTCTTCCATATTTAATGCTGAAGTTTCCTTATTAGTTGATGGATACTTGAATAAACTCACTCTTATTGAGTTATATAGTACACTTATGTCCTATGAAATGAGAAAAATATCATTTTTAAAAAAATAAAATCAAAGAGTATAAGTATATTTAGTTCAAAGAAATGTGGAATCTTTAAATCAAGGAGTGGAAGGAAGATTCGTCTACTAACTCTGAAGAATATAAAGTAAAAGAAGAGTATTTTTAAAAGATTATGTCTCTTATTTCTAAATGTTTCATAAAAAGGAATAGGAAAATATAAAGGAAAAATACTCATAAAATGTTCCTAATTTGGTGTTTTATGAAATATTTCATTTGAGTTCCCAAAGAAGAGAATATTTTATATATATTAATATAAATTAAGAGATATTTTATCATATAATAGATAAAACACAATTTTTAATACCAATAGGGGAAGGAAATTATTTGATGACAATAAAATATCTTCAACAAGAAAAATAAAAGGTCTCTTGAGTAAGAACAAATAAAAAAGAAAATTATACATGAGGTAATAATTTTTAGGATGAATAAATCATTGAAAAAAACACAAAAATTGCATGAATAATATTAATAACCATGATAATTAATAAAGTAATGATGAATAAGATGAAGAGATAAATACTTAACATATTTTGAAGACTGTAATTAAATAAATTCATGATAAAAATTCCATGCTCAATAGGTAGATCAAGATGATGAAAAATTCTAATAAACTAAAAGAAAATGAATATAAGTTACTTAATAAGGAATATGAAATTACTGATGAACCGAAAACAATCAAAGTTAATTTTTCTAAAAACGAAAATATTTTCAAATATTGTAATGAAAAATCTATTATAAAAGGGGAATATTTACTATAAGTTTAGTCAATGTGTCTTAATATGGAAAACACTCTAATGAAAATAATGGAATATTTTGTTAAATTTACTATAGGAAAAAGTGAATAATAATATGTTGTTGATATTTTCAGTCCAAATAAAATGAATGTAATATCTAACCTAAAATATATATATATATAATATTTTAAAATTTTTTATTTAATAGTACATGTTCAAAACACAATTTTAAGAAAATTTGGGTTAATCAAAACCATGAGAAACTTATTTATACATCAAATAAATATGGATGAAATCAAATAAAGTCCATCTCTCAAAAATATAATCAATAAACTACTACTTTTTACTAAGATAAAAATTAAATATTTTAGACCATATTCATAGTAGTTTGGAAAAGAAAATTCTCTAGGAGTGGTTATTATTTTAGAATCTATGGGAATAAAAATATATCTAAATGTAAAATATATCTCTCTTAGAAGAATAGTAGCCATGGCATAAGGGAGAGTTAATATCTAATGATGTGTAAGACCTATGAAATAAATTAAATAATTGAGAAGAAAAAATTATTGATATTTTCAATAGAAAATGATTTGAATACTTGAAATAAACCTATAGAAGTGGTGATTAGGCTAGTTACTATGCTAAATAATTTTTAACTATTCTTCCAAAAAAAATTATAGAATGTTTTTTAGGTTAAAAACATTCAAATAAAAATAAAACAAGAGAATTCATTTATTGTATAAAATTATATAAAATAAATTATGAATGTCATGCCATGGATTCTTGGTAGTTGATTCCCATAACATATTTTTTGAAGATATTATAATTTTAAGGCACATTTAATGAAATTATTGGGGGTTAGTGACATTTAGAAATTATAGTTGACTAATGATTAAAGCTGAATGAACTATTGAGATTGAATTAAAATAATTAAATTCCAAAGTATTTATTTTTATTTATTGATTCAAGTTTAATATATTTAGGTCAATATAATTGTTTTTTTATGATAGAAACAAATTAATTTTTACAAACAAAAAGTTTATTATCTAGTGTCAATAGAATATAAAATTAATCATCGACGGAGAAATAATCATTGATAATATATTTTATATTTAAAACACATATAATTCATGCCATATTAGATCAAAAGTTGAGAATAAACATTAAAATATAATATTTAATCATGATAATAAAAATAGTATAAGAAAAATGTTTAAATTGGAGTCTATTAGTGATATTTATCAATTAAAAAGAGTAAATATGTTATGTTTTAAACATATCATAATGGAAAGATTTTTATATGAGTGTGTTTCCTAGGAAATTATTTGTGGAGTAACTACGTGAAACAAGGAGATATGTACCATGTTGTGGTTTTGGTTATCTTGAGTGTGGTATCTTAAATATTTTTCTGTGAAAATGGGTAAGAAGTAAATGTGTGTGTTGGAGGGAATGGTGTTGTTGATTCAAGGTGAGTTAAGGCTAGTGCTAATGAGTTTGAAATGGTGATGATGTTTTCTTCAACAAATTGTATGAGTTGTGGTATGCTAGAAATACAGAAGGGGATTTCACTATTTCATGTTTTTAGTAATGGAGATGGTTAGAATAGTTTTTAAAGTATTCAAAAAAAACTACTAATGAATGAGGGTTGGCTATTTTGAATATATATGATTTTTTATCTCGATTTGACTGAGGTCACTACGCCCATTTTGGATGTCTCCATGCCTTTTTATATTTTAGTCATGTTTTTATGAATAGGGGTCAACCACTCATCTCGGTTCAACCTTTCTATTTTATCTCAATACTTTTTTTGGTTACAATTCCTCTTTTTGGATCCTTTTTTCATCCTTTTAAGAATCTTAACCTCATCGATTTGTGACAATGATCCTTATTTTATCCTAGATTCCACTTACATCTCTTTTCCTTTTTTTGTTATTCCTTCTTCCCTAATGGTAAAATTAGTGCTAATTAATATGTTCAGTGTAGTATTTTTTATGTTTTAATTATGAATGTGATATTATAGGTTGGTGGAATCCATTACGTAATCTCAAGTTCTTGGCTTGGTTTTCTTGTCTTGGAATTGATCATCTTTGTTGAGGTAGGGGATTTCTAAGTATATCCTCTATCACCTAAAATTTAAAATTTTCATCATGTTGCGTGATCCCTTATTAATTTTTGAACCTTTTACCCTTTAATTAATATCCTATTAAATATAATTATCTTAATTCAATATAATTATATCCCTTAAAAACTAAAAGTTGGATTTACCACTATACAACTTTATTAAAACCCTCCCAGATGAATCCTATGTGTCATGATTCTTATACTAATACCACCTCTAATAATATACCCACTCTCAAGATTACTTAAGAAATAGTATGTTCATATCCTTCCCTTAGGATTGATGGTGATGGATTGTTCTTGGAGAAGGGGTTGAATTTAATTATTCATTTTCCTTATCTTACTCTTCTCTTGGGTCTGATGTCATTGTTTAGTTTAGGGGGAGGGGTTATTGCATGTTTCCTTCTTTTCAGATTTCATAGATTTTTTTACCTTATTATAGTTTCTTGTATTATATCCCTGCATTCATTTTCTTTAAATTTCTATAATAATATACATTTATTACGTTGTGATATTATGAGAATATAGAAGTTTCTAAAATTACAACCCATGAGGAATGGGTATTATAGTGGAATGAAATAGAAAAAGGGTACTTGTAATGGTAATAGAGAATATGGAAGGATGAATTTTATTTCTTTTTTATGCTTTTCTTTTGAATTATGTACTATAAATGCACTGTTGTGTTGAGTAGAATAAATTATAATAAATCACATGTATAAGTTGTTGCATTGTGTTGGAAATGTCAAGTGGAATTATATGTGTAAATGAGTAGTGGGATACAAATGGTGATTTTATAAAAATATGGAATTAGACTAAATGTGATAGAATATCCCTATTAATTAATGTGTATAATGAGTTAATTTGGAATTTAATATTTCTTAATGCGAGTAATGTTTGAAGTGATTAACATTAGGTGCTTATAGGGTTGGGAGTATTTCTTTGGTTGAGAAGACTTGTTGTATCGTTGTGGTATGACATCTTGGGATAACATTTAGGTTGGGTAAGATGAAATTTTTATTCTCTTATATCACTAGGAGAATAGTTTAGCTGTTGGAGGGATATATTAATTGGGTGAAATTAGATGTGTTTTTATTAACCACTTGAGAGTGGTCTATACTTTCTTAGGGATTACCCCCCCCCCCCCCCCAGGATTAATTCCTTTTATTTTGGGTTCAGATAGTAAATATTCATTGGTGAGGGATTTGGGAAAGACTTAGTGAAGGGATTCATGATAATTTATGTGTTGAGTGGCTCTTTGTTATTCTCATCTTGGTTTGGTTTTGATAATTACTTCAACCCATCATTTTTATTTACATATATTTTTGTTTAAAGTGATTTCAAATTTAATAGCTACCTGCATTTATTTTATATATTAAGTGATATTGATCTAATTCTTACACCAGCTATTCCATTAAAAATATAATAAGATTATCTCTATTTTATATTTTTATTCCAAATTCCAATTCAGTTTATAGATTGTGCAAAAATTATCTGAATCTCTTATAATTTGTTGAGTAATAGTTCAGTTTTTTAGTTTAAAGTATCATTTTTATTTTGATTATATCTCAAGATTCAGTTATCAAATTAAAGCATGAATTTTGTCATTAGATATTTTTGAGAATTATATAAATTTCATTAGGCTTTATCGAATTCTAAAAACATCTCTTTGGTACTCTAAAATTTTACTAAAGTTTTTGCAACAGTTTATGGATTCTGCAGTTTACATATTTGGATAGCTATAGTATTTCATTTACTTTAGGTTCCACAAATATCCAAACCATGCGAATCAAATTGATATGGATATAAAACCATATCTATATTTCTTTAGTTTATATAGATGGATGAACATGTCATTTCCATGGTAATAAATTATCCAAAGTTCTGTGATATCTTTTATGAGTTGCATTTTTTCAAGAATTTTATATATTCTGATTTTTAAACATATCAAGAGACATGGATTTCATAGTGATTAGTTTCTTGAATATGATATTAATAACCTCTAGAAACACATATATGGGTGATAGTAATATATTCAATTTAGATAAGGTTCTTTATCCCTATGTTTGATCTAAACATAGGGTCGATGAACCCTAAGATTGCAAAACCAACATTACATTGTGATGAAAATTATCCCTAATAATAAAATTCAAGTATGGTATTGGACCATATGTTTCATGAAATTAATCCTAAACAACATTTAGGAACCCCTAGTTCCATCAAATTTGTTTTATGTGCTCAGTGTATATGAAACTTGTGTTTGTTTCTACCTAGTTAAATTTATTCACGCCGCTACAACTGCCAAAGTCGATCCTACTATTGATGTTTTTTCTCCTTGATAATAGGTCATTCATAGATTCTTAAATTCATGTTGGGGGATATATAAAGGAGATGTTTACTCGTGAATATGGATATGATCATCGCCACATGTGTTATCATAATGAACTGAAAATGACTCAAAAACCCATCTTCTATTGAAGGTAAGATATGGTTTTTATGAGAAATGTTCAATATACCAATGATATAACAAAATGAATCCCTATATAATATCTCACATGGAGTTCAATAAGGTTTGTACCCTTGAGTTGGAGACCTTGAGAATAATGGTTGAAAGACATCGATAAAGACTATATCTTTGCATATAAAATGATTCACTTGAGTATCGTTTCATAGGATCTTGATGTATTACTCAAGAAAACTACTATTGGATAAAATGGTTTTATCACTACAACATTATTATATAATGTGCAAAATTGTGACCTTCATATATCACAGTTTTATATGTTAATCTTCTTATAAGGTTGTATAAATGTATTCATTACCATGCCAGAAAAGAAACTAATGGGAGATGACATGAAACATGGCTAATGAAGAAGGCTTTGAGATTATCATATTATAGGAAAATATGAGAATATTTAATATTTGCATATTTCCACAAATAATGGAATATTGATTTTGGGATATCAGAAGATCAGTCTTTTTGGATATTTTGGAAGTATGTTACGATAATCTGTTCATTTTATTTTAAGTATTTGCTTTTTTATTTGGGACAGTCTCAATTGTTTATTAGTTGGATAAATTGTTATTAATTAAAAATATTATGATTGAATAGTTTTTGAAGATTTTAGTGTGATATTTAAAGATAACAATTATTTTAATATATCAATACCATTTTTTAAGTGATGTTAGAGGGATCATGGTTATTTAAATTGAAATATTTTAATTTATATATGGATGTTGTTTCTAATTTTCATGGATTATTTATGCTATTTTAAAAGAATATTTTAATGTTATTTAAATCAATTTATGAGGATCTTAACAATTTTATTGATATATCTTAAGGATTTAAAATTGTTTGACGATTTTTATTTCAGATATTTTTTTAAAAAATAATGTAATGTTGTTGAGAAATTCTTGGGGAAATTTATAAAAGATCATGACTCGTTTTTTTAAATATCTGAATGATATGGACTAGGCTCAACTTCCTAAATATATTATTGTTTATATATATCTCTCTCTCAAAGGTGAATAAATATATGTAGAAGTGTGGAGATGTGATTACTCTATCAAAATTAAAATGCTGAAAATATTCATATCGAAGCTCAATGCTTTCGAAGAAAGAATTGAAATATTTTTATATCTATTATTCTATCATTGTACGAAGACCAAGAAGAATAAGACAACCGATTCTTAAAGAGAAAAATTTTATTTTCTATTGTTTAAAAAATTAGAAGCATGCATGACATAGAATATTATTTTAATTTATATTGTGTATTCTTCAAGATCTTATACATTTATCAGTTGATTCAGAAAATTTGTTCTAGACCAGTATTAGACTTCTATATCTCATCAATTTTTTTATTGTAGTGTAAACTACTCATACTTAGTCATGGTGGAGTGAAATATTCTTATAATAGGTTCTGAATTTTTTATTTCCTTGGAAATGAAACAGAAGTCCCTCTAAAATCTTTATTGTAAGGTTTCATCTTCCGTCACTCAGTTTTAGAGTAACCTGAAAAAAGGAACTATTAGTGAAAATCATCAAACTCGTGGAAATAACATTGATAGAGTGTACTAGAGGATTTTTGTGCCCCCAACCACTATAAATCTCCATATTCTTTTCTTCATTTATTTTCCACTACTTACTTGGATTAAGAGGGAAGGGAAATATCTCTTAATTTTAAGAGGGATGCTTCAAATTTTTCATGATTTTTAAAAGGAAACAATTCACCCCCCCCCCCCTCATGTGTCTTCTGAATAGTCAATCCAACACAACAATATGTTCATGAATTAGAAGTTAGGATGAAGTTCCATGTATTAGTTATTACTTGATTAGTGTTTCCTTGGGGTGTTTTCATATATGTTTAAGTATAGATTGTGTTAGGGGTAAACATATTTAAGTGGTTATGTTTAATGAACTAAAATATGAACTGAATAGTTTACCTGTATATTGATGTGTACTTAGCTATAATCAAGGATTTTATAATAATATTTGTTAGTGAAATCATTTCATATTATAGCGATGGTTATAATTATGAATTATTATGGTTAATTTTTCTTTTGTCTCTTTATTATGTGTTGTGAAGTTTTAATTACTTTTGTTGACTCTGTTTGTTTGATAGTATACATATGTGACCTATAATGGATCAAGGATATTACTATGACATTTATTATGGGATAAAATGGATTTATTTTATAATATGTACACAATTCTCATAGGTTTTCATGGATTAGGGTTATGTCATGATATTAGGTTGTGATGGATCACAGTTATAACATGAGTCGACAATGTCATGATTTCCAACACGAGTTACAAGATGTGATGGAATATGACCTGGTTTTTATTTTAGTATGCATTTTTTAGATTGATTCCAATGAGAAGGTTGGACCTTAGGAGAGGTTGGGATAGGTTGGGTTAAGGCTCAAACCACATTATATGCAACTTGATATATATATATATATATATATATATATATATTATATTGATTCCAACGTGAAAGTCGAACCCTATGGGGGGTTTGGGGTAGTTAAGACTGAGACACAACCCACATAATATATATATATATATATATTTGTGTGTGTGTGTGTTTTTTTGTAATGGATATGATTTTTGTAATTAGTCCCCTTGAATATTTTAAATAATATTTATGGATATAGTTGTAGAGTAGCATGGATTTTCATGTGTTGTATAGCCTTGATGTTGATATATTAAAAATATTAAATTATTTAACCCACTAAAGAAAGTTATTTAAAAATAATGGATTTGTATATGAATGGAGTTTGGGATAGGGAAACCAAGACCTCCATCGATTCCAAAACATGAGTTTTAACCTAGGTTCGATATAATTTTTGTTCTCAATGGAACCTTAGTCAATGCACAATTACTGGAATATATTAGAGAAATTAAATTACTTAGATTAAATAATTTATTAATTTAATATAATTAATGTTTTACTTCATCTATCCTCTATTTAATCTCATCTATTCCAATTATCCATGGTTATATTCATAATACTAAGAATTTATTGGGAGGTAGAGAGTTTCACCATAAAGAGAATCATTGATGAACAAACAGAGGAATTCATGGATGGTGATTGGGATAAATGAAACTCATCGATGATATTAAAACAAACTCATTATTCATCAGCGATAGATCCAACTCTGGTGTAGGTTTTTTCTTTTTGGATTTCTCCCTATTTTGATATTTTTTGATTAAAAATTAATTTCTTGGTGAATTTGATCAATAATTGACCTCTTCGAATCCACATTAATTTATGATTCTAATATATAATTATGAAACTGATAATTGTAAATATTAGAACCATTATATAACCTCATTTACTCTTCATTTTATATCTCATGATCAATGGAGGAAGTGGATATGGTCATTATGGATCATTCACTTTGCTCCTAGGTTCCCCCCCCCCATTCTTTGCATCCATCATCAATCACTTTGGATCCACATTTTTTTTGTTATTGATAATGAAGTACTAATGATACATAGATGCATAATTGGATGAGGGAGATTATTGTTAATGGTGTTTGAGAATTTCCATTACCGAAATGGGTATATGAAAGTTACACAGGAGGTGACAAGTCTTAATTATACGACAAAAACTATAAGAAATCTGGTTCTCACCATGGAATTGATCTCAATAAATGTAGTTTGAGGGTATTTGGGTGAGAAGCATGAAGGAGAAGATAATAGTGATGGATCTTGAAAGATAATCTAATATTTTTTTTAAAAAAATCATCTATATTATGTGTAGTTTAGATGAAGACACACTGTGTTTTGTAGGAGATGTGATGCTAGGGTTTCTATCTAGGTTAAATATCAAATGGCGGTGTGGTCAGAACTGGGCATTCTGTGACCCTAAATGACCATCTCAACGTTTACATGAGGTATGTTCCTAAGGATTACAGGTGGATAACATGTTTTGTATTCCTAAGAATAAATATCATTGAGACCTAAGTTAAGCACATCTCAACAGTTTAGCAACACACTGAGTTCTATAATTGAACCTACATATTTTTTTGACTGGACTTGAACATCATGTAATTTGTATTTTTATTCCCATAAAAAAAAGAGGCAAATAACTAAGTTATCAACTTGGTTTGGAACCATTTATACACTTTTTACATGGTGTGTACTTCACTTTTACAGGTTTCAAACCATCGAGAAAACACTCTTTGAGTAGGTTTTTTCATGGGATACAGTGGTAAAGACTCTAATCTACCTAGACTGGCTCCGGTATCCCACATTTATGCTCATGTTGCATGATCCCTTATCAATGGTTCGAGCATGGTTAAAGTTATATATCCTACCATGTGGGAAAATGATTATGATCCTCTATTGTACTACCTTATATAGAATCATGTATCTAATCAACTATACTCAATCCATGTGATCCCCTCTTATGGAATAGTACATATGGAGTCAGGTATCCCTCTATGTTTTATGGCATGATCCTCTATCTATGAGTTATACATTTATGGGTTCAGTTATCTTCAAATCCTAGTGAATTCTCTTCTATCTATGAATGAATTCCCTCATCTGAAGTATCTTTCAGCAATGTGTGTTTTCCTTTTTGGTGTTTTATAGGATATTTTGTGGATATACTTTCTATCAATAAATTGTGAAGTTATGTGAGGAATTATTATCATTTTACTAGATGTAAGTTTTGATACCTTTCTAGAAGGCTCAAATCTTTCTATGAGCATGTCTGGGTTCTCCCTTTATTACCCTTATGTTTGTATTTTGGAGATAATTCTATTTTGGTGATTTAATTCTTGGGGATCTTAGGGTTCTCTATTAGGTATTTATATATATACCCCTACATGGGATCTACCCACATGTGTCATGACTTATGTAGATGATATTTTTTTGGTCAAGATATAGGTTTACCTAGTGTAGGTGGCAAATAGTGGTGCTTATCAGCTATGGTGGAAAGACTATTGTCTAACCGAAGGTTGCATGATGGGATAGTTTACTCTCTAGTTGTCTATTTTGACCTACAATATGTATTTCATGACAATATTTAATCTTTTTCATTAATTTTTTATTGTTTTACTCTTTTGTGGGATACTAGAGGTTTTGAATACTTTTATTATTCTAGTGGTTTACTATTTCACATTACTCTTGTGTGTATAGAGATATGTGTGCATATGTGTATGTTAATTAGGATAAGGATTCACATCTATGTAATATTCCTACAAAGTTCTGGTCACCAGTCCTTCACCAATTATAGGTGGGCTTGGGTGGAACACTCAATTTACCACTATCCAGGTGGGCCCCAATGGGATGGGTTGTGCTCGAGTGGTATAAGATCCTAGGATCTACTAGGATAGAGTTTTTAGATAGAATATTTTTGAGATTTGGTTTATGATTTATAGAAATGGTAGTAATGTTTATCAATTTTGGATCTTGATATAGGGACCCCATTGATGGTGAGGCAGGTGATATATCCATTACTCGGGACTCTGATAACTCTTTTATCAACTCAGTACACTGATACACTGATTTCACAAAAATAAATGGTTTATACATAATATAGAAAATATTTGTGGTTTTAATGTCCCTCTTATGTTATATCCCCATATATTATCCTTTTTCCATGGTATATCTTGACTATTACAGGATGCATCCATATAGACAACTAATACAGATTCTAGGATAGGATCACAACAACAGTCATCTTTGTGATGATATCTCGATATAAGGGATAGTGAAAGAGGTGTTTCCACTATGTGGGAAGTGATTAGTACATCCACCCATCAACTAAAAAGCATAACTACCTCTGGTAGTGCATGTTGATTTTTTTCTCAAGCTGGGAATGAGTTTGTTCTGGCAGTATTGGATGATGATGCATGTAGGTTGAGAATGATAATTTATTATTCTTATTTTATTATTAATACATGACATATTGGGATAACATTGAGGTTGGGTATGTCTAGAGTGTTATTATCCTCTATTCCTAAGATATATTTTTTGTATTCTTACTAGTTATAGTAATTAGTTGAGATTACATGCATTTTTATTAAGCCCTTGACAGTGGTTACTAGAATTATAGTTTTCACCTCCTCTAGGATGAATTCCATTAATTTGGGGGTTGGAAAGAGAATATTTATCAGTGATAGAGATCAGAAAATCTTTTCTAATGGATTCATGATGGATTTTGGTTTTTATTTGGAAATTGGGATAATTGTTAGAGTAGTATATAATACTTGGATGGTGTTTTATTGAAATGGTGATCTGTGGGGATATGTCCAGGATGCGTAATTGGTAATCATATTTAATATTTTAAGTTTCATTAACTAAATGATTAATTTAATATTTTAATTAAATATTAATTTTTAATTTGGTGTTACCATGGCCTTTAAAATAATATATGGTTGTGATATAATTATATATTATGGTTATGGCTATTCTTATGAATTTTTGTAGTTAAATTTTTAGCTATTTCATTATTGTATATTTTTATTATGAGTTGAAATGTTTCAATTACTTTTTTTGTCTATTTATGTTTGATACTATAAATATAAAGTTTATAATGGATAAAATTTACTACTTTTGAAACTATTATGGGATGTAATGGCTTAAGGTTATCAAATGTTCACATTTATCTCGGGTTGTGATAGATTAGGTTTAGGTTGTGTTCTTGGGCTGTGATGGATCATAGTTATAACAAAATAAAAATAGGGCATGATTAGAATCATGTAAAATACCCCAATAAAATTAGTTTAAAAGAATAATTTGATCAATATTTTTCTTAATACACAATAATGATCTTTAAGGGAACTATGATATACTACAAAAATTTATTATTTAAATGTTACCACTATAACCTAGAAATTATATTGGTAGGTATAAGTGTTTTTAACCAAATTATGATAATTATGTATAAATGTTTTAAATATTTAAAATTTATTGGTTAATTAATGAAAAAAATTACTCAATTTTTAGTGAATTCATTATATGCTTTAAAATTATGTTTTGTTCAAAAAATTTATTTATTTCATTTTTTGAATAGATATTTTTAATAATTTATAATATGTTTTAAAATTTATTTTACATAATGAATTTTTTTTGAATTCACCAATTCAACAATATCTTATGGTAAATTTTTAGGATGTTTCTAAAAAGATTAATTTTCAGTGTATAGTGAAAAGTAGTCATTTTTGTAAAACTGTTATTCCTTTTCTTTTAGTAATGTAATTTAAAAGTTTAATTATATTTTAGATTTAGTTTTAAATCAACATAAGATATATTTTATTAATAAAATTATAAATAATTCCATTTTTATCAACATTATATATGATTTTTGTATAAGATCATTTTTATACTGAAAAATGCAATTTCCTAAAAACTATTTTTCGTTTTATTTTACAAATTTATATTAAAAATGAGTTATACCACTTGTAGAAATTTAATATTTAAAAATGGAATAAATATTTAGAATCATATGGTTCAATTTTTTTGGATATTTCCCTTTTATTTTTTACTTATAAATTGAAACTGTTGTAAACATTTGTCACCTCGGTAAGGGTAAAACGAGTAAAATAGGGTTGGAACTTTCATATAAGGCCTAATAATCTCTCTAAAACATTAATTTATCTTATTTATTATGTTTTTTTAAATAAAATAAATCCTATATATGTAAATATTTAAATTTATTTCCACTTTCCTTTGATTATGATATTTATATTAATTTCAGAAAAGGATAAACAAATAATCGTACTCTCTTGGTTTTAATTTCAAGTATATGTTTTTATAGGGATGAAATGAAGTTATTAATGTATATAAAAGGTTAGTTTAAACTTAAATATACTATTTTTTATGATGGTAACTTATTTTAAATTTTTGGGGATGATATAATTACCTTAAACATTTATGCAATACCAATACAGTACATATGCATATAGTAGAAAAATTAAGGTAAATTAATTAAAAATAATAATAAGTTTTGGATGAATTATGGTATTACAAGAATTTAATAGGTAATTATATATTATAAATTATGGTAAATGTCTTTATATTATAATTACATTATTATCTTGATGTCTTTGAAGTCAAATTAAATAAATTGACTCAAAAATGAACTTAATGATTTTTTATGATAAACAATATTTTATTAAATTGTTTAAAAATAAAAATAGTGAAATAGAAAATTTGGAGTATAAATTGAATAAAATTTCATCCATGTGTAATTTTTTAGACACTTTTCACCATATAGGTAAATTTATGACCCTTAAGGAAAAACAATGTGTTACCACGATTAAGGTTAATAAGGGTTAATGAGAAGGTTGAACCAAAAGATAAGGTTTAAATTAAACATAAACAAGTCTAAATTTTATTATTTTAAGGTATTTAAACCTTATAATTTCCTAAATTATAAATAATTTCCAATTTTTCACTTTACATGATTATTTGATATATTATATTTAAATCTTTAAGTAATTCCACCTATGTCATTTCCCTCACTTATAAAAGGGAAGTTCATATTACCCTTTATTCACAAAGTTTGATAACTCTATATCATCCATAACCTCACCTAATACATTCATATATTACTTAACTTCATTATAGATCTTAGTTTAATCTAATAATACCTATATTTAAATGATTAAGCTATAGGCTAAAGGAGGTCTCTCAACGAAGAGGTAAAAATCATAACCAAGATCTTTCAATTTTATTTCTTCTTCCATCTACTCTAAAAAAATTATCCATTATAACATGATAACTATAGAATCATAAATATTTATAGGTATTATTATTGTGATTTAACTACCATTTTCTACCACTTTTTCATCAAATATGAAATGAAAGTATCACTCATGTGTTCATATGGACTACCTCATCCACATAGTGTTGTGATTCATTTTCAATGACCTATTATATTTATAGGTTACAATGATGGATTTAATAAATGTATATGATATTGATGATATAATTATTATTTTTTAATGAGAAAATAATATTTATCTTTATCTTCTTATTTTCTTTAGAAGATGAAAATTGTGTTCATGTGTATGTACGGACTCACGTCTCCATGAATGGTATGATTCTTTTCTCTATACCTACCTTTTATGTATAGTTATAAATATGTATATAGTAAATATATATGATATTTCTATCATTATTAAAAAAATTATATGATATAAATATGATTAAAATGTGTGGAATATAACATCCCAATCAAAATATACATGAAAAATGAAATACTTATCACACAAAACAATGATTTTAATGAAAAATCATTAATGAACAGATAATAAGATGTTATAAGTAAAAAATGTATTGTATTTTAATTATTAATATGGTTTTTATATAATTATAAGAAAATTTTAATTTATTATATAGGAGGTTTGAGTGCTTATGATACGAGTTGATCTTGAGTTAAGGGTTTCTCATCGGACTTTTGTTTCTGTGAGACATATATCATATCCGAAACTTATTTCCTTCATGTGAAGTTTATAATTAAAATTCTATATGTTATTTCATCAATATATTTTTATCCATTGTATTTAAAGTTTCATTTTAGGTAACTTCTTTCATGGGGGTTATAACAGAAATTTTTACAAAGCGATAAGGGTTTTACATTACAATCTCATTTAACCAGGATTGTTTTTGCTTGATTTTTATAATGATAAAAATATAAAATATATCTCTCAAAATAAAATATATTTTCTTTTCCTATTCTTATTTCCAGAAAATATATTTTTATTTTTGTTTCTCACTCTCTAAGTACTCAAAAGTCTGAAAGAATGTTTTTAGGGAGAACTGACATTGTTTTTATATTTGGTTAGCAATAATTTTCTTCCATATCCATATTTTCATTAAACTTTTTCCATGAAATTTTTTCAATATTCTATAAAATTTTATTAAATTAATTTTTACTCATTTTTCACTTTCTATAAATAATTTTTAAATAATTTTTTTGTTTTTTTATGAATAATGTACTTTTAACTAAAGGTGTGAAAAAAATATTTTCTATAATATATATCTTATAAACAACTTTTCCTTCTATCATGACCACTCAATGATTTGAAGCTTCCATTACAAGTTTTCATGGTTCTTTTAAAATAAAATTTTTTATTATTATTTTTGGAAATTTTTATATTTTAAATAGGTGATTTCAAAATGAAAAGGATATGTTCATCAATAAATATTCCAATAATATTCTAAAGGAATTTTTCATATATGATAAAATCCATTGATGTAATTTATGATTAACTTTGAAAATGATTCTATAACACAGTCCTTATTCTTAATCTGTATGGTTTATAATTATGATAATGAAATATTAATAAAACTCATTTCTTTTAAATGTATCAACCAGTAATAAAATGATAAATGTTTTCATGATCTTGTGAAATTAAAATGAATGGATTAACATTATGTGATAGGTGGTTACATTAAATATTTCTAATCAATTAGGTAAAGATTACATTTTCATGAGATCAATGGCTATAGGGGAGGTTATATGAAGACCAAAGTAGGTACATGGATGGTTACCCTAAGGATAACATGTGATGAATGTGGTGGTGGGTATCATTGACATAATATTTCTATGATATGATAATGACACACTTTATTCCACTATTTTATAACATGATCGTATGTAAATTTTATGATTTCAAGGATAATGTTCTTTGATTCATTTATGAATCATGTATTATAAAATTCCTAACTTTATGCCATTACTCGTGATTGTAAACAATGATTTTTTGGGTATGATTTTAAAATATTAACCCCATGTTATAATACCAAAATGATCATGCTATGATTAAAAATGATCATTGATTGATATCCCCATTTTATACACTTAATTATAATTTTATCTTACCCAATATTATGTTTAATATTCCCCAATATATGAATAATGGTTTTAATTATGATATTTTTTATAAGGGTGTTAGTTGTGAAGAACATTGTGAGGGATGATGTAGATATTTTATGATCCAATTATTTATGTATCTAAGATTCCAAAGACACTAAGAATTTATAGTTCTAGTGTGTGTTGTAATTATATGTAATTAACATTAATATAATATGATGTATTATTTATGTATGTTATTATAGGGTTTCCACAATTGGTATTAGAGAAATGTTTAGTTATTTTTTGAATTTAAGATGTGGAAACTCTAGTGAGAACCCTTAATATAAGCCTACATATGTGATAAAATCCTAAGTTCTAGTAATGAAGAAATGTGGTCATATCTATAAAAAATATTTACTTAGGTTTAATAACTTTGAAAGGGAAGGATTAGGTATTAACTTTATCTTCACTAGTGCATGATGAGTGGGAAAAGGACTACCCGAATGGATAGACACCCCTAGAGGATATTCTTGAGTAATTTCACCCTCTCTTATGAACCATTATAAATGATTTAAATAGATTGTGACTATGTATAACCTAGTTTAAACCTAAGGATTCATATACTAAAAAGATAGTTTTATGATTTAGACATCTTATGAATTATTTTTCATGATTATATGATTACTTACTATGATTATTATTGCTCGTGATTTTTTTTGGTTTTAGTCAATGGCTGAATCTTAGGGGAATCATGTTAATTCTAAATGAAATGGACAATTTATAGACTTTACTTATACAAAATCAAATGAAATGGGAGTTTAAATGTGAATGATTTTGATTATTATTATCCATTTATATCATTATATGTTTAAAAATATGAAAATGGTTGAGTTTTTAAATGAACCAAATCAGATAAAATTATTGATTCATGAAGACCATGGAGAAAATAAGATTTAGTTTTCATATATGTCAATGATGTGGGAATAATTACCCTGGGAAATTTTTCAAATTATTTTTATGTTTTTTTATATAACGAAAATAAGGGCCTAAAGCAGTAAACTGCTCAGGAAAAATGAAAATATTGGAAAACAGTATGGATGGTTGTAATTGTTTCTATATAATATCATATAATTTTTAGTGTCTTAACTATAGAAAGAATGGTAATTATGTATACCAATTTCTAAGAGGGAAATCTTAAGAAAGGGATTAGAAGGGTTATATGAGTAAATGTTTTATCATTGATGATGAAGAGACTATGAATAAAATATAATATCTAGTAATTATTTTAGTAGTATTTCTTATCTTAAAAATACAAAATATGATTAAATTGAGTTTTATGAATCTTAATACATGATCCATATTTAATATTGTATGAAGAAAGTATTAAAGAAAAAAATAGTGAAGGCTATTTTATGGTTTAAGAAGAAGTGTAATGATTGAAGTCTTTATGTATTGGGATTTGATAATTATGTTGTATAAGAGTTTTTTCAGTGATATTATAGTTATTAGAGTCATGAAACATCTATGTATTTTTCTATAGTACTTTTTCTTTAAGTATTTTCCTACATAAGTTTAATGGTACCAATAACCTAGAAAATTGATTTAGTCATTAGGTGATGTTTTTTGAAAAGACATGATTTAGGGATAAATAACACATAATATGTATTTTTTATTGAGATTATAAATTTTAGTTTGTATAAATAGATGATTGATATTGACAAAAAAAATTTATGGTATTGGTGACCTTGATATTGATTAATTATTTTAGGAAAAAGTTATTTATGATGATGTATATTTAATTTTTCAATTTATGTAATATATTGGATAGTTTTTATAGAGTTATTTTTTAGAATAATTTATGTTTTCATTGATGTTTAATAGTTATTCAGGTTTTTTTGGGTAAATTATTGGCATGTTTTAAAATAATTCATGATCATAATATTCAATTATTTGGAATGTGATATTATGAGCTAATTTATATTTTTGTGTGATTAAAGTTTAATTGATTTTTGGAAATTTTGTAACCTAATTGTTTTTCTAAATTTATGGGTTTTAAATAATAGTTAAAAATGGATTTAGGTGATCTAGAATTTAGATATTTGTGGAATGATTTAAATAGATCTCTGGTTGTTATAATTGAAATCATTGAGATTAATTTCTCAAATGAAGGTTTATTCAAATAAGTTTTTATAGAATGTAATAGCCATTTTTGGTTTTAATAATGGAATCACAACAAGAGGAATATCATTCCATCCTTTTATGGATATTATAATCTAATAGAAAATTATTTTAGCATTCTAGACCTGAAAAGTTTATATTGTTCATTCCTAAATGGAATATAGGATGAAAAAAGGTTGAAACTAAATGAAACACATCATAAAAAATGAAAATATCTTTCCATTTTATAGTTTTTTTTGAAATTGATGGTTGTTTTCACCCCTCACTGACTTATGGTTGTCTGGCCATTAACATTATCATGATCATTTACTCTATCACTCATTACTACTCTTATTACATTATATTTCTCCCAAATGTCCATATTTCTACTTAATTATAATTCTCTTCTTATCAGAAAAACTTATTATGTGTTATTTTAGGTAACCTTTATGTTACTAACTTCCCATTTTCAAAGGAAGTTTCATTATCCCTTTGTACGATGGGCTTTTCAACAAAGGTATTTCCCAATATTGAACCTTTTATTACTGAGATAAAAATTGTGAGGATGAAATTTATATATCGTGGTAAAATGAAACAAACTATATATTTTGTTTAAAATAATACTATTCTCAAAATAATGGTTAAATGAAACATTGATCTTGAAGAGAACTGTTATATACTATAAAAATAATATTATTTAAATGTGACCATTATAACCTAGACATTACATTGGCATGTATCGATGGTAACAACCACATTATAAAAAATATGAATAATGGTTTTAAATAATTAAAATTTATTTATTGATTCATAATAAATAAGTACACAATTTTAAGTGAAGTCATTTTCTACTTCAAAAATATGTTTTCTTCAAAAAATGTTTTTGTTAAATTTTGGGCAGTGAAACTGTTATTAAATTATACTATTTTTTTAAATTTTATTTGTGTGAATGAAAATAATTTTTGAAATCATCATTCTAATATTATTGTATGGTGAATTTTTGGTGTTTTTATAAAAAGATTCATTTTTTAATGAATAGTGAAAATACCATTATTTGAAAATTGTTGTATATTTTCATTAAATGAAGTAATTTAAAGGTCCCATTATATACTATATTTGATTATAAAGTAAAATAAGATCCATTTTTTAAATAAATTTTAAATAATTTTATAGTAATCAGTATTATATTTGATTTTGGTATAATTACATTTATATGTTTAAAAAAATTCTAAAAAAATGATTTTCACTGCATTTTACACATTTATATTCAAATTTATTTATAAAAAATATATAAATTTCATCCTGAGAAATGGATAAAATACTTGGAATATATAGGTTCAATTTTTTTAAATACTCCCCTTTTATTTTTTATCATTATAAATAGTAACTATGGTAAATATTTGCAACCTTAGTAATAGTGAAATGGATAAAACGAGGTTAAATATTTGAAGCAAATCCTAAACATCCTCCAAAATCTTTCATTTATCATGTCAGATTATTTTTTTAGACCAAATCCATCCTATATATGTAAATATGAAAATTTATTTTCAATTCCCTTTGATTATAACATTTATATTATTTTAAGAAAATGATAAATACAAAATGTTACTCCCTTGATTATAATTTAACTTATATGTTTACATAGGGATTTAAAGAAGTTATGAATGAATATTAAAGGTTATTTTTAACATAAATAACTTATTTTTATAATTTTAATTTATTTTTAGTCTTTTGTGACAATATATTTAACCTATACCCTTACGTAATGCCAATAGAGTGCTTGTGGAAGTAGTAGAAAAATTAATGTAAATGATTTTAAAAGCAATAATGTTATTTTTTTAGATAAATTATGGTATTACATGAATTTATTAGGTTATTATAAATTTTAAATTATGGTAAATTTTATTATATTCAAATTATATTATTTTTTCTTTATGTATTTGAAGTCAAATTAAATTCATCATCCTAAAAATGAATTTAATGATATTTTATAGTAAAAAATATTTTATTAAATTATTAAAAATAAAAAAAAATGAATAAGAAAACTTGTAAGTTAAAAGTTAAAAAATGACATCCATTGAATATTTTTGATCCACTTATCAACTTATAGTTAAATTTATAACCCTCAAAGTTAAAAAAACATTTTACCATGATTACGGTTAAATAGAGTTAATAAGGGGGTTAAACCAAAAGGTATGGTTTATAATGAAACATAAAAATGTATAAATTTAACTAGAAATTTTTACCTTTAAATTTCCTAAAATATATTTTATGTCTATTTTTTGGCACTTTACTTTATTATGATATATAATATATTCAAACCTTTTAAGTAATTACAAGTGTTTCATTTCCCTCACTTATACAAGGGAACCTCTTATTCTCCTTTATTAAAAAAATTCGATAAGTATGGATTAGACAATCCATAATCTAATACCTTCCTAGATTACTTAACATCTTTATAAATCTTCATTTCATATCCTAAGACTAATCTTTCAAGGATTATGTTGTAAGTCAATGTGGGTCTCTCAAATAAGTGGTATAAATCTTAACAGAACACTTTCAATTTTATTTATTATTACATATCCTATAAAAAATATGTATCTATCATAACATAATTAATTATGTATCATAAATATACTGATATGTTATAATGACTATGGAACAACCATTTTCCACCTCATTTCCCTCAAATGGGAAATTAAAATATAGCTTGTGTGCTCGCATGGACTACCGCCTCCATGTAGCAATATGATTCATTTTCCATTACCAAATCTCATGAATTTTTCCAATTATGTATTTACTAAATATATTTGATATTTATGATAAAAATAATATTATGTAATGATAAAATATTATTTATATCTATCTTCTTTTTTTTATTAGAAAATTAAAACAATATTTATGCGTACGTATGGACTATCATCTTCATGAATGGTGTAATTCATTTTTATATTTATACATATATTGGATGGTAAAAAATATGTATCTAATGAATATATATATGAAAATATATCAAGAATATTATTCGGTAGATTATGGAACCATGATCAAGATGTATGGACCATATCAGTTGAATCAAAACATACATGAAAAATGAAACATTTATAACCCAGAATATGGATTTAAATAAAAAAATTGTTAATTATTGGGTGACAATATATTATCAGAAATAAATTTATTATATTAAAATTATTATAATAATTCTATTATATAATTATAATAAATTTAATATGTCATACAGCGGGTTGAGATCTTACGAATCAATTTGACCTTGAGTTGAGAATTGCTCGTCTCACTTTTGTTTTTGTGAGATGTAGGTTATATTCACCACTTTTTTATTCATGTGTTTTATATAGTGCCAATTTTATATGTTATATAATAAATATATTTATATTAATTGTATTTAAATATTCATTGGAATTTATTTCTTTAATGGTGGTTTTGATTCAAATGTTTCCAAAGTAGTAATGGTTTTACTTTACAATCTCGTTTTTATCGGGATTATTTATGCCTAAATTTTATGATGATGAACATATATGATATATATATATATATATCAAAACTATTATGTATATTATTCTCCTATATTTATTTCTAGTAATTAAAAAAAATTCTTTCAATTTTTTCCCTCCAAGTACTCAAAATTCTGCAAGCATATTCTTATGGGAAACTATATTTGTTTTTCTATTCGGTTGAGAATCATTTTCTTCCATGTATATATTTTATTTAAATTGTTTTAAAGATTTATTTTACTATTATCACAAGATTTATAAAATTAATTTTACACTTATTTGAATTTATATATAAATATTTAATAGTAATATTTATGTCATTTTCCTAATAAGTTACTTTTTACCAATGGTGTGAACAACATGTTAATATTAATGTATACTGCAAAATTGGATTTTCCTATTGTCAGGACCACTAAATTATTTGAAGAATACTTTACAAGTTCCCATGATTCTTTTCAAAAAAAAATATTTCCATTAATATCTTGGAAAATTTTATATTTCAAATATGTAATTTCAAAACTAAAAGGGTATTTTCGTCAAGAAATATTCCACTAATCATCTAAAGGAATTTATCATATATGATATAATACTTTTATATTACTTTTGATCCACTGGGGAAATGATTATATGTTACTATATTTATTATTTCTCTCTATGTTTTAGGATTATGATGATTAAATATTGATAAAACTAATTTTATTTTCCATGGGTTAAGTTATGACAGAATGATAAATGTTTTCATAATCTTATGGAATAGATATGAATGGATTATAGTTATGGGATAGGTGGATATATTATAACTCTATAATTTATTGGTTAAATATTAATGGTTTATAAGTCCGAAAGTTACACCAGTGGTCATCCGAATCCCAAAAGAGGGTACATGGGAGGTTATCCCAAGACCAAAGTAGGTGCATAGGTGGTTATCCAAATCCTGTCATGTGAGGAAAGCCTTAATGGTTATCCATGATATAATATTCCAATTATTATGATTATTCCAAAAAAATTAGAACTTTTTTATGACATGATATTTTTAAAATTTTATAGTTTCATGGATTGTTAACTTTGATTATTTTAGGATTCATGTCTTAAGAACTTCCAAACTATATTCCTTGATTCATGATTATGATCTATAAATTGATTCATATGATTTTCAAATATTATGATCGTACTCTCAGACCCTTATTCTCATGTTATTCCTAAAAATGATCATTGAGTGAAATTTCTCTTATTTACCCTTTCTAAGTAGATGATATCACCATTTATTATGTTTCATTTTTTCATTGGATATGAATAAAGGTTTTAAGCATGATATGACTAGAAATGTTTATAGTTATGAAGAACATAATGGTAAATAATGATGATATTTTATTTAATAGTTGTTTATATATCCAAGTTCCTAAATAAACTAATCCTCAATGATTCTGGAATGCATTATAAAGATTTATAATGAATATTTATCTAATAAAATCTAATTTTTATGTATGTTATGGTTGGTTCTCCTCAAAATGGGGTAAGTGATATGATGGAATATAAACATGGTTTTTTATTATGTTATGGATATTGAAAATTTATTAAAATGAGAATGTTGGACCCTATGATAGGTTGTAATATGTCGGGATGATTCCTAAAAAAATAGATGTTACTTGATTTATATATTACATAATTACTCTAATTAGTGGAAAACAATCACAATAAAATTTAGTTTGACTTTATGATCAATGACTTTTCTAATGATCCTAAATAAGAAATTCATCATTTCACTAAGTTAAGTTATCTTTTCACCATAAAAGATATTCTGTAAATACTGACCTTCAAAATTAACTAGCTCAAAGATGGTTATAGAAACACTAAATTCTACAATTCTCTACAAAGATCTAGTAAATCTTGTAGACCCCTTACCTTAAATATGGGGATAAAATCATTGATAATGATGAATGTTTGGTCAATCATGTTGTCTCATGATTTATAAATATCTTTAATGGTCCTAACCTTAATGAAGACAAAAATCCTGATATATTTCTTATAATTGTATGAGATAATGGAAACTCTCCTAACTAGTGTTCCTATAGAGCATGAGATTAAAGAGGTGGTTTTGAGCTTAAAATTAATAGTTTCCCTCGTCCTAATGGTTTCACTAATGCTTGTTTTCAACATTATTAGGAAATTATCCAACATGATATTTTTAAACTGGTTAAATCTATTTTCTCTAATGGATACCTTCTTCCTGGGATTAATACTCAATTATTCTCCCTTAATCCAAAAGGTATAATACTTTGGAAATTCATCTTTCCATACCCATTTATCTCATTGACACTATTTATAAAATCATCTCTACAACTTTGTCAAATATGATTTCTCCTATTTCTAGAGAAATTGTCTCTTAGAACCAATTTGGCTTACTTAAAGGAAAAAGCATCCAATACTACATCTTTATTTCCTCTGAAAATACAAACTTATTAAAGAAGACTTATAGAGGAGTAATAATTTCCATTAAACATGGCATTATAATATCTTTTTACACCATGAATTGGAGTTTTATTTTAGAAGTCCTTAATAACTTTGGCTTTAGTGAATTTTTTATTAACAAAATTAACTCTTTTTGGTTATGTTCACATTTCAATTTTGATTAATGGTGCTCCAAAGGTATATTTCAATTTCAAAAAAGGTGTCAAATATAGAAAACCTCTATCTACCATCATTTTTGTTATTATAGAGGACTATCATAGTAGACTTATCACCAATGGGGTTAAATAAGTTAAAATTAATCCCATCAATGCCTCTAGAAACCTGATTGTTCCATTTCACCTCTTGTATATGGATGATATTATTTTAATCCTTCAAGGGGATAAAAGGAACATCCACAATCATAATTCTTCCCTCTCTCACTATGGGTATGTGTCTGGGAAATCCATAAACTGGAACAAATCATCCATTTTCTTCAGAAATGTTTTTCCTATAACTTGAAAGGCTAGTATTTTAAATGGACTTGGTATAAAAGAGGGATACCTAACATTAATGTACCTTTGAGTCACTATCTTTTGGTTAAGTCCTAAAATAACTTACATCTCCAATATTGTTGACCATATTTACAATCAACGCTCTTATTAGAAAGGAAAATCCTTATCGATGGCAGACCAGATTTGTCTTTTCAAATAAACCATTGTTTCAAAAATGGTTTACTCCATGATGGTTTATAAATGGATTATTTAATTAAATAAAAATCTTAAAATTAGAAGAAAAAAAATGGTCTAGAGTGGAACCACTCTTGAAAGGAAACATTTCACTATTCCTTGGAATAATTATTGTAAACCCCTTGCCAATGGTAGACTCAATATTAAGAACCTTTACCTCTATAATTAATCCCTTCAATCTAAACTCACGTTGAAACTTATGAACAAAAATTCAACACCCTTTTATTTCCTTATAGGTAGAGTTTATAACAATCTAAGGAAAGGTAATACTTTACGATTGGACTCTTATATCTAACCATACATCAAAAACTTGTTTTCCAAAATTATTTCTCGCTCTAGATGGATTTTTAATAAATAATCTTCTATGAAATCTTGGTTGGATGACTCGAATGGTTACCCTCTTTCCTCTACTATTGATTCTATGAATTTATACATTGATATTAACATCTCTATAATTAAATACATGCACTCTTCATATATGGATTTACCTAATGATATCAACACTATTATTACCAGCTACCCTTTTGTCAACAATAATTGTTTTTTTGGTTTGGGAACCATCTTATAATGGTGTTCTAAACTCTAAAATTATTTACAATTATAATTTTGGTAAGACAATACATGATTTTCCTTGTTTAATTTACTTTAACAAGTAATGGGTTAGACCCTCTAGATTCCCCTTGGTCTGGGGAATAGCCCATAATAGGGTTCCTACTGATTGTTGTCTTCAATTAATTGGTATTTATCTTTTTTTCTAAATGTCGTGTGTGTAATAAAGATAGAGAGGATTTTGACTACCTTTTATTATCTAGTGATAATTCTTTTGTTTTGTGGAAATACATATTTGACATTTTCTATCTCAGATGTACAGGTTTGGACTCCAATCGTCTTCATCTTCAAAGATACACTACTTTGGATGCCTCTCCTCAAATTGAATAGCTTTTTGACCCTACAGTTTTTAAATTGATTTAGGTCATCTGGTATGAAATAAATTCAATCATTCAAAACAATAATAACTTCAATATTTATGATGCTTAGGAGAATATATTCATTTCTATAAATTAGTATAGAATGTTTCAAACAACTACTTGCCACAACTTCGTCAAGGATTTTATTATTCTTCATCAGATCGGAATCAAAGGAAGATTCATCTGTATGAAATGTATGTTGGAAGTTTTTTGGAAACCCCCTCTCATAGGATGGATCAAAACAAACATGGATGGTTCCTCAAAAGGAAACTCGGGACCCACAGGATATGAAGTGGTGTGTATAAATAACAATGGACATATTTTTCAATGTTATTATAGTATGTGTGGTTTTGAATCCTCCTTATATTTAGATATGTATAGATTCATTATTATCACTGGTCTCATCAAGAAAAAATGATTGAATAACATAGGGATCAAAAGTGACTCCACAACCATCATAAAATCCCTTCGACATGGGGTGGTTCACCTAGCATGGACCCTTACAACAAGATAGATAGTTTTTCTCTAACAACTAAAAGTGATCAATCATATAATCACCCATTATTATCAAGAGGAAAATAGGGTGGAGGATAGTCTTTCCAATAAATGAGTTAGCAGGGAAAATTCATGGACTAATGACCTCTTATAAAATCTCATCCCTATTCATGAAAAATATCGTAATAAATTTCCCTCTTTCAGAATTTTGTAATATTTTTTTATATATTTATATATTCTTGTGATTTGGTCTCTTGAACAAGGCGTCATCATTTAAAAAAATAATTCTAATGAGGAATTTGGACCCCGTGAGAGGTTGGGGTATTTAAGACTGAGGATTAACTATAAAATATATGAATATATATAAATATGTGTGTGTGTGTGTAATGGATTCGATATTTGTAATTAGTCCCTTTGAATATTTAAAATAATATTTCTTGGGATAATTTTGGAGTTATCATCGAATTTCAGGCATCGTATAGCACCAATGTTGATATAATAAAAACATTCAATATATTAAATATTGTGTATGAATTATTTTATAAATAGTGAATTTACTTGGCAATGGAGTCTCAGATGGGAAAAAAGATAGAAACTGAATCTAGAATGTGGGTTTTACACTAGGTGCAACATACGTATCATCCTCAATGGACCTCTATTTGATGCGCAGTCATATGTGGACGTTATAGGAATTAAATTAATTGTATTAAAAAATTAATTTATTTCATCTAATTAATGGTTTACCTAATCCTGACTCTATTTAATATCATCCATTCCAATTATCTATGTTTAGTCACATAATCCTATGAATTGGGAGGTAGGGAGATAAAATTACTACAAGGAGAATCAATAATGAACGAGTAAAGAAATTCATGAATTGATGACCAGCATTAAGAGAAATTGTCATCGGTATTAACGTAGACTCTTTCTTCACCAGAAATCAATCCAACTCTAATGTATGGATTTTGATTTTTGGGTTTATTCATATTTTTATGTCATTGAAATTATACATTAATTATTCTAATAATTTAATCTATAATTGACCTTTTCAAATCCCTATCAATTTAGGATCCTCATATAGGATTATTAAATTGATAACTATCATTATTGGAATAATTATATAACTGCATTACTTATTCACTTTATATCATGTGATCAATGTTTGAAGCGCATACGAATATTGTGGATCATTCACTTTAGTCTTATATTTTTTTCTCCCTCTTTTTATCATGTTCACTGTCGATATTTAATTCCATAGATAGAAATTTAATAAATAGTGGTCTAGTGTGAATTGTGATCGAGTATGGATCCTTTATTTTCATGTTTATGATTGAAGATAAAGGGATAACAACATGTGGATGTATCAACAAATGAGGGAGATTATGGCTTGTTCTGTTCAAGAATGTCCATTCATGAATGGGACCTATCTGGGTCACATGGTAAGTGACTATAATTGATTATCTTATGATGGGTGGCTAGAATATTATTTCTAATATGGAGTTGATTTTGATCGATGCGGTTTTTGGGTATTATTGTGAAAATTGAGGATGAGACGATGGTAATGGAGAATCATGTGAGATAAGTTGAGATTATGAAAAAAACCCAAATACATGGCATGTAGTTCATATGAACACACAACATGTTCTATTGGAAATAAAGAACTAGGGGTTTTATCTAGTTTAAATATCATATGGTCATGTTTCCAAGAATATACATTATGAAACCTTATACCACTAGATCCACATGTAGAGTAGTTAAATTACCAAGGATCCCAGGTGTCTGATATATTGTATAGGCCTAGGCTATACCCCATGGACCCCTTCATCTAAACCCATCTCAATATATGAGTTACACTCTATGTGCCTGACCTAGACCAACATTTCATGTGATTGAAATCACACACAATGTAGTTGGAATTTTTCATGAAATATAGACAAGAGTCACATGACCATGTTTTTTAATTGATTGGAACCCCATATACCATTTATCCACTTCATGAACTACCCTTTCATTTGGTTTGTGACCATTTAGTGGTCAGTATCTAAGTAAAGTTATGTGTGGGATGCAGTGATGAAGTCTTTGATCCCCCTAGATCGAGTCAATTATCCCACCCAGCTGTTTAGGCTATGTGATCCATTTTCTACAATTTGATCTTGGATAGATTTAGGTATCCCCACATGTGGACCCTAGGTTTCCTCCCTCTATTCATTTTACCTAACTACGGTCAAGTATACATGAACATACACATGTTCCATTTGATCCCCTCATATGGTAGATTATATATGGAGTCAAGTATCTCATGATGTCCTAGGGTGAGATTCTTTATTTGTAAATTGAACTCTATTGGGGCCAGTTATCCATATATGCTCAGGCACAATCCCTTATATGTTAGATTAATTCCTTCATATGACATTTCTTCTAGTGAGGAGTGTTTTTGTTTTTATGAATTTCCTTATAGGTGTTTGTTATGCCCATTCAGTAGTAATTCTTGTGAATGCATATGAATAATACTAATCGTTTCACTGATTGTATGTTCTGAGAACTTACTAGACGAATCTTATCCTTCTATGAGCATGTATGGTTTCTCCCTTCTTTAACCTCTAGTTTTTAGTTTATAGATGAATCTATTGAAATGCATTGTTTTTTTTTTATTTTAGGGTATCATATTGGGTAGAAATATACTCACCCATGAATGAGATCTTCCATCACATGTCTTTTCTTATGAAAACAACATGATGCTTGACATAGATCTAGGTGGACCTATTTTTGGTGGTTTATAATGGTTATTGGATATTTTAGTAGCATTAATTTCTTTATAGTGGAGGTTGTCTATTGGGAATTTTTTCTCTCTAGTTTCCATGTTGGACAAACATTCTGGTTTTTGGTTGTCTATTGTTACCTTTTCCATTGGTTGTGTACTAATGTACTCTTTTGTCTGATACTAGAGGTTTTGAATGCCTTTATTATCCCATTTCATTACTATTCCACATTACTTTCGTGTTTATGAGGATATTTTCTCATGTTCTCATGTTCATTAAGCTAAGTGATCTTATCTATTTTATATTCCTACTTAATGCAAGTCACCAATCCTTGGCCTATTGGAGGTAGGATTGGGGTGGCACACTTGGATTACTATTGGCTAAGCTTTCCATAGTGGGTTGGGTCGTTCTAGAGTGGTATAAGAGAATATGTTTTCCTAGGATAGTGTTTATATATATAATAGATGTGATGTTTGGTTTGGGATTTAGGAAAATGATGTTAAGTGTCATGAATTCATCTCTTAGGCTAGGGACCCCAATTATGGGTTGAAAATTGAGGTTTCCATTTACTAGGATTCTGATAACTTAATTTTCAACATTATACATCGAGAAACCAATTATGGTGAAAACAATATTACATTAATAATATAGTAAGGGGTTTTTGTTTCTATTTACTTATTGAGTCCCCCCCTGATATTCTATTTTTCTTATGGAACATCTTTACTATTGCAAGATGCCTCCATGCAGCTAACTAAAATAGATTTAGTTATAGGATGGTGGTGAAAATCATATTAGTGATGAGACCTCAATACATGGGTCTATATAAGAGGTGTTTCATATGGTTAGGCGGTGAGTGGTACATCTACATGTCGATAAATGATGATACCTACCCACAATAGCACATGTTGTAATTTTTCCTTATGATGGGTAGTAGATATTGATGCATGTTGGATGAACATGCTTCTTGAGTAGTCTTATTATGTCATTATGTTTTTGTGTCTTGAGATAAATTTGAGGTTGGTTATGACCAGAGTACTATTATCTTCTATTCCTAGGATAATAGTGTTGTTATTTGATAGTTATATTAATTAGGTGAGACTTGATGTGTTTGTATTAACCCATTGGGGGTGGTCTCTACCTTGCAACTATTTAACTCCCCTGGGATAAATTCCTTGGGTTATGGGGTTGGATAAAAAATATTTATAAGTGAGGGTGTTAGGAAAGTCTTACTGAGTGGAGTCATGAGGGTGTATGGTTGTGATTTATGGGTTGGGTTGTTATTTTAGGTAATAGTTACTATTTGATTTTTGTTTTCTTGGGATGCTTACGTGTAGGGTTAAGTTTGAGTTGTGTTATGGGTAATCGTATTTAAGTGGTCATGCATAATTAACTACAGGATTAAATGAATAGTTTAACTAAATATTTATGTATAGTTATTTGTTATCACGGAATTTATAGTAATATTTGGCGGTGATGTCATTTTTTATTATAGAGGTATTTATTCTTATGAATTTTTGTGGTTAAATTTTCAACTATTGAATTATTGTATAATTTTATTATGTGTTGTGATGTTTTAATTACTTTTTTCAGTTATGTTTGTTTGATATAAACATATGAAGTCTATAACGGATCAAGGTTGCGAATTATGATTGTATTATTGGGTTTAATAGCTTAATTTTATAACACATACACATTTATTTGGGGATGTGATAACTCAAGGTTATGTCATGTTTTTGGCTTGTGATGGCTCATAGTTATAGCTAGAGTCCATTCACTCATGCTGAGCTGCATGGGGTATATGATGTGATGGAATATGAACATAGTTTTTATTTTGGTTTGGTTCTTATAGATTGATTCCAATCACAATTTTAAACCCTATGAGATGTTGGGATAGGTAGGCATGAGGCTATAACCACATCATATGTGACTTGATATATATATTAAATGTTGATGCTAATGAGAATTGTTTACCCTACGGGAGGTCGAAGTTTCTATGATTGAGGCCCAACCCACATCAGATGTGACTATATATATATATATTTATTTATTTATTTATATATATCAGCTATAATTTTTATGTTCAGAACAATTGAACATTGTAAATAATATTTATAGAGATATTTGTGGAGTTATCATGGAGTTTTAGACATCTTATAACCCAGATGATGATATATTAATAATATCAAATATATTAACTCACATACATGCATTATTTTAGAAATAATATATTTCTTTCCAAAAGAAGTCTTGGATGGGGAAACCAAGACTACCATTAAATATATAATGTGGGTTCTACTCGATGCATGGGATAAGTTTTTCTTTTCAACAGACCTCTCGTCAATATTGATCCACAAGCGGATATTAAAGAAATTAAATTAAATAACTAATTTATTTCTTCTAATTAATGGTGGACCTAAAATATCCTCAATTTAATCATAGTTATGCTAATTTTATAGGGCTATAAACATAATGCTAGGAATTGAGAGGGTGAAAAGAATCACCATGGGGAGAATCATCAATGAATGAATGAGTTAATTTGTGAATTGGAAATTGGGATCAACAAAACTCATCATCGACAACGCCATAGACACATTATCCTCCAACAATCGATTAAATGTTGAGGTAGGTATTTTTTATAGATTTATCACTCTTTTTTTCTCATTGTTAAAACAAATTAATTATTCTATGAATTTAATTTGTATTTGAACTTTTTAAATCCATGTTAATTTATGATTCTCATATGGAATTATGAAAACGATAACTAAAATACTTGAAATAATTATCTAAACTCATTACTTATTTGTTTTATATCACGTGATCTATGAATAATTATTTTATGACCATCATAAATAATTCACTTTGGGGACTTATGTTTTTCTCCCTTTTTTCTTCATATTCATCTTCATCATTTGATTCTTAACCAAATATTCTCTAAATGGAGGTCTATTTAGAATCATGATTGAGTATAGATCCATGTTTTTTGTGTTTTTTGATTGATGAAGATGGACTAATGGAAAAATTATGCATTATCTGATGAGTGAGATTACAAAATGAGGGGTTCGAGAATATATATTCATGAATGAGTTGTTCTGAGGTGACATGGCATGAAAGGTTATTCAATTAACTAAAGAATTCTACCTAGAATCTAGTTCCTAATATTGAGTTTATCTTGGTAAATGTGGTTTGCTGGTATTATAGCAATAATTATGAAGGATATAGTTGTAGTAGGGAATTTTGTGATAGAATATGAGATTCTGGATAATTCCTGACAACTGAGTATGTAGTGAAGAAGAACACACACCATGTTTTGTGGGATATGTGGTGTTATGGTTTCAATATAGGTTAAATATCACAGAGATTTGTGGAATTTCCCATATGACATGTGATCCTAGATGAACGTATTGGAATATACAGGTGGTATATGAACAAGGAACTCGGGTGTCTAATAAGCTATATATACTTGAACTACACAACATATACCCCTCCAATGAACACAAATCAGCTATTGAGGTACAAACTTGTGCCAGACTGAGACCTATATATTCTATGACTAGATTCACTTGTCATTTATATAGTTTTTTACATTCCATGTAGATTGGAGGCCCATGAATACATTGTAAAATTGGATTGAGAATCTATATAACCATTGGAAACAATGTGTACTCTCCTTTCACTCGGTTTAACTCCTTTTCATGGTCACTCTTTAAGTAGGGTTTCATATGGAAACTAGAGGTAAAGTCTCTAATTTACCTAGATAATATTTGGTATCCCCTCGTGTTTCTCAGGATATGTAGTCCCTTGTATATGGGTCAATCAATGATAGAGTTAGGTATCCACCTATGCAGGCCCATGATTTTGATCCTGTATTCCTTTTCACTAATTAGGGTCAAGTATTCCATCACCTACACCGAGTGCATGTGTTCCCCTATAACGGGACAATACATATGGAGTTTGGTATCCCCCTATATCCCATGGTGTGAATCACTATTAGTATGTTGAACTCTAATCAGTCATGTATCCCATGATCTGAGGGTGTGATCCCATATTTGTGAGTTAAATTCACTCATCTAATGTAACTTTAAGTAATGTGTGTTTTTTTTATTTTTCTAATATATACCATCATCCTCCTTTGGATATTAAAACTTATGTATTTCCATGAAGAATGTTAATTTATTGACTGTTTATAAGGGTTGAGACCTTACTAAATGACTTATATCCTTCTATGACCATTTCTGGGTTCTCCATTCTTTACCCTCTAGTTTTTGGTTTAGATATGACTCTTGTTTGATACTTTACATCTTAGTGATTTTATCATTCTTACTATGTATGTATATATTCAACCCTATATGGGATTTTCCCACACATGTCATTTCTTATGAAGATGAAAAAATATTTGATGAAGATCATGGTGGAACTAATGTGGGTGCTGCATAATGGTGCTTCATGGATGTGGTAACAAGACTTTTGAAAGATTTTCGGTTGTGTGTTGGGATATATTTATCTTTGTTTTTTATTCATGACCTACTTTCTGGTTGTTGAGCCTATATTTTTACATTTTTTATTTTGTACTAATGTACTATTTTTTGGGATACTAGAGGTTTTGTAAGCATTTATTATTCTAGTTATATACTATTCTGAATTACACTGGTGTGTATGGTGATAAATGTTCATGTGTACATGTTTATTAGTATAATTCCTCCCATATGTGTGATAATCATGCTCGATGATAGTAATTAGTCCTTGGCCTATAATAGGCCATCTTGGGGTGGCACACTTGGCTTATCACCAGTAAAAAAATCCATAGTGGTTTGGATCATTTCAAAGTGGTATTAGAGTCTAGTATATCCTAGTATGGGGTTTGGATATATATATATATATATATATATATATATATATATATATAATAGTTGTGAGGTTTTGTTTAGTATTTAGGGTAATGGTTTTAAATTGTCTCAATTTTGGATCTTGAGTAAGGGACTCCAGGGTTGGTGCAGTCTCCAATGTATCCATTCACCATGATTCTGATAACCTACTTGTCCAGGAGGAACACTAAGACACCATTTATAAGGAATGAAATGCTACGTGCAACATATAGTAATAGGTTGTGGCTTCTATGTCCTTCTTGATTCATCTTCATAGATATACACTTTTGACCATTGTATATCTTGACTATTATAGGATACCTCGATGAAAATAGCCAACATGATTCCCATGATTGGATCATGATAATGATTAGATTAGTGATGAGGCATCAGTATAGGGGCCTATTCAGGAGGTGTTTCCTCTGAATGGGTAGTGTTTAGTTCTTTCACTCGTCGAGTAATGAGTAGAACATCCCCTAGTAACACAGTCCAATATTGTTTCTCACACTAGACAAAAAATCATTCTAGAACTACTGGGTGATGACATGCATAGTTTAACCACATTTTTTTAGTAAGCTTTTTGTATCATTAATTTTTGACATATTGGAATAGATTTGAGGTTAGTTATTACTATAGTGATAGTATTTTACATTAATAAGTGATTAGTTTTACTTTTGTATGTTTATAATAATTAGGTGATATTAGATGTTTTTTATTTATCCATTGAGAGTGTTCTCTACCTTAATGGTGTTTACCTCTCATAGGAAAATTCCTTGCATTTTAGGTTTGGATATCAAAGAGTCAACAGTGAGGGAGTTGGGAAACTCTAAATAAAGTGAGTCATGAGGGATTATGGTTGTGATTTTTAGGTTGGTTTGAAGTTTCATGTAATATTTATTATTTTATTAGTGTTTTATTAGGATGGTGATGTCTTGGATTAAGTATAGATTGTTCCATGGGTAATCATGTTTAATTATTTATGTTTAATTAACTAAATTATTAATTTAATATGTTAACTAAATATTTATTCATAGATATGTTTTAGCATGTACTTTATAACAATATTTTTAGAGATATCACTGTATATTTTCAAAATAGTCATTATTATGAATTTTTGTTTTTTATTTTGTATGTATTACAATTTTGTACATTTTTATTATTCCTTGTGATGTTGAAATTACTTTTATTACATGTGTTTTTTTATAATATACATACGAGTTCTATAATGGATTAAGGTTTTTTACTTGTGAATATATTATGGGATATAATGGACTAAGGTTATAACATGTACACATTTCTATTAGGTTGTGATGGCTTAGTGTTATTTCATGTTCTTTTATTGTGATATATTGCGGTTATAAAACAATTCAATGATTTCATGATGAGATTCATGGGGTATAGGATGTGATATAATATGACCATGGTTTTGAATTTTGTATAACTATTGTAGATTGATTCAAATGAGAACATTGTACCCAAGGATCGTTTGGATTAGGTAGGGTTGGGGCCTTTGGGACATCATATGTGAATTTATATATATATATTAAATACTGATTACTATAATAACACTAGACTCTATATAAGGTTCAAGTAGGTATGTCTATGGATTGACCCAAATCAAATTGACTTTATGTGTGTGTGTGTGTAATAGATATAGTTTTTTTTATAATGAGTCCCTTTAAATATTTTAAATAATATTTATGGATCTAGTCATGAAGTTAGAGTAGAGTTTTAGGTGTTGTCTATCCCCAGTGTTGATATATTAGAAATATTAAATATATTAACACACATGCACATCATTTCAAAAATAATAGATTTCCTTTTAACGGATTATCAGATATAGAAAATTATACCTTCATTGAATCGGGAAAATGAGTTTTACCCTAGGTGAAATATAAGTTTCATTCTAAATATCCCTATGTTCGATGCACAGTAATAGGTGGATATTAGAGGGATTGAAATAATTAAATTAAATAATAAATTAATTTCATCTAATTAATTTTAGACCTATCCTCTCTTCTATTTAATCTCATCTATTCCAATTATATAGGGTTATCCATTTAGTATTGAGAATTGATGTGGAGGGAGAGATTATCATCATAGTGAGAAGAATCAATGAAACTATGATGGAATTCATGGATTAGTGATTGAGATTAGTGAAAATCGACATCAACAATGAAATAGACTCATTTTTCTTCATTGAAAATCCAAATCCTCTGTAGGGATTTTTTTGTATATTTCTCCCCATTTTTATATTTTTTTAATTATAGATTAATTATTTTTATAATTTAATCTAGATTCAAAATTTGTAAAGACCTATTAATTTATGATTCGAATATGGAATCATAAACATGATAACTCTCTATCTTTTAATAATTATCTTGCTTTATTTTTTCTCTCTTTTATATCCCATGGTTGATGGATTATGTATATATGAACATCATGGATCATTTAATTTGGTGTTTTATGGGTTTTGTTAGGTTAGATATGATGATGTAAGAAGGAATATAGGGTATGAATAAGCCTTTATTAAAATTATTAGAGTTATTAGATATTAATTACAGAATTTAGTGGTTAAAAATTTTTTTACAATTATTTCTTAAAATAAATATGATAACGGATTTTTGAAAAGTGTATGTAGAAAATTTAGTAGAATAACATAAGGAATTTTTATAGTAGTTCAGATCTAATTGATCCTACACTACTCTTCACAAACCAACCAATGGAGTATGGTTCCCACTAAGAAAGAGATATATACATTTAAACAATATAAATATAAACCAGATTATTATATGTGAGGAATCCTATTATAGGACTTTGTGAGGAGTAGCCCTAAACCTACACACATAGCCATTTATGGGAGAATATAGAAACTCAGACTTTCAACTAGAAGCATCCAAAATATAAGTTCACTGCCATTTTTTCAAGTAAGCGTAACCAAGGAACTACCTTTTGGTAAGCTATAATAACCAAATTATTCTTTTTATATTTTTTATAACCTGTTTTTTAAAATATATAAGTGAAAAAAATTAATTAATCCAAAAGAAGTATAAATAAAAATTAAAAACCACTCGAGATTCATAGAAAGTATGTTATAGATGAAATAGTTCTTGTAGGCCCTTTTAATGGATTTTAATTATGATTTTTTTTAAATTACATAAAATATAATTTATGCGTATTAATTTTGTATAAAGTTAATAAATAATGTTTCCTTATTTATATATCCTCACAATTACTTAAATAGTTGAAAACCTAATCATGTCATTGAAGTACATGTATGAACATATGATATCACCTGTTATTATCATGGACTATAATATAAAATCTCTATGTGACTTCCAAGAATCATCAATTCCTTTCACTACCAATCTATTTGGACTAATCACTCGAGAAAATGTTAAAAATAATAAAATTGATAAAATTTGATTATCAAAAAGAGAGCTAAATTATCATTACATGATAATTACACAAATCATGACCATTATTTAAGATAGTTAATAATAATTCAATCCATTTTGAAATCATCAGATAAATAATAGAAATGTTCTCCATAATAATAGGTCAATAAAAAATCCCATGAAATAGAATGTTTTAATTTGAAATATAAGATTAAAAAACATTCCATTTTAAAATGAGTAAAGAACAAGTGGAGAAATTTAAAAAATAATAACATATTGTTAAAAAAAATTAAAAAAAGTTTAATGGGTTATTTAATATAATATTAATTTAGAAACAGTAGAATCCAAGAAAACAATTTAAAAAAATAATTTTATATTTTGAGGCTATAAGTTGCATACGTGAAAATAAAAAAGCTTTTGATCGTTATAAAAACATGTTTAGAAAAATTTAAAACGCATATCATGCATTATAAATAATTAATATGATTTTATGAATTTATTATAACAATTTAAACATAAGAATTAAACATGTATAAAATTGATATAAGAAAGAAAACATAAAACAGATCATTTTTCATGTAGGATTTAGATAAGAGCTTTTCACGTTGGAGTTTTTCTCTATATAGGCGAATTAGTCTTGTAATGGAATTAATATAGGGGGTTCATATAAGGTATTCATGTAATGGATTCATCATGTATGATAATCCATCATATTGTAAATTTTCCCACATATGTGAAAATTTTATGTAAGAAAATATCTCATGTAACTGTTTCTGGAAAATTGTAAACAGATTGATTTCTCAAACATCTAACCTAAAAAGGAAATAATAAAGGGAAGAATAAACTCAGGTTCCTTTTAATTATATTCAGATAATTTAATTATCATTGTAAATAAATAATAATCACCTTTATCAGATATATATTTCCTAGTTTATCATAAAAACACAAAAGTAAAGAAGTTTTAGAAAACAACATAAATCATATAGAAAACATGAAATGACATAAGAACTCATATAATACATAATAGATAATGATTTATAAGTTTATGGATTCTAATTAAATACTGTAAATAATCATATATTTCAAAAAAAAAATCACTCAATTTTGGATTTTTTTTACCTTAACATATAGTCAAAATACAGAGGCAAACTGAAACTGGAGAAACAGTTATGTGGATAACAAATTGGTTACATGACTTTTCAATTAGCTATATAGTTTACAAAATGTATACATGGTGTATAGTATATTTTACATATATAAAATTTATATGACATATGTAAATGATATATTAAGGTTTCAAATGACATATACATCCTAAAAAATCAAAATAAAACTTGCAGAACATGTTATGACATATCAAAACCTGGAATCTAAAGATATTTTAAGTAATAAATAAAATTATATAATGAATATTAATCAAAAATTAATAAATATAAAACTCAAAATGTTAAAAAATTAAACTAAAAAAAATAAAAAAAAATTAATTATCAACACATAAAGTTGTTCAAAGAGCCGCACAAAATTTTCCCCCCTTTTGATAATTATAAAACCAAGTAAAATATCAAGAACATCTCCAAATTGTTGAAAATATAAAAAAGTTATGGTTTTCAAAAATATAAAATATAAAGAAATGTATTTTAAGTTCTAAGGTAATGATATAAAACCAACTATAAATATTGAACATGTAAAATTTAAAACATATATCAAGGAGCCCGGGTGAAGTTATCCACTTTTAAAACATAGAATTAAAAGCAATGTGCGGAATTATGAAAATTATTTGAGACAAATAATTTAAAATAATTTATAAAATAATATTTTATTGAAAATAAATGTTTTAGCAATAATTTAATATCATCTAGGATTTATAAGTGGTTTAAAATTTTTATATAATAAAACAAATATAATTTAAACAATAGCAATATGAAAAACATATTCCAAATTATATAGATTTCATGTAAATATTTTAATTTCATCATATAGGCATACTCAAAGTCCCCCTAAACACATGAAATCATTATACTATAAATATTATTCTATATATAATAAATAAATGGTAAATATCCCCCTAAAAGGAATAGAAAATTAGGCAGTAAAAGAGATCCCCCTAAATTTATGCTTTATTTAAAAAAGTTATACCTATATAAAATTATAGAGAGAAAAAATAGATATTTTAAATACTCCATGTATCATAGGGAAATGAAACATTATTTATGGAGTCTCCAACCTCTATTCAAACATTGAAGTACATGTGCTAGATTCATATTATAATGAAACTCAAATGTATTTTATTACCCATTTTATTTTGGGTCCATTTGGATTAGTAAAAAAAATACAGTACTCAAGTAGAATTAAGATATTAATTATAAGGTACACATGAAGATAAATTCATAGAGATAAATACTCTAGTAATATTGAGATATTAAGGGAACCATGGAAAACATTCAACATCATAATTTCCATGAATTTTAAATTAAAATCATGAGATATAAGAATAAAAATCTACCTTTTAAAATTACACTTCTTAAAGTGAACATGATGGTCATGGTTTAATTTTGAAACCAGCATAGGATTTTTCAAACAATTTACTCCTTTTACAACATTATTCATTTTATATTTTAATTTAATATTTTAAAAACATTATTATGTATAAAATAATAATAATTTTTAAAAATATCATTTTCTTCATTAGGTTTTTATCATTTTTCGTCAAATTAAGATAAATCATCTAACAAAAAATAAATTTTATTTTTTCCATATAATTATTTTTAGAAATAAAATTCTAAAATATATCATTCTTATCTTTATCCTTTTATATTTCACGATCAATGTTTCTTAACATTTCAACTTCAAGAGGTATCATTTTATTTTCTACAACAACTTTCTTATATTTTGATTCAATAGATAAATTTAAATCCATCATTTTGAAAATTTTCTATTGATTCTTCACATAAATGTAATATAAATTTATATTATTAAAAATTAAATATTGAAAATCATAATTCTCAGCTGAGTTGATGATATTGCATGAATTTCTAGGATACTCCTTAACTTTAGAATATTTTAGCTCATTCCCCCAATTGAATTACTTTTTATTGAAATTTTTATTTTCTATCCATCAACCGTAGAAATTGGTCTTCCCTTGGTCCTGTTAAGCACTAGGTTACAGGTTAGCATAGATAAAAAATAACAGGACTATGCATCCTTAAGAATTTCTAGCCTCTGATACCAATTATTTGTTATCAGATGATAATAATTAGATAATCTATGTATCTTTTAAGTAATGACCTAATGATACCAATTTTTAGGTCAGATATGATGATGAGAGAGAGTATAAAGGGGTAAATGGGACTTTATTAAATTTTTAGAGTTATTAAATATTAGTTGAATAATTTGGTGGTTTAAAATTATTAATCAATTCGTTTTTAAAAGAAATATAATTGTGTATATGTGAAAAGAATATGTTGAAAATTAAAAAGAATAACAAAAGGAATTTATATAGTAGTTCATATATAAATGATCATAGTATTCTCCTTGAACCCCAACCAATGGGGTATAGAACACACAAATAAAGAAAGAAATACCTTTACATGGTTGTAATCTAAACCAAGATTTTTTACATGGGAGAAATACCAACTCAAGAATTTGTGAGGAGTAGCCTCAAACATATACACAAAGTCTTTTGTGGGAGAAAACCTAAATTATGGATTTATACTTGGAGCAATCCCAACATAAGTTTGTTACCTTTTGGCCAGGTAATAAAAACCAGGGAACTTCCTTTTGGAAAGGTAGAACAACCACCTTCTACTTTTTATAGATGGTATAACATGTTGTGTGAAATATATAAGTGGATAAAAATCAACCCAATCTAGAATAAGAAGATACAAAAATTATAGATTTGTTGGAGGGTTATAGAAAGTATGTTATAGATGAAACAATTTATGTAGTCCCTTTTAATTTATTTCAATGATGAAGTCTGGGAATTCCAGAAAAGTTATAGTGTATCTCTTCAAGGAGAATGAATTCAAAGAAGAAATGTTCCTTCCTTGAGAGTTCATCACTAAGATGTAAATATTTTAGCACTCAATCACTTGATTGGTGGAAAATTATGAACATATGAGATCCCCTATTATCATAATAAACTATCATATGTGATATTTGTGTGACTTTCATTCATCCTCAAGCCTTTTAAATACCAATCTATTTGGATTTCACACTCCAAAAAATGGTTAAAATAATAAAAGTGATAAAACTGGATTATCAAAAGGTGAAAGGAATTATCATTAAATTATAATTTCGTAAATCATGACCAAAAATTAAAATAGGGTATAATAATTCAAAAAAAATGGATATGATTTTATAAATAATTAATCAAATATCAATTATAATAGTTCAATGAAAGATCCCATGAAAAAAGAAAGATTTAATTTTAAATATGAAATTCAAAAACATTCTGTTTTTATAATGAGAAGTAAAATTATGGAGAAATACAAAACTTAAAAATATCACATTGAAAATAATATAAGAAGTTTGAATTATTTTAATGTAATATAATATTAATTTAGAAACAGTATAATTTAAAAAATAATATAAAATAATTAAAATTAATTTTAGAGTTTCAATATATAAGTTCCATGCGTCAAATTAAAATAACTTTAGATATTCATAAAAATTGTGTTAAAAAATTCCTAAAACATCACATGGGTTCTATATAATTAATATGAATATATGAATTAATTATAACAATTTTAAAAAATAAGTAAACATGCAACAAATTGATACATGAAATAAGATTAAAATAAAGCATTTTTCCTGTTGGATTTATATAAGAGATTTTCACATAGGTGGTTTTCTCCTTGTAGGAAAATTTTCCATGTAAGGGAATTGACATATAGAATTCACATAAGGAATTCTTGTAAGGGATTTATCATGTATTAAAATTCATCATGTTGGAAATTTTCTCATGTATCTGAGTTTCTCATGTAAGAAAATTTCTCATGTAACTGATTCTGTAAAATTGTAAATAGATTGATTTATCAAGCTTTAGACCTAAAATGGTCATATTGAAAGGCATAATCATCTATAGGTCCATTTTAATTATATTTAGAAAATTTAATTACATTTATAAAGAAAAATTTCTCACCTTAATTGGATATGAATGTATGTATATATATATATATATCTCATGTTATCATAAAAAATAGAAGAAAAACAGTTCTGGAATAGAATAGAAATCTGATAGAAAACATGCAGTGACTTCAAAAAACATTTCTGACATGATAGATAACGATTCAAAATTTGATGCATTCTAATTAAATGTAGTAAGTCTTCTAATTTTTCCAAAAAAAATAATCACTCAATTTAGAGTATTTTATCTCAAAATATTCTTTAAATATAGAGGCAAACTGAAATTGGAAAAACGACTACGTCGATAACAAATTGGCTATATGAATTTCGAATTAGAAATGTGATTTAAAAAAGGGATATGTGGGGAATAGTATAGTTTCATTATGGGAACTTTATAAAACTTACAAAAATGATATATTAAGGTTACAAATGAATTATTTTTCCTTGGAACTCAAAATAAAACTTATACAACATGTTATGAAAAATAAAAACATGAAATATAAAGATATTTTATGCAATGAATAAAATGATATGAGCAGGATTAACCACACATTAATCAACATACAATTTGATGAGTTAAAAATTTAATGGAAATAAATAAATTAAATCTTTTTAATTATCAAAACATAACATGGTTTAAGGATCCAATGAATATTTCTCTCCATCTATTCTTCACATTCATTGTCAACATTTAATTCTTAGCTGGTGATTAGAAAAATAAAAGTGGCCTAGTTCTAATCAAGATTGATTCTAGATCCATGCTATTTTTGTTTCTAATTGATGATGAAGGACTAATGGTATTTGGATAAATCATAGAATAAGGGATATCATGGAAAAAGGTGTTTGATAATTGTTTGTTATTGAATGAGGTGTGTGTGGGGACATGAAAGGTGATGGGATTACATTCTCCAAAATATTTGTGGATGGAATCTAGTTCATGACCTAGAATTGATCTCAGTCAACGTGGTCTTTTTTTATTCTAATGAGAATTTTGGTGAATATGGTGGTAGTGGAGAATCTTGTGGGAGAATATGATATTCTAGAAAATTCCCAACTGCATAGAGTGTAGTTTGGAAGAAAAAATGTCTTGTTTTGTGAGATATGTGATGTTAGGATGTTTATCTTTGTTAAATATCGCATGACCACCCAGTTGGTCCCACACAATGTGTGGCCCTAGAAAACAAGCTCAATGTGTATAGGAGGTACACACCAAAGGGTCCTAGGTGACTAAAACACCATGTATTCCTAAGATACACCTCATGTACACATTATTTGTACATGATAAAGTAGTTAAGGCACATACTGAGTTCTAGAACCGAACCAATATATTATATGACTATACTCAAACAACATGTAGTTAGTCTTTTTTATGCTATGTTAGCTGCTATAAAATGGTCAGGTTTTCAAATTAATGGGAAAACCTTTACACCCCTTGGGCATCTCATGTATCCCATTTTCACTCGGTTCAGGACCTTTATGTGGTTACACTCTAAGAAGGTTTTTTTGTGGGATATAGCAGTAATGCCTTTCATCCCACTAGATAAGACTATGTATCCCAATATGATACTTAAGTTATGTGATCAATTTTCTACAGGTTGATTGTTGATATAGTTTTTTATCCCTCTATGTGGGTCTAGGGTTGGAATCCTCTATTACATTTACCTATGTTGGGTTAGGTATCCTATCACTTACACTTGGTGTATGTGATATCTTCCTATGAGATAGTACATATGGATTAAATATCTCCATGTCGCATAGGGAATGATCTTATATTGAAAATTTTAACTATGATGGGTTCAGGTATCCCTATGATTCCAAGGAATGATTTCCTATCTATAAGTTGAATTTCATCATTTGAGTTTTATAGAGGAAGGTTTTTTCCATTTGTGTGTTTTCTAATAGGTCATAAAGACATATATTAGATAGTAAAACTTGTGAAACTGTTTAAGGAATGTTGATCATTTTATTGGATGTTTGGTCGAAGACCTTACTATATGACTCTAATTGTACTATGACCATGATTGGGTTCTCTATTGTTTGTACTATAGTTTTTGGTTTTTAGATTACTCGCTTATGATGATTTAGTTTATGGATATTTAAGGGTTCCTTATTGGGTATGTATGTAATCACCCTTTAATGGGATCATCATGTACATTTCATGACTTTTGTAGATGATAGGATGTTTGATGGAGATCTTGGTGGACCTGGTGTGGGTGGCGCATAGTGCTACTTGGCGGGTGTGGTAGCAGGATTTTTCTCAGACTTGAGGTTCATGTTGGGATAGTTTTCTCTCTAGATATCATGTTAGAACTTATTTCTTGTTGTTGGGTCTATATTTTTCCATTTTTTCATTTATTTTGTTCTAACATTCTCTTTTGTGGTTTACTATAGGTTTTATATGCATTTATTACTACATTTTTTAATGTTTTTCATTACTCTGATGTGTATAGAGATACGTGTGTATACATAAATGTTCATTAGGTTATTCCCTCCCATATTTTTACTCAGTGCTAGTCATTGTTATCTTGCCTATTGGAGGTGGTATTGGGGTTTCACACTTGGCTTACCACCATCCAGGAAGGCCCTAGTGGGTTGGGTTATGTTAGAGTGCTATCAGAGCCTACACAATCTTATGACAGATTCATAAGAGACAATAGTTGTGATGTTTTCTTTTGGATTTAGGGAAATAATGTTAAAGTTTATTGAGTTTAACTCTTAGGATAGGGACCTCGGTGATGGGGTGGAAGCTAATATATCCACTAACCAAGGCTTAGATGACCTACTCATCAACTCGGTATTCTATGAAAATGGTTGTAGGTAAAATAATGATACGTGAATAATATATGAATGGGTTACGGTTTTGATGTCCTTATTGAGTTATCTCCCAAATATTCTATTTTTAACATTTTACATATTACCTATTTTAGTATGCCTTCAAGGATATAACCAACACAGATTCAATGATAAGATCATGATGAAGATCATATTAGTGAAGATGCAAGATAGTGCAGCAGGTTTTTCCTTTGAGTGGGTAGTGATTGGTAATTTCGCCCATAAAATAGTGAGAATACCTACCCCCTATAGTGAATTCCAATGTTTTTCTTCATGTTGGGAATCTATCTTTAGTGTTCTTAATAATTTCTATAGGCAGTGGTAGCCAAGGTTCCAGGTTTTCTTGAAACCATAGCCAATAGAGGAATGGTTATAGTCGACAGTCTATGTATTTTTTCTAGTTTGGAAACCTATTGACTATATGGTGGTTCTTAAAACTATCATTCTCGACTTCTTGGAAATATATTGGTAGAACTTGGTGACTGAGTTTCATGGTGAGATAAAAATTCCTTTCATCGGTTTTGTTCACCCCTTTTGAAGAATTATTTTCCCATGGATTTTTGTTTAGTGTGCATAAATTAGATCCTCATGTTTCAGTAGGGAAGCATGTTCATGATAGAGTAGTATAAAGGTTAAATCACTTAACATGATAGTCCCTTGACATGGTTTGTGATGGGTACTTTTGAGTATGTAAATTTGAGAGTTAGCTTTATAGTGATGTTTAATCTTTTGTGGTGCCTCTCTATATCACCACCTATGATGGGGTGTTGGACCATGAACTAGTGGTAGAGCACTTTTAGAGGAGAATTGTTTATCAATAGTTGCTGGTGGTGGTTATCTAAGAGAAAATTCCTCAGTAAAAGGTAACCAGTAATGAACTTCATAACATAAGAACCTGAGATATGCTTAGGTTTAGTCAAAAACCAGAGGATAGTTGGCTCTGCGTTTATAGAGGGTGTGTAGTCAACTAGGAAGAATGAGTTTCTTTTCTTATATAAGTCAAAGCCATATTTCACAATACATACTAACCCATCAAACAGAAGAGGAAGGATGGGAAGTGGACAATCCACTTTTAATAACCTAGTGTTTATTAGTAATATTTATTTCCAGAATTAATTTGTGTGGTATTATATAATATAATATTATACACATAAAAAATATAGAGAAAACAAAAAAATATCTCATTAATAAATATTAGTATATTTTTTAGTTGTGAAACTAATGAAAAATTAACACATTACCAATGTAAAAGAAATATAAAATATAAAAGCCAAAATGGGAAAATATGGATCACCCAAATCTGCTCGGATCATTATCCCCATGATCGACACTATAAAAATAAAGTAAAATATTAGTAAACCAATACACATAATAAAAAAATAAAAATATATATCCTTTGGGATAATTTTAATTAATACTGAGTGAAATAATGGAGTGGTGTTTGTAGGAGGTAATTTGACCATTGAAATATCAATGTGGCCATTATAATAGTAACCTTACCATTGGGAATGTTAACCAGAATATTGGGAATAGTAACCAGACCACTGGAACAATAATTTAACTATAAAATATTACATTATCATACAAAAAATATTTATAATAATTATTTTAACTAAATATAAACATAATAATTATAAAAAATAAATATCAAGATTAAAAAAACTCAATGAAAATATAAGATCATTTTTAATAAACTTTATTTTAAACTATTTTGTGAAAATCATAATTTTTATATTAAAAATTAAAATTGCTTATGTTAGAAATTTATTTTTATAAAAGTTATATCATTTTTGAAATTATAATTTCAAAAGTTTCCAATGATTATTTTTTTTTTAATTTTCTGAAATACATCAACTTTCAGGTGAACAGTAAAAATATAGTTTTTCTCATAAGTGGTATATCTTAAATTACATCATTCATGATTTAATAATTACCTAATAATTAATTAAACTTAAATTTCATCCATGATATACTTAATTTCATAAATGAGTTAGTAAAATTTAAAAAACATAATTTTCAAACCTAAAACAGTAATTTCCAAAACCTAAAGTCAAAAGTGATCCTTTAAAATAAGAAATTTTATTTTTTTCACTCCTTTTGAATAAACTAATTAATTATAATTATAAATTGGTTTAAAGTATTAAAAACATTATATTATATTGACATATGATTTAATGTCAAAATTTTATAAATATATATTTTACCTTTTTATATTTTTTATTTAATATTTTATTCTAAGAGTACCCCTCTCCTAAAATATAAATAATACCACTTCATTTCCTTGGAAAACCACTCATCCCTAAATATAAAAAGCCTAAATTTTACCAAAAAATTTCTCTCAAGTCCCATATAATCATTAGTTACATTATATAGTAATCAAACTCCAAACATCAAGGGTTTTTTAGTGTTGTAAAACAGAAGCTACACCGAGGAAAGAGTAAGTTTTGATCAACTCTTCTCCATTTTAATTCTTATCTTTCTTTCTTACACCCATTTAAAAAAATATTATAAAATTAATTAAGATATATTTTAGGATTATATAAAAGATATTATCCTACTTGAAGTATCATATTTATGAAATATATAAATTTTAAATTTCTCTTTCCATCTCTTTCGACAATGTCCCATTAAAGTTCAGTTAACCACATACAGAAATATTTCCATGTCAATTATTATAAACACCTTCATGGATTGAAATTATGAAATATATATAATACATAACTATTTAATTACATCCATTTTAGTCTTATGGATTCAATTATAATTATTTATAAATAACACTGTATAGAAATAGTGAAATTGAAACGAAAGGGGAAACGTTAATGAAAACATGATATCAAAACAATTCATGTTTAAAAAATAAGTGTTATAAAATAGAATAATATGATTATAATCGATAAATATAGGAACAAATATACATAATTCACTTTTGTAACAAAGTTTCAATAATCCTTTGTTTGTTATTCTAGAAGCGGAAAAGTGACAAAATAAAATGGGACTTAAGGTAAGGGGATTCTCAAACCCAAATTTTGTTCTTTTGGTTTTCCCTATTTCACATAAATTTCAGTATGTTCATTCCTATAAAGTTACTTAAATACTATTTCATTATCCTTACATATTATTTTCATGGATATATATGTTTCCACCTTGATTTTTAACCCAAATATAATTATTTTACAAAAATACTTTTCCTTCCAAAAAAATTCATCGACTCCTAATGTGTTGTTTCTTATCTTAATAAAAATGATATTTTATTCAAAATTATGATCACCCTAAATAATTTGGGGACCCCAATTTTTATTCATGACACTTTATGAAATTCATTCCTTTCCAAGGGTTATTTCATGACTATGATTCTTATACATTCTATGTGGTAGCATGATTATGTAAATATTATAATGTGACTTGTGGGCATAGAATTATATATCAATATAATGAATTGGGTAATGTGATGTATCTCATGAGATGATGAGTATTATGTGTGTACATGATGATAGGTTTGTTCATAATGATTATGTTATGATTATGCACATATTTTATGTGTGAACAGGATGCTATATTTTTTCACAACAATGTTTGGTATTTGACCAAGATGACATGATGTTTCATTTTTATGAATTATGACATTAAATTCCTTTATCAAATGTTTACCTCTTGATTATGATGATGATCCCATTATTATGATGTGATGATAATGGTTATTCTCACCCATTTTATATTGATTCATGTCCCTTATTCCTCCCCTTACTGAGATTTTAGCTTACAGATTTCTTTGATGTATATTATAATGAGACTACATGTACTATGGATAATATGAGATTTTATAAGGATAATTAAAAAGTATTCAAATAAATATTTATGTTTTATTATTTATAAGTTATGTATTATCTGGATTTTCCTAAGCTATTAAACCATTCGATCATTTAATGTTTAGCAATTATGTTTTTTTCTTTAAAATGATGTAATAGTCATGTAAGAAAAATTAGTGTCTCCACAGTTGGTATCAGAGCTATGGCTTAGTTAATATTGGAATTAGGATTATAAATAATTAGTAACAACCCTTTGTATAAGTCTAAGTATATTTAAATATCTTAGAAACTTTATTTTAAAAAAATTCTAGACATATGGATCCCATAAGATATTCCATTAGTGTTAATTACATAAAAGAATAAATTATTCATTCTTTGTTGACTTAAGTTTTGTTCAAACATTTTCTATTTTATAAAATTGTGGGAACCCATAGAAACCAGTCCAACAACTCATGAAAGGGATAATGAAATAATTTCCCAAAAAATATCCTGAATTCCATGGGAGGTGGAGTTAAAAACATCATGGTGATTCTTACCCAGTTGTCTTAGGATATTAAAAATAACCTGAACCATGTTGAAAATACACCTTCACCCAAGAAGGATCAACTATAAATTAATTCCATTATGTATAAATTAACAAATATATTTAGTGGATATTTTGATCCACTTGTTTCGAAGCAATGGTTTAAGTCAATGGATAATATATTTTATGTGATCCACTATTCAGAGAAGAAGAAGTTAACTTTTTCCATATATCATTTAAAAGGAGAGGCCGATCAATGGTGGGAATTGATAAAGAAAAAAAATCCTAAGGATGAAATGGAAGAAATGTATTAGGATTACTTTATGAAAATATTTCTTAACATGTAATTCCCTCAAACACTTTGAACAAAGTTGGAGAGTGAATTCATCTAGATGAATAAAAAGTAAAGTCAACGTATCATGGATTACAAAGAAAACTTCAAAAGTCTTTCAAGATATACCTCGGGGTTTATTATCAATAATTATATAGAAATAGTTATATTCTTTAGTGGTTTAAAACTATACCTTCAAAAGGATATAGTTAACCAAGACTTTGGTATTTATGAAGAAGTGTTTCAATGTTCTCTCAAAGTATATGTGGAGTTTGGATATTAGATTTTTAGACATGATGAAAAGAAGAGAAGAATGAATTTTTAATATGGTTGGTAAAATGAAAAATATAGGAAAGAGGATAAAAATACCCACATGTCAAAAATGTTGGGATAAACATCAATGGAATTGAATAAAAGGGGTGGGGAAGTTCTTTAATTGTGGAAGAGAAGGCTGCTAAGCTCATGAATATCAAAGAGACATAAAGAATCCGACCACCATGATGGAGAAAATGAATGCACCACTTAATGAACCACCCCCGGTTCAATTATTCCACTATATAGATCATGATAACTATAAAATATATTGCACTAAACCATGGGTACATTTTGGTAATCAGCGTCAGAAAACACTATAGAAAAAGTTTCGATTGAAAGCTTATTCCTTCACTAATACTAAAGTAGAGTGTGAAAATTAATTCATACCAGCTAAACATCCTATTCACTCAATATTGGATAAAATTTTCTTTTATTATAGTTATAAACATTCCTTTATATCCAATAATTTTGATACAACTATTGAATTGAATCCCTAATACCTTTAAGAAGAGATATCTATAAAAACACATTGTGGTGCAGTCGGTGCAACCCATGGGTTGGAATCTTCTCTTATTAGAATATGTGGAAATATTCTTCTATTGAATCTCATAATCATTCCCTTGGTGGAATTTTAGGCTATAATATGCATGTATTGGTTCTTTTTATATAGTTCACACATAAAATGTCAGTAAAATGAAATATTTTTTCATATTCCAAACCATCCAATGCTCCTCTACAAATTCAAGGAAGATTAGGAATCTCCTTTTTAAAATCACTCAACGGTGTGGGTGTTGATACCCTATAAAGAATAATATCATTCACAAATGGTTGAGTGAAATGAAGGTATCAAACTAAAGTAAATGCTCATTTTTTGGAATATAATGATATATTTTTTGAATAGTTACCAAGAATTCCCCCAGATCGTGAGGTAGAGTTCATAATAGATCTCATACCCAGATCCACTCCTTGAAGGACCCAAGAACACCCTGAGATGGGAGGGATGAATCAAGGTGTCAACTTTTTATCCTAAAGTTATGGATCTTTCTCCCATTTTGGTAAGAAACTATTAAATCTGTCTAATAGGAAAGTGCATAAAACAAACAATCACATGAAAAAAGACAACACATCAATTTTACTTGGTTCACCACTAAGGGATGGTCCACATAGCATACGCCGACAGTGTTTCAGTCACACCTAAATCCACTAATATTCACTTTTTTGGAATAAAAATTTCTAGACACAACCACTCTATTCTTGGGAAACTGCCTTTACAATATTTTATAGATAGAAAACCATGTCCCACAGAACACTTCTGTCGAGTCCCCCTAGATTAATGCCTTGGGTAAAGTATTACTCAGTTTATTGACTTCAAAGTCTCTTAAATAGATTGAAATTGAATTATTTTTTCCAATTTATCATGAGAGTCTGATAACACCATTTTCTTGAATTGATTCACTTTAAAGAATTGAACAAACAAACCAGATATTCAAAGCCTGACTGAAGCTAAACACTACACATGCACAGAACACCTCTTCTTGCATGAAAGTTTTGGTATTGTTGTGAAAGATGTATTTTTAACAATCCTTATCTTTCATGAAACCATGACATATGATTTACTTGGTATTGATGGACTCAAGGACCATTTGGAACATAAGATTTACAGCATGTAAGTCTTCCACACTCAACTCTTTCAGGTGGGAGAGACACCAGATCTTCCTTGGAAAAAATTCTTGGACATGAATGGGGGTAGCTGTTTATTTATTGGCCTTGGTGACCCTATGAATTATATTCTGGTGTGTCATCATCGGTGTATGTAATATTCTCTTTGAGTATGAAAAAACCCTTTTGACATCGCATTGGGAGTGTAAGTCTCTTCCACACATATGAGGATTGACAAAAAACACAAACCATACTCTATTTATAGAAAAGAACAACCTTGGTTACAACACTCCTGTCTCCAAATTCCTCCACTAGTATGGCCCTGATCAAACTAGAAGAGTTTAAGAAGAAGATTCGAGATCATTTGGGTAAAGGGTTTCATATACCCTATTGTATCATCTGTGTGGGTTCCAATGATCATTTAGAGAAAAAGGATGAATAATGAGGTTGTGTATCGATTACCCATAGCTTAACAAGATCACCATAAAGCAAAAATACCCTAAACAAGAATTGATGACCTATTTGATCAACTATGAGGAGATAAGTACTTCTCAAAGTTAAATCTTCATTATGGATGTCATCAGTTGAAGTAGAATGAGAAATATATTCATAAAATATTCTTTCGTATAGGGTATGGATATTGTGAGTTCATAGTGATACCATTCAAACTTAATAATTCCTATAAAATATTTCTGTATTTAAGAAATTGAGACTTTATAGACTACCTAGAAAAATTTATAGTAGTTTTTATTGAAGATATTATCATTTACTCCAAAAGTAATGAGGAACATGAATATCATCTAAGGATTGTGATGAAAATAATAATGAAAGATAAAATGTGTGCTAAGTTCAAAAAGTGTGACTTTTACATGAAAAAATTCACATTATTTGGGAAAACGATCACAATTGAGGGAAATTATATAGACCCTTCAAAGACAAAGGAAATTGAGAAATGACTTAGAACCACTAATCTCATGTAAATCCATAGTTTTATTATCTTATATTGGTACTACTGATGTTTTGTCATAAATTTATCATGATTTTATATCTTGCTAAACATTTAAACATGAAAATTGGAAATGTATGTTTAAATTGAAAAATTTGTGAAAATATTCAAGAATAAAAAAAGAGGCCAATAATTGCACCTGTGCTCACACTACCAACAAGTGGAGAAGGTTTTATGATTTGTAGTAATGCTTCAACAAGTGGAGTTATAAGATATTATCTTCACCTAGAATATTTTAAAGCATTATCTCTATAGTAAGAAGTGTGACGTATACCCCGATTATAAGAGTCTAAAGTATATATTCACATAGAAGGATCTCAACATGCATCAAAGAATATGGTTGGAGCTAATAAAAACTATGATTTCTCGATTTACTACCATTAGGTAATGAAAAAAATGTATTTTATGCTCTTCAAAGTAAATAACCCTCTACTATATCTATGATGTGGAGTGAAAAAGACCCCATATTCATGGATATGTAAAGGATGGATCTTAAAATCATAATGACAGGTAATACATCCAACCTTTACCAAATAATTTCCCAACCATATATCCATGAGAATACTAAGGAGGAAAAAAGGGATGATTTGGAGTCACTATAAAACAATTATCTTTTTCCAGCAAGGGTATATCTGTTGGTAAAAATGCATTTTCTATTGGTAAAATGTTTTACCAACAAAAATTATCCTGTCACTAAACTGTTGGTAAAAACTCTGTCGCTAAATATTATTGCGACAGATAAAATAGTTCTGTTGCAATTATAATAATACCAATAGATAATATATATATTGGATAAAATGTATAACAACAGATTCATATGACAGATTTATCTATTGGTAATATTATCACCAACATTTTTCTTTTCAATATTAACATTGTTAATAATATTATAAGCAATACCAACAATTAATATCTATTTGTAAATTACTTTTAAAATAAAATATTATGCATGAGTATTATAATATTTATTGCTAAAAAATTATATTACATTTATTAATATAACTATGTATAATAAATTTATTATATAATAATTATAAAATTAGATTATACGAAACTCCAACAAAATGTGGCTTTATTTGAAATAACATGTTCAAACATAATTCGAAAGCATGCTCATCTGCAATCTATCTCTTATACATTGGATGTCACTATCATGGTTCAAACTAACAACGAGCTCGACGAATGTAAACATTGTCCTCATGTCCCCCCTTTTTTGTAGGTCCCTTTTCTTATAGTTGTACTTGTGGGTGGAAGTAGATGCTTTTGAGATGGTTGTTACTGTCGAGGATCACCAAGCAAGTCCCTTTACATTGGATGGAGGCCCTATTTCTTGTACATGTACTTGTGAATGGAAGCAAGAAATTGTGAGACAGTTGTCACTGTCATTTTTCACTACTCCTATATGCAAACCCTCAAATGAAGCAGTTCATCCCTTATCACACACTGCAACAAAAAGATGCATATAAATCATCAAATAGTCAAACTCGAGTTCATTTTAAATAATTAATAAATTTCAAATAAATTCTATAAATTTACTACAGGATCCGTTATAAAACACTAAAATATTTACAATATCGCAACAATAATGTTGATTAGTCTAATACGGTTTACTTTTTTATGCACATTTCAAAATTATGCTTTTAAAACATGGTGAAAAATGATACATTGGAGGAAGAAACAACTACCTCTATTTTTGTTATGTGAGATTCTCATGGGAGATTCTATTTTTTTTTAATGAAACCAGAATCATCTCTCGTCCATGCGATATGGGTTCCATTTCATGTGTGTCAATAGTCCACTATACAGCACATGCGATGCGGCCAACTGTGATAATGGCATCAGAAGAGTCCCGAGCAACCGCAGTCTCCTTCAGCTGCTGCATTCGGTCCATCTCCAACATCAGGTCCACTAGGCTACATTTACAACAAAAAAATAATAATCACTCCACTCTAAATGATTTGAAATTAGGAATTGTTTGGTTTTGGAAAATGTTTAACATAGAAACACTTTGAAGAAGCAATGACTTATGCAATAGGAATACCTGCTCTTAACATAAATTGGATACTTAATGAATGAATTGATGTTGGAAAAATGGATGAAGTCACAAGTCCATGAGTATGTTGAAATTGGTTTTCACCTATCAGCATCAATTAATCAAAAAACTTCATTTATTAGCATAGTGAGACCCCTAGAATCGACTAATAGAGAGACATAATTTATGGGTAGAGTGAATTTACCACTCATGGTAGAATACAATAAAGCCACGGTCAAAAATAACACTCAATGAAAACAACAAGAGGATTATATAACCGGTAGAAACAAAAACTAGAAGATAATCCAACTACAACCAGAAGATAATTCATCCAATGACCAAAAAAGAATATATAATCCATAACCACAACTTTCATAACACATGATATAAAAATAACCAATGAGCACAACAATAGAAAAATCTCTAAAAGAACCAATGACTGTAAAAAAACTAGTGACTACATTTATAGAAGATAACTAGTACCAAAAAAACTGAAAAAACAATGCATGATATGAAAATAACAATAAGATTATCTAACCTGTGACCACAAACCATTGAGAATAACACTGATTTCAATTAAGAATCACACATAACTCAAAATTCTATAATCTAGTAACACTTTATTAAATTATATAATCTAGTAAGGCACCTTTCAATTTAAAAAGAAACTACTTTTCAATTGAGAATGACAAAAAATTCAATAGATGAAACAAAAAATTAGTGAAATGAAAACCCTTATGCATTAAGGATGGAGTTACAAAGATAGGATGGAAAAAAAGTGATCTAAAAACCATTTAGTGAAATTTAACTCTATCATTAACCCCTAAGGTTTTTCATTCAAACGTAGATACTATGATGTACACCACATACGATTTAAGTTTATATCATGCGTTAGTGTACAATAAATTCAATAGCATAGATGAAAAACCATAGCAGCTAAAGTTTGAATGAAAAATGTTAGCATATAAGTTTTAATGAAGGATATAGTTATTGAATTTAGTGCAATTTAATTCAGTTGTTGAATTAGGTTTTTCATTCAGCTATTGAAAACCCATATCACCAAATTAGTGTAATTTAAACCTTAGCCTCTAAGGTGGAACATGTAACTCAATCATTTCAATGGCTGGATGAAAAACCTAATTCATATGCACACCCCATATGAAGCCCAGTTCAGTTGAAATGACTCGCCAGTATCATTCAAAAGAACTGTAGAGTAACAGATATGAAGCCCAATTTGGTTGCCTCATTTATTGAGGAAGGAGAAGACGATGAGCCTGTTTTCTGGTAGAGCAGCCACAAAAGATGGTTCGTATGAAGAGAAACAAACTTCAATACAATAACACAAATGATTCAATAATGAAAAATGAAGAAAAAATTAAACTAATAAGATCATAACAGATTCCTGGTTTTTAGAAAATCAAACTAAAAGATAGAGATGAATGCATAAAATGTGAGTGGTTGAAGTTTCTTGATTTAAGAAAGACATAGAAGCTGCAAGGTATTATCAACTTCTCCAATACTGACTGATTCCATGTTCATGTGTCCCTCTCATGATGGCTTATTTTTCCTTCAAGAATAAATAAGGGAGCTTTCATATCATTTTCCTTCGTTATAGCCTATTTGGTTGGCTACTCATTCAATTCAGTGCAATGTAAAACTAATTCAATATCAAAATTTAGTGTAGTGTAAACTTTAGTTTCTATGGTTGAATCAACCATTAAGGATAGAGTTACAAATTTAGTTTTAAACCATATCATCTATTTTTGAATGGAAAACCTAATTCAATAGCTGTAAAACCATGTATATTGTCTGTATGGCTAAGATTTTCAAGTTTGAATGAAATATCATATGTGGTGTACAATATATAATAAAAGTTAGTGATGAATACCCTATCTATCATGGTTATATATCAGTAGTGATCCATTATAGAGATAAGATAATAAATGACTCACCACCATCATGCAAAGGAACTGCAGAGTAACAGATATGAAGCCCAGTTTGGTTTCCTCCTATATTGAGGAAGGAAAAGACAATAGGATTGTTTTCTAGTAGAGCGGCCAAAAATTATAGTCCTTATGAAGAGGACCAAACTTCAATACAATACCACGAATAATTCAATAATGAAAAAAAAATAAAATATTAAATTAATAAGATAAAAACATATTCTTGGTTTTTAGAAAATGAAAATAAAAGATATAGATGAATGCATAAAATTGGAGTGGTTGAAATTTCTTGATTTAATAAAGACATAAAAATTATAGATATTATCTACTTCTTCACTGCTGAATTATTCCATGTTTATCTATCCCTCACGTGATGGCTTATTTTTCCTTCAAGAATAAATAAGGGAGGTGTCATATCATTTTCCTTCATTACAACATGTTTGTTTGTCTACTGAAGTATTCAATAAATTTATTGCAATGTAAAACCATATCAATAGATAAATTTAGTGTAGTGTAAACTTAAGCTTATATGTTTGAATCAGGTTTTAAGGATAGGGATAAAAAATTAGTTGTAAACGGTAGCATTTATATATGAATGGAAAACCTAATTCAATAGCTGAAAACCCATTTATGTTGTCAGTGTGGCTAAGAATCACAAGTTTAAATGAAATATCATATGGGTTGTAAAACATAACATCTATATTGATGATGAATATCCTCTCTATGCTGGTTATGCATGAGTAGTGATCCATTATGGATCTACGATAATAAATATTAGGTCATCCATCTTTATTAAGAACTTATAATAATAAATCATATCTATGTTTTTCCTCTAGGTGTGCACTATTCCATCCTTAATATTTGGATTTGAACTAACTTGTAATTTATTTACATTCTGTTTTTATACATATGGTTCATAAAAAGAATAAATCATATCTAGGCCTCTTTGAATCTACCTCAAAATGAAACTATCCTGGTCACTACTATTGGGCAGAACTCAAAGGCTATAGTGAATAACACTCTTTGAATCTAACTCAAAATGAAGTTGGTTGGGTCACTACTATTTGGAAGAACTCCAAGGCTATGTTGAACTCAAAGGATATGGTGAATAAAACTCATTAGGAAGTTCCTGTATATTATTCAATTTTCAAGTAATTAAACACAATAAAGAAACATATTTTGGATAAATATTATTACAATTTAATATAGATAGTAAGATTGACTAACATGGAAACTAATACAAGAAACTTCCAACTAAGAAATTCAATAAAATAAAATTTAATATTGATTTCTCATTTGATTCATCATATTTTTTAGGGAAATGGAATAAACTAACAGCTTAAATAAAAATTACCTATCGTGCAGTAGAAGATGGGACGATAGAGGGGGGAAGTAGAGAAACACTTACAGAAATGAGAAAGATATTATGAAATGAATCAAATCAAAAAAAATCCTAAGCCATGGGAAGTGGCTACTGATCAACAGAAATCAGAGAGTTTAGGGTTTTCATGGTACCTTATGGGGATCCAGAATGGAATATGGCGTGGGAACGTCCACCCTGATGATTGGGGAAAGTAAGACATTTCTCATGTGCAGGGTGGATTTTGCAGGTGGATTGCATAACAGGGGTGAATCCGAATGGAAACTACATCGATGAATATTAGGGAACACAACATATCCAGCATGCGCGCAGGTGAATTAAAGAGAAGCTACAAATCCGAGGAATGTATGGTGATTGAAGCTGAGAAGGAATCGAGACCTAGACCCGAGCACGAATCGAGACCTAGACTCGAGCGATTGACACCCTAACTCGAGCGACTGTGGTGCAACTAGGTCTGGGTGTGGATTGTAGCTGATAGATTAATTTGTAAAATAGAACTAAATATAATATATAATAATATATTATATAAATTATAAATTTATAAGTATAATATATAAATCATTATTCTTGTAAATGTAATATGTAAATTATTAATTTATAAAATTATATGTGCATAGAAAATTTATTAATTTTGTAAAATGAAATAAATATAATATTCAATAATATATTATATAAAAAAATCAATTTGTAAATACTAATTAATGATTACATAATTTACTATTATATAATGAATATAAAATTTTACAAAAATTAATATTTTTGTTTTATAATATAAAATAATTTATCAATATGTGATTATCAATTATTAATTACTTATGTTTCAATTATGTTTATTTTTTATTGATTACCATGTTTTTATTTATTATGTTTATTAAATTCAAATATCGTAACGATTTTAAAATTTTATGAATGGTATTTAAATGTTTATTAAATAAAAAATAATAGAAAATATAGGCATTATTAATGAGCTATTTTTTCTAAAACTTCTAAAAGTAAAAATTGTCTTTGGTCATAAAAATAATAATCTACATAAAAAAATTTATATATCTTAATTGGTTATTATCCTTGAATGATTTGTTGTAACAGATTTTATTTATGATAGAATATTTTTTGTTAATAGTTATTATTAATAATAGATTAAATTGTTGGTAAAAAATGTTGGTATTGGTATTATAAAGCAATAGATTTAACTGTTGGAAAAAGATATGTCAGTGTTAAATGATAAATACCAACAGATATATTCATTGGTAAAAATAAGTGTTGGTACTTAAAATCAATATCAATAAAAGTTAATATCTGTTGGAATTGCTCATTTTTACCAATAGATATATTATCTGTCAATAAAGTTATGTTGGTATAAGTTATTTTTTTTAGTAATTTACAAAAGAAAGTGAAATTAGTAAATTAAGGAAATCTACATGAGTTCCACATTGATGATGACGGTGTGATTCAGTTTTTAATGAGGCTTTGTGTGCCTTCATCACCAGAGATAAAAAAAGATTTATTTTATAATGCACCTAGCTAACCTGTCTTTATCTATCGTGTAAGTACCAAGAAGTACATGATATTCGAGAGATATTCCTATGGGAAAACATAAAGAAAAATATTGTAGAATATATCTCAAATGTTTAGTATGTCATAAAGTTAAAGAAAAGTGACAGAAGTCCAAAGGTATGACACAAAAATTACTTATACCCATGTGGAAATGGTAGAAATTCACTATGGAATTTGTTACAAGTATCCTGGATACATCCAAAGGAACTAGTGAGATATGGGTTGCGTTAGATTTACTCACCAAGAATACCAACTTCATTTCAACTTAAGAAGATTTATTAGTTAAAAAAACATTCAAATTTATATATAAAGGGAGTGGTGAGGCTGCATGGGGTTCCAAAATTGGTTGTCTATGATCATGATCTAAGATTAAAATCTATATTCTAGAGAATAATTAAATATTATTTGAGTACTAAATTGAATTTCAGCATGGCCTATCACCCCCAAACCTATAGAAAATCTTAAAGTACAATTTATACGCTCGAGGACATGTTAAGAACCTACTCAATAGAATTAAATGTTGAATAGCATTGAAAACTCCCACTAGTTTAGTTACCATATAACAATATCTTCTATTTGAGTATTCAAATGGATTCATATGAAGCTCTTTATGGGAAGGGATTTATAATTCAAAATTTTTGGGGTGTATTTAGGGCACAAAAACAATTTGGACCTGATCTTGTGTAAGAGATGACAGATAATGTTCAATACATCCAATAACATATAAAAGTTGCTTAAATTTGAAAAAATATCTATACTCATAACCATTTATGGGACTTGTAGTTAGATGTGAGAGAAAAAAAATTCATTTGAATATCACCATGGAAGATTCATATGGTTTGTATAGAAGGGGAATCTTATCCCAAAGTATTTTGGCCCCTTTAAGATCCTTGATTGCATAATAGAAGAGGCCTATCGACTTTCACTTCCAAAAAATATAGCTCAAGTTCATGATGTGTTCCATGTATCTCTGCTAAGGAAATACATACCTGACCCATCACATGTAATAAATTTTTAGGTGGTACAACCAGAGAGTGAGCTCTCTTATGAGGAGAAATCATTAAAGGTCTTGGACTATAGAGAAACATTTCTACATAACAAGATATCTCGCCTTGTTAAAGTGTTTTGGAAGAAATATAAGTATGAAGATGTGACATGGGAACCTGAGGACACAATGAAACAAGAGTACTCTCATCTATTCTCAACAGAGAATATAAGTTGAAATTTCAAGGATGAATTTTCTAATGGGTGTAAGAATGTAATGACCTAGTGTTTATTAGTAATATTTATTTCTTGAATTAATATGTGTTGTGTTATATTTCATAATATTATACACATACAAAATATAGAGAAACCAAAAAAAACTATGTATCATTGATAAATATCATTACATTATTCATCTATAAAACCAATGAAAATTCAACACATTATAATTGGTCTAAAAATATAAAATAGAAAATCTAAAATGGGGAAATATTAATCGCCCCAATGTGCTAGTATGATCACACCCTAGGCCAACATAATAGAAATGAATAAAAATATTACTAAACCCATCAACATCATGGAAAATGAAAATATATAACCTTTTGTTGAATTTTAGTGAATATTGAGTTAAATAATGAAGTGGTATTTATATAATGTATTGTGCCATTGAAATTACAATGTGCTCATTGGGATAGTAACCTGACTGTTGGAATAGTAATTTAACCAAAAAATAATAAATTGTGATATAAATAATATTTATCATAATTAATTTAAGTAAATATAAATATTATAATTCAAAAGAAAATATCATGATTAAAAAATAGAAAGGGGATATATGAACATTTTTAATAAACTTTATTTTAATATACTTCGTAAAAATCATATTTTTTATATTAAAAATAAAAATTTATTATATTGGAAATTTATTTTGATAAAATAAATATCATTTTTGAAATCATCATTTAGAAGTTTTCCAAGGTTCATTTTTTTATAATTTTATGAAATACTTCAATTTTCAAGTGAAATGTAAAAATACAGTTTTTCTCATAACTAGTGTATCTTAAATTACATCATTCATGATTTAAGAATTTATTAATAATTTATTGAACATTATTTTTTTCCATGAAAATTTTTATTTCATCAAAGACTCATTAAAATAAAAAATAAAATAATTTCCAAACCTAATAAAGAAAATACCAAAACCTAAATTCAAATGTGATCCCCTAAAATAACAATTTTTCCTTTTTTCCACTATCATTTTTAATAAACTAAGGAATTATAATTATAAGGGGCCTTAAAGTCATTAAAACAATTATATTATATTTATATATGATTTATAATTTCGATAATTCATTATTATTTATTTTACCTCTAATATATAATTTAATTTAATATTTTATTAAAAAAATACCAATCTCATCAAGTATAAATAACCCCACTCTCACCCCTTGTAAAACCACTCATCCCTAACTTGAAAAAGCCTAAAATATTCCCAACACTTTCCCATAAATTCCCTTATAATAATTAGATACATTATGTAGTAATCAAACTCTAAACATCAAGGGATTCTTAGTGTTGTACATGAGAAGCTACACTGAGGAAAGAGTAAATTTTAATCAACTCTTTTCACTTTTTCTTCTTATCTTTATTTTATGCCACACCATTCCAAAAAAATACTATAAAATTTATTCAGAAATATTTTAAAATTATATTAATAATTTTAAACTAATGTATGTTTCATATTTATGAAAAAATATATTTTCCAAAATTCTTTTTCCCGTTATTTCGTTAATGTCCTGTCAATGGTTGGTTAACCACCTACAGAGTCATTTCCAAGTCAATGCTTATAACCACACCAAGTTATGGATAATATGAATAATATATAATATATAAATATATAATTACATCTATTATAGTATTATTTACTTAATTATACTTATGTAGAGATTACTTGGAATGAAAATAGTGGAATCGAAGCAAAATAGGAAAATTTAATGAAAATATGATATCAAAAGAATTAATGTTTAACAATGAGTGTTATGAAATATAATCCCATAATTATAATTGATAAATAGAGTAAAATAAACATATTTAACTTCTATAACTATTTTTTAATAATCTTGACTTTATTATTTAGGAGGTAGAAATGTGGAAAAATAAAGCAGGACATAAGGTAAGGGGATTCTCGAACTTGACTCCCTTTCTTTGGGTTTTCCATCTTTCACATAAGTTTATATATGGATATTCAATCAGTATTCCATAAATATAATTTCATTAATATTTGATTTTATTTTTAAGGATATACATGTTTCTACTATGATTTTGAATCCAAATAAAATGATTTTCCAAACAAACTTTTCTTTCCCAAACAAATATTTGACTCCTCATGTGTTATTTCTTATCCAAAGAAAAATGATATTTTATTACAAAGTATCATATCACTTTTTCATTTGGGAGCCCCAATTTGTATTCATTAATGTATTCTTTATGAAATAATTATAAAACTGATTCCTTTCTATGGGTTATTTCAGGATAATAATTCTTATACATTCTATGTGGAATTCATGATTATGCAAGTATTATGATTCGATGGGTGGTTCCAGAATTAAATATCTCTCCAATGCATTGGGTAATGTGGTGTATCTAATGTGATTATGTTTATTATACATGAATAATATTATATATTTTTTCACAATGATTATGTTATGATTATTAACATATTTCATGCGTGAACATGATTCTAGATTTTTTCACAACTATGTGTGGTATTTGACCACTATGACAAGATGTTTCATTTTTATTCATTACAAAGTTCCATTCCTGTATCAAATGTTTCCATCATGAATATGATTATGATACCATATTTATTATGTTAGTATGATTATTATTATCACCCATGTTATATTGATTCATGTCCCTTATTCCTCCTCTTATAGTGATTTTAGCTCACCCATGTCATTAATTTATGTCCTCAGGTGACTATATGGACTAAGGAGAAAATGAGATTTTACAAGGATAAAGAAGAAGGATTTAAATAAATTTTTATTTTTTATAATGTAAGTGATGTATGATCCTAATTTTTCAAAAATACTAAAAAATTTAATCCTTAAATTTATAACTATTATGTTAATGATCATTAAAATGATGCACTAGTCATATAATAAAAAGTAGGGAACTATACCACTATGAAAAAGGTAGCGATCTGACCAGGGACATACCATGGTCACTTGGGTAGATCCTTAGTTAAGTTTTTGTGGTAAAGGACATACATGAGTTGGTCGATTATATGATTTTATTTTACTACCACACCCTCTAGGTAGACCCTGCCAAGCTTAGAGAGAATAAATCCAAGGGTGTGGAAAGTTATAGGAATTTGAGTCTTATGAATGAGAATATTCCAATATGATTCGAGTTATTATATGTGTCTTTTATACCTTATAATATATTTTGGTAGACATATGTTTGTCTCATTCCTTCTTGGTCTTATCCATTGTTTGAGAACTGAAAATCCCAATAGAGGCTCTAGCCTAGCCCTTATGTCTTGAGAAACCCACTAGAGCGGATTCTGCAATCAAAATATTTTTTTATATTATGATCTGACTCTTTGAGGATAGAATTTCTCTTGGGATCTACTTGTGGCTTCAATAAGTGTCACACCCCGATGTTTTAATTTATTTTTATTTTTATTATTTTAGGGCTTTGGTTAACCTCGTTGAGGTGTGCATTGAACGCAGGTCAAAATTTTTGGCGTCTAATGTGTTTAGCGGGTTTTGTACCAATGCGCAATTGTTGCATGGTGGGCGGTAGCCGCACGATCTCCCCAAGTGTTTATGCGGATGCTTAGGTGGTCTGGGTTGAGCCGCGCAACTTGGGCGAGGTTTATTAAGCTATGGGACGAGCGCGCAGTGACCCGATTTTCAGAATAAGATAAATGAACGGAGTAAACATTAAAAGAAAAGGATGTTCGATAAAAATAATAATATTGTGTTATTTTTTATTATTATTATGATTATAATTAAGAAAATTAATATTATTAATGATATTATTATTCTTTATATATTTTTATTGTTTTCATTGTTATTATTCTCATTATTATTATTTTTGTTATAATGATTATTATTATTTTTTATTGTTAATAAATTTTATTAATATTACCTTTATTACTGTTAATTTTATTATTATTAATTTTTGGTTATTATTATTATTAGTATTAGTATTATTAACATTATTATTATTAATATAATAGAATGAAAAAAAACATCAAACCCTAGCTACCCCCCCCCCCCCCCTCTCCCTGCTCTGCGCTGCCCCCCCCCCCTTCCCTGATCATCCTGCACTCCGCCCTTTCCATGGCCTCCCGCTCACTACCCCGTGCTCCTCCCCTCCCTCCGCCCTTAATCTCCTGCAGCCTCCTTGCCCCCTCGCCTCCCCAGCATGCAGCGTGACCCGCCACCTCGAGCCACCTCTTTGTGCCAACTCCAACAGACCATGTACCCCTACTGCGATCTGGCATCCAGCTACCCCGCCAGCCTCCTCCCGCAGGCCCTCGCTGTTCTGGCCCTCTGCACCCCCTACCTTGCCAGCTCCGACCGCTCTCACCCCAGCAACCGGCTCCCGGTCCTACGCACTCGCTCTCTCCAGGCCTACCCTCACCTTTCCGCACCTTCGATTGGACAAACCCCTCCATCGCTCTAGTATATTTCTTTTCATCTTGTTGTGTTTTTATTTATGTTGGAACCTCTTTGACACCCTTATTTATCTTCTAATAGATTTTTGAAATTGTTTTGGTTTATAAAATCTAGATTTTTAAGGTTAATTATGTGCAATTATTAGAGTCTTATAACTTTGGGTGGTTATTTTAAATACTATTATTTCACTAAATGGAATTGGGGGTTTTCATGAAATTTTTAGTGTTAATTATTGTTTGATGACAATTTTCTATTTGTTAACTTGGTCTGGTATGTTTGGTTTAGTAATTCTAGGTCTTTTTTAATGTGTAAAATTATTTGGAAAGGGGTTATATGGTTTCAAGGGGCTTGTCTTATGTTCTTTAAATTATGTGAGTATTTGGTTCTGGTTTTAAAGCAACTGGTAGTTTTGTGAAAATAGTTTTGGGCATCCTTCTGATGGTTTAGTGTTTTTATTTTATACCTTTTGGTGTTTTTAATTATTTTTTCCAAGTCCCAACACCTCGGGTGTTTATTCGCACATTTACCTCGTTAATTTATGTGTGTGATTGGTGCTCAAGAAGTTATCCTTCCTTCCAATGAATTGTTGTTGCATCTGCGCTGGATTTGAGGTAGGCGAATCCACATTTTTTTCTGAATAAGTCCATAAAAAGTATTTCATGTTTTTAATTAATTCTTTTACTTGATTCATTCCTTTTGAAGTTAATTGGTCAATATTCTTTAATGTTTTCAAGTTAGTTAGCTTTGTTAAAAATAGTTATTATTGTTTTTTCTGGTTTGTGTAAATTGTTTGGTCTGTTTATAAATTTTGTTCATAAACTAGTTAGCTTTTGATATAACTGTTTATAAACTGGCTGGGTTGTTTATATAATTGTTGATAATTTTTTTTTCTTGTGTTATAAAGGAATCTTCACTTTAAATCTTTGATGGATTTTTATGGAAATGATTTAGTGTGTGTTTGAAAGGGTTTAAGGGCCTTTTTAAATTGTGAAATGCTTGGGGTGTGTGTGTGTTCGAAACTCAAGGGCCCATTTGGCACTTTCATATGATTTGTGTGTTTTAGCTTTTCTTAAAAAGGTTCTTGGACACTCTTCGGTAAATTCATGGTGTAGACACCCGTTTGGACATATTTATGTAAAAGTGGTGTTTGATGTTTTGGTAAATGGTGTGGGCGTGTGCTTGGCCTTTCAAGAGAGATTTGGGTGTGTAAGGTTTTAAAAGTGAATTTTTAACATGTCGTGTGTTTTGTTGGGTTTTTCACAAAAAACATTGGTTGAGTTTCCGGGTTGGATCTTGCATGTAGTTTATGATATTTGGAACTATATTTTTTTTTATGAGTGTAATTACCATGCAAGAAAAATTATGATAGGTGCTTTCAAATGGTTTTTCACGCTATGTGCTCGATGCGATGCCTTTCTGGCCATTGAAAAAAATGTCTAGAACTAAATTGATATGCAAGTATGGTTGTTTATAAAAGTATGGTTTTGAAAAAAATATCAAAAGGCCTGATTGGCAACTTAGAACATCTTATGAAATGGTTTAAATGTTAAATGGTGCGATGGGCTGGTTGGCACTTTGTTAATGTGAAATGATTGAACGTGTATTTGGGGGCGCTACTTTTATAATAGTATTTCGAACTTGCATTAATGGATTGTTTCAGGAAAGGAAGGACTTGGATTCAGTGGTTTACTCTTGGCATCCCTACTGAGCGTTTTAAATGCTCACGCCTACTTTATCATTTCAGTTGCAGGTTTCCTTTGATTAGGTTTCTCTCGGTTGAGTTGATCATTGTTGGAGCAAGGTAAGCTTTTGGTTGGGAGGTGACATGGATGGTCACATGGAGGTATGTTGAGGTTTTCTATTTATTTTATTGTTTCCCTCCTCAAGTTTCGTTTCATTATTCCATTTATTCTTGTTTATCTATTTATCTTTGATGGGAAAAATCATTCCCAATGATTTAATTTTGATCCTCGGCACTGTTTTCCATCCCATGGGGATCGGTAATGCCACTCGGGCCATGTCGTGGACCGGCTCGGGTGACCGGTTCAGGGTCGACCCGGGTTGGTTCATGAACAAATGGTATTAGAGGAGCCCTAGTTATTTGGGGTGTCTGGTAGATGGAGATTAGGACTGTCGGGACTCAAGAGGTAAGTACGGGAAGGACGTCATGAACCATTACCCGTTCCAAACCTCGAGTCACTAGGGGTAGTCTAGTAATTGATTCCTTGTTTCATTTTGGTTCGTTTTAGATTGATGGATGAAAACAGAGGCAAGCCGATGTCACATCGTTATTTCACATGGAGTAGTGACCCACGTGGAGTTTGAGTACACGGTTTAAGTTCCTCTAAGTTGTTGATGCTTACTTTGGGCATGACCCACTACCATATCGCCAGGTTAAGCATAACTATTATTCCTTCATTCTGGTAGTTTGATGCAAGTTGAGTGTTTTCATGGTTCTGATTGGTGTAAGTGCACTTTTGAAAATGAAAAAGGGTTTTTGAAATGAGAATGATTTATTTTAAATGACTTTAAATTTGTGAAATTGATTTTTTTAAAACTAAAAGCTCTTGGTCTAAAAGTCCGGTGTTTGCTTGAAACTGGTAGAGAAATGGTTTGGGTGCAACCTCAGGTACTCTTTATGAACGTTTGCACAAGTAAGATAATTCATTGGAAGTGTGTGTTAGTGCATATGGATGAAATCTAATGAAGACATTTGCAATGGTTCATGGGATTTCTTTGGTGTGCACTCGGAATTAAAGGCTACAACATGTTTTTCTAAAGTGATTTTAAAAGGGGAAAATGATTTTTGAGAATTGAAATTGGTTTTAAAAGTGGGTTTGGAATTTGGAAAGTGGCCTTGAAAGAATGTGGTTTTGAAATCAAAAATGAAAAGGGGTTTTTGAAAGAGGAATTTTCAAGTTGTGTTTGTTTTTTCTTGTTTCTTTTGAGATAGTTGTTTGGGATGAAGGCGCTTTCTTTGATGTTTCTTCTACTTGATATCCGTTTTGGCTTTATGTTTTATATTTTTTTCAAAAAATGCCACCCAGAAAGGTCTCTATGGTTTCTGATAAGTCATGCCCAGCTTTTGGTCCTTCTTAGACGTTGCCTGCCCTTCATGGTGATCGAGGTCTGTTAGAGGCAACAGAGTGGCTTGAAGTGGTTGATCGTGTCTTTAGGGTATTGGTAACTCCCGAAGCTGTCAGAGTACGTGTTGTTTTGGGGTTGTTTGAAGGTCTAGCTTTGGAAGAATGGGAGTTGGTCACCCCTCCATCACTACAATTTGAGATGGCGTGGTATAACTTTAAATTTGTCTTTGTCCGATGGTTTATACCTGAAGAGGTGAAAACAAAGAAAAAGGAAGAGCTCATGCATATTCAACATGGACAAGAGACGGTGAAGGCATATATTGACCATTTCAAGGAGCTTGTTCCCTTTTCTCCAGAGGTAGCATCATAGGATTTGATGAAGACTTCTCTCTTCATTGGGGCTCTTTGCCCAGAGATCAAGGAGTCGGTCCTCCTTTCTAAAGACCACCATTTTGGGAAGTTGTTGGATGAGGCGTTCTTAGCTAAACTAGTCTCTGGAGCGCAGGTGCTTGGAAATCCAGCATTTCCAGTTACTTATGAAGGTTCCCTATTTGGCGAGCAGGATGTGCCAGAGGAACTTGTTTCAAAAGAGTCCTCTACAGTGATTTTGGCTTCTAGTTCGTCAGACCATTCAGTGTTGTGTCACCTGTGTGGCCGGTTCGGGCATGTGAAGTCGTCATGTCGCATCCCTCCAAAGATGTTTCATCGTTGTGGGTGCCTGGGTCATCTAGAGAAGTTCTTCAGGAAGCATCACCTAAAGAAAACATTGTGAATGGAGGAATTTCAGTGCCTGACTGTGAGGCAGGATATGCTTCAGCCATCAGATCCCCAGCCATAGGCCTTGGGGTGAAACTTGCACTTAGTCAGTTATTTCCATGGGTCTAAAGCCTTGTTCTGGGTCTTGTGTTCCGTGTTGGTAGTAGAACATTTAAAGTCCTTTTATTTTTATTTTTGTACTGTTAAAGTTTATTTGTTGTTGTAAGTTCATTGTTTCATCTTGGAGTTATAGTAGACATGTTATGTTGTAATCGAACAATTTTGTTTGTCTGATTACGGTTTTCTAAATCGTGTGTTTTTTTTAAAAGTTGTCCGGCCCTTGTTTGGGTTGATCTTGGTTTAGTGGTGTTCGTTTGGAGATGTAAGTGGCTGGAAAGGAGTTAAGTCTTGTAGTTATACTTGGGTTTACTACTGGGACCATGTACTTCTCAGAGGTTTTTCTCTAGGATTTGGGGTTATTGGTATGGGTCGAGAGTTCAAATTATCAGTAGAGGTGTTGTTTCGTTCGTGCTATAGAAGATAGTTTAGATGGGTTGGGAGTTCCTGCGTCCCCACCCCTTCTCAGGGTGGTATGATTGGGTGTTAAATTTCTTCCCTAGTTAAGTTCTTTTAGTGGGGAGAACCCCTTCGTGTTCTCCCCCCAACCTCGGGCTTCAATTTTCTCTTGAATCAGTCAGGTGTGACCTGTGTAGAGTAAGGTCATTCTGAGATTCTCAGTTTTCTTTGGTTCTTATGGTTCTGTTTGGTCATGAACTTATTTCTTGACCAACGTATGGCTTTGTGACTTTTTGGGGGCATAAAGTGTCTGTGGTGGGGATAATTGTCACACCCCGACATTTTAATTTATTTTTATTTTTATTATTTTAGGGCTTTAGTTAACCTCGTTGAGGTGCGGGTTGAGCACATGTCAAAATTATGGGAGTTTAATGTGTTTAGAAGGTTTCAGACCCGTGAAAAGTCACCGCACGGTGGGCGATAGCCATGAAATCTCCCCAGGTGTTTGTGATAATTCTCAGGTGGTCTGGTTTGAGGCACGCAACTTGCACGTGGTTTATTAAGTTGTGCAACAAGCGCGCAGTGACCTAATTTTCAGAATAAGATAAATAACCGGAGTAAACTTTAAAAGAAAAGGATGTTCGATAATAATAATAATATTGTGTTATTTATTATTATTATTATGATTATAATTAAGAAAATTAAAATTATTAATGATATTATTATTATTTATATATTGTTATTTTTTGCATTATTATTATTCTCATTATTATTTTTATTATTTTTATAATGATTATTATTACTTTTTATTGTTAATAATTTTTATTACTATTACCTTTGTTATTATTAATTTTATTATTATTAATTTTTGGTTATTATTATTTTTATTATTATTATTAACATTATTGTTATTAATATAATAGAATGAAAAAAACATCAAACCCTAGCTACCCCCCCCCCCTCTCCCTTTTCTGCACCGCGGACCACACCCCCCCCCCTTCCCCGATCATCCTGTGCTCCGCCTTTTCCTAGGCCTCCCACTCACTGCCATGTGCTCCCCCTCCCTCCGCCCTCAAGCTCCTATAGCCGCCTTGCCCCCTCGCCTTCCCATCTTGTAGTGTGACACACCACCTTGAGCCACCTCTTTGTGCTAGCTCCAGCAGACCCTACACCCATGCCACGATCCGGCCTCTAGCCGCCTCGTTAACCTCCTCCAACAGGTCCTCACCATTCCGGACCTCCGAACCCCCTACCTTGCCAGCTCTGTCCGCTCTCGCCCCCAGTAGCCGACTCCTGGCCCTACGAACTCACTCTCTCTATGCATGCCCTCACATTTCCGCACCATCGGTCGGCCAAACCCCTCCCTCACTCTAGTATATTTCTTTTAATTTGGTTATGTTTTAATTTATGTTAGAACCTCTTTGACACCCATGTTGATCTTCTTATGGATTTTTGAAATTTTTTTGGTTTATGAAATCTAGATTTTTAAGGTTAATTATCTACAATGCTTAGAGTCTTAGAACTTAGGGTGGTTATTTTAAATTCTATTATTTCACTACATGGAATTGGGCATTTTCATGAAATGTTTAGCGTTAATTGTGGTGTGATGACAGTTTTTTATTTATTAACTTGGTCTAGTATGTTTGGTTTAGTAATGCTAGAACTTTTTTAATGTGTAAAATGATTCGGAAAGGGGTTATATGGTTTCAAGGGGCTTGTCTTATGTTTTTTAAATTATGTGAGTAGTTTTTTTTAGTTTTAAAGCAAGTGGTAGTTTTGTGAAAATATTTTTGGGTGTCCTTCTGGTGGTTTAGTGTTTTTATTTTCTACCTTTTGTTGTTTTTATTTATTTTGGCCAAGTCCCAACACCTTGGGTGTTGATTCGCACATTTTCCTCATTGTTTTAGGTGTGTGATTGGTGTGCGGGAGGTTCTCATTCCTTCCGCTGAAGCGTTGTTGCGTCCACGCTGGATTTGAGGTAGGTGAGTCCATATTTTCCTTTCCGAATAAGTCTATAAAAATGATTTCTTATTTTTAATTAATTATTTTACTTGATTCATACCTTTGCAAATTAATTGTTCAATATGCTTTAATGTTTTCAATTTAGTTATCTTTGTTAAAAATAGTTTTTATTGTGTTTTCTAGTTTTTGTAATTTGTTTGGTCTGTTTATAAATTTTGTTCTTAAAATAGTTAACTTGTGATATGAATGTTTATAAACTGGCTGGGTTGTTTATATAATTGTTGATAAATTGTTTGTCTTGTTTTATAAAGGCATCATCACTTTAAAGATTTGATGGATTTTTATGGAAATGATTTATTGTGCGATTGAAAGATTTTAAGGGCCTTTTTTAAATTGTGAAATACTTGGAGTGTGTGTGTTCAAAACTCAAGGGCCCATTTGGAACTTTCATATGATTTGTGTGTTTTATCTTGGCTTAAAAAGGTGCTTCGACACTCTTTGGTAAATTCATGGTGTAGACGCCCGTTTGTCTATATTTATGTAAAAGTGGTGTTTGTTGTTTTGGGAAATGGTGTGGGTGTGTGTTTTGTCTTTCAAGAGCAATTTGGGTGTGTGTGGTTTTAAAATTGGATTTTTAACATGTCGTGCGTTTCGTTGGGTTTTTCACAAAAAAACATTGGTTGAGTTGCCCGGTTGGATCTTGCATATGGTTTATGATCTTTAGAACTATATTTTTGTTTCTATGATTGTAATTTCCATGCAAGAAAAATGATGATAGGTGCTTTCAAATGGTTTTTCACGCTATTTTCTCGATGCGATGGATTTTTGGCCGTTGAAAAAAAATGTCTGGAACTAAAGTGATATGCATGTCTGGTTGTTTATAAAAGTATGGTTTTGAAAAAAAAAATCGAAAGTCCCGATTGGAAACTTAGAACATCTTTTGAAATTGTTTAAATGTTAAATGGTGTGATGGTCTGGTTGGAACTTTGTTAACATGAAATGATTGAATGTGTATTTTGGGGTGCTCCTATCTAGGGTAACCCTTTATGGTCGAATGCACAGGAAGAGTTCGTGTTTGGGGTTGGCAAGTGTGGTGAGATGAGTCACGCGTGCGAGGGGATTCGTACTTACACATTATTATTATCACCACGATGGGTTCATGGGCATCGTTTAGATGCTTGAGTGACAGTTGCTGACCAACCCTGATTAGACGGGTTGGTACCCCCTGGATTTCTTGTTAGGCCAGGTGGGCTTTGCCACTGGATTGGTCAGTTAGGGCGGCCAGTTGGTTATAGACTTAGGAGTTTCACCATACGTCGGCAAGTGGTTCCAAAACTGAGTACATCCAGGGGTATTCTAGGGATGTTTAGTATCACCCATGGTTACTGGATTATTTTCATTGCTTGTTTACTTTCCATGCACTGGTCTTGTTTACTTTCCGTGCGCTGGATTATTTTCATCTTTCACTCTTACTTGTTTTACTCTAGCACAGCATTGGTATATTCTGTTTTGGATTTTTTTATAAAATGACAAATGATTTTGGAAAATGGAATGTAGCGTGTGTTGGGTTTTTAAAAGGAAAAAATTTGTTGCTTATTTTCAAATGTGAAAACCCTAATTTTATAATTGTATTTAAAACTTGCATTAATGGATTGTTTCGGGAAAGGAAGGGCTTGGATTCAGTGGTTTACTCTTGGCATCCCTACTGAGCGTTTTAAATGCTCACGACTACTTTATCATTTAAGTTTCAGGTTTCCTTTGATCAGGATTCTCTCAGTTGATTATCTCAATGTTGGAGCAAGGTCAGCTTTTGGTTGGGAGGTGACCTGGATGGTCACATGGATGTATGTTGAGGTGTTCTGTTTATTTTCTTGTTGCGCTTCTTGAGTTTTGTTTCATTATTCCATTTATTATTGTTTATCTATTTATATTTTATGCACCAAATCATTCCCAATGATTTAATTTTGATGCCCGACACTGGTTTCCATCCTGTGGGGATCGGGAACGCCCCTCGGTCCATGTCGCGGAACGGCTCGGGTTACCGATTCAAGGTCAAACCGGGTTGTTTTGTGACAATAAGACTATATGATTACAATCTTGGAAAGGACTAGATATCAACCATCCATGCACATATTAATTTTTTTATAGTAGATACAATTTAATAAGGTTGATGGGTATAGTTTTCCCTTCACTATAGAGAATTAATTGTATTCTGAGTAGGTGGGGATCGTGTTCAAAAGATTATATAAGATGTATAATCATTTGGCTGTCTTGACTCTGGGTATGATTGAATCAGTGAGTGTTCAGTTTACTTTTATGGTAGAGGAGTACTCGGATGTCTTCCCCAAGGATGTACCTAGTTTACCTCATCAATAGGTTGACTTATGTATTGAATTATATCTTAGGAATACTATGATATCATCAGTTGAATATCAGATGAATCTTGTAGATCTATGAGAGTTGGGGGTGAAGTTGAAGGAACTTTAAGGTAAATGTTTTATTAGAACAACTTTTTCCCCCTATATAGATCTGATCGTATTCTCCAAGAAGGTATATGGGAGTTTGAGGTTGTGTATAGATTATAATTTCATAAAATAGCTGACCTTTAAGAATAAGTATTCACAATTGAGAATTAAAAACATATCTGATCATCTGAAAGTGGTAATTTGGTTCTCAAATATTGACCCCAGGTTAAGATATCACTAACTAAGAGCTCATGAGGAGGATATATCCAAAAAAAATTATGATTTTTCTATAATATCAATGATTACCTAGTGATTCCATTTAACATGAAAAACGTACACACCGTATTTATGGGGCTTATAAACTAGATCTTCAAACCTTTTATAGACTTGTTTTTTATGGAATTTTTCGATGAAATTATGATCTAATCAACATCATAGGTCAAGAATTATGATAATTTTATGATGGCCCAAGACATACTCTAATACAATCATCAATGTGGAAAACTCTATACGTTTTAGTTCGAGGTTAGAAATATCTACTTTCTAGTACATTTTATCTCAAAGGTTGGAGTATCTATAGACCTATAAAAGATCAGTGTAGTGTTATTTTGGGATCCGCCTGAGAGTGTGATGGGGGTGTGAACCATCCATGTGTTGGATAGCTATTTCTAAATATTAATTATAGGTTTCTCTAGGACTGTGACTCCCTTGAATACCTTGACATGAAAGAGGAATACCTTCATCTAGATGGACAAGTTCTATAATTCCAATGAGGATTTACAACAGAGGTTCATTCCCATCTTGAGTATTCCATATGAGGGGGTTAAATATTTAATGATCTAAGATGCCTCTGGAGTATAGTCAGAGTGCATATTGATGAAAAGGATGGTGGTGATATCCTACAAGACTAGAATTATAGGACCTTTTTGATGCTCTCCCAAGGTGAGTTTGAAAATTAGAGTTAAGAATATCCAAATAAAAATTATTATTTTTCCATAATGGAAAGAACAAGAAACATGAACACATGAGGGTCAATCACCCGGGTTATATTAGTCATGTAAACTTTAGATAATCTCACCCCCACATAACCCTTGGTACATCACATAAAGGGTTTATATATATCACATGGTCAATTCATTGATTACACAAGGCCTCATCAGGCAAAGCTCCCCTAATCATGTGAAGTACCTTAGATGAGTCTTCTTAATCATTAAACATAGGAATTGAAAAATTATAGACAACCATCAAAGAGTTAACACAATATAAGATAAAAAAGATAAGATCCATATGAAAAGAGAGTTGCATTGATCCTCATGTGAAGGGGTCATGAAGATTCACGTAATCAGTTCATTATTCAAGTGAAATTCCCCAAACATGTCATTCTCATCATGCGAAATACCACATACATGTCAACTCAATATTACAACTCCTTGTTGGAAAAAATCCTATCAATTTCCAATGAAATCACACAATAAAGGCTAAAATTATGGGATCCTTCTGCAAAGTAAGATATGGTGTTTTTCACATGATAGAGTTTTATGCTTCATGTGATTTGTTCATTGATCATGCGAAGCACCTTGGTTATGTCGGATCAATCACATGAAGGTTCTCTGACATGTCAACCTGATATCGCAAAGGCCCCTAAACATGTATTTATGATCAAGAAAAGGACCTTGAACATGTTGGATCGATTGCATGAAGGTTCCCAAACATGTCGATCTGATCTTCCAATGGTCTCCAAACATGTTGGTATGATCACATGAAATCCCATGGGACATGTCAGTTTGATCACATGAAGGGTCCTAGATTTTTTCAAAAAAATCTATATAAGGCTCCTAGACATCATGGTTTTATCATGAATAAGTCCCTCATATAATAAAGGTTTCAAGAAAGTTGGTAATGATGGTGTTGATGCAAAAAAACACATGTAACAGGAGAATTTGAGCTATGAATGGGTGTTTTAGGGTGAATCTGGGCCAAAACGAGTTTAATCTCACCAAAAGGGACATATTCATGAAGGTCATAACCCTCACAAACAAACTATTCCACATGAAGGTCCTCCAAGAACAATGAATTGAAGCTCATATGAATGATTCTAACCTTTATGCAATATATATTGATTTGTGAAGGTTACCACCCTCAGTCCAAACATTCACGAAACATACCTCCCAATATGCTACTTTCAAAGAAAGGTACTTACCAACATAAAAATGTTATAAACTCTACCATATGACCCTTATTTAAGGGGTACATGACCTTTGGTCTTTGGATTGAAGCTATTAATTTACAAAATTTCAAATATCATTATAAAATCGAGAAATGGATTCTAATAGGTAGCCATCATTCAAAAATAACCCCTACATGAGTTCTTGAAACTCAAAGTGAATAGTGGGCATAAATTTCATGAAGGTTCATTTCATTCAAGATATATTATATCCCCTAGAATATCTTGGGTTTTTTGAGATAATTATCCTTTATAAAACCAATCTCATAGAAACCAAGACTTTTCCCTGAGATAGGATCACCCTAATTTGTGATACATCCCATTTTGAGAAATACCTGACCTTTACAAACCCCTTGACCATCGTGAAATCCATACCTTCATGAAACTCACTTTTAAGCCACTAGGATGTTCAAATCATTGGTGAAAATAAACCCTTACCAAGATAACATGATAAATTCTATCGCCACCTGCATGGAGGCCTTAGAGATGAAACATGTTATGATCCTACTAGAAGGGAACCATATTTGACATGAGTAGAACAGATGCACCCACCTCTAGAATTCAGAAATCTAAAATTCATCTCATTTAATGGTACTAGAAATTTTTTACACTATATGAGTTTGTCTCATGTAGTCTAATTCTAAAAATCCCCAAGTAATAGGAAGATACAAATTTTTTTTGCTTCATCCAAACATTGGATGAACCCTCTTTAACCTGGTACAATCAGTTATTCCCATAATCCATATCTGGCATGGAAGATTACTATTGATAGTTTCTCTACCATTTCAGCTCCACCTTGATCTTCACCAGCATCACTGACCTCTTAAAATGAAATAAGGGAACTGATGAAAGAGTTTCCAAATTCATTTCCAGATATAAAGGACTCACGTACTCCCTTGATATGTAGCTTTGTCCAGATAAACTGTTAATGATGTGCATATAGAATTTCCAGGATAAGCGGGTTCCCACTCTCATCTCCTTAAATTTTCCAAATAGATTTTGGTAATTCACCAAAAGGGTTCAGTGTCTAGAAGATGATTTACATAAGACCAAATAGTGTTCATTCCCATTTCCTCCCCTATCCCCAATATAGAAACATGTTAATGCAGTAGTGTCCACCACCATATAGACTCGGTCTCCATATCCATTCCACCTTTTGAAACCTTCAATAGACAAACCTCACCTAGCACAACTCAGCTATGAGAATGCAATTAAGACCCCCCCTCCTCCATAAAGAAAAGGAAACCAGGGTTCCCTTTATAGAGTGGAAGAACATGGTATACTAAATCAATGATGCTCATGTTCTCAAGTACTTGATATACAACCTAGAGAATAAATTCTAAGTTTTTGGTGAATGGAACATGCCTTGGGAGGCTAACCAGACTAATCACACCAACTACTTCCCATACCATAGGGTTCTTAGACACACCATTAAATAGTGTTTTTCATCAAATAATGCATTTAGGACTAGGTATAGTGTTGCATGTTCGAGTTTTAAGAAATACCAACACGGGTAGAACATGTCAATATTAATCCCAAAAGTGAAAATGAGGACACTAGTGAATTGTAGTAAATTTTCGGGTGTGGTATGCAAAAGTATAATGATTGGTTAGATTATAATATGACCACTCATTCCCATGACATTATTCCTACCCACTTGAGAAAACCAACACCTCCTATAGTTACCATAGCCACTTTGGACACCTCACCAATAACACAATCTTCTATGTCTTGAAGGAATCTACAATAGTAATGTAGAGACAACTGAATCCCTCCAATGGCACTAAAGACGGTTTGTATACTATTTGACTTATTTTCCATTGAGATGGGGGGCACCAGTAATCTGTCCAGTTCTAGAATACTCCACCAATTATGAATAGGGATATCGCTTGGTTAATGTAGTCAAATTGGAAGATCACTATAGAGTATTCTATGATGAATAGAGTGTTGCATCCCCCTTAGGTACCTTTGATCATCATCATTGAGGGAGTGTTATGTTTCATACTATCAAACATTGTTCTCGGGCCAATGACCTAGAAATTATAGTACATACCATTGATGATAGATAATAGGCTGAGATTAGGGTATAATAGGTGAAACCCTCACTGGAAACATCATTGAGAGAAACCCCACAACCAACTATATTGGTTGATCATGCAGCTCAACCATAGTGGTACAGAGATGATTCGCAGTCAATAATTTCTCAAACTCAACCATATAATGCTAAAACTAAGTCATCTGACCAACAAAGGGACATGGAAAGCACCATCTAGGCTCCCACACCTCATACGATGGTGCCTGTAGTATTCCCAAAAAAGAGTGTCTTCCAATGAGATAAAATATACCCCTCTCCAAAACAATGGTGTCTAAAACATATATCTTGCATACTAGCTAAACTACCTATTCTCAATTCACTCCACCAATCAAAGGAAATGTGTGAGGCTCTCATCATGTCTAGGAAGATCCCTCTCTATTTTGAGACTGAAATTTCCACTGTTGAGGACTATTGACCAGACATGGCTGAGCAAGAAGACTTTTGTGCTATCATTTCCTTCTTAGAAAATGATGAGGGGGTAGTCATCTAGGGGTGGATACTCCCACTATATGACATAGTCCAGTTAAAAGGAATGGATAACCATCACTACCTGGTAGAAACTAGTTCTAGGATAAACCACATCCTCACCTACACACTCCACAAACTATGGATCACTATAGTAGATTTTACCCCCTCTTACCTAGAAATTTAGGGATATGACAAGACTAATCAGAATACACATGATAATATATTTCTAGAGACACTCTTTGATGACCTGTTAGAGATCACTGAATTTATAGTTGTTTCGTGGGACATAACATAAAATACCCTACTAGGACGGCCCTAGATTCACCTGCATGTAGTGGTCCCCTCTTCATATCATCAGTGCCTCAAATACTCCCTTAATTCTTGATTAGGGGTACTCCCTAGAGACCCCACTCCCTTTAACTTCTATGAATCCCACTACATAGGCACTTTATATTAAAAGTGGGTGGGAAAGAAACCTCAGACCAATGGGGTTGAATGCAGTAATTCCCCCAATGATCTGAAAACCACTTTGTCAAATCCCTAGGATTATTTTAAAGATATAGTTGTCCTACCAATCCACCAGCTTGTGCCAACCAGGACATCAAGAACCATTTCATCATCCCCAAAAAAATAATGCTCATAGATCACCTTGTAATCCTATAACAAATAGGCATGGTTGAGGCCAGAAAATCCTACTCATTTCATTTTCTGATAGGTTTAACATTTTCTTATTGACTAGAAATATCATTTATTGTTCCAAAGAGAAAGGATGACTTAGTGGAAGTCCACTAGACGTTATTTATTTGACATTAGATATTGACCACACCATTGGAAACTGCATGTAGTTGGCTCGTCATATTTCTTTTTCGTGATCTCAATAGATAAGGATTCCCTCTCCAAGGATCTTTCCACTTCTAGGTTAGAAATATTTATTGATCCATAGTCCCCATTATTGGAGGGTTCACATATTTCCACTGAACCCCAAGCATTATATGATGAGGAAGACCTAGAGAAAACCCCACTCACATTCAAGGAAGGTGTCTCTACTGTTATTTATGATTTGGGTCATGTTATTATTAACATAGAGGAGGATCTAAGACCAATGATGATTATCACAGTGATGAACCCAGGAGAGAATGAATAATAAAGGATTTCATAAAGTGAAACCATGATGTATTCACTTGGAACTATAAGGAAATGTTGGACCTCGATTCCCTGGTGGTTTTCCATTTACTTGGACTCCTGGTAGGTCAACATGGGTACAAACAGACCCCCATGAAGATGTACCTTTCCCATGATGTCATGGTTCAGGTAGAAGTTGAAAATATAATCAAAGATTATATCATCACATAAGTTAAATACCCAAATTGTTTGGACAATATTGTACTAGTTAGGAAGAAGAATGGGAAGATCATAGTTTGCATTGAATTCTGGGACCTGAACCACCATTTTCTAAAGGATGACTTCCCCCTCCTAGTGATTAAGCTGTTGATTGACACCACTATTGTCTTTCAATATTTTTCATTCATCGATGGGTTTTATAGGTGAAATAATATCTGTATGGTAAAAAAATATAAGGAATCCATTACCTTCAAGGAACTACAAGGAACATTTTGTTTCCAAGTGATTCCATTTGGTTTGAAGAACATGGGAGCTACCTACCAGTTCCCCATGAACCATATCTTCAAGCTACTCCTTGGGACATTGTTGGGGTTTTATGTGAAATATTTGGTTGTTAGATACCAACATCATCAAGACCATATCATATATCCTAATAAATTTTTTGAATTCCTCTTTTCTCATTGCCTGAAAAGGGATCCATTGATATTCATGTTTGGGTCACCTCTAGAAATATTCTCAACATCGTTTTCAGATATAGAGGCATAAATATTGACCCATAGAAGATCATATCCATCATCTAGAATCCTACTCCATGAAACATATTGGAATTTAAAGGTCTCCAAAGCCATCTGGATGATATCATGTGATTCCTCGCTAACATGGCTGATAATTGAAAACCCTTCTCAAGTATTATGTAGAAAGAAGACATATACTAGTGTGATGAATAGTCCAATAATTCACATAAAGACATCAATAAGTATCTATGTAATCCTATAATCTTAGTTACACCCATCCCTAGTAATCCAATGTTCTAATATGTAACCACCTTGGAATGGTCTCTTAGTGCTCTAATGAATCAGGTGAATAAGAATGGTAGATAAAATAGCCTTTATTGTCACATTTTCATGTTGCTCAACATTGATACCTAGTATTCACACATTGAGAAAAGATTCATCTCCCTGGTCTTCATAATTAAGAAATCGGGGCATTACCTATAACACCATTAAATATAGTTGGTGTCCCATGTTGATCTATTGAATTACATCCTAAATCACCCCATGATGATGGGGTCATTGACATGATGGGATGTAATTACACAATTGTTCAATATCATGTTTTTCCCTAGAAGGATGTCAAATGTTAATCATTGAAATATTTCCTAGCTTCCCACCCAATTCCATAGAAATCACCCATAGATTATGAATTATCTGATGATTCCATCCTCTTTGTTGATCAAGTCACACCATGTTTGAAGATTCACTTTGATTGTGCCTCCCACAACCCGACCAAGAGAAGACTCAACAACCCTAAACTCAATAGAGTGTCCCTAGGTATTTTCTTCATCACTCCTAGACCTTCCATATTACTATACTCATTCAAGTTGTTTGGAATTTTGTACCAAAAATGAGGCCAAATATCTTTTCCTTATCACCGACCTTGATTTTTCCCTTGAGATTGAAGTACACTGGCTGCATATAAAGTGTGACTTGGATTTGGTTAGAAAAAATCAACAGTGACTACATCGTCAGAATGAAGGAAATTATTCCTTTAATATAGTATAATCATGAGCTAATATCCTAGTTCCCATCCCAAAAAATGATGACTCATGTCCCCAAATATCATAACAATCAAGATGATACCATAGTAGGCCTAGCTTATTCTATCTCAAATCCTGGTCAAGATGATTTTGTCATTAATGTGGCTCATCATAGATTCATTTTCCCCATAACCAATGATGAAGAGAACCAATAGGTGAATCAAGTAGACACTATAAATCCTTATATAGGTACTTCAAACATTTTAGTAGTTTATGAATTTCCTAATCAGATTACTCCTTTTATTGATTATATTCAGCACGGGACCCTCCCTACAAAGTGAGTTGAGCAAGAGAAAAAATGTCAACAAGTGGTGAAATATATACTTAGAGATTGACCCAACATTGGTAATGTAATCTGTATGTATGATTTAAATGAAATTATTCTTCTTTCCATCCAAGGGGATGAGATTCATTAGGTCTTTCAAGAAGTCCATGTCGGCTCTTTTCTGTCCCATGAAGTGGGATTGATGATTTCTCACCAAATCTAAAAGATGGGGTATTTCTATCCCGCCATGGTTTATGAATGCATTAGATTCAAAAAGAGGTTTCGTGAATTCCTAATCCAGTCTAGTTTCATTCATCCCCCACCGAGTATTATCAAAACTACCATGTACTCCTAGACCATTACAATATGGGTACTCGACATTTTAGGCCCCTACCCACCAGAAACCTCTCAATAATAAAGTTCCATTATGAATGCTACTTAATTCTTATAAAAGTGTTTAGAGGTCAACCCCTCATTGAGGTCAAGACCCAATCAATTATTGAATTTATATATTCATACTTCATCCACTACTTTTTGATTCCTCACACTATTCTCACAGACAAAGACACCAATTTTTGAACTGCCTATCTAAAGAATATATATGTTAATTAAAACATCTAGTCTAACCACACTTCCAGCTACCACACACAGGTGAATGGGTAGATTGTGTAATTAAAAAATATCATCTATATCGCCTTGTAGAATATGGTATCTCAAAATAAGAATATTTGGCTGGTTAAGCTCCCAAATTTCCTCTTAGTGTATCAGATGACAACTCATAATTCTACCCAAACATCCCCATATTCCATGGTGTATCAGACATAGGTTATTCTAAATATAGAGTTTTAGCTACCATATCTCTATATGTCCAATTATAATCATTATATGCTAATAAAGAGAGCTAAGATATGTCTGTCCATGCCGGAATCCCTCAAAGAATGTAGGATTCAAGCATTTTATAACTTAGAAAGGCATCAAAACCAGGTGGCGTGGGCATTCCACAAGAAATTCCAACTATGTTATTTGATTCAAAGTGAAATGGTGTTCGATTTAAGGACACTAATGATATTGAGGAAAAATCTAGAGAAACTGGACCCCAAATGGGGATGATCGTATGTTATTTATAAATTTTACTTTAATAGTGCATACTCATTGATCACCATGGATGGGGAGTGTTTCACACCTCCCACCAATTCTAGGTTCTTTAGGCAATAATTTTCATTAATGAAATCCTTTATTCCTTACTATATAAATTTATACTACAAATACATGTCCTAGTTATATGATGTTGAACTATATAAAAATTTCCTCATCACATGTTGTTAAACTATATCATGTCTCATATGAAAAATTTGACATAATATAAGACCAATGTCCTCAGAATGTGACATTAAACAGTATCATTACCCTATGTAATAAATTTAGGATTGGTTAAATGAAAAATCTGAGATGATACAAGTTAGAACTATGTTTTTCTTGATTTTTAATCCCATGGGATACGCAGTTATTCCAAGACCCCCTATCTTTTGGCCTCACCATGAATTCACTTCCCCCTATGTGAAAATAATTGGATTTCAATTAGGACAAGAATGATCTTACTTGTGTGTTAAGAATAATATGACTCATGAAACAATCTTGTGTTTATTCTGAGAAGCCCATATGGGCCTCCCCATCGATTTTAATCCCCAATCATATTTATTCGCCCATCTTTCAATCATGAAGTTCATAAATTCATATCCTTACTAATCTCAAATAGTTCCCATGGGCCTCTTTATAAGTTATAAGACCCAACCATAATCCCTTGTCCTATCACCAGGTCGAGATTACCCTATAGCCAAACATGAGGATGAAACATTCAGATCTCACGTGCAAGCACCAGATATGCCCCTATTAACCCCAAGCACCCCCTTGGGGTGCACATGCTAATCATATTTCTCAACCAACTAGTTGTTCAAGAACCCCTATATATATCCCTATTTATATTAGACACACCCATGGGGGTGTAAATGCAGACTATATTCCATTGGCCTATCATCAGGCTGATATGCCATCATGCTTAGCCATGAGGAAGATAAAATGGGAAGCCCAATGCTTAAGCCCTGTTAACCACATCCTCACCACATGATGTTAAATTGCGACATTACCCTATGTAATATGCATTGGATGCCTCATATGATAAAAATGATAAGACCCTTAGTCTCAATTGTATGAATTTAAACTACGGAGACTAACATACTAGTCTAATGATGTAAATATACATGAAAAAAAACTAGCTTCACAACATAAAAATATATATAATCTTGGTAAAATATATAAGACCTTAAACTATAGAAACCTCTTCTTAATGATAAAATGTTAAATTTTATTTCCAACATCCTCACTACATGACATTAAACTTCATGTTTCACATCCTCGTTTCATGATGTTAAGCAGTGTAATACATTTATCCCTCACTCAAAAGAGTTTCCCCTACGGGTTTAGCTCTCATACCAAACTGCCTCCTAAAACTATGCATGGATTCATTCTCTATCTCACATAGATGTAGGGATCCTCAGACATCATGTATCAGGATTATCCTGACTGTTGATCTATTTCAAGGATATTTTCTCTTTAGGATTATTTCTTGCACCAACTAATTGATTCACCCACTCAGTGAAATCGAACACATGGTAATATATCTCCTAGAGCGGTTAGACTCTACCCTGAATAGCTCCTCATCACCACCTTCAAACATAAAGTCGTCCTCGATATAGATTTTCCATCTCCTCCTGTATCTAGATGGGCTCTCTACAGTGATGACACACTTTCAAAATAGGCTTTTTTCCCTCCTGGGTTCATTACAAAAATTCCACCTTATAAATAAATAACAAATCCTATGTTTTAAACATGGTTAACTATGAATATCATATATATTATCTACTATACTTGATTGATGTGGTTTGGATACCTATGTTTTGAAGATGTCCAGCAGTCATCCTCAGCCCGTCGATTACCCTCTTTTCAAGGTCCAGATCTAGGAGGCCTTGATTTACCTTATTTCCCACCTTCCATTATTCTAGTGAAGTTTCAACACCATCAGTGTTATTCCTCTATGAGTTCATGAAAAAATAAAAAGCATGTCAAAATTGTTGAAGCTTTCACATGTCATCTTCTTTCACCTCTTCTCATGCTCTCCACTCTAATAGGGGGCTCCCTACCACTCCATGTTTCCCAGACCAAGCATCACTCTTGAGGGATTTAGAATCAGGGAAGGATCTATCCTATCATGATTGAGGAACCCAAGAATACCTAAGTAGGATGTTTTCCCACTTTTAGTTCAAGAATCATGAACTTAAACTGTTTGAAACATGTCACATATGTTCTTGTTTTCCTATCCCTCCACAATCCCATTTTTATTATGATTCATCACTCTTTTGTTCCATGAAGTTAATTTTTTGATGCATCCCCTTTTGATCTAATATCTATGAACCTAAATAATGAGCCTTGGTCTAAGATATCTAACCTTAAACTAGGTGTATTGGGAAAAAAATTTATATTAAACCTCCGAGCACTGTGGTCAGATCTCTATGATCTAAAACTATGAATTTTGTACCTTGATGTATGACCTTAAAAGACACACCAAGTGTTCAAATATATATGAAAATATGCTATGAAACCTTAGAAAACATTGATTTCCTCCTTGGGATGTAATTGGATAATTCTCAAGTTCAACCTACTAGCTTACCTACTATTCTTCAATTTGACATGCTCTCTTCCAAATGCTCAATGCATAATGGTGTAAACTAGAGAGTGTTCAAACTCAACCTGAGCACCATACCAACCCATCCACACACATTATGCTCTATTAATATGAATCAACATCCAATTCACATGTTTGACCCCCCCCCCCCATTGTGATGGTGCATGGCTAAAATATGCGTGTCTCCTTCATTAGAATATGTACTATATGGGAAACCTTCATTGGAATGGTTGTAGAACCCATGTTTTGAAAATAGATAATGGTTACCCTCAACCCACCAACCCCACTATTTGATCTGGACCATCGAGGTTGCAATTTTCATATATATGATCCTCCCCTAATCAAGTGTAACATTGTCTCCCTTAGTATTGTACTTTTGTACACCCTATGAACTAATCAGACAAATTAAATTCCCAAGATTACATTACCCTACTTTCCAAAACCATGGGTCTCAAAGGGGATCAATGCAACTTTACATCCATAAATCTCTATTCCATGGTTTTCACTCCCATATAAATGGGTAATCATCTATTTTCCTCTTGTTTCTAAATTTGAGTAGTAATCACATGGCCTTATATACTTATAGTCGACAGTCATTTAATATGATTGAGATGCATAAGGAACGAACAGTGAAAATGGTACTAATATTTTTTTTGAGGTGGGGGATAATGAGGATTGTTATCGTTAGACTGGAACCTCTCTTTTTATTACATCAAAAAAGGAAGCCCTCTAAGGCTCAATGATAGTGGTCAAATGATCTAAATCGACCAGCCTCTATTGAGTATCCTCCAGATACCATTTATGATTGGCCATCTTTATTGCTTACTCCTCAATGATAGGGTGAACTTCATCAGTTCGGATCTATACCCAACCTTTTTCATACTTGAACTTCATTATTAATGATTCTTTCCCTATTACCTCAGCCTCGTCCACCATAATATATACCCTCAGTTGGAAAATGATCACTCCTTTGGAATTGGCTTTAGCCTCTTGTTTCTATGACTCCCCATCTAGCTGACCAAACTCTAGTTCTTCTACCTAGATTGATTTAGTACCCATAAATTTTTCCTTATACCAGGAGGCATCAAGATCTTATAACTATACACATTATTTCTTGACAAAAAATTCTTCATCCAGAGCATGGAGGCTAGTGGATTACACCCCACTAGATCCCAAATTGAATAAATAATGGAAGATAGATCCCATTGGGTTTAGAATATTAGATATTGGAGTCAATTAATGAAGTTATTCACACCCCAATATGCCCTATTTCGGATGAAAGAACTCTACTTGGATATATCAAATATGATATCCTTAAACTCTTTAGGTAGCACAAGCTCGTACTCAAGTAATGCAGTGGCAGGTTCATCCATAGGAATCTTCTTGAGTAGGATAATCCCTAAGTATATAGGAAATAAAATCTCTCAAGATCCATTTCCTATATTAGGGTCCTCTCCATCCTCCCTCTACACCATCAGGATAGGCTTTACTATTATAGTACCCTCATTCATCATTGTTGGTGGTGTGATCGTATCCACCTCCATTGAGGACATAGTTTAATCAACCACCTCTTTCGGCACCTATGGAGTCATGTCAGTGTTAAAACCTCATCATATACCTCTATTGAGGTTGTTACATCATCCATTACCACCTTAGCTATAATCCACACTTGTTCAATCATTTCCACTAGTTGTTGGGCCCCCAACACAGTTTTCACAACCATCTAAGACATAAGGTTATCCATTCACAACATATGGAGGGGGAATAAAAAAATGGGGGAGGGAGAAAAATAATAACATAAATTGTACATATTTACAAGTAGGTTAGGTCGGTTCACTATGATCCATGCCAGTTAAGACATCTCCACAATGATCATTGCCTCGGTCATCGAAAGCTTCTCCTAAACAATATGTGTAATATTTTTTTAAAAGAAATAAAAATAATAGTAGGTTAGCACAACTTCAGAATGCAGTTCTATGAACTAAATAAAGGAGTGTTAGAGAATAATATGTGGTACTTGGAGCAGTTGAGTTTTGGCTCTGGGCATAGGCAGATCATTGGTCACAAATGTCTTGTTGCCTATGACTGTAACACTAAGGGGAACGGATACTCCATCCCATTCAGGGTCTGAATCCTATTCATTAACCTATAAATATAAATAATAGATCTCCCCATATTATGTATCATCCAATCCTTTCATATTCCAAGAAAAATAATTTGGTAAACTCAAAATGATGGAAACTAGGACCAATCAATAGGAAGGCTATAAGTCAATCTGATCACTGGTGGGATCCTTTCTCATGGGTAAGTCTAGATAAGAATCATCCCTATAATATTCCTCCTCAGTCTATTCTTCACCCATAGTATCACCAATTTTATATTTTCCCATAGAGATATCGAGATGGGAAGGTATTCCCAACAAAACTTTTACTTAGTTTGTTAGGGGCCACATGAATGGATCACTCCATCTAATATTGTAATGTATTGCACTACTTTAGTGCAAGGAGAATGGAAGAATTACTTAACTTAGACCAACATAGATATATGAATTACCCTATCCTAAAGGGTTTTTCATATTTATTGGAGGGATAAAATCTATTGAAACATGTCTCAATTCCTCAAATACCTCAAGGAAGATAGCACTATTAGAGACCTCCATGTATCAATGCTTCTTCCTTGAAACCTAATCTTGTGTCCATGCCATCACTCAAGTGGGTCCACCTTCCTTCATGGTTTTCTTATTTTTTTGCCTCAAGACCACTAACACATCCCCTTATGGCACTGCACCCTGTGCAAGTCCAGGAACATCTTGAGTAGTAGTGGTTTCCCTCCCCTCTAGCCCAGATATTCCACCTCGATGTGATCCCCTAACCGCAGCATGGCCGTGACCCTGTGTATATGGGGTTTTTTTTAGAGTATGCCCAAGTGGTTGGAAACCTTAGAATCTCCATAGGGTACACACTCTCCTAACTCAACATGTAGTCCTGGAAGATCTCGTACATATCATTAACTTGTGGAATCAAATTCCTTCCTATATAGTCTTCTTATGCATACATTAACCATGTTTTTGGAAGAACCAAGGGGTGGTGCTTGGTGAGTAATCTAGTGTAAACTTTTAGGGTAAGGATTTGGAGAAACCTGATATTCTGATCAGACTGATATAGTTCATACATTTCACATATCACCTTACAGTCCACCATAGACATTATTACCCCACCTTAGAGGGCCAAAAGGTATAACCACTTCTCTATCACCCTCATGTCATAATCTGTAACCACCCATATTGTAATGGGGGATTGGTGAAAGATGAAGTGGTCCACAAAACCAATCATTTCCAGCATGCTTACTAGATTCATCATAAGTGTCTATCTTCTGATGATATTTATCATTAAAGAACAGATTTTTGTGCTAGGTACATACATCAGGTTTGGGTATTCATACCCCCCACCCCACCCAAATGTGTGTGGCAACCCAACTATATAGAAAGTTAAATGTGTCATACACATGGGGGGATTCCTATAGATGAAGTGGCACAACACCTTGTAAAATTCACTAGTACTTTTTTGAACAAATTGATTTATTTTACCACCACTATTATATCTACCACAATAAGTTTTCTTGGCCTCACCACCAGGTGATAATCCTAAATCGGGATCATCTACCCACATATAATCACTATTGTGAATCTCTCTAATATGATTGTGGTGGCTTCAAGAATCATTTTTTACCCCCACATGTTTCATTGGATCACCTTTGGGATCCTCCAATGCAAGTTATACTTCCCTAACTGTGATAGTTTTGGCACTAGAGAGTCCTCCCGGTAGCCTATCTACATTCTCATTCAAAAATAAACTGACCCACTTCTTGAAAGTTATATCCTTCATCCTTAGATTATTCTCATCCTCCCCTTGCACCATACATATTAAATCCCTTAATATTACAAGAAAATTCTTATGGTCCTCCAAAATGTCCCTTATAGGGAGGAATTAATCATAAAATATCTATTATATTGGGATCCCAGAAATCTAGTAGAGGTCCTACAAGGTGATTTTGACCTCCACATGGTGAATGTACAATGTGTTGGTTATCGGAGAACACCTTCTCAATAACTCATACATAATACATGGGTCATAGTAAACATGTAACTATGAAGTCCAGGCCACTTTATACAAACCCACCTTCTTCAACCCTGCCTCAAATTCATTATAGGACTAGAATGCCCATTATTCCCAGTCACATTCATCCATAATGTTTCTGCCCTAGTGAAAGTCCCTTTATTCTATCCAACCTTGTAGAAACGCTTCCAACCACACATTGAGAATAATATCATATTGAATAGGGGATGCATCTAAAAAAATTTCTTAACTGATGATGTTGTTCACATGGTTACATAGTGAATGAGTGGTACACAATGCATTGTCTTTCACGCAATGACTCATGGAAGACTTGTTGCACTCATATAGCGCGGATGAGCATCTAAACTAGTAATCGACCTCATCTTGATCATCATTGGGGATGAACACATCATCTCTCATCCCAAATCCATATAATGGAATCCTATTTCATATCGGGTATTCCTATTATTCCTCCATCAGTAATTTTTTGAGTATGTTATAATTCGATACACTCTATAATATCTCCCTGATCATGATATTTATTATCATCTCCCATCAATGATCAACCATGGATTCAACTGTTTTAGCACACATCTTTATGAAATCAAAAGTTTTCAGATCACATTTCATGAATTTTATGTTCAAAAAGGTCTTTTTCATGAAAGTTGGTTTCCTCATGAAAGTGTGTTCGTAGAAGATTTGATCACATAATTGATAAATTTTCATGAGCGGTAAGGATTGAAATAAAATAACCCTCATAGATGTCTTGAGTTTTTTGATAGTGATCTAGATCCTATATTTTAGGAAAATAACATGGTCCCCTCTAGTCCCCTCATCCTATTTATAGGCAAGGGTTTGAGATGCGTTTCGTGAACAAGGTTCTAAGATCACTATTTTTTGTGATTTTACCTAAAAACATGACCCTCCTCTCCCACATTGAATCCCATTATAACTGGATATTTATTGGATTAAAAACACTCATTATGGGATAAATAAATGTTGAATCCAGGCTAAAATGGGTTTAAAATCCACTAAAAAAGCTAGATTTAAGAATTTCATAAACTTTTCAAAGAAATTGTGTCATGTGAAGGTCCTTTGGGTTATGTGAAGAAACGTTAACCCAAATGATGCTAACCTTAGTGCAATGTATGTTGATTCATGATGGTCAACCTCCCCCCATTCCAAACCTTCACAAAACACACCTCCCATGACGAAACTTTCCTAAAAAGAGACTTCCCAACATGGAAACTCTAATAAATACCTCTTTCCACCATCATTTTAGGTGTACATGGCCTTTGGATTTCAAAAAAAATATATTAATTAAAAAAAACACCATCCTTCATGAGAAAAAGGATTAATGAATTTTTACATGTATCTATATTTGTCAAAAATACCTCAATGAGATCTTGAAACTCAAAATACATTTTGGAGATGAATTTAACAAATTTTTATGACCTTCACGATAGAGGAAAAACCCTTGAGATTCTTAAGTTTTTGTGGTATAATTACACTTTACAAACAAAAAATCATTGGATTCATGGATTTTCCCCAAGTTAGGGTCAACCTGTTTCAGGGATATTCTCTTTTTGTGAAACCCCTAACCTTCAGGAAACACCTGAACATCACAAAACCCATACCTTCATGAAACCAACCTAAAAAATTCCCTAACTATTTCATACATTAAGTATACATACCTTCACAAAAGTATAGTTCCTGATAGACTTGTACCCATTCAAAATTGGTTCACTCATTCCTAGATCTTTTGCACAACCAATATCATCAACCCTTTAATCCAAATTATTTTCTTCAAGAATGTCCCATAATTTTTATCACATTTTCTCTAAATAATAGGAACCCAAATTACTCTTTATCTTAAGCATAGGTACCCTAAAATCAGGATCCCCATTTTCCACCTCACTATTCTAGTGTTTATTCCATGTTCCTTCTAGAGGTTCCTATACTTTAGACATGAAATCCATAAAGGTACAATTATCGAGGGAAACAAATTTCGTTTCACTTTGATGAGTCCTAATGCTAGATCCATCTCTCATATGTAGAAATGGTCTCTCTAGTTGTAGGACCTAACAACATCTGGGATTCATGATGAAAAATTGGATAGCCCTATATCCCAGTCGAATGATGTTAAACTATGTGAAAAAGTCCTCAAAATATAACATTAAAATAAATCCCTAACATGTGTGGTAAACATAGGATTCCACATGCAAGTCTGGCATGGGATGAAACCTCCACCTCTACTATGGGATGAAACCCCAACACTATGGATGAAACCCTAAATTCTATTGAAACCCATATGTATAATCACCACACCTTCCCTAATTGTCACACCATTTATGAAATGAACATCTTTACTGCTTGATGTTAAACTACACAGACCAAACCTACCTTATAACCATAAATTGTGGCATCAAACTATGTGGTTTTTTATCCCTATTTCCTAATTGGGTACATAGGATGCCTCTATGAGGTTTAATCCTAACATCCTAACAGTCTTGGGATATCTCCATGATATTTAATATAGATTCTCCCACCACCACCATCAAATATAAAAGTCTTCCCATTGGAAGGTGGAAACTCCAAAATGTTATAATCTTACCCAGGGGATCATTATGTAACCCCACCAACCTATCCCAAAAAGATGATGAACCTACGACCTACATGTCCCTATATGACATTAAACATGTGACCTTCCTATCCCCATAAGACATTAAACATGTGATATACCTATCCCCACAAGATGTTAAACATGTGACTATATTGTTACTATAAGACGCTAAACATGTGACAAAAATATCCCCATAATACATTGAAACTTTGACCAAACTACCCCAATAATATGTCAAACCTGTGACAATCCTATCCCCACAAGGAATTAAATATGTGACTAACCTTTCCCAATAAGATGTTAAACTTGTGACTTACCTATCCCCAAAGTTGTTAAACATATGACGTACCATTCCCAAAAATACCTTAAACCTGTGATCAACCCAAAAAAATGTACAAGAACTTTTTCCTGATGTAGTGTACATGTGATTCTTGAGGCATAGATCTTTGGTTTCATTACATTTATAACATAAGTTTCCCTATAACGAATATGGGATGCCTTGGGTTCTACACCCAAGAGGCCTCACATCTGAGATTACCTCAACTTTAGAAAGGAATAATTTTATATATATCTATCATTTCTAAGATTACCAACCCTATTTAGATCCAAACTGAATTTATCTGGATAGTTGTGATAGTAATTAGCATAATTAATTAGTGTCCCCATAAATATCGAATTGGGAATGATATTTACAAACATTTCCTAAATCTATAAGGGAAGGTGATGAGTTCCAGATATGAATCCATGGAAGTAATATCTAACATCCCATCATCCCAATTTGATCAAGGAGCCTTCAGGACCATCCATAGTGGTAATGTCCACCTACCTTTTGAAAGTCGGAATGCAGGGCAAGAACAATGCATCGCCACACCCTAATATGTGTCCCCCAGTGGAAATCTTGGAAAAAAGAGAGAGTGATCATGTTGTCACTATGTATCATGTGATAAAAGAAAAATTTCATTTATGGTATAAACCTTGATCATTTGAATGGAATTATACATCATTGGATTATGAGAAAGTTTCTTATTCCAAGTCAAGCCATTATATATGACTTAATCATCATGCAAAGTGGCATCTATATGGTGTGATGATACCTATAAACCCCCTTTTGGCACATAAAAAACACATAAACTGTGGAAAGTGTTGAATTGACATAGTATAGGATCAATTGATCTCATGATTATTTCTCCTAATAAGTACTGTGAGAAACTTAAGGGATTACTTTGTATGCTCAGGTGCTTCACATGATTATCTCATTGATCACATGAAAGATATATGCCTTGTCATGAAGATCATTCATGGGACCTTCTATATTTCAGTTTGATCATGTGATGCCTTAGTAGGAAAAATCCAGAAAAACATTGAGGTAGTCAGGTGATGAAGGCTGAATATGATAGAATATTCATGTAAAGGAAGATAAACTAATTTTCATGCAAAGGTGACATGTATTTCATGTGATATATTCATTAATCGCATGATGAACTTGAGACATGCCAAATGGATCATGTGGGGAATTATGAACATTTCATCTAAATAACATAATGGACTTTGGGAAATGTTAATTTGGATCATGTGACACCCTTGGATGTTTCATCCTTGATCATGTAAAGGAATCCAGACATATCAAATGGATCACGCGAAGGACTTCAGACCTGTCAGTGAGGTCATGTGAAGAATCATGAACATGACAGTGAGATCATACAAAGATACTCATACATGCCATCGAGATCATCTAAATACATCCATACATGTCTCTCAGATATTACGAAGGGATAAATAATTTAGCATTATCTATTCACTAATCATGAAATCATTTTTATACATGTCACTTCGTTCATGTGATATTCCTCATATATGTTAGGAAGCTTATGTGATGACCTTTATACATATTAGACTGATCACAAAACTGATTTTATGAATTTCATCCTTGTTCAAGTTGATCCCTTGGATGTTCCTTCCCAATAATATGATTACCCTTGGACATATCACCTGGTTCACATGACAGGCCGCTGATATGTTTTCTCAATCATCCAAAGTTCCTTGGACATGATATGTGGACATCCTTAGACATGTTATCCTTATCATCCCAACATGATTAGACAAGTCAGGAAGATATCCATAGATATTTTTACCATGTCAAGAATAAATCATCGGATGTTTCAGTCTTACAGGGAAGGAATAATCAGACATGTTCCATAAAACCATGTGAACCCCTAGCAGCGATCCTTTAGCCAAGAACCCCCTTTATGTGGAGATTCTTCATAGTAGGAAAAGTGATATAAACTCAAGAAACTTTATTCATTACATGGGGCCCTTATTACATCCAAGCATACTTGACAGGCCTTTCATCATCCATCAGAGGATAAGTGTTGGATATGTGACATGGGCATCCACCATTCCACCATGGTGTAATTCCCTAGATATTCTATTTACTATAGATTAGAGTACCCACATCCTATGGTTATAAAATATTCCCTCACCCATTATAAGGTCATATATATCAATTAAACTATGATTAATCTAGTTCTTGTTATAAACATGATACATAGGATGTCTTCCTAAGGTCTTATATCCATATAAAACATGAATACCATGTCTTCACTTGTGATTTTACATCCTTTTCCAGGATTCCAATCATATCCCATCAGGGATTCTTCCACTATTAAGTCTCATATGTATATACATTGTTCTGGATCCCTTATTATCTCTTGTATCTCACCCTAATCATGACTCACGTGAGCTTAGATATTTTCAATGATCATACCACTTGCATAATAACCACTCCCAATCATGGAAACCATAGTGTGTAATCCCTAAAAAAATATTAGTGAAACGTCAATGTGTATCCCGGTATGAATTTAATCTTATATCTATTGAGACATGGTTAGTCTTATATTATATCTTGTTTCTCATACTGAGTGTGACTCACATGGGATTAGTGATTTTTGGTGATCATGTCAACAACATGATACAAATTCCTCACAATAATGTTCATCCATCTTAGTATAAGAACTGAACTATAAGGACTCTAATTCCTGTTATAAGAAGGATATGTTGGATTACTTTCTAAGGCTCAAGCTCTATATCCAGTTCTTAAATACCCTCATAAACATCCTCTCCACATGAAATCAAATTTCATAGCATGGTTCTAAATTAACTATGAGGGTTTTGATTCCCATTGTCATGTGATATTTTGGATGCCTTATATAGGTTCAGTCCCAATCCCAAAACACAAACTACCTACTTATATAGTAGTAAAATCGAGTGTTCCTAGTCATATGGATTTAAAGAACAATAATTTCATTAACATTATGAAATAATGGGAAAAAATGGATATCCTCTTATACATACAAATGGTGTCTTTAATATAATTACCTATTGTATTTTTAGAGAGTCAACACTAGGTCATTTTATTAGGGTGACCAATCCCGTACTGGGATTTTGGAGAGATTAATTAACATATATTAAATCTATAAGATAGTCTTATAGTAGGAAATAATTACCCTCCCCCCAAATGGGTGTGATGATCCCGACCTCCCATCCTCTCAACCAATGTCAGTTCCTAAGTTTCATTTGGTTTGAACCCCCAAATAACCATCTGAATTAGGAAATAATTCTTATAACTTGTCACATATGTGGTATTTGTTTGGATTTTCTATAAAAAAAATGGTGAACCAAATTTAAAACATTTAAATTGTGTCAACCCTTTAATAAATATAAAAAGGATAGTTTTGTCAATTCTTTCTGGTCCCTTTCATTCCATGATTATTCTAAGAAAATGATGAACCTGACATGAAAAATGTGATAACAGAATAAATGAGGTATCATAGTAATCATACATATTATTTCTCCAACTCGGATCACCATAAAATGAATATAGTGTAAAAAATAGTAAACTTGAGGTGAATATTTCAATAATGAGAATGATTGGTTGACCACACATTGGACCATTTTGTGTTGTGTATTATATACACAAAAAATATTGTAAAACTAGAATTAATCTATCAATAATTAAATTTATCTAGGTTTCCCATTGATGGTCCATCCTATATATTCCATACAAGATAATTGTCAAACTAGAAATTAAAATAAACAAAGGGATTCATCATGTATAGTTGTTTAAGCATTTTTCAAACTCACAATGTTGTACTAGTTAGTGAACTAGTTTAGTATTGTTTTTGGGATTATAGATAATGTACTGACACAATTCAATTTAATTTAAAGTCATGGAATCATCAAGAAACCATTCTAGAGACTTATTTGTGACATCAACCTCCATGCATCATAAAACAACATCACCCACTCAACGCCTTCAACATCAGGTGGAAAACATGATAGTTAGGGGATACCACTGACATGGTATGATCCTGACCATCAAGGATACAACTAGGGGTCTCCAATAATAGAATCTCGTAATCCGAACTTGATCAAGGAAGGATGTGGAGAAATTGGGGATGCCTATCACCACTAATAACCACTTCGGGATCTTATCTTCAATGAACAACAATCAGTATTTTCCTTACCATATAATAGAAGAACAAGGAGTGGACTATAGCTCCATCCAATTTTAGGAGATTCATAGTAGGTCTCTTTTCAACCTCTATCACTAGCCTCATCCCATCAATACCCCTCAGTCACCAATGGAGGTAACAACCTAATTTGTTTCCACTTTGGATGCTCATACTTAGGCACTAAGGAGATCCTATGAGGTGCGGAAATCTATAGATCAAGTGGAGATGTCTCATATCCAAACTTTCTCTGATGAATATCTCTAGAATGTTCTAGTAGTGACAAGTGGGTAGGATCATATCCCTGCTCACCCATACCAAGTATCACCATATATTCTAGCATCAAGCATGGGGGAGGCACATATCCCCTCCCGCACACAAGAATCCATTCGTTATATTTTGATGGAATAAGTATGAAATGAATGGGATTATATTACCACTTTGATTGAAGAAATATTCTAGTATATATTTGAGATTGAGAACATTCCGGCATATATTCCTTCACATACTCTGCTAAAGTGCCACTAAATTTGGGAAACAATTTAAGAGCTTTACAGAAATATTCCAACACTAGTATTGATACATGAATAGACACGTATTCATATCCTAATATCCATAGCATCATATCACAATGATCAACATGGATAGGTGGAAAATCTAGAGAAATTAAATATTCTTTCTCCAATATCATAGGATTATCATAATATTCTGGTATAGGAGGAGGCACAGTACTGGGCTCATATTCCCATTCTGACTGGGGTCTTTTAACCTATTTTTTCAATCACCTCAGGATAGGTGCACATTCCTCTCAAATAAATCTAATGTTATATCAAAAACTATAACCAATATCAGCCACATATCCCAACTCCAATCAGATTTCTTCATCATGATTTGGTTATTACCTTAGGGACGACTAATGTCCTCGCCAATGAAGCTACTCGACATTTTCCAACAGTTTACAAGACTGATGCTCATTGTCTTTCTCCCACTGATAAAAGACTACACCAGCATATTTCAATGGCTTTAAAAGAGGATTATCATATCCCTTCTCCCATTCCATAGGTCATAAATCATATTCTTATGGATAATGCACATTCGAACTAGGATCATACCAATGCTTCATCCAAGGTGTAACGATATATTTGAGAAACCACCCAATGGATGTCTCAAATCACCATTGATGGTATAGAATATCATAAGAATACTCCAACAGCATCTAAGTAGTGGGATTATATTCCCACCACAATATATGATCAATGACATGTTCTGAATACTACCATGTAGTAGTCTCATACTCTTACTCAACCACAAATGGTAGGTCTTCATATTCCATCCATAATGATGGATAAGGTTTATATTCCTATATTGCTCAATTTTATTTTCCTTAATGTTTTACATTATATAACTAAAAAACCTAAAGTTTATTTTGACTCTTCATTCAAATAATAAGGTGATAAGTACCATGATAATCCTCCTAACGGTAGTATAGAGATGGACTATAGGAACCCTACCACTCACATCCACTGTGGAAAACCAACCCATGGTAATATATCTCCCCAAAAAGGAAATCCTCCCCTTATTAAGATATCTTATTATATAGAGGTGCTTGAAATACCAAGGTTAAATGCATATAGTTCCTCTTCAAATACTATCAACACCTCACATTAGTTAGCAGGAAACCTAGATAAGAGACCTTTGTGCTCTGATTAGGTGGTGGAATATGACCCCGATGAAGAAGGGGATGGAATCGATACATAGAGGGAGATAGCTGGAAACAACCTCCCAATTTTGTTTTGGCCCATCACTACTTATGATCATGAAGTCCCAAATGAGTTAAAATTGTAGTGTGTGCCTTACTTTCATCAGACTATATGGGAATATTTTCATTAATTAATTTCTATACACATACCTTATTATGGATATGAGGGTCACTTCTAGGTAATAAACATGATTTTGTTATCAGATGGACTAGACCGCTTCCTATATGGCTCAAGACCTGATAACGGGTAAAAAAACTATAACAGGATTACCTTCATAGGATAGAATCTCTCTGGAAATTAATTTCTAAAGACCCATTAGACATCTATATTTGAGGTTTGTGTGAGTATAGAGAGTTTCAATTTACCCCAAACCCAGAATATAAAAGCTCCCTAGATGCAGCATCCTGTAATGTCATAACCTTAGGAGAGATCATTAGACCATATAATGCGTGGGATAGTTGGATAATCCAATGAAACTCCTACACTTAGAGAATGTAAATATGTTGTGAATGGAGTGATATGGCCACCAACATGATCCTAATTTGGGCCTCTTGAAAAAATAGGAACATATTTTAAATGTGGAATCCAATGTTGCAGACTACCCAAAAACTCCCCATATTAAGAGACTCATATCATCAAAATTTGTTTCACCTGACCCGTGTGCAATTATTTTTTTCCAAATTAGGCTTATCAAAATTGAATTCACCATAGAATAAATCAAGGAGGAAATTCATCCCATAGGTTTGGGTAATTATTACCACTTCCTGTACCCCCTAGGGTGTCCCAAATAAATTAGTGGAAGGTCAAAACCACCCCCATTCTGTGGGGATAGAGTAATTTATTCTAGGTTATGAGTTAAATAACAATGGAACAAATCCCAACTATTCTTCCCACCATGATAAACACCCCTTTTATTTGGGACCCACTTATAAAGAATAATAAAAATTGTTTTAATATCAATATTAATAGGTCAGGATATGGGGGAATAAAATAAAAAAATTGAATACAACAAAGTCAGTAAGCCAAGAAATCCCAATAAGACCAAGTTTCTACTGAAGGATCCTCGTGCTACTCTTTAAGGGGAGAAAATGGTATAGAAATTCCCTATTACATGTAGAGTGATGGGATGAATTTCATTTCATGATATACCTTAGTGAACATCATTATTAGCAATCTATTGAATGATGTGGATCAAGACAGAAATGTTGACGAGAACAATTTTGAAGTGGTACTTTTAGAGGTAGGTGATATTGATACACAAACTAAGGTTTCACATATGTGGAATTAGAGGAGGAACTAAAACATGGCACCCCTAAATGATGAGTTTACACCTCCTAAATAAAATTCATATGAGGACAAAGGGAAGGACGTGTCTACATCCCACTCACTGCAAAGAATGTTTGAAATCCCCTATGTATAGGAATGACTTGCGCAATATGAGAATGAGATACAGAACCACAAATGGATTAATGAGCAATTTCCCAGGTGAAATATCCTCATTGCTTATTCCCTTCATGTGGAAACATATGTCCCTAATCTCACCCAATAAGAGAGATTTATTCCATATATAAGGGTGGAATTTGAGCACCATGCTTGATATAGATCCAGGAAACCATTTTATATAAACACAGAAACTGAATATGATCATAATTTTCATCCATTATAGAAAAAAATTCCTCCTTATCAGGGTGATCATCCATCCCCGAAATGAATTGAAAATCAATGGGATATGAAATAAGTACAACCACTTCAACCCTTTTTTGTGCCTTATACATATTAATTGGTCTAGAATGTGATACCTATAGATCTATTCAACACCATTGAGTCCTTATTGTCTTGGATGGATGTCATGGAGGTGCGGGGCTCCCCATGTTGTTCGAAAAGAATCCATACCCCAAATCAATCGATGACACTTTCCCCCCTCCCAATTTTGTTAACCAGTTATTCTCAACCATTGATAGAATGGAGGGTCCAGAATAGAATCTCACACACTTCATATCCTAATGCATCTCTATGATGGGACTGCAAGGCCAGTAGAAGGAAAAAACTATGATGTGTTTTATAGACTCTAGTAGGTCCATCCTTCATTTGGTACAATATCCTTCCAACGGGGTCCATCACAAGCTAGTAAGACCTTATTCATCAATTCATGTATCAATTAAGCTCCACCCTAAAAAAATTATTATCATTGCCTCACAAATTGAAAATAATAAAAAATGTTTCTCTAACTTTTTTCCAGGTGGAAAGGTTGGAATACTAACTTAGTATCCCTAACTCTTAAGATAAATTTCTGGAACTTTGTGCTAATAATCTCCAATATAATCTACAAACACCATTGATCATAATAAAATACCAAAGAGGATTCAATTCATTTTTAAAAATGACACAATGCCTATAATATTCCATTCAAAAAAATGTCCTAATATGATCCCATGACCATGACAAAGAGAAGATTTCCTATAATAGTAGTGACTACTAATGTCACCCTCAAACCAGTAACAGTTCCCATAAGAGCACCCAAGAAGGCCCTGAATCACCCAATATCTCCCTTAGAGTGGAAGTATCAGAAAACCTCCCTTGAACTAAGGTAAATAGAGATCAAGGCCATCCACAATTTGAAGAATGAATGAAAAAGTTTATTCCCTATAAAATTAATAGGTTCTTAGTTATTTTCTCACAACCATGGAAAACCACATCCCTAATCTATTAGAACCTAAGAGACCTAATGAGGTCTTCCTTAATGACTAACATGACTACCGCCCCTTTCATAGGTGATTGGGTCACACCATATAGGAATGCATCATCTTCAAATACATCCTATAGGTCATGGTTGATTCTGGATAGATGATACTGGGAAAATCCCTAGTGTAGGTTACCTATGTGACCACCAACTGACTAGAAAAAGAGGGTTACTAAAAAGATGTTCTATCTAGGCATGAATAGATGTTCGATAACTAGATGACTTGGAAGACAGTTGTCTGAGATCACCAGACCCTCATAGAATAACATTTTAAAATAGTCACAATTTTAGAACCTATGGAGATACCATCTAATCTTCCACCCATAGGTATACATAATTATCTGATATAATAAAATTAATAAGAAAAATTTGTGTATCCAAATCCCACACTGGATCTAACTATCATATATTTTTTCCTTCAGAATTCATAGAACATGCACTGCCCACCAACCTAAATATTCATCAGATAAATATCTCATTTCTACTATGCTGATGTTATTCAGAAATAAAACCCCTCCTCTAATAATGAAGATTCCCTTGATTATGAGGACCCTTTACTAGAATGAGGAGTCATAGGTTGAGGCTGTAGAATATGAGGGAATAGGGGATGATGTGTTTGTGGAAGAACCTAAAATTATGGTAACATCCCAATCAAAGTTATATATGTGGTCTAGACCCATGGAAGGGTGCTTCGCTATGTCCAATATGAATACAGATATTCCTCAAAACCTTTCAATGGTCATTTGAACCCAATCATTTTAAACGACTGAATGGAAGGGGAGAAACTGTCAGATCAGTCTAAACAGAGGGGAATGCCAGCATGACCTATTTCATTTACAATAGATGTTCATTTAGCATGTGTCTGAAAACCAATTCTATATACCAAATACACTTTGGATCATATGCTTCATGCTAAATAGAAAATACAACTTGGGAAGTGTAGACCTCTGTAATAGAAATATGATATTATAAAATAGTTTATTGATTTCCTAGTCAAAATATCAATTCTAGGTGATTTATATATTTTAAGAAAACTTATAGAGAAATTTATAACTGCCCTCAATATCCCCTATGAGTTAAATATATAATTTTCCCCAGTAGAAGTTTACCGGGTGGAAACTACTCCAGTAAAATATTATACCACCATCTCATTCATAGAATAATATCGTTAAGAAGATATATAGGTATATATCAGACACCCTATATGTTTTAGTAAATCTCAAAAATATCAACATTTGAAGGGAACTGTTTGAAAATGGATTCGAGACTAACCTCATCCAGGTCCAGACCCTCCAACGCTTGGTATATGGTGAGGAGTAATTGTCTCCAATGAAGCTAAACATTCAATGGTATGAAAAAATAATGAAAAATCCTCTTGTAAAGATGAATATTAAGGATCAATATGATTACCTCATGTCTAATGTTGAGTCCATGGTTATACAACAAAAAATAGTATAGTATTCCCTTCCTAGAATACCATGTCTTTATAAACATGTGGTTGTGCAATAAACATTCCATAAATGTTTGAAATACCCCATTAATGAAAGTGGAAGTATAATATATGATTATGGGTCCCCTTTTAATCCTTAAAATCCGTATACACTGAGGAATGTTTCTAAAAAAGGAATGGAAAACCAATCATTGATGGTGCATGCATGTTTACACTCCCTAAAGATTGGGAACTTCCCCCAAAAATCCCCAAAGCATTCTTAGATGTGATTATGTATTCCCATAAACATGATAAAGGTAGTAGAATCAATCCCAATGAGTTTTTATTATCTAAAAACATCACCATCCTATGTCGACGTGATATATATTTTTTTAGTTGAAGTAATTTCATCAAATTATAGTCAGACTAATTCCCTATTGGTATCCGATAAATATTTTATGTTATTAGTAAAGATTTAAAATACCCTCAAGGAATTCCCTATAACTCAAGATTTCCATACCTATCCTTCCATTAATAGTGGAATATAGGAAAACAATCATCCCTAGAATCCCCCTAGAACGACTCTAGCATCTCATGATATCAATGTCTCTCCTTATGGACCCTCATACCTCAATAGGGAGAGGGATTATATCAATTTATCCACCATGATTGAAGATTCCATCACTGATACAAATATGGAAGAGAAAGAGGATGATCTCCAGAATTCACATCCCATATTTGAGGAATGAGTCTCCACCACCATTAATGATCTTAGGTAAGTGAATCTAGGAAAATAAAAAGACCTACAACATGAATTGATTAGTTCCATAATGACTCCCAAGGAGCAGGATATTTATATTTCCTTTCTGAAGTGGCATTGATATATGTTTTCACATAATTATATAGAGATACCTAGAATGAACCCTAGTGTGGATAATCATAATCTAGGCTATTCAGATGAAAAATAATGTTTTAATATTGCATACAATAGAATGAACCCCTCTCATACTACCAAGGTGGAATATGATGTTGAAATTTTGTTAAAATTTATCTTCTTCAAGAGGTGAAGTACCAAAAATAGATTGCTAACATTATCCCCTCTAAGAAGAAGAATGGGAATATCAGGTTCTCCATTTACTTCATAGACCATAATTAATAATTTCCAAAAGATGATTTCCCATTATTGATCATATAACTCTTGATTAAGGCAAATGATGGATTCAAAGAACTTTCCTTTATGGATGGGTATTTAGAGTATAACCAGATCAAGATGAACCCTAAGGATAAAGAAGACAATACCTTTAGAGATCCTCAAGGGTTATTTTCATAACAATTAATTCCCTTCTTCTTAAAAAACACTCCTTCCACTTATCAATGTTCCATGCATCGTATCATTAACTCTTCTTGGGAGGAAAAATAAATTAATACATCGATGAAATTGTGGTTAAATATCAACAATATTGTGATCACCTCACTAATCTTCAAATAATATTCAACAAATTATATTAGCACAGTTTATTGATGGACACTCTAAAGTGTGATTTTCGCGAAATATTATGAAAATTACATGACTTTGTGGTACACCACTATGGCATCGAGGTAAACCTATAAAATACTAGTGAAATCATATATATTTGACCTTATTTTTATCTCAAAGAATGAATAGAGATCCAAGGGAACCACACTTACATCAGGTTTCGTATATCCAGTTTGGCTGAAAAAATATCTCCCCTTTAATAAGTTAATGAAGAAGGGAGTCTCCTACAAGTGATATGAGGGTTGCTAATAATATTTCGAGAACCTTAAGTGGTACCTACTATATCCACTAATCTTAATGTCACTTGTAGAAATAAATACACTTATCTTATAAATGGAATCCATGGAATGATTGATCGGCAACCTCCTTATAAAGAAAAATGATATGGTGAATGAAAAAAGTCTCTACTATCTCGTATAAACAATGCTAGATACTGAGACTTGATATTTTGACATTGGAAAGAATTACCTCATACTTATATTCATAATGAAAAAGATGAGTCGTTACTTAAAACATCATGAATTCTACTTGGCTGATCATATCATCCTAATAAAGTATATTTGTAGCCTCCATATGTTAACTAGGCATTGGAACTGATGTCCAATTATTCTAGAATAGTATGAAATTTAGTTCATGTCACCTAAGTAAATCAGGGGAAAATAACCAATTGATTTTATTATGGTTGATCATACCATGAAAATTACACCAGTGGACACCAAACTTCTAGATGAATAATTTTCCCATGCCTGTGACTCTCCCCAAACATGGGAGATGTATTTTTTATGGTGCCTCCTGAAGTCTAGATAGCATAAACATGGAAATCCTGAATCTTAGCTAGGTTGGCCTAGGTATTTTATTTCTTTCCCCGGAAAAGGAAATTCTTACCTACTCATTTTTGTTATCTAATGGTTTTACTAATAATGGGGTAGAATACCATGTCCTTGTCACATGCTTTGATATCTCCCTGCACTCGCAGATAGCTTACATGAATATAAAAGGTGATTTAGATCTGGTGATCAAATAGATCAATGGTTAATATTCCATTAAGATGGAATAATTTCCATCATCATCAATTATGTGATAGGTTTATAGATTTAATTTCATTTTGAACCAACATTGTATCACATTACTTGATTGAAAAATTCTTGTATCGATGCATTGGTTAAAGAAACCATTGTCTAGGATTATCCTGATCATGATGTGGTAATCTTCTGCATCACACACTGAAGGGTAGTCTTACTAGTCATCATCTGTGACATGGAGGAAATTAATAATATTAATACTTCCCTAGAGCATGATGAGCCAAAATCCACCCCTAGATGGATGGATCCCATAATATATTACCACTAAGATGGGACCCTCCCATCGGATTGATCCAAAAGGGAATGGATTCAATGATGGGCAGTGAACATCACCCATTGGGATGGTCTAAATAAGTAAAATTAATCTATAAATGAGGATTCTATAGATTTATCCTCAAATTCATTATAGAAGTGAATACTCCTTCCATCCTGAAGGAAGTTTATGAAAGATCTCATGGTTCTCACTAGTCTGGATCTAGGATCTCCCACAAAATTAGTATCCTTGGTTGCTACTAGAATATAATGATGCAGGACTGCATAGAATTCACCAAAAGTGTAATGCATGTCCAAATCTTCAAGACATCATCCATCAACTCCTAGAATTGCTTTAAATAGCTAAATATTATTTTACAATTTCTATATGGGGAATTTATTTTGTGGGGAAATATCCTTCAGCTATAGTTAAGCAGTTTAAGTACATCCATACTGCTACTAACTTATTTTTCAAATGGTTTGAGGCCATACCCCTCGGTTAGACAAGATCATGCATTCTTTATGATCATATTATACCACCACACACACTTCCACATAAGAAACCCCACATTCACTAATATATGGAACAAATGAAATTATTTCCATTGAATTTCAGTTTCCCTCACTTCAAACAGCTATTTGTGGACGACTCTCAGATGGGGAAGAATCGTATAAGTAGTTGGATGAGTTATATTGACTTGATGAGAAAATTTTTTTTAAACTACACAACATTGAAGTCTATCAGAATTAGATTTCATGAGTCTTTGACAAAAAAAATCTTCCTACAATCATTCCTCTAAAGAGAATTGGCATTGGTTCTTGGATTCTTGATGATACTAGGGAAGAAACCCCAAAAGTTAGAACCCATGTGTGAAGGGCCTTGCATAAAGCATAAAGGATATTCCAATGTGGATTACCCACTAGACACGATGGATGTGGAACGCATTACACCCCCCCTCCCACCAATGCAAGGATTTATAATAAATACATTGTGGAACTACCTTTATTTTACCTATGTCTCGGAGGAAAGACTTTAAACTTCACAACATCTTTACACCCTTACAAAAAGACATTAAAATTCATTGAGTAAACCCTTAACACATGATTTTCAAGCTACAGAGAACACATCCTAGCCATATGATGTTAAATTATTCAACCCCAAAATTTCAAGCTAAAAGACTTTAAACTACACAACATTTGTGGTCCTGGTCATAAGACCTTAAGTATTATAACATGTGTTTAACTTTTAGGGCCTGCCACCCCCTCTTACTCATGATCTAGATCATCATAAAAGGTTCCCATTGTAAGAGATTACCAGCTCACACTAAGTTTATTCTCATAACCCCACATGAGAACAAGGTAGTCTCACCTAATCTGGGCACTAAACCCATACCCATAATGTATCATTACTTTTCAATCTAGGACATCATTTATCCCTATTAATGTGGGAGTGTCATATCCACATAATGGGTTACATATAAGAACTATTTGTGGCTTGATTTTTGTCACTTTAGGATATGTAGTGATACATAAATCTCTAATCTTAGTCCAAGACATAATTGAAAAAAAAATTCACCTTCCCTTGCATATGGTTCAGACCCATGCAAAGGATTCCCTAATAATAACTATGGTTGGGTTGATTCATATTGTTACAGGATGCATAGTGTTGCCCGAATCCCAAATATTGAGCCCAAAAAAAATATAGAGATAAATATTCCCTCTCCCTATATATGGGATAGACTTGTGTAAGGAGTTTTCTCTAATAAAAATTTTGTGTGGCATGATTCATACTGCTATAGGATATGTACTGATGCCTAAATCTTCTCTTTTAGTCCTATCCATGCATTGTCATCACTCCCAACCATATCCCTTAATGAGAATTAGATCTATGTGAAGGTTTTATACCATATTAAAATGTGAACATCCCCACATATTCCATGTCATAAACTTTCACAAGGATCAATTGAATACCTAGTTATCTCTTATTTCTCACTCATCATGACTCATGTGATATTAGTGAAGTGGTGATACACTCTAACTAATGATATCGATGTTCATTCTATTCAATTATATGATACAAATTCCTAGTTACATGATGTTAAACTACAAAACAACATCCTTGTTGCATGATGTTAAACCACATGATGATGTCCTAGTCACATGATGTTTAAATGCACTCCAATGTCATGTTCCTATGAAGCTAAACAACATAAAAATGTCCTAGATTTATGATTTTAAACTACACAACAACATCCTAGCTTCATGATGTTAAACTACACAACCATGTCTTAGTCATGTTATGTTAAACTATTCAACAATTTCCATGTCGCATGATGATAAAATGAATAATAAGAGGCCCTCTTACTGAACAGATCATCCCCCTGATGACTCTGCACTCAGGAATCACATTTTTTATCCCTTCACCCCAAAAATTTGTTCATTGGACATTTGTATATCCTTAATGGTACTCCAACCATACTTTAATGTTACATTCTCTATGAACCAACTTCATGACATTAATATATAAGAAAATAACATCCAATTCCATGATTTGATACACTTCTCTTGGATCCCTATAGAACATATAACTACATGCTCTTGGTTACCCCTGTAGTGAATTGTTAATAAGGTCTAGTTGATCTAAAGGGAACCTATAGGATTTCATTGTGAATAACATGATTCCTTAGAGATTTTTCCTGGTGGATATTTTAGTCATGGAGGAAAGCCCCCCCAAAAAAAAATCTAGAAGCTATTTTTCTAACTATGCATGAAAGAGGATTTTTCCATTACTAATGGTTGACTTTTACCCACAGATCTCCACTTCAAGTTGAATTAAATATTATTGGGTTATGATTTACACTTCATATCAACCAACTATTCAAGAGGATTTAAATACACTTGATTTTACCCATTGTTCATTTTACCTATTATCAATGAAATTTTATAACATCACATTCTTGTACCCTTTCATTTTGGGGAATGAGTCTCCACTGAAGAACCAAATTCCTTGAGTTTCTAAATCCATTTAGACATACATTTTTCCACTAGACAAACTTCATGTCCCATTTTATGGTCTAAATCAGTAGGTTCCTTGAGCGCATATTTTGGTGGAATTTTAGGAACCTTGATCTCGTGTCCTCATGGTTCTCTCTTATGACATATTAGTAATAGGGGTTTACCAATCATGAAGAAAACCCACTAGGATTAACTGGTGAATAAAACAATTCCTAAGATCTTGTCCCTAGGGGATGTTTTGGATCCTAAAGGGACCCTACTAGGATTCATTGGTTAATAACACAATTCCTAAGAGTTTGTTTATAAGGGATATTTTGGTTCTAGAGGAAAGGTCCCCCTTAACTCCATAAGCCATTTCCCTAACAGTGTGATGTTAATCCCACCAATAATTAAAAAATAATCTTTCATATATTCATTTAAATACATTATTTATATCACCCATTACCCCAAATCCAAGAGGGATCAAGAATTCCTATGTTCTTTATGACTTCATACTTAAGTCCTGGTGGTAAGAATTTAAACTACATGACATATCTACATCCTTACCACATGATGTTTGTAACTCCCCGACCCCAAAATCTCAGAGCCAGTGCATTATTTTAATACATTGGAATAATTACAAGGAATTAAGTCCCAAAGGACTGATTAGTTTAGAAGTATTGGAAAATAGATTACATACATGAATGTTACATTACATATTCAAATATAAAACACAACATAAATAATCCTTTGAGAATACCATTATTCCCCTAGATTAACCCTACATATCAATAATAATACATCCATACAAGTTTAATTTTTTTTTATAACACTTTTCAGTGGATAGTGAGAACCCTTAAAAAAGTAGTTCAAACATCAACGAAAATTACTGACTTGTAAAACACGAGTTGAAGGAAATTGGAATCTCCTTCCCTCAACAGTTTTCAAGGGAGGGAACTTACCTGGAAGTCTAGATCAACCTCTATGTTGTCTTCATAGTTCCTTTCATGGTAATCCCAAGCCTTCATATATTCTACTTTACTAAAATTCTCCATATTGAAGCCTCTAATCAATATACAATCTTGCTTGTCTATCTATTAAGATTTCTCCTTGGAAACTTCCACTTGGATCGATCTTTCCATCATTTGGATGATATCTTCCCTATCCACCATGATCACATGTAATAACTAAGTTCATAATGAGGGAATGCATAATGTTGGAAATCATAACCACATAGTCAAGGAATCGAGACAAGACTACAAATAAAATTTTTTTCAATGCCTTGTTCTAAGACACTAATTTGCCTCATGAGACCCACTGATGCATCAAGGGGCTATAGCAGGCCCCTCCCATCACTTACTAATTCCAATTCATTCCTCATATGAAAATAGAGAAACATAACATAAACATTCGTATTAAAACTAGCATAAAAAATGTCAATACTTTAACTGTAAACCATGAATGGTATAAAAACAGCACATCCATAGTCAAACATATCATAACTCAGTCAATTCAATATATAAAATTTTATTAGAATAAATAAACCTCAATCATGAATATTATCTAGTAAAGGATATTGACATAGTTGAAAATGATCAGAAAAAATCTTTGAGAGAAATATCCCTTTTTCATGAAATCATTTAAAAGTAACACAATTTAGAAAATAAGACATTTAAAATGCATTTTTGAATCAAAGTTTCCCATACCACTTTGAAACTTTTGAATGGAATTAAAATTTTAAAATATTCACGTCCATATAAATAAATCCTTAAAACCATTTTGAAAGCATGGAAATTAATGGGAATGATTTAGAAGAATAAATATTTAAAATATTTAAAATGATGTTTTAGTTAATGAGTACCTTAAAAATAATCCTTTTGAAAACTCTTTTATGAAACATGGACATGTATAATAAATATGTCCCAGTAAAAAATTACACATAAATAATCTTGGATAATAATGAGATTGAGGAATTAACCCTTACCTTGTGATTTTCTTTAGTCAAGGGTATGTTTAACCTCATGTATAATGACTATATTATGTTATTAAATTATACCAAAACCATATTAATATTTATGATATCATATATGATTCATTTATGACTTTATACTACCCATTTAATAATAATTTCCATGTTAATGTAACATTTCGGGTAATAATCCCTTTCTTTATCGTACGTGTTTTAACTTATTATTCTTGATCGTATCACTTAGATCATGATTTACATAATCATAGAATATAAAACATGATTTATATATCATAAATATTCAGAATATAAATATTTATAATAGATATATATGGGAAAATTGAAACACCGTTCATGGAGACGGTACTTCGTACATACGCATGAACGTTGTTTTTGTTTTCTTATCATATAGTATGGAAGTAAGTAAATGAAATTTATCTACATAAATATATATTATTCTAGTAGAAATATTGTTTCATATATCTCATACTTAATCAATATATATATATATTTTATAAAAAAATTCTTTAATGGTGATCATTGAAGATGAATCTCATCACGTCGTGGAGACGGTAAGCCGTACGTACGCACGTATGGTGACTTTTTCATTCAAAGGATGGATATAAAAATAAATATGGTTTTACCATATTTATAATTAAATATAATTATATAGAAGGTATTGGAGTTATTATTTTATTATGTAAATAATAAATAAAGAGGAAGTGGAAGAATAAGAAAAGAACATTGAAAGAGGTGATGAAATAATTACCTCTTCTTCAGGTGCTTTTTTTGGATTTGAACAAAAGGGATCCTTAGGATGGATTTATAATAAAATTAAGTCTTCTAGGATTAATTGAGTGTAGTTGGGAGGATATTTTAATAGGTTTTTTCTAATCCAAATGGCTTTGGAGGTGTAAATTTTAGAGGAGTGGAAGTATCCTTTTATAAGAGAGGTGAGGGGAACTTTAAGAAAATCTTGAAATATTAATTTATTATAAAATCATTTTCGGTTTATAATACCTCCAAATGGATTTATTTCTTGTATAAGGTGAGTATGGGTCTAAATTCTCTCAACAAATAGGTTTTATACAAGTTTAGGACACCATATTAACCTTATATGTTGGATTTAACTCTTAGTTAAATAGTTCAACATTTACCATGTCATCTTGTATTTTTATATTACATGGTTAATATAGTTACTATAAAATGCCAAGAGAACATAAAGTGGTTCATTAATTAAATATATAACATTATATAAGTTCTTTTTATGAATCTTATATTTTTAGGAATACTATATCATTTAATAATATAGTATTTGTTTTAAAAACTCATTTATGTCAATTTTAACACTATTTAGTATTTTGTTTTTGTGAAAGTTACTTCGAAAAAAATACATTGAATCAACCCTAAAATGTCATATTAATCTATAAAATTCATGGATGGTATAAAAAGTTTCAATTTACATTTATTTTAATATTTATGACATCAATTATTTTAATCTTTCATTAATAAGGTAATTACTGCATCATCATTGTGTCATAAATAAATTTAATTATTTAATATCTAAATATTATAAATAAAATAACATGATGTAGGAAATATTTTTATCCTTATGATGAATATATATAGTCAAATTTATCTTATGTGTAACTGTATATTAAAAATGGTTTAGTTACTAATCTTTGAATTTAACACTTTTAACTCTTCTTTAAATAAAATATAATAATTTTTCTAATCTAACCCAATTGGATAAAAAAGGATCATATTTTTGTCATAAGGATGATTTTGGTCAAAATAAACTTATCCAATAGAATTATAACATGTGTTAGGGTAATTATAATATCATTTTTACCTTTAATTACCCTATCTACTTTTAATCATGGTAAATAAAATTCAAAAGTTACTATTAATAAAAATATTTTAATCTTATTGAATCACATTTTACTTACTGATGTCATAAGTATCTCTCATATTTTTGAAATTCAATTCACATAAGTAGTAAAATTACATTTTATAAAAATTTGCAAATGTGCCTAGAAGGTGGGTCAAATACGTTAAATAGTTCAATAAAATTTTATATATCTAATCTTATTATAAAATTACTCTAATGACTAATAGAATTCATTACTTATATTATTAACACATGATACTATGTATTTATATTATGATAATATGTGGGATATTATTTCCCTTATAAATGTTGGCTTAAGACCATGAAAGATATGATCTTTCTTACTCTTTCGATCATGTGTATTGTTAGAGTTCTTATTCCTTCTACTGGGCGCCCTTTCTAAATGAAGACATACACTAGGTTAGATCATATCATAATTTATAATAAAAAATTAGAAAAATTATCAACATTAATGGAATAAATTCACACATATAGTATCATAATCATAAAAATGGTTTCATTGTTGACATATTTACTCACAAATCCTTCATAATAGTTTGTAAAGAAAATATGAATTATCTGAAGCATATCCCCTGGGAGTGTCAAACCAGGTGTGCAGTAAGGCTCATTGTCATGTACCAGGATACCCCGGGTGAGGCCCAAAACTTCTTGTTGGAGTTTTCACTCCTAGGTACATCTGTTATAGAACCACGTACACTGGTAGTATCTAGACATGGATGTATTTCTTGGAAAACCCACATAATATATACATTACCAAAAAATTTGGATGTTATTCTATACTAATCCTCAAAGTATATCTTAGGGAAATGTTTCCTAATCATATTTTATCTAAATCTATTTCCAAGGTTGTTACTAAACTTCCTCTGATACCAACTGTAATGCCTCAAACCCAAAATCCTAGAGCCTGTGCATTATTTTAATACATTGGCATGATTATAAGGAATGAAGTCCCAAATGACCGATCATTTTAGCAGTTTTGGAAAATAGATTACATACATGAACGTTACATTACACATTCAAACATAAAACACAACATAAATAATCCTTTGAGAACACCATTATTCCCCTATCTTAAACCTACATATTAATCATAATACACTTCTTGGAATTCTGGGAAAACAAAACATAAGAAAGCAGTGAGCTCAAATTCTCAATAAGGGTAAATAATTTAGAAGAAGCTATAAACTTTTATAGAAATATGTGTAATAAAAACAATACCCTTTTTAAACATAAACATGAAAATAATATGGAAAAAAATAAAACATTACCATATAAACATGCACATGGATATTCTACTTGTCAAATAATCACATGTAATAACTAATTTCATAACGAGGTAATGCATAATGTTGGACATCATAACCACATAGTCAAGGCCTTGTTCCAAGACTATAAAAAAAATTTCAAGGCCTTGTGCCAAGACACTAATTTTTCAAATTATACCTACTGATGCATCAAGGGGCTATAACAATCCACGCTCATCACTTACTAAGTTCAATGCATTCATCATATGCAAAGGACGAAACATAACATAAAAATTCGTATTAAAACTAGCATATGAAATTTCAATACCTTAACTATAAACCATGAATGGTTTAAAAACAGCACATCCCTATTCAATCATATCATAACTAATTCAATAAAATATATAAAATTATATTATAATAAATAAACTTCAATCATGAATAATATCTTGTAAATGATGTTGAAATAGTTGAAAATGATCAATAAAACTCTTTGAGAGAAATATCCCTTTTTCATGGAATCATTTAAAAGTAAAAAAATTTATAAAGGAATAAATTTAAAAGAAATTTTTGAATCAAAGTGTCCCATAACACTTTGAAACTTTTGAATTTGATTAAAATTTTAAAACATTCATTCCCATATAAATAAATCCTTAAAACCATTTTGAAAGCATGGAAATTAATGACAATAATTTAGAAGAATAAATATTTAAACCATTTAAAATAATGTTTTAGTTAATGATTCCCTTAAAAATAATCCTTTTGAAAACTCTTTTATAAAACATGGACATGGACAATAAATATGTCCCAGTAAAAACTTACACATAAACAATCTCGGATAATAATGAGATTGAGGAATTAACCCTTACCTTGTGCTTTCCTTTAGTCGAGGGTATGTTTAACCTTCTGTATAATGACCATACTATGTTATTAAATTATACCAAAACCATATTAATATTTATGATATCATATATTATTCATTTATGACTTTATACTAACCATTTAATTATAATTTCCATGTTAAAGTAACATTTCGAGTAATAATCAATTTCTTTATTGTACGTGTTTTAACTTGTTATTCTTGATTGTATCCCTTAGATCATTATTTACATACTTAAAGAATATAAAACATGATTTATTTATCATATATAGTCATAATATAAATATTTATAATAGATATATATATATATATATATATATATATGAAAATGGAAACACCGTTCATGGAGACGGTAGTCCGTACGTACGCATGAACGTTGTTTCTATTTTCTTATCATATAGTATGGAAGTAAGTAAACCACATTTATCTAAATAAATATATATTATTCTAGTATCAATATTATTTCATATATATCATAATTAATCAATATATATTTTATAAAAAAAATCTTGAATGGTGATCGTTGAAGATGAATCTCATTGCATCGTGGAGACGGTAAGCCATATGTACGCATGTATGGTGACTTTATCATTCATAGTATGGATAGAATAATAAATTAGGTTTTACCATATTTATAATAACATATCAGTATTTATAAGGTACTGAAGTTATTATTTTAGTATGGAAATATAAAATAAAGTTGAATTTGAAGAAGAAGAAAAGAACTTTGAAAGAGGTGATGAAATAATTACCTCTTCTTCAGGTGATTCTTTTTATTTGAACAAAAGGGATCCTTAGGTTAGATTTATGATCAAATTAAGGCCTTTAAGATTAATTGAGGTTATTTGGGAGGATATTTGAGCAGGGTTTGGTCAATCTAAATGGCTTTGGAGGTGTGAATTTAATATAAGGGGTCGTACCCTTTTATAAGAAAGGCGAGGGGAACTTTAGGAAAAGCTTGAAATATTAATTTATTATAAAATCATTTTCGGTTTCTAATACCTAAAAATGGATTTATTTATAAGATAAGGTGGGTATTGGTGGAAATAATCTCAACCAATAGGTTTTATACAAGTTTAGGTCACCGTATTAATCTTATCTTTTGGATTTAACTCTTAGTTAAATAGTTTAACTTTTACCATGTCTTCTTTTATTTTTATATTCCATGGTAAATATAGTTACTATAAAATTACAAGATAACCTCAAGTGGTTCATTAATGAAATATATAACATTATATAAGTTCTTTGGGTGAATATTAGATTTTTATGAATATTATATTATTTAATAATATAGAATTTGTTTTAAATACACATTTATGTAAATTTTAACACTATTTAGTATTTGTTTTTGTGAAAGTCATAAAAAACATATTACTTAAAATAAAATACAATAAATCAACCCTAATATTTTATATTATTATATAAAATTCTTGTATAGAATCAAAAGTTTCAATTTATATTTATTTTTATATTTATAACATCAATTAGTTTAATCTTTCATTAATAAGGTAATTACTGCATCATCATTGTGTCATAAATAAATTTAATTATTTAATGTCTAAAAATTATAAATAAAATACCATGATGTAGGAAATATTTTTATCTTTCTAATGAATATATATATAGTTTAATATATCTTATGTTTAACCATATATTAAAAATTGTTTAGTTATTAAACATTGAATTTAACGCATTTAACTCTTCTTTAAATAAGATATAATAAACATCTTAATCTAACCCAAGTAGATCAAAAAGGATCATATTTGTTTCCTAATGTTGATTTTGATCGAAATAAACTTATCCAATATAATTAGGACATGTGTTAGGGTAATTATAATATCATTTTTACCTTTAATTTCCCTATTTACTTTTAACCGTGGTAAATAAAATTCAAAAGTTACTATTCACCAAAATATTTTAATCTTATTGAACCACATTTTACTTACTAATTTAAGTCTTGTATATTAAATTTTTGAAATTCAATTCACAAAAGCGGTAAAATTATATTTTATGTAAATTTGCAAATGTGCCTAGAAGGTGGGTAAAAGACGTTAAATAGCTCGATAAAATTTTATATATCTAATCTTATTATAAAATAAATCCAATTAATTGCATTGAAATAATATATTTATTATTTATCTATTTTGAATTTATAATAAATTTAAATAAAAATACTAATTATTTAAATAAAAATTCGATTTTAAACAATAACGTAGTGTTTTCACTATTCATCAGAAATTGAATGTTTTCAGAAAATAACCAAAACTTCACCTAAAGATAATTTTGATATTAAAAATTAAAAAATTATGTCTGTTTTACCAAATTGTAAACATAGAAGTTTCATTAATTAATTTAACATTAATTCCCATTGCCAAAACCAAAAAGCGTGTTTTTAAAAAGAAACAGTTAGTAAAAGATTGACATGTTTTTATGTCCAATTTAAATGTAAAACTACTTACAATGACCTAAATTATATTAAATAATAAAAATATAATCTAATTATAATTTAAAACCACTAAAATACATAATTTAACACTATAAATTATTTCAATTCAAAAAGTTGTTTTCAATTAAAACATAGTATTTTTCATTATTCATCAAAATATGAAAGTTATCAGAAAAACACCAAAATTTATCCAAACTAAATTTTTAAATCCCAATTATAAAGAAGCTTATTTTTTTCAAATTGAATATATAAAATTGTCAAATATTTTATTTATAAAGGGTTCACCATTAAAAGGTGGTAAAATTGCATTTTTTTTTAAAATCCTCTTTTATCTATAAAATTGAATTTGTTCTTATATTATTTCTAAGAAATGAATAATATGGATGTTAAAATTATTTGGAGTATATAAAATTCAAAATGAATTTAATAATATTCATAACTTCTTTTTGAATGGCTAGTTTGGTAAGTTGTGGTGCGCTTGAACTCGGTGTTGCGTGTGGTGCAAGCTATTGAATTACTTTAAAGAGATAACATAATATGAAATATTGTGGTGTTATAATGTTAAAGTATATAGAACACATTATTTTTTCCCAATATAGGATACTTCTTCAACATCAACTTACTGTGTATGAGCTAGATTTACATAGAAAATATGATTCCCTAATTTCTATGTGAGAGTTAGATGCTCATACAGGATCATATACTAGAAATAGGTGTGCTTTGATTATTGTTTCCATAGGTTACATAGGGACAGTTGAGTCTCCAATCCTGGGACCATATAAAATATAAAAGGAGAACTCCCCTCCATGTGTATGGGTCATATCTACATAAGGAATTGTCCTTATAAGTACTACATGTGTATTTATTATTTATACCACATAATGATTAGTGACCCTTTGATCTAAAGTAATGGGCCCATTCATAATATATAGAATAAAAATACCCCTCCCTATATATGGGTTAGACATGTGCAGGTATTTTTATAAAAAACTATGTGTGGATTGATTCTTGTTCTCATGGGATATATAACAACACCTGGATTATTTATTTCAGGCCCATTTGTAGTTCTTATTTACATTTTACTATGTTCAACAATAAGATCCAAATTTGTGTGGGATTTCTACACATACAAAAATTTAGATACCCCAACATATTTCCTTTCATAAACTCTCACATAGATCAAGTGACTACCCAGTTTTCTCTTTTTTCTCATGCCAAGTATGACTACTGTGAACTTAGGGAACCTGGAAATTTTCTCTAACTAGTGTGAATGAGATGTGTTTTATTCAAATATGGGGAAACATACCCTTGTTACATGATGTTAAACTATATTACCTGAGGTCTTTACACTGAGTAGATCTACCCCATTTATTGTGTACTCAAGAATCACAGGTTTTATTCCTTCACCTCGAAAATGTGTTCAATAGATGTTGGCATAGCCATTTGGGAACTCGAACCCTTATTGAATATTAAATTCTCAATGAACCAACTTCATGTCTTTGATATATGAGTTAATACCAACTAATTCATTAATTTGATACACTTATCCTGGAACCCCATGGACCATGAGCCCACATACTCATTCCCCCTATAGAAAATTGTTAACAAGGACTGGTTGATCCAAAGGGACACCACTTGGATTCATTGGGGAATAACATGTTGCCTAAGATCTTGTTCCTAGTGGATAATTTGGTCCTATAAAAAATCCCCCTCCAATCAATGATAAATTTTCCTTACTTTGTGTGATAAAAACTCCCACCATTATTAATGGATAACCTTTACCCACCATTCATCACCTCCCATCGACTCTGATATTCTTAGTTTATGATTTACACTTTCTATAAACCATCGATTCAATAGAATTTAAAAACTCTTGATTTTACCTATATTTTCATCATATTAATTTTCAATGAATTATTATAACATATTCTTGTAACCTTTCATTTTAAGGTATGAACCTATTGTAAAGACCCAAATTTCTTGAGGTACTCAATATTCTCATAAATCCTATCAGATCAAAGCCACATGACCATAAAGAATCAGCCTTCATACTTCAAGGATTCACTATGTTAAAAAAATGACATATGGTATATTTGAAAATATCTAAAACTATTTAGAGTGGGTCATCCCACCCATCCTATCAATAAACATGTTTTATGGCTGAATACTTCACCTTCATACCAAGATATAATATAGAAGAACCATTTCTCTATGTATGAGTTATATCTATATAGATGAACCTTTATTGGACTAAAATTTCATGGATCGATGAGGAAATATAAAAACTTCCCCATACATGGATATGAACCAGATCTATACAGTTATTCTTTTTTATGATAACTACATATTTAATGATTCCTGATGCAATAGTAAATGTAGTGATACTCCAGTTCTCTAATCCTAGGTAAATCCAAAATATTTAAAATAGTTATTCCACATTCCTTGCAAAAGATCCCAATCTATATAAGAAAACTTATCTTATAATGACTACATTTGGTATGATTCCTGACCTATCAAGATATCTAGTGATGCCCAGGTATATTTTCTAAAACCTAGATAAGTATTCACCACTATCACAGCCTTCCTTGATGATCGATCCATTTTAAAATCTTCCAATATTGTATTGTCATAAGAATATAAAGATCCCCCCACAAGTGAAATCCTCTCCCAATAGGGGAGCCCTTTTACTTCATGGTATCACTAATGGTTAGAGATCATGCACCAGGGAAATTGTAGGTGACTTATATTTTAGGGGAAATATACCCCACACCCCTATATGTGAGTTAGATCTATATAAGGGGATCGTTAAATTATTTATAACTATGTATGGATTGATTCATATGCCTATAGAAAATATATTGATGGTCAAATCACCTATCACCATGCCCAACCATGAATTCCAAAAATTTATTCCCTCCAACTTAAGAATTTTAACCTTTTAAGTGACACCACACTTCCCTGATGGTTCTACGCTAAGGTAGAAATTAATTTTATTTTCATGAATGTGGGATGGACCCATATAGAGGAGGCCCCAAAAATATTTTTTATAGACTAATAATATTTTCCACTCTCTGTATATGAGTTCAATCTATATGGGTATCCATATGAGAACAATGTGTATATTAATTATTATTGTCATAAGATACGTAGTAACACAAAGGATCCTTTTCACCTAGATACATCATTAAAATCAAAAAAATCAAAAAAATATCCAAATCACTTTCACGTATGAAACAAATAAACACATAGGGATCTCTTTGAATGAACTAATTGTTGCATGATTTCTGCACTTACAAAATGCATACATAAAACCATGGAATAACAGCCACAAAATTATAATTACGACCTCTCCATCTCTGATCAATTCAATTTTTCTCTTAGGATACATTGAACAATCTCATTTTGACTCCCATATCTATACCAAATGACGTAAAACTACATGGAATATATCTTTGTCACATGAAGTTAAACTATAAAACAATTAAATACTGGTTTTTTTATGGAATCTATCATCACTCTTTGTCAAAGGACAACAAGGTCATAACCATGGTCAACCAATGTTTGGGGTTCTTCCATTATATTTCTTAGAACCTCAATCCATAAATCACACTTCATGCCATGAGAATCTTTGGTTGTTAAAAACCTTCCATGTCCCATTAAAAGGATAAAATGACCCTCTGTTTGACCATGTATTATTTATATTTTCTTAAGGGCCTTAGACCCTTTAACCATGGGTAGTTTGGCCTTGTACATTTGATCTTTGTGAGACCTGAAATCATCACAGTGGAACTTGTCTCCATAGTGTGATTCATGATCATCATCATCTTTAAATTCTCATACCATTACTCATGATCTGAGAACCTCAATCCATGATTTACCTCACCTTCAACCCCTAATCAAAAGGGTGTTGGAGTACTCATAAACTTTGGAATCCTAATTTGGTTATTCTTTAACACCCTCCTGATATTAGATCTATGGGAATCATGAACTTAAAAATTATTTAATTTTTCAAAGTTGTATGACCTTAAAATTTATCCATTGATGGTCCAAAACATGAGACCATAAACTACTAGTGATAGAGAGACAACACTTGTCATGTTTAAAACCCCATAAAGGGTCTGATAAAAAGTTATGTCTCTACTTCCTAAGCTCTTCATCTCTATAGTTAAGATAGAATATAGAGCATAAATTAAAAATGTTTAAAACTAATAGGAACCATATTGTGGCCATAGTAAAATATTATCCATGTGTTTTATACCCCTCTAGTATAGGGAAAAGTTAGATAACTACTTTTTCACATTCCCTTATCATGATATTGTTTTCAGTATGTGCTAAAACAACTTTTAAGGTGCTTAAACCCTTATTGAGTATTATATTTTTCAAAAATAACCTTCATGTATTTGAATTATGAATCAATACCCACCAATTCCATGATTTGTTATACTTCTACTAGAACCCCATATACTTGATTTATTCCTACTGGGTCCTCCATATAGTGTATTGGTAATAGGGATTGACTTATCTTAAGGGAAAATTCTAGGATTCACTAGTGAATAACACAACAACTCAGGTATTGAACCAAGTCAATGTTTTAATATTGGAAGAAAGTCCCCCCTTAAATCCATGGTCTATTTCCCTAAATATGTATGATACTAATTATCACCATTACTAATTGTTGTAATGTACCCACTAGCCTGTTTTTTTAGTTGACTCAGATATTTCTAGATCATGATTTATAATTCCCAAGATCAGACTATTCAAGTGGATTCGGTATCCTTGATGTTCCTTCACTGTGTATTGTACCCATTCTTAATTAAAGAATTCAATACTCGATTCTCAAACCTCTTGATAGCCCTCATATCTTGACTCAAAATCACATGATGTAGGGAATTAGATTCAAGGTTATAAATTAAACCACCCCAGAGTTCTTAAAACCACCTTGGATAGTCTTTATTCCATACCCTACTTCATTTTCTAAGATTTTGAAACTTCAAAAATAATCCACAACCCTTGGAAAAGAATGAGGAACACTCTACTTGACCATGCACGTAATCCTAACTAGTCTCATGCATGAGGTCCCTTGACCCATCAACTTGTGGTGTTTCCTACTTGTAGAAAATTACCTTTAATCCTTGTGAGCCCCAAAAACATTGTAGTGGAACTCATAACCTAAGAGTGTTTCATGATCATCCCCAGTGTGTCTTCTCCATCTCATCAGCTTTAATTCAAACACATTGAGTCATGATTTAGTCATCCCATATTCCAACTACCCAAAATGATTCAACATCTCTAACATTATGTCACCATCTACTAGGATCCTTTGACGCAAGGAAATAGGGTGTCAGAACCCTTTATGAATATTCATCCCCCATAACTTCTATAATAATTTTGGGTTTCAAAACCCTTTATGAATATTCATTCTTCTTAATCCCAACATTGATTTAGGGTTCAAGAACCATTGGTGAATATAAATCCTTCATTTCTTCAACTTCTGAATCAAAAGTAGGTATGATCTAGAGGACCCTAAACTATATCATCAGAAGGCCCAAACTAAATGATCATAAACTATAGCAATAGAAGGTATAAGCTAGAAGACCGAAAATAATGTTACAAAATGTATGATATAGAAGTTCCTAAACTAAAAATAATGTGCGGTATGAGATAAAATGATTAAAACATATAAATAGAAGTTATAATCTACAAGACACCAAACTATAGTAACAAATGGTCTGATATGTTTAACCTAAAAATAATAGCACTTCATTAGACCTATTTGTAATACCTAAAACTACCAATTTAAAGAAACACAACACCCTCCAGGTTGATAACATGTAAATGGAATTTTGGGAAAAATTCAAGTCTTTGCTCACCGAATAGACACTCTCTGGGATCTAGGATAAATTGAACATTTATAAAATGGAAATGGAACAAAAATTGTAAGGTTATAAAATCCTAAAGATAATATTGAGTAAAATCTAAGTCAAAGACCACAATTTCTTTCCTTTAATGGATTATAAAAACTTTAGTACTAAAAAAAGAGATTTAAATCTTATAGGGATCAATATCTTGTCCTAGAAAAAATGAAACTATGATCACTAGGTCCATTGAAGTATGAAAAAATTAGATCACTCTCTCTATGGGATAAATTTAACCAAATTATCATTTTGAATCAAATGATCTTAGAAGGATTTGTCTTGATACATTAATAAGGATTCTTATACTGCTAATCATTCATGGTCCATTCTCACGAGAGGTGTTTTATGATTCGAACATTTGAATTCATGTTTGACCTCACTTGTTATTATAAAAATGTATATTTTTTTAATGATCTATATGATACCGATATGTTGAAATATAATGTACATGATGAAAAAATAATTTCTAGTATCATATAAAATTTGAAGAATTTATTATTGGATGGTGTACAAAGGAAAGGGGAAATCCATAATCTGGAGTCACTCCTAGGGCCCCTCAAAGGACATACAACAACATCAATGTAAAAATTGGTATGTTGAGTTCTATAGATCAACCAAAATCTTGTGGTAGGTATTAATTGAATGTTGAAGCATCACACACTCTATCTCCTCCACCGCTAGTAGTGGAAAAAATATCCACAATCAAAGATGATAAATTTGGATCCTTTTTTTGATTCGTTTCAAATAAATCATATGTCTTTGAGAAATAATCCTCTATATGAGCTATGAATGTTTCATATTATACTATATGTGTAGCTAATTTTCTCTAATAATCACGCAACTGGGAAGATGTTTGATTTTTTTAGCCTAAAACCTCTAAGGAATATCACATAGAATTAATCTATAAAATATTATTGTTAATGTAATACATCCCCTTATCATGGTTGGATAGTTGTTACCATTCCATGTGGATTTGTAGTGTGCTTTCATAAAATCATTGATAATTGATGTCTCCTACCCCCAGTCTATATAAAATCTAGTGTGGGTGATCTCCTTGATAATGAATATCCTCTATAGGAGTCTTAATAATTATTGAGTGAATTTGGTTCCAAATTAGTCTTCTTGACATCCCACTCTCAGTGGTCATCTTAGAGGTTGTATCATCATGAGGTGCATAGGTTGGGATATATTCAAATATTAGACCCATCAAGGGAAGAAATAAATTATCCAATGACGAATAAAAAAAGAGTGACTTAGAATTATCCCCCTTATTCTAATTAAATGTTATGACACTCCTTTGATCATCACATCATCAATTATCATCATTGAGGGGAATGTTTCTTGGAAAACTCTACCTCACCATCATAGGACTCTTTTTCATGATGAGGGAATCTTTTTGAAGGGTTTATTGAGTCTTGAACTAGTTTCATCATGGCTATAGACAAGGGATTAAGAGAGACATATGGTGTATCCACCCATCAAAGTGCTTGTATCAATACAACTGTTGGGTAAGACTCCATCCATGATTAGGAATAGTCTCAGAATAGATAAGTTGGAGCATCAAAATTCTTTAGGGAAATCTGGATATTAGTATCCTCACATGCCAACATCATATATAATTGATTAATAATATCATTATGTAATTCCCACTCACATTTTAGAAAAATAGAGATAATATACTTGATGAGTGAACAAGAACTAACTAGAATATCTATTAGGGGCATATGTATTTTAGATTATTATATCATCTAAATGGCCTAAAAGAACCACACCCCTAAAGAAAACATTTTATTACCTCTCATCAAGAGAATCAATTCCAACATCAATGTTTGGCTTGGAATGTGTGGGGTATGACATGAATTTAAAACAATTATACTTACTGAACATGTTGACAACATCTTAAACATATAACAATAATTCCTTGAACCCGTACATATTTATTATCCAAGGGAGAAATAGGTAATAAATAATTTTAGTGATATTTTTGAACCCATAACACCTGAAGTTATATCCTCTCCATCCTAATATAAACTGGAAGGACTCACTAATCCAGTAAGGGGTATTACCTTATTTAATGTGGCTGAGAATCTAATAAAGACATGAAAGGGTTGGAAAGACTAGGTTAAGAGGCCTCCCTTCTTCTAGTTGATATTTCATAACTAATATTTCAACCCAAACACCAAGATGTTCATACTTGACTAGGAAAAAACATCCATTTATATACATGGATAAAAATCCCCCTAGTGAGAGACTTGAAGACACATTGATTATTGCCTTATAGCCCCATTAAGTGTACTCACTGGCATCCAAAGTGGCCCAATATAAGACCACATTTTCATGGACCAATCATGAAGGTAATTTTTGTGGATATATCATAGTTGTACATTCCTTTCGTCGAAAAATAAATATACTTATCCATTCATTAAAGGATATGATCCAACGTAAATTTAGTTCTTTCTTTAGATCCTCCCTCATAATGATAAGAATATAATGATCCAAAGTTGGGTTTTATTTAGGGTAATCCCAAATATTGAGAGCAGTGAGTATTTTATTGTACATCTCCCTAAGAGGAAGTATTCCCCCAAACTGAAAGATGTCCAATAGTTTTATTCCTACTTCCCCATGAGTTAGATGAAAAAGTTGATGTCGGGACACCAATGACTGATCAATTATTTGAGAAGACCTATTTTACAATACATGATGAATTGAGAAACCCATGTTTCCACATAAAAGTGGATGGTTCATAGTTGATTGGAAAATTTTATACAAATCTTTCTAAACAAGAATGGTCATGTCTATTCATTAGGAAAGTTCCTTCTATGGTGAAAATCCCCTTTTGAACTCCTACTAAATTTTAGGTTATCCAAAGAGGAGATGATTGTGTTTTATTAACTCTAGGAAGTCAACTAATGAGCAAGATCATAACTATCCATGCTCAGATATGGGTGACTCAATGAGTAGGATGATCCTTAGAATATGGCCAGAATAAATTTTTTATGTTCAAATACCATATCCTAGATAAATTCTAAGGAATATGTAAACTAGGAAGATAGGAGATTATGGCTGGGTGAAGGAATTAGGGAATATTACAGAAGGATAATGTTATATAGAGGTGGTCTATGTGATAGAGGATGGTTCTAAAGACATTTTTAAAAGAGACCCTTTTGAATTTTATTGTTAGAGGTGACCTGATACTGAGGATCACCATTGGGGTTCCTAGTAATCAAAGCCCTCGGGGCAGCCATGTTGTATGAAGTTTTCGAGATCAAATTCATCTAAACCATGACATAAAAATCATGCAATAAATAAAAGTCAAAATCTCTATAAAGGGTAGAATTAATGAGGAAATAATATGACTTTTATGGAATCAAGTGGAGTATATGATCCATTCTGGGTCTTTTGACCACATGATCCATTTAAAGTCTCATGATCATATGGTCCATTATAAGTATCATGATTTCATGATCATGGTAAGTTCATGAAGATCGTGTAAAGAATTATACAGCCACATAACACCCAATAACATCACATCAAGAAACCCTATATCCAAGTATGATCAACATGAATTATGTAAATTACCAATGATCAATTAGAATATTGTTTACCCAATTTTTCATGAAACAGTTGGTGTGTGGTGAGGTCACACAATCGGATCACGTGAATGGGTCTTATGATGAGGATGTGGGATGATTTCTTGAAAAGAAATCACCTGGAATAAAATATGTTGAGAGCACTCCAAACTTCTAATTCATAAGGTAAATGGACATCCCTCAACCATCCTATTTATAGGGAACCTCACAAAGTACCAAAGGTCATTTGGAAGACCAAGATATGCTCTAGAAACCAACCGGTTGAAGCCTAATGGGTTTGTGTGTGAATTTACTTCCATAAAATTGACTCATCATTCCTTCCTCCCTCAAACTTCACTTATAGGGGGTGGGGGTATTTATTCATGCCCACAAAATGAGTGTTAGAAAATTGGAGTTAAAATTACCCCAAGCACAAGTATTATTTTCCCATAAAGGAAAGAAGAAGAGCATGATCACAAGAGGATTAATATCCCAGTTCATGTGAGTCACATAACCTTTAATAAGGATCATGAATACATAACCCTTGGGAAATCACACAAAGGGGTCATACACTTTTCATGGTCTATTCACTAACCAAATGAATCCCCATAAAACAATCCCTCCAGATCACATGAAGTCCCTCATATGATTCTTCAAAATCATGTGGCATGGAAAATAAAAAATTCTTGACAACCACCATGGTTTTCACATGATATAAGATGAAAATTATGGGATACATAGGTAAAGAGAGAGACATCAATCATCATGTGAAGGTATCATGTAAATTCACATGAATAAGTCATTAATAACAGAAATCCTCCAAACATGACAGCCTCATCATGTGAAATACCTTGGATATGTCAACTCGGTCATGTGATGCCCTGATGGAAAAATGCCAGACAGTTTCCAAATAAATCATGCAATAATGGATGAAAATGATGGGATCCTTATGAAAACAATGCTATGTTGTTTTTTACATGATGGGATTATATGATTCATGAGATCAGTTTATTCATCACACATATCACCTTGGACATGTCAGATTGACCACACAAAGTTTTCTAGACATGTCATCCTAATCTCACGAGGAACCCTAGACATGTTGGTCTAATCATAATAAATACATTGCACTTCTCAATTCAATCACATTAAGGTTCCTAGTCATGTCTAATTTATCTCACAAATGACCTCATACATGTTGGTTTTATCATACCAAATCCCTTGTATATGTCAACTTGATTATGTAAAGGGTCCCAGACATGTCGAACTAGTCTTTTTAAGTCTCTAGAATGTAATAGTTTAATCTCATAGAAGTCCATAAGATAATACATAGTTCTAAGAATGTTTTTAATGATGGAGTGATTATTATTTATCAAGTAACCAAAGGATGATGACATTAAGGGATTATATCTTGATCATGTGAAGTGCATGATACATAACTAATTTATGTGAATTTTTCCTCTAATGACTCAATCCAATATATGAATCTTAAATACCTTGAAAAGTGGTATATACATGGGGTGGTGATTCCTATAAACCCCTTCACACATAGATAACACATAGAGAGTATAAATATTGGACTTTCTAGAGTAGGGAACTATTCAATATCAAGAGTGTTCCACTTGAAAATTCTGGTGTATAACATGAGAGATTACGTAGTAGGTTCAAGTGATTCTAGTTATCAGATCATTGATCATGTAAAGGATCTTTGGAATGTCAGTTAGATCCCACAATGGGACTTCAACATGCCATTTTTATCATAGGATTCCTCAACAGGAAAAATTATGACAAACGTTGAGGTTTTCACACAATGATGACAAAAAAAGATGGAAGCTTCATGTCAAGGAAGATACACTAATTTCCATTTGAAGGTGTCATTTTTTCACATTATCTATTCATTGATCATGTGATGAACTACAAACATGTTAGCTGGATCATGAGAAGCACTCCAAATATGTCATATGGATCACATGAAGGAATCAAGGACATTTTGTCTTGGAACATGTGACACCATTGGATGTGTCATCCTTGATCATGTGGAGGATTGTAGACATTTCAAATGGATCACATGAAGGAATTTAGACATTTTTGTGAGATCATATGAAAAACCCTAGAAATGAAAAAGAGATCATTTGAAGATATATGTACTTGTTAGAAATATCATACAAGTACACCCATCCATGTCGTCCCAATAATGAAAATGGCTCATGTGTTTGATGTGATTTGTTCATTGATCAAGTGATGATATTTAGACATGTCACATGGTTCATGTGATTGTCATCAAACACGTCAAGTATCTCATGCGATTACCTTTAGACATATCATTCAGAAGATGTGATGAATTTTAGGCTTGTCAACATGGTTTATGCGAAGCCCCTAGACATTCTATCGTGATCATATGATAGCACTCAGAAAAATCTTTTAGTTAATTTAACATCCCATAGACATTTCAGCTCAATCACTTGAAGTTCCTTGGACATTTTAGGTGGTAATCCTCATACATGTCAGGAATTAAACCTTATACATGTTATCCATGTAAGGAATAAAACCTCAAACAAGTCCTCTTTTTTAAGTAGGCAAACTTGTACATGTTCCCTTGAACCATGTGAACCCCTGACTATGAGCCTTGGGAGAAGCACCCCCTTTATGTTGATAGTTTTCATAGTGGGCCAAGAGTTATGAACTCATGAAACATTTTTCATACAATAGGTCCCTTATTCCATCCAAGAAAACTCAAAAGACCATCCATCATCCTTTAGAGGATAAGGGATGAATATGTGACTTGGGAATACACCTTGGTGTAAGTCCCTCGATATTCTATTTACTCTAGCTCAGGGGACCCACCTCATATGGGTCTATTATCTTCCCTCATCCATTAGGGTGTAAGGGATACTAAGTGAACTATAAGGAATATAATTCTTATTATAAACATGATACATAGGACTCCTTCCTGTGGCTTTATCTCTATATCAAATGTGAATACCACATATTCTCCTATGAGGTCATATCCTTTGTAAGTTTTTTAATCATATCCCATCAAGTATACTTAAATTCATTAGTCCTACCCCTATATAAAATGTGTCTAATCCTTTTTTATCTCTAATTTTTTACCCAAATAATGACCCACCAGAGCTTAGGGATTTGAAATGATCATGCCACTAGAATAATAACTATCCCATAATTAGGGAAACCTCAGTGTGTAAGCCCTGCTCAAATATCAAGGTGACAACAGTGTGTAAACCCCATATAATTTCAATAATTAATCCATTACAACATGTTTTATCTTAGACTATCTATTGTTTCTCTAAATAAGTGTGAATTATGTGGGATTAGAGATTTATGGTGATTATATAAATAGCATAATAAAAATTCCTCCCAAGAAAGTGTATCTATCTTGGTATAAGAACTGAACTACAAGAAATCTGATTCTTGTTATAGGAGGATATGTAATAATCCTTTCTAAGTCTTGAGATCCATGCCTGGTTCTTAAATACCCTAATATATATCCTTTCCACATGACATTAAACTATATAAAATGGTCCTAAATTAACTACATGGGTTTTGATTCTTGTTGTCACAGGATATGTAGGAAACTTATGGAGCATCAATCCCAATCCCAAAAACACCAATCGCATTCCTATTCAGTATTAAACTCCAAAGTGTTGATCTAATTGTCAATCACATCAAATTTTAAATTGTCTTAACTTGGATTTCTATAGTATAACAGGAACCCTAGGTCATATTTCTATGGATCCTTCTATTATTAATTTTGTAAGAGTTTTATCATTATTTTTTTACAAAATATATAATTTTATGAAGAATTTTGCGGTTTTATGATTTTTAAAACAAAATTTGAAACTATTTTACAAAAGTGAGAGAAACTAATTGTAGAAATTGTAATCAACCCGGGTGGGTATCCCATAATGCTCAACCATCACCGTTCTCAAGTTAAATGGGAAGGATCATTGATTCCTTGATTTATATATTCTGAAAATAATATGTTTTGAGAGTTCTTACTTGGTTGTCACCTAGTATTTAATCTATTAATGATATTCATTACCGATGATCGATCAAAATAATTAAAATTAGGTTGATTTAAGAACTGAAATAAATCAAGGCATTACATCAACAACATGATGAGATAAATAAAATTGGTTCTATGTGAAAATTGTTCTCAAGAAAAAGTATTAATATTCATGGGTTATACCTTCTTTATTTCATCAAATGACACAGTCAATAAGAACACTCATGAAATAAAATAGGTGGGGAAAGAGGAAAACCCATTCGATTCATCACAAAATTTAGTTTATGCATAGAAGAATGGGGATTATTCTTCCATTGAGTTTTATTTTTTCATACCATAATAAAAAAAATAAAAAGGTGTAAATGAATAATGATAGGAAACAAACCTAGAAATTATATTACCATTCAATGATTAAAAATGTGGACCTTAAGATTAAAATATAGAACACCACCCCCTAAAAATTGATCGTTAAAAGCTTTATACGTACATAATGGAGAATAGGATTAAAATGGATGAATAAATTTCTCTAATTCTTATCACCCTTACCCCGGTCGTTCCAACATTTCTGATGACCCATGGAGTTATTTTAAAGAGAAATTTGGATAGTTGGATTCAATAAAAGACAATTTTATATGGGTGTAGTTGAGTTTTTCATGGTAGATTTTTACATAAAATTGATTCAACTAGATTTATAAATAAATGAAATAAATTTAGTTTCAATTATACAGAGATCAGGTCCTTCAAGTTAGTTATCATATAGAAGTAAAATCATCCTAGTGGGAGGTTCGAAGCCTAAGTTATGGTCCAATATCTATAGGTTGGCCCCATATTCACACCTAGAATTTCTTGACTTTGTGGGCCTCTTTTGGGCCTCTTGTGCTCAAATCCATATTTCAGTTCAATTAGTTAAATTGAATCCCAATTATCATAAAATCCAAAAATATTAATTTTCACATTTTTATGAGTTTAGTGAATTTTATGATAGAAATAGTGAACTACTATAAAAGTGGGAAATTCTATAATTAAATCTGTTTCTAGAGATTTTTCAAAAAATAAATTCAAAATATATATTATGTTCAAAAGGATTTAATAATGGGATACTAAAACACATAAAAAATTTAAGACACATGTATAAGGGTGATAATATATGATAAATCACTGTCTGATCGCACCCCCAAAGGTAAAACTTTGTACTCTTGGGAAAAATATTATATCTTAATCAAGTCCCATCCCTAAATAAAAGTTGAGAAAAAATACAAGATTATTTTTAAATTAAATTCATACATTATTTTTTATGATATCAATTTTTTTATCATTTCTCTTCTCTCACATTCAAATTTTATCCACTTCATTTGTTCACCCATGAAACATGTCACAACCTGCCTCACATATAAATTTTCCACTTCACTATAGGAACATATAAAAGTGGTGTTATGATCATTTCCTAGAGTTCATATGATCTTTTCATATGATTGATAAGATTCTAAGTTCTATACTAGAAGAAAATAGTGTTCTTCTCAAGTGGACTTCCAACAGATTGTTCTGAGCTTAAAGGGTTTGTAGTATTTGATGTTTAAAAATATAAGTCATAAGAGGAGTGTTTAATCTATTATGTACAAATAATTTCAAAATTCATCAAGTTTTAACAATGAATTTACTCTCTAAACCCTTAAAACATTTTATCACTTATACCTCACTCCCCCCTTTGTTCCTTTTCTATGGGTCAAAACCAATCACTATAAAAAATGACTTATACCAATAGAAATTTATTGACAGCTAATATATTTTTTGATAAAACCGATCAATTCCAACAGATATTATGTTTTTTTTTTGTTTTGATTTTAATTACCAAAACTTATTTTTATCAATATATGTATATGATGGTATTGATCATTCAACTCCATTAGTTAAATATATTTCTTTATAATACTAATAACAATTTTTTTAATCACATGAATCTATTATTAATAATAACTATTACCAATAGATATTTTTTTTCAATAAAATATGTTATAATAAACCATTCAATGAAAATAACAACTTAAAAGAAACCAAATTTTTTTATATAGATTATTATTTTTAAGACTAAAGCCATTATTTAGTTTTATAGATTTTATTAAAAATTTCTCAATAATTATTTTTCATTTTCAATTTTATTTATGTATCAACATTGTTTATATTTTCTAATGATTTTCATTTAATAAAAATTTAAATATTTTTAAAAAAATATTGAAATCATTATGGTATTTAAATATAATAAATATAATAAATAAAAACATGATAATCAATAAAATATTAATAGAAATAATTTTAATATAAGTAATTAATAATTTATATTCATATATTAAAATTTAATTTAATATTATGAAAGATAAATATTCATTTTTATAAAATTTAAAATGTATTATATTTATTTTGTAATAATAAATAAAACAATTCGTAATGGGTACTTACATAATGAAATTTTATTTATTTGTTCTATTTTTTCCGATATAGATTTTTTTATATATTATATTTATTAAATATTATATTAAATTAATTTTAAAAAATTAATATATTTTCAATTTATATATATTTTTATTGTATTTTTATTTCAAAATATAAAATTTAATTTGATATTTTATTTAAGTAATTTATTTTTAAATCATCAACACATGTTCTGAGTTTCTAGATTCTGCTTGGCTTAGACCCCGACACTTCCTTCATCTGCTTCAATTCACCTGCACCCACAATAATATCTCGCATTCCTAAATCTTCACCGTGGGAGTTTCCATCCAAGATTCACCTCTTTACTACTACCCACCCATGAGCAGCATCAAAATATTCATCTCCCAGTCCCCTCCCATGCCCTTATGAGTGACACTGATTTTATTTTTCTCATCCAATGCATACACCCAAAACTATATTGATTCCCCTTTTCTATCTACGAACGAAACCAAAATCATCTTTTAGTTCCCATGATATCTATATCCCCTCTTCCATAAACTATCCAGAACCCTAATCTTTCATCATCTCCCCACCTCATCCATGAACAATATTTTTCTTGTCCTTCTCCCAGTGTACCCAAACCACCGAATCAAATGGATTGAAATCCTAATCTGAAGGATTCCTTGAATTATATTCTGGTAAAGGTGATGTTAAATATATCTCTTTACACATATTACAGGTTTGGGAAATTCATTGTCTCTATTTTTTGTTACATGAACTCCACACATATTAAGGTTTCACAAGCCTGAATTCTCCATTGAAGGCTTCATGTTGTTCAGAGCTGCGTCACCTGAACCCACATCCTTAGACTTTAGGTACCTTCATTGACTAAATTTCATTACATCGTGTGAACCCACATCCTTTCAAAAATCCCTCCAGTATATATAATTTTTGTAACTTCCCATTTTTCTATATATGTTTTTATTTGTATACTAACCATGCACATTTTCTTAAATTGTTGATTATATTTTTTTGTTTATATGTTTTCTCTATAAAAGTTAACTACATGTGATATATACTTTTGAGAGTTACATTGTATGTTATTATAATATAAACTCTCTAAATTTTTTAGAAGATTTCCTAATATATAATTTCATGGATGTTATATGTGTTTTACTTTTAATGTTTTTAGTTTATTTTAATGTATTCTTTAACCTACTACTAACTGTTTCATTTTTTGAGGTTATCAATCTATGGGAATCCTTACCAATTTTATCCTTTTTTGTTTTATTATTAATAAATATTAAAAAAATTCCCATTATATTATTTATGTATGTGGTTTTATGATTCCTAAATCACTTCTTACAATTTTCAAATCTTCATGAATATTTCACTTTGATAAGATTTTATTTTATTTTTCCCCACCAATTGTTGTTGCATTAATTTCATTCAATTTCAATATTTTTAAATTTTTATAAGTTTTAATTCTATAAAAATACTTTACTATGATAATTTATTTTTCAAGTATATTTTTTTTCTAATTTTCTCCCTTTAATAATTTATGTATACTATTTATGCCCACATATTCACTATTTAAAATAGTTTTTTTCTTTAGAAATTTGTTTCAACACTTTTAATTTCATGTTTAAGCTTTATATTAAATTTATAATATATTAGCCTTGTAACTTTATCATATAATGGAAAATATTTCATAAAAATATTACAACTATAATGATAGTTGTAATGAAGCACCATTCACAAAGGTGAATGTCAACATTTCAAAAAAATACCCATCACTTTTACAGGTTTATAAATATTTAGTTATATTTCTATAAAAAATTTAAATTTATTTTTAACATTTTATTTAATGTTTTGTATTCAATATCTATAACAAATAAAATACTAGACACCTCCCAAGTGGATACAACATCAAATATGGATATATCTTCAAATACTTTAGATCAATTACCACTATCAGTTTTACCTAATCATGGTTTGTTTGGTTAGTTTCCTTTCTATTTACAAACTCTTATTTAATATTATCTATTTGTTATCCAATAACTAATTATTTGATTACAAAACTAGGAGAAAGTATGTGAGTCCCACTATTGAAATTCAAATAATTAACATAAGGATGAATGAAAATAACATGCTAATATTTACATATCACAATACTTTCATTATAAATTAATATAATTTATTTCAATATAATTATGTTTTTCTATTTTATTTTAGGATTAACTTGACCTCCAACTAAAAATTTCTATAAATCTACTGGTAATATTAATGAAAATTTTAATTCAGTTATCATAGTAGGTACGCTTATAATTTCAATGATTGTTATGTTTTTTTACACTTATAATTTACATATAATACATCATGATATTGTTTTATATACTAAAAATATAGTCAACTTTATATAATTTATACAACTTCACTCATTTTATTGATATCATTAAAAAATATGTTCAAAAATGTATTCATATTTATATAATGTATTTTTTGAGATTCCATTTTCAGTTCTTAAGCTAGTTGTTAATCCGGATTTGGGTTGTACTAATTTAGAATACATATTATATAAAACTTTTCTATTTATTATAGAGATATTTTCATATAAGAGTGGTGTTTAAATTCTTGAAAATTAATTTATATTTGATATTTCCAAACATCATGACATGATTTTCCCTCAGTCTAGCTTGTGGAATTTTCCATAAGGATGTGAAAGGTATGATGTTTTGATAGGCATAAAATTTATGCGGATCCTTTTTTTAGTAGATTGATTTGATATATTTCCTTCACTATTATTGAATGATGGATCCTGCATGATTTATCAAGGATGGGAATTCAAGATCAGTCTTTTTAGATCTAGTGGGGTTTAATATTAAACTATATCTGGAGATTAGTTAATGTTTTTCATTTTCATTTATGAATTTTTGTTTGAATCTTATTGGTGTGCATGTTAAAGAAATGGGAAGATGTTAGGAGTTTTTTATTTACTGATAAATGAATTATTATTCATCATATCTTAATCAACTAGATTTATTATTATTATTTTGATATTCTATTTGAGAGATCTCTAAGGATTTATGATTAGCCTTATAAAAATTGGGTTTCATTTAGATCATGTGATTTTTTAGACTTATAAATCCATATATAAGATTTTTTGAAAGAAAAATCATGGTCTTAGACTGACTAGTATGTTATAGAATATTTAATAACATTATTTAAAATAAATTTTATGATGTAAAGTCCTAGTGATCTTTTATTATTCATTTTTAGTTGATAAATTGATCATTTATATAGGCAACTTCGGTTTGTAGTTCTATCTGATAAATTGTCTTGACTCTCAATTTACTCCTCTAGGTTGATTTTACAGGCTGTATTCTACTTTTCTCTATACATTTCCCTTGATATTATTACAGTTAATAATGGATCCAATAATTTAGTGAACATATTCAACATTAACCTCAGTTTTCTATCATTTTATATAAGAGAATATTATTTGGTGGACATGAAGAGGATAAATAATATATATATAAGATATAGGAACACTTTATAGTTGAATTATGATATTAAATTTTAACTAAAAATTATGTATTGATAAATTCAACAATAATAGAAAAATTCCAATACACTAAAACATTAAATAGAAGATCACATAAGAGGGAATCCATCACACTGATACTAGTTGAAGAGACATTGACATATTAGTCGAAGTCACTAAGTTGGGAGGTGATGTGGCTATTTAAATTATTTTTAAGAATTATTAATAATAAAAAATTCCTTTATATTAAATTGAAATATGTTTTTACCAAACACATGCAATGGAAAAGAATAAAAGGTATACAGGTTTCCATATCCAAAATTAAATCATAACGCTTAACCTGGTCTGAATTTCACTAAGACCATAAGACCCTCTAGATTAATCATATACGAATAAAATTTTAATGAATATCCTTTTAATCATGATACACATCTACCGACTATGTTTGATCAATTTACAATGAGGAAAGAATGACACTTTTTAAAAATAAAATTGTTCACAAAACTAGACACCCCTAGAGATTTTGATGTACTACTTATTTTTTCCTCTTTATGGAAACTATCGTAGGTTTATTTTCATATTATAGTGTCAAATATATTGTTTCTTATATTTCTTTATTATATTAAATGTATTCTGGATTAATTATATAGAGATTTAAATTCCTTTTTATCTATATATACCTTCTTTCTTTAACCATACACATATTATATCACACACAAGGAGCGGTAAAATGGGTTTTCCAAATTGGGATTTTAAATTTAAATTTTTATGAGTAAAAAACATTAATTATTTTTCACCCACTTTTTTTCAACGTGATTCATCATCTATTACAGAAACTAGTAATTAGGGAACTATAATTCCATAATATTGTTGGGACCATGAATGAAAACTTACATTGTAACTAATCATTTTCTTCCTCAAAAAAAACCAATTCATCAATGTGGAGAAAAATTATACCATTTCATGAATAAAAAATCCCATTTATTAATTTTTATTCCTTGATCATATAGATTATTTATATTTTCAAATAATTTTTTCCCTTAAAATTAATATGTCAAGAGATTTATTTATGAAGAAAATAATTCTAAAAATTTCACTGTATTTAAAAAGATTTATAGAGGAAACCAAGTAATAAATCGATATAGTGAGTCGTGATTGCCTCAAACTAAAGTCACATCCCTAGGAAATATTTTATAATGGAAGTATACACAACAAAAATGTCATAATACTCACATATAAATTCATATGAGGTAAGTCATAAGTGGAAACCATGGTCATACATATTAACATTGAATACTTATCTAAAAAGGCTTACGTGAGACATATTTTCATACGAGTATACTTATGTCCTTATGCCTTTGAAATAAAATTTCAGGAGAATGATCAATGTCATATGAAATATGATTTATTAATTTTTTTACTCAAGATCTAAAATATTGATGTCAATATATTAATTAAAAACCCTTTTAAAACATGATTATGTCAATTGAAAAAAATTAAGATTATATATTTGTTTATTAATTATATTATGTTTCGGGTCAACACCTATGTTTTCTTCCCAGCTTATCAAATCGTTATCTACATCAATTGTGAGTTCCTATTAAAATACACTCATGTTTCCTAAGTACAAAAAAATCAACTTGACATTAATGAATTTTTAGGGGTAACTACAATCTTTGTGCAATTTTAAATTATTATAGAAAATTAAAATTATTCTATTATTTATCCTCAGTTTTTCCTAAAAAAATCAGTTTCATACAACTAATTCCAAACTGCTTATCAAAAGTGTTCACTGGTACTAGTAATGATTAATTATTATCATTCAATCCCATTACTTTACTATAGAAACTATTTCAATTCAACTATTTCCAAACTGATTAATGATATATTTATTTTCTTTCATAAACAAAATCAGTTTTAATTAAAATTTTAATTACCACTATTTAAATATAAATAAAAGAAACACCACTACATTTTTTTCAAAATGATTATAAATAGTAAAGTTTATTTTAAATGTTTTAATAATTTTAAGACTAAAATAAATTCCTCAAATTATGTTAATAAAATATTTATTTAATAAACAATTGTTTCAATTCTCATTTAATATCTTACATAAATAAGCAAATATATTTTGAATTTAATGTATATATAAAGAATCATATTTATTGAAAGATGTACTATAAATATTTTTATCCGCATTGATTTATTTATGTTAATAAATAAACTCCAATTATAGAATTGATTATGTTTTGGTAAGAGAAGGTATGCCCATTTCCCAGTTCATTCCCATTACCATTTCCAGGGTATGCCCAATTCCTATTGCCTATTTTATGACTATTTCCCTAATATTCCCATTGTCTAGTTGATTCCCATTTCAAATTTCCCAACTGGTGCCAATTTTCTAGGTATTCCCATTTCCCATTTACCATTATCCATTGTCCAGTTCACATCCATTTCCCAGGTATGCCCATTTACCAAATATTCCCATTTCCTATTTATCATTTCCCACTACCCATTTTCTTATTATGCCCATTTTCCATTTACCACTGCCCATTTCTCATGCCTCTTTCACACCCATTTCCCAGGTATTCCAATTTCCCATTTCAAATTTCATTTCCATTTCCCATTTCATGGATTCTTAATAGTGTTTCTATTTTAAAAAATTTACAAAATCAAACACATCCTTATTTCAAATCATTTGAAGAGGTGCAGTGATTTGATTTTTTATAGGTTTAGCCTAGTGAACCTGATGTCTGAGATAGAGAGAATATTGTGGTGGGAGGAGGCTATGGTTAATTGGAATAGCTTATCTTATCAGATTCTTGACATTTCAATAGGGATAATGAAAAATTCTCACTATGTTAATAATTATTTATACCTCTATTTATTTATATTTTGGTTTTAATTCATATAGATATTTTACACTGATTTGAGCTAGATATGGCTTGTTGATCTTGGTGAATTGATGGGTGTTTGGTGCTCATCAGTCGTTGGTCACTAGCATGGATGGGTTATTGTATGTTTCTGGTGCCCCTGGTCCCTGGTGTGGAATGGGTGGGTGATTAGAATGGATGTGATCGTTGGTCCCTGATGTGGCATGTATGGGTTGTTGGATGTCCCTACTTCTTGCATGGATGGTTTATTAGATGTCCTTGCTACAAGCATGGATGGGATTTGGGCATGGATGTTTACATGGGGGGTTGTGGATTGGGGATTTGTGTGACAAATCCTATTGCAGGATAGATTTATTTATTGATTCATTTTGTGTTAAAAATTTATTTTCTTTAATAATTAAAATAGATGTGTTATATATGATAAATTAATAAATATAATATGAAATTTCACTAGAAATAAAATTTTATACTTATTATTCAAATATAATTTATAAACAGATATTATATGTTGAAAATGTTATTTCCAAAAGAAAAAAAATCATTAGAACTAATTACTAAACATTTTAACCAACATATATATTATCTATTAGTATTATTATAATTATAATATAATAATTTTATCTATCTCAAAAACATTTAGTGACTCGGTTTTTACCAGTAGTTTTATGATAGACACATATATTTTGGTAAAATGTCTTCCCAGTAGAAAATGTACTTTTACCAGCAGATATTCCCCTGTTGGAAAAAGTGAAATATTTTTGTAGTGAATTAGTGAATAATAATGAGTAAACTTCCAATTTTCTCTATATCATTTTTTTCTTTTTTCTTTTATTTTTTCAATGTAAATAAAGATTATTTTTTATATACAATTTTCCTTGGAGATAAATAAAGAAACATGTGTAAAACTATGATATAATACGTCCTGTGAACTCGCTATTGAAAATAGTTTTAGGAAGCCTTTTACTTAGTCCATAATAAGGAATATTTCACTTAAATTTCCATGGAAACACTCTATCCCCCACAAATTCTGAAAATAAAACAACAATGTGCACAAGATATTGGTAGGTTGGGATAAATTAACATATAATGTGGAAAACCAACTAGAATTTCATGGTCTCTAAGGCTTAAGAATGGTAAAATTTTAAGGTGGAAAAAAATAGAGGTTAATTTTACAAAGGGGTTTTCAATGAATAATAGGATCTATTATGAATGTAGTGCACTTGGATATTATGGATTAAAACCAAGTCAAAGAAAGTTCTAGATTTCCTACATGACTTGAGACTCTCAAGAAGGTGATTAAAAGGAATAATACGAAATAAAGGGCTTATAATGTCTTTTGGTAATAGGATTAAAAATATTAGTTATTACTAATGAGTCATGAGTCTCAAAAATCCATCAAACACTCAAGAATGATATGAAAATAAAAATTATAGATAAGGGTTCCATATTACCATTCTTTTGAAAAAAAATTTAAAAATTAATTTTCCACACAATTTACTCAAGCATGAAAAAAGATTTTTGATATTATTTTTAGGATCAATGTTTATCTAAAAACATAAAATGAAGAAAAAGACAGCAAAAATTGAAACACAATATTTTGTTGTGTGTTTTTTAATTTAAATTCTAACTATATTATACCATCCTCCCCACATCTAAAAAATACATTGTCCTCAATGCTAGAAATTGAAATAAAGAGACAAGTAAGTAAAGGTATGGATAAGGGACAACCTAATATGGGGTGTGGTATGTGGAATCTAATATTTTAATTTTCTCCACCGGATACTTTGTAAAATCCCCATAAATGTGTTTAAGTAACTTACCATTAGTGAAAAAAATATGGAAACTTTTCTCATAAAAAACCTGAATTGCACCAAAATGGTAAATATTAGTAACAGTAAAAGGACCAAGCTAGTTATATTAGAGCTTACTTGGGTGTAGATTTAGCCTGGAACTATTCATAAGGATATTCCCACCATTATTAAAATTCCACTGATGAATCATCTCACAATGGATAACATTTTTATTAACTTTATTAATCCTAGAGTTCTCATATTCATCATAATGAATTTCTTCCAACTCTTGAATCTACAACTTCCTATGCTCAAATACATCTGATATATTCATCTTACATTTTTTAATATCCCAATATTCATAGTCCCATACATACCTAGGATGGTGAAAATCATTTACAAACACAATACTTTATGGTGAAATTCTGATTGGGGTTTTAAAATATGAATGGGATGCCCAAAGCCCATCATTCAGGAGAAAACTCCAATCTTTCCTATAAGGTTGTACCATTTTTTACAAGATTCACATAACTTATAAATTTTAAATTTCATATTCTCTATTATTTTTGGGGGTTATACACAGTGGAGGCTTTATTAACAACCCCATACTCATGGTGTATTTTTTCATGTTACAATTGTAAAAATGTGAACCCTGGTCGCTAAGGATGAATCTCGGAAAACAAAACCTATTGAAAATATAAGATCTCATGAAGTCAAATACAACTCAATATTCATTGTTCCTAGTAGTCTTGTCTTCCATCCATTTAAATTCATAGTCAATATCTAATAATATGTATGAAAAAACAAATGAATTTGGAAAATTTCTCATAAATCCAATGCACCATGCATCAACATTCTCATAAAATAACATTGTTTGTTGGGGAATTTCATTCTTCTTGGGTACATTCCCAGTGAATTTTTATCATGTTCTTGACTTAAAAAACTTATGGGAATCTATATAAAATTATATATAATAAATACTACATTCAAGGAACTTTTGAGATATATGTTATGATCCAAAGTGGCCCTAACAATCCAAAGTGAGGAAGAATCTCGAAACAGATGTGAGCTCATACATAGGGACACACTGATGAAAAAAAAGTCACTAAAAATTCTTCATAAGTATAGGTAATCCAAAATTTACTATCATGAATAATGCTTAAGGCTTCAGGATTTTTAATGTCTAAAATATGTTGGGGGATATATGCTTCTAGAAAATTCACAATTTCTACATACAAATGGGTAATGTCCACAACATTATATAGGCTCTCATGAGGAAATAATTCAAAAATGTTGATGGGTGAGTCAACATGATGGTCCAATTGTGGATAATTACTAATAATGTGGTAAACTACTACATTTTCTACTCCTCACATATCTCAAATCCTTAGGTCAAACTCTTAGAGGGGGAGTATCTTCTGTATGAGGCGAGGCTTACCTTTGGGTTTCATAAGGAGAAAACAAAGGATAGTGTGAACATAAAACACAATGAATTTTTACCAAAGAAGATATGAACATAATTTTTCCAATGAAAACATAATAGAAAGAAGTTATTTTTTATTATTCATGTAGTTTTTCTAGGAAGGTTCTTGGGTACACGAGGAATATGTAGTGACATGAGGATCTATGTCAACACTCTATGGTAAAACTTCTCAAACTGCAAAGTTATATTATTCACACATAAGCTCTAAGAGAAGAACCCACATTGATGTTTAGGTGATGGGAGGTGATGTGAGACTCATTTTTAGTGAACTAAATTCATCCTCACATTTTTTATCAAAAATAAACTCAGAATTGTTTTGTAACAATCAAGACAAAGGAATTTTGATCTTACTAAAGTCTTCAATGAATTGGTGGTAAAAGAAATCCTAACCCAAGAAATATTGTAACAAATAAACAGATTTTAGAAATGGAAGGGAAGAAATTATTTCATTTTTTTACTAATCAACTTGAATTCCGTTATTCAAAATAATATTCCCAAGAACTATCCCCCACTCTACCATGAAATAGCATTTCTCATAATTTAATATTAGACTTTTTCAATGCAATAGTTCAGGATAGAACCTAGATAATTCAAAAAATCATCAAATTAAAATTCACAAACTATGAAATCATCCATAAAAACATACATAAAATTTTCAAGGTATGAAAGAGCGCTATCGTGGGCACCCTCAAATGATTAATGTGATTTTGGGATACTTAGGTGCAGCAGAGTGGCTGACCAAGGTCGTCTCTCAAAGGAGGAAGTGAATTTAACAACTTATTAAAGGTATTCTAAAAATAAAATAAAAGATAATAAAATAAAAACACTACTTTAAAGGATTGGGGTTTTTTTATAGTTTATGAATCTAGAAGAAGTTTACTGGAAGAAGATTGTATATTTTTTTTGTTTTTAGTTTTGAAATGAATTTTGATTAAAATGACACAACAAGAAGATGTTTTTTTTTAAAATATATTTTTAAAGGCGTAATCGATCTAAATATACCTCTTAATTCACTTATTAATCATTATAATTTAAATCAATATCCACTTAATTATGATCCCATAATTTTTTATCCATCTAACCCTATGAGAGTTAACTTAACCACAAAGATGAAATTACTTAAACCCTAGGCTAGCTTCGGAACACGCAATCGCAACACCCTGCTTTGATTGTTGTTCTAAGGATAGATTATGATCAGTGGTTAATTAGAGCACATATCCATTCTGGAAATGAGGATGAATTTTTTTTAGGGATTATATTTGAACTCTATAAATTTATCTCGTGTGGTCTTGTATTACCGATTAAGATTACACTCTCACAATTTACACAAAATCCCGACCTCGCGCGTTTTTGTGTTAATTGTTCAATTGCTTGATTAGTTTATTGTAATTTAAAAACAAAATTAATGGATCATATTATGTGAATTACAGTAGCTAATTGATTTAAAATAATTAAATGAAGAGGGTAGAAGATAGATCGATTACTAAAAGACTACTCTTCCATGGGTGGCGTAATCATCGTAGAAGCGTTTTGCATGTGCAAAGGTTTATAATGGGTATAACCCAATAACGCTTCTACTCAAGAATTCCAGACCAAAGAGGAAGATTAAGAGAAGAATAAATTTAAACAAAACAGAAGAAAAGAGAAGAAACAAAAGAAGAACAAAGAAGTTTATTACACAAACAAAATCATTACAACATGAAGGAGAAGAAGAAGGCTTCGTCGAAGGGATCATTGCTTCAAGAGATACCCTTATTTAAATGGTTGGATAATTGGAGTGGATCCACTTATAATCTTCCCTCAACTTCCCAAAGTACGTTCCAACCCCACCAAATGAGAAAAACGCCAATTTATAGAGTGGTGGGGAGGCTAGGTTCAAAGTGGTTTCAAGTGTGAATGGGGAATCTCGGCCAAATATTTTATGCCCACTTTCACCGCCCATTTGACCACCAAAACGCATGAATTGTCCGGACTTCCAGTAGGATCAAATGTGAGTATATGGGTCCTATATCTCCTCTCCAATTTTGGGCTTAATCAAGGCCCATATGAAGGAGTTATGTCCGAAATAAAGAAGCTTCTCCATTCTGGCGAGTCCAGCCCAACTTTGACTTCATGGACCATTTTTAACAACCAAATGCACTCTTTAGCTCTAGTTTCATGAATAAAGGTTGTAGATAATTAAGTTAGGAACACTTTTAAAAAATTTAAAATTAAAATAATAAATATAAAAATATTTATCTTTGAAATACTACAGTGCGCTATAAAGGGTAAAACTGGAATTTTCACCAAATTTTCAAATGAATGATCAAATCCCAAATATTTTATAAATAAACATATTTAACACAATGTGATGAAATTATATCATTTATTATCAATAAAATATTCAACAAAATAGTGTTTTATCAACTCCCCCACACTTACCCTTTTGCACTCCTGGGCAAAACCTCATGTCAAGTAAACATCAATATCAAATCAAAACCAATTTTAAATCACATATCATTGGGATCCATCAATTCCGCACCAAGAATAAAAAGATATCATGCCTCATAAAAAAACCTTATTTAAAGTTCTCTATTAATATCATTCAATATATTTCCACTTCATTTATCCTCCTATGCACAAAACACTTACCTCGCTTGAATTTTCTCTCATCACTCAAATATCAATTTTTTTGCAATGTCTTTCTCATACAAACTCATACAAGGGTCACCATAGGCTTGATAGATTCCTACATCGCCACCCGATGTGAGTCAAGGAAATATGTTTATCATGAGAACTTTTCAGGGTTGTTTTGTGGCTTTCGGTTGGTTGGATTTAGATGTGAAAAATTCTGAGGCTGAATGAGGAGGGCTTGACTCTTTTTGAAGCAAAATTGCATTAATCTAATTTTCACTTAAATATGGTCTTCTCCTCAATCCCCATATTATCAATTCAGCTACATAATCATGAAAAGTCATGAAAGGTTTACACCATTCATTATTTCAGCATCAAAAATTTCAATCTTCTCAAACATGATTTTCTTGAAAGCTCCAGATGGGCACAGCTTTCCACCTCAATTAGAAGCTCCAGAAAAGGCACAGCTTTCAATATAATGACTTTCTTCAGTAGAAAACGCATCTCTTCAGAATTTAATTTTCCACCCAAAGTATCACAGAATGTGGTGGCACAACACAAGATAGATTCCCCCACACTTAAGCTCAACTAGATTATGCAATTTCACTTCAAGAGTTGGTTGGATAGGGAAAATTGGCTTGTAATGTGGCTAACCTAATAGGTTGTGCATAGATTATAAGGGCTAAAAGGATTAAATATTCAAGTTAGGCCATTATAAAAAAGGATTCTTTGAAATAGGGGCTTTAATACCAAACAAATGCCTCAATCATTTAAACATAAGTACCTTAAACCCTCAAGTTTTGACAGGAATAGATCAAATTCTTGTTAAATCAATCATGGTTTGGTTCTCTCAAGAAGTGAGGTGAATGTAAAGAATATGAAAATAATGGTTCATAAGCCTCACATGAAAGTGATTTCAAATATAAAGACAGTGATATGTGGCATGGGATTCAAAATTCAGTGTACTTTTCATGAAATTACTAAATATTTGAACTTGAAACAAAGTAATTTCAGCATTCATTTAAGCTTAGTTTCAAGGGGTAAATTGTTTCACTTATTGATATGGATTTAAAAATGGTGATGAGAATCATTTTAGCTCAAAAGTTTCAAAAAACACAAAAAATTGTAAAATAAACACACAAAATTTGAAAAACACAAAAAAAATTGGTTTTTTGTTAACAGGAAAGAAATTGAAATTAATAAACTAAAAGGTTCACTCCCCCACACTTAAAATATTGCATTGTCCTCAATGTGAACCTATGAGATGATATATGCACATGAAATGTAGAATTTTTAAATATGACAAATAATATAAAAGTAAAAGGGTTAGGAACAGCCTGATGTGATCAAGTGATGATGGGGTCATGCAGTGTGATAAAATCCACTGCATTAGTAGAAAGTCCCTCAATGTATCTCTTCAAACGTTGTCCATTGACTGTAAATCTCCTTCCAGTTTCCTCTTGTGTGATCTCCACTGCACCATAAGGAAAAAACATTAGTCACAATATAAGGACCTAACCATCTGGAACGCAACTTACCAGGCATCAGCTTGAGTCATGAACTATAGAGAAGGACTTTCTCTCCAACATGAAACTCCCTTTGTTGGATCATTTTGTCATGAGCTGCTTTTGATCTTTCCTTATAGAGCCTTGATTTCTCATATGATGACAGTCGAATCTCCTCAAGCTCTTGAATTTGCAACTTCCTTTGAATTCCAGCTTGGGCCAAATCCATGTTGCATTTCTTTATAGCCCAATATGCCCGATGCTTGACTTCCACTGGGAGATGACATGCTTTCCCAAAAACAATCCTAAATGGGGACATACCAATGGGTGTCTTGTATGTTGTCCTATAAGCCCACAATGCATCATCCAAGCGCTTGATCCAATCCTTCCTATTTGGCTGCACGATTTTCTCTAATACTTCTTTCAGCTCACGATTTGAAACCTCAGCCTGGCCATTTGTTTGGGGGTGGTATGGTGTTGATGTTTTGTGTGTCACCCCATACTTCCGAAGGAGGGAAGAAAAATTCCTATTGCAAAAGTGTGTCCCTTGGTCACTGATGATGGCCTTTGGTACTCCAAACCTGCAAAAAATATGTGCTTTGACAAAGTCCACAACAACATGAGAATCATCAGTCCTGGTGGCCTTGGCCTCCACACATTTACTCACATAATCAACAGAAACCAAAATATACAAGAAACCATATGAACTTGGAAAAGGACCCATAAAATCAATTCCCCACACATCAAAAATCTCACAGAATAGTATGGGTTGTTGGGGAATCTCATGTCTCCTATAAATATTCCCAATGTGTTGGCAACGAGAGCATGACTTACAAAACACATGGGCATCATGGAATAAACTAGGCCAATATAATCTAGAGTCCAAAACTTTCCTAGCTGTCCGTTGGGGTCCAAAGTGTCCACCACATGCAAGTGTATGACAGAATTGAAAAACAGACTCAAACTCATGATCAGGAATACACCTCCTAATAACTTGGTCACTATACATGCGCCAGAGGTAAGGATCATCCCACACATAAAACCTAGACTCAATTTTTAATTTTTGGACTTGATGCTTCTTCAAATTTGCTGGGATTTTAGAGGAAACAATGTAATTAACTAAATCAGCATACCAAGGATGCGTACCTAAGATGGTATAGAGATGCTCATCGGGGAAAGTGTCCCGAAGTGGTACCTAGTCCAAGGTGTCATCCTCTAGTGTGTGAGTAAGCCTACTCATGTGGTCTGCCACCAAATTCTCTAATCTCTTCTTGTCCTTTATCTCAATATCAAATTTCTGAAGAAGGAGAATCCAATGGATAAGTCGTGGCTTTGCATCTGGCTTCTTTAGGAGGTACCTCAAAGCTGCATGGTCAGAAAAAACAACTACTTTAGAGCCCAATAAATATGAACGAAATTTATCTAAAGTAAATATGACAGCAAGAAACTCATTTTCCGTGGTTGTGTAGTTTGATTGGGATGAATCCAGTTTCCTTGATGCATAGGTGATCACATGTGAACGTCCTTCCACCCTCTGAGATAAGACAGCTCCAACCGCAAAGTTGGAGGCATCACACATAAGCTCAAATGGAAGGTCCCACCGTGGGGGCTGTATGATTGGTGGAGTGGTCAGACACTTCTTCAGCTCATCAAATGATACCCTGCATGAATCATCAAAATTGAAGTCAATATATTTTTGAAGCAATCGAGATAAGGGTAGAGTGATCTTACTAAAATCTCTGATGAAGCATCGATAAAATCCAGCATGTCCAAGGAATGATCGAACATCACGTACACATGTAGGATATGGGAGGTATGAAATAATGTCTACCTTAGATTTATCAACTTCAATTCCATGTTGTGAGACTATATGACCTAAGACAATTCCCTTTTCGACCATGAAATGACATTTTTCAAAATTTAAGACCAGATTCTTCTCAATACAACGATGCAACACATCACCCAAACTAGAGAGACATTCATCAAATGAGGACCCATAAACTGTAAAATCATACATAAATACCTACATGCAGGTCTCAATGAAATCTGAGAAAATACTCACCATGCATATCTGGAAGGTACCTGGGGAATTGCAAAGTCTAAATGGCATCCTTCAGTAAGAAAAGGTACCGAATGGGCAGGTGAATGTAGTCTTCTTCTGATCCTCTGCTGCAATGGGAACCTGAAAATATCTAGAAAATCCATCCAAGAAACAATAGTGTGTCTTCCCAGCTAGTCTCTCAAGCATCTGATCAATAAATGGGAGGGGGAAATGGTCCTTGCGAGTGGAATGATTTAGTTTCCTATAATCAATACACACATGCCAACTATTTTTCACCCTCATTAGAACTAATTCATCTTTCTCATTTTTAACAACAGTAACACAACTCTTCTTAGGCACAACCTGAATTAGACTTACCCACTGAGAATCTGAAATGGGAAAGATTATACCTGCTTCGAGCAATTTCTTAAATTCTTTTTTAACAACTTCCAGGAGGGTGGGATTGAGTCTCCTTTGTGGCTGTCTCACTGGTTTAGCCACATCCTCCAAGAGAATCCTATGCATGCAAATGGAGGGGCTAATACCTGATATGTCAGCCAAGGTCCAACCAATTTCCCTAATGTTATCTCTCAATAGATTCAAAAGTTTTTCTTCATGTTCAAAAGAGATATTGTTAGCAATGATAATAGGTAATCTATCACTGCTCAGCAAGTTTGCATATTTAATATTTGAGGGCAATGGCTTGAGTTCCAATGTAGGGGGTGATGTATGGATGTAGAAATTGATGAAATAGACATATCTGCACAATGAACATCAGTATTAGAACAGAAATCATCATAATCAGAGAATAAAGCATCAAATCCATCAGCATACTCAATAGCCATGTCATAATCAGAGTTCACATGATCAAGATCATAATATGATTCTATTTCAAAATAAAATCTTAGAGAGTCTTCTTCCTTAAAAACGGGTGTAGAAGTACTCTTAGACATCAAACTAGAACCAATACTCATAATCTCCCTAAGCACAGGACAATCCAATTCCATGGTGTTTTTACTTGGTGGTTCAAAATGGGAGATAAAAAAAGCATAATGGTCCTCTGAGGGGTACTTCATGGAATCCATAACATTAAATATCACAACTTCATCTCCAAATTCCATGGAAAGTGTACCCTCATTGACATTTATGATAGTTTTTGCAGTTTTGAGGAAGGGTCTACCTAAGATAATGGGGGCATGAGAACTTACCTGATCATCCTCCATGTTAAGCACATAGAAGTCTGCTGGAAAGATCATGTCTCTTACCCGAACAAGTACATCCTCAAGGACTCCCGCTGGATATTCTATAGCTCTATTCGCCAATTGCACCACTACTCTTGTTGGCTTCAACTCACCAACCTTAAAGGAAGAGAATACAGAGTGAGTAATCACATTTATTGAAGCTCCTAAATCACAGAGCATAAGAGAAGTGCAACTCCCCTATGGTACATGGGATGGTGAATATCCCGGGATCCTTGCACTTTGTTGGCATTGCTAGAGTTGGTGTAATGAGTGCTGAGACATTCCTTCCAAGGTTGATCCTCTCATTTCCCTTTAGCCCTCTTCGATTGGTGTAGAGTTCTTTTAAGAATTTGGCATACCTTGGGATTTTCTTAATGGCTTCAAGTAGAGGAATGTTGATCTCCACACGCTTGAATGTGTCCAAAACCTCCTTTTGCATTTCTTCTTCAGCCATATTCTTGGTTTGAACAACCCTGTTTGGAAAAGGAAGGGGTTTAGGAGGAACATCATCAATCTTTTTCTTACCTTTATCTTTCTCCTTGGATTGCTCATCAGTTGGTATGGAATGCGGCTTCTCTAGAGTAGAGGTGAATCCCGGTGGAATGGTAGTTACAGATGTATCATTCATTTTCCTCCCACTTCTCAATGTGATGGAACTAACATTCCCCTTTAGATTTGTAGTGGGTTGGGAAGGTAGATTTTCGGAATTCTTACTTACAAGTTCATGGAGGGCGGTGGCAATCTGGCTCATTTGTGTCTTTAACTCCCTCAGCTCCGAACCTTGACTCTTTAGCTCATTCTGTTGATTAAGAACAATTTGTTTCAAAAGATTATCAGTGTTAGAGTCTACCTTGTATTGGATATTCCCTTCTTTCTAACTCGTTGATGTTTCATCTTCGAATCTCCTTTGGGGTTGTTGGAAACCCTGTTGGTAAGGTGGAGGCTGTTGGAAGTTTGGTTGAAAAGGGGGCCTTTGTTGTTGTCCAGAGTCATACCTCATGCCTGAATGATCTTTCCACCCTTGGTTGTATGCTGGATCAAACTTCTTTTGGGGATATGGTTGTTGTTGTTGCTGCTGATATGGTCTCCCAGGGAACACTGCTGCACAATCTTCTGTTTCTTGGAGTTGTGGGCAACAGTCATTTGGGTGGCTTGTCTCAATGCAAATACCACAAGGCCTTGAAAAAGGGGGTAGAGATTTCTTTTGTTCCAAAGCAATTTTCCTCACCATAGTGGTCAATTATTCCAACTTAGTATCAATCAAATGACTTTCAATAGAAGAAGGACTTACCTGATGTACTCCCCTGACATGTGGTGTACCTCTATCACCAAATTGTTGGGAGTTTTGGGCCATCTTGTCGATAAATGCATGTGCAGCTACTGGTGTCTTGTCCACCAATGCTCCTCTAGCTGCAGCATCAACCATGATCCTCTCCATGGGTGTGAGTCTTTCGTAGAAGTATTGGATGAGGAGTTTCTCACTGATTTGGTGATGCGGACAGCTTACGCACAACTTCTTGAATCTCTCCCAATACTCATACATTGACTCCCCTTATGCTTGCTTGATCCCCGAGATCTCCTTACGAATGGATGTTTTCCTTGATGCTGGAAAAAATCTCTTCAAGAAAAGACGTTTCAAATCATTCCTACAAGTTACATCTTCGGGTTGTAAATAATACACCAAATCTTTCGAAGCTCCATCAAGTGAGAATGGGAATTCTATTAATTTAATTTGATCTTCAGAAACATTTCTTAGTTTCAAGGTTGAGAAAACCACATTAAATTCCTTAAGTTGTTTGTTGGGATCCTCACCAGATAAGCCATGAAACTTTGGAAGAAGGTGAATTAATCCAGATTTCAATTCAAAGCCTGATTCGAGATTTGGGTATGCAATACAATTTGGTTGATAGTTAATATCAGGTGCAGCCAATTCTCAAATGGTTATATTAAGTTCATTTCCATTATTTCTAGCCATTGGTTCCTCTTTTATGTTTGAATTTGAATTTCTTCCAATTTCAATGTTTCCAGAAGAGAGGAATTCACCAACTGGTTGAATATTGAAATTTCTCGTAGATTGATAATGTCTGATTCGTGCCCTAAGGCTGCGTTCAATATCAGGGTCAAGATCTAAGAGATCTTCGGGATTAGTTCATGTCATAAATCAAATAAAAATTAAAATAAATTGAGTGGACCATAGTAAAATAAAAATGAGAAGACGAGTTGATGGTCCAAAAACAAAATAAGAGGATGAAAAAAATGAAAACTTAAGAAAGGGTAAAGATGAAAGAGAGAGGTGAAGAAAATAATAAAATGAAAAATAAAAGAAATACCTCTAAATGGTTGAATAAATTACTTGCCTCCCCGGAAACAGTGCCAATTTGAAAGAGCACTATCGTGGGCGCCCTCAAATGATTAATGTGATTTTGGGGTACTTAGGTGAAGTAGAGTGGCTGACCAAGGTCGTCTCTCAAAGGAGGAAGTGAATTTAACAACTTATTAAAGGTATACTAAAAATAAAATAAAAGAGAATAAAATAAAAACACTACTTTAAAGGATTGGGGGTTTTTTATAGTTTATTAATCTAGAAGAATTTTTCTAGAAGAAGATTGTATATTTTTTTTGTTTTTAGTTTTGAAATGAATTTCGATTAAAATGACACAACAAGAAGAAGTTTTTTTTAGAAATCTATTTTTAAAGGCATAATCGATCTAACTCTACCTCTTCATTCACTTATTAATCATTATCATTTAAATCAATATCCACTTAATTATGATCTCCTAATTTTTTATCCCTCAAACCCTACGAGAGTTAACTTAACCACAAAGATGAAATTACTTAAACCCTAGGCTAGCTTCGGAACACGCAATCGCAGAACCCTGCTTTGATTGTTGTTCTAAGGATAGGTTATGGTCAGTGGTTAATTATAGCACATATCCATTCTGGAAATGAGGATGAATTGTGTTTATAGATTATATTTGAACTCTACAAATTTATTCCGTGCGGTCCTGTATTACCGATTAAGATTACACTCTCACAATTTACACAAAATCCCGACCTCGCGTGTTTTTGTGTTAATTGTTCAATTGCTTACTTAGTTTCTTGTAATTTAAAAACACAATTCATGGATCATATTATGTGAATTAAAGTATCTCATTGATTCAAAATAATTAATTGAAGAGGTTATAAGATAGATCTATTACTAAAAGACTACTCTTCCATGGGTGGCGTAATCATCGTAGAAGCGTTTTGCATGTGCAAAGGTTTATAATGGGTATAACCCAATAACGCTTCTACTCAAGAATTATAGCACAAAGAGGAATATTAAGAGAATAAGAAATTTAAACAAAACATAATAAAAGAGAAGAAACAAAATAATAACAAATAAGTTTATTACACAAACAAAATCATTACCACATGAAGGAGAAGAAGAAGGCTTCGTCGAAGGGATCCTTGCTTCAAAAGCTACCCTTATTTAAATGGTTGGAGAATTGGAGTGGATCCACTTCTCATCTTCCCTCAACTTTACAAATTACGTTCCAACCCCACCAAATGAGAAAAACATCAATTTATAGAGTGGTGGGGAGGCTAGGTTCAAAGTGGTTTCAAGTGTGAATGGGGAATCTTGACCAAATATTTTATGCCAACTTGAACCGCCCATTTGACCACCAAAATGCGTGAATTAGCCGGCCTTCCAGAAGGATTGAATGTGAGGATATGGGCCTCTATCTCCTCTCTAATTTTGGGCTTAATCCAGGCCGATATGAAGGAGTTATGGCCGAAATACAGAATCTTCTCCATTCTGGCGAGTCCAGCCCAACTTGGACTTCATGGACCAGTTTCAACAACCAAATTCACTCTTTAGCTCTAGTGTCCAGAATAAAGGTTGTATATAATTACGTTAGAAACACTGTTACAAAATTTGAAATTCAAATAATAAATATAAAAATATATATCTTCTAAATACTACAGTGCACTATAAAGGGTAAAACTGGAATTTTCACCAAATTTTCAAATGAATGATCAAATCCCAAATATTTTATAAATAAACATATTTAACACAATGTGAGGAAATTATATCATTTATTATCAATAAAATATTCAACAAAATAGTTTTTTATCAAGGTACATAGAAAATATACTCAATATACAATGATAAAAAGTACTAAGAGTATTACAGAGACCAAATGGAAACCTCCTATATGAAAATGTGCTAAATAGATAGGTAAACGTTGTCTTTTGTTAATCCTAAATGACTATATGGATTTGAAAAAGACTCTAATAGCCATCAATGAATAAATAATGGGACTTACCATCCAATATTTTTAACCTTTTTTCAATAAAATTTTGATGAAAGTGGACCTTTCATGTTGATTGATTTAGTTAAGGGTAGACAATACAGACTCACCAACTATTTTTCACATGTATTGGAACCAATTCATTCTGTTTAATTAACACAATTTTTATTATATTTTTTTAGGCACAATTTTCACTAGGATAACCCATCGACTATTAGATATGGGATTGATGATCCCAGATGCAAGTAATTTACTGAATTTTAATTTTACTACTTCAAGGATAGTGGGATCAAACTGGTGTTGATATTGACATATAGGAATATCCTCATCAAATAAAAGAAAATGGTTCATGAAAATTGATGGCATAATACAAGTAATATCATCCAATTTTCATCTTATTCCCTTTTTATAGTCTCTAAAAAGTTCTGAAGTTCCAAGGATCGAATAACAATTGAGAAGGGGGGTAAATCAGTTGTTCACTTTTTATAAGTTTTAAAAAAATTAGAAACTTAACCCCTGAAACCTGTTAAGATTTATATCCTTATAAAATTTTATTGAGTACTCATTCATTCAAAAGAAGGTATGAAAGAAAATCACACAATATTTACAATGTTTGACCTCAGTGTAAGAACCTATGTCCTTTCCATAGCTACTCCCATGGGTCTATTGAAATCAACTATTATGATGAAGTGAATATAAATTGTGCCAAATCCTATTATACACCTTCTATAGACCAATAGGAATGATTATACTGACTCCCGTCAGTTTACAATGTTTTCTTATAAAAACAATTGATCCAATAAAAAGAATAAAGTATTTATTAAAAATACTCCCCAAATGATCAGTGAAAATCCTTAGCCTGATTTGGATGGATCCAATTCTATCAATCTGATGATTCTAGATCCTAATTTTCCCAATACATTGATGCTTGATTATGGATCTGATTTCTTTTAATACAATGATGTTGTATTCTGGATCAAATTTCTTTCAATAAAATGATGTTTTATTCTGGATCTGATATCTTTCAATAAAATGATCTTGTATTCTGGATCTTATTTAATGATGTTTTATTCTAGATCTAATTTATTTTATTATAATGATTTTTTTTTATTCTGGTTCGAATTTCTTTCAATACAAAGATGTTGTATTATGGATCCAATTTCTCTCTATACAATGAACTCAAACTCAATCTATAATAACTCAATCTCTTCTTTAACGCTCAAAACAATTCTCCATTAATCATATGATAACTTCCACTTCAATTTCTTCAGCACTTCACCTTTCACACATAAGAATAATTTTTCTTATGAACAAGTGATATGAGCATGTATTTATAGGAAACTCAAAAACCAAGAGTGGGAAACTTGAAAAATTTCCCCGATTCCTCAAATCCCAAAACACTAAAAATATATCACATTTAAAATTCATCTTTGACTTTGTCAGACATCCTTAGATTTCTTTGATATTTATGAAAAAATTAATTTCATGTTTTTCCACTTCAATTTGTATTCGTAATCGGATCATTATGAATTCTTTATCAATAAAATAATTTTGTATTCTATTGTTGAATAATTCTGGTGATAATTTTTTAAAGAATGTGGGTTAAAATTTCCACATAATTCAGGTTACGGTTCTCTAAGAATGCTGGTTAAAATTCTCCCAGAATGCATGTTACAATTCTCTCAGAATGTTGGTTATGATTCTCTCGGAATGTAGGTTATGATTCTTTGCTGAATACCAGTTACGATTCTCTTAGAATTCTAGTTACACTTCTCTCAGAATGAAGCTTATGATTCTCTCAGAATTTCAGTTATGATTTTCATAGAATGCTGGTTATGATTCTCTTAGAATGCTGATTATGATTCTCTCAGAATGTATGTTATGATTCTCTCAGAATGCTTCTTATGATTTTATCAGAAAGCTGATTACAAAAATCTGACTATAAAAATCTAATTACAAAAATACATTTTTCAACTATGAAATTCTTCAAACTTCTTCACCATTTCTTCAAACTATTTTATCATGAAAGTTTTAATGACTTATGATAACTTCTTGATCAGAAAAGCATCGTTTGAATTTTTTATAAAGTATGAAAACTTTATATCAACTGAAGTCACACTATTATTTCAAAACCCTTTAGTAGCTTCATTATTTATCTGATTACAAAAAATATAGTATTATTGAAAAAAATAAATTCTACCTCCGATTCTTTTGGATCTAATGGTCTGAATATAATGCAGATGGATATGATTTTTGGAAAACAAATAATTTTAATACAAAAAGGTCAGTTGTCAAGAAATAAAAAAACTTTATTAAAATAACTTATCACAAAGGTACTTCAATCTCCCCCTTTGGATTTATTGAAAACTCTCACAATAAATTTTCAACTCTCAAAAAATTTCAAAACTCAAGTTTCTTGAATTTTATCAAAACATAGACTCTCAAAAGAGAGTGTCCTGAAACCACACTACTAGATAAAGTATTTTTTTTAAGTAATTCCATCCCTTAGTGGAAAGAAAATTTTGTGTCTATGTAAAGATAACCTCTCCTCACTTCTCTTTTTCTATCCCCCATTATATGATAACCACATATTGAAATTCATAAAATAAATATAAGTAAAAACTTCTTACAAAGTGAAAAGTTGTTTACTTACTCTCCCCCATTTTGAATATGTTCCAAAGCATGGTGGGGGGTATTACTTTTGATATTTAGTAAGACACAAGGGAAGGATGAACATGTAATTTTAGCCTCAATTCCAGAAACCTTTCTTTCAGCATCACTTTTGTAAAGATATTATCAATCTGATACTTTATTGAAATGTATTCTAGTAAAACATCTCCAATAGAAACATTCTCTTCTATAAAGTGAAACTTTATATAAATTTGTTATGATATTGAATGTTGGAAAATATTATTCTAAATATCAATTTCACTTTGATTATCAAAAAGTATATTCAATGGTTTAGAAACACTAACTTTAAAATCTTCCGACTAAACTTTCATCAATAACATTTGAGTACAAGCCTGAGTAGATGAAATATATTCAAATTCATCTATGCTCAATGTGACAGAACTTTTTTACTTATTATACCGACTCACACAACATTCACCCTAGAAAAATCTTCCTCCTAATGTTTATTTTCTATCGTTACAATCTCCATCCCAATCAGCATTAGTATAACCATGAAACATTATCTCACAATTTATTTTGTATAACAACCCATGTTAAGTTGTTCCTTTTACATATCTCAGAATTATTTTTTATTCCAACATATGTGATTCATTTGGATTACTTTGATACATAGAACATAAATTCATAGCATAAACAATATCATTCCTTAAAGCTATAAGGTAAAGAAGAGATCCTATCATCTTTCAAAAGTATTTCAGATTCACACTTATTCTGGATTCATCTTTTCTCAAATTTGTGCTAACTGAAATTGGAGTTGAAAATTATTTGGATTCAGTCATCCCAAAATTCATTAACAATTCACTGGCATATTTTCCTTGAGATAAGAAGATATATTTTTCTTTTTATTGAACTTGCAATCCAAGGAAAAAAGTTAATTCTCCCAACATCTAAATATCAAAATTATTATTTGTTTCTTCAGAAAACTATTCACAACCCTTTTCTTCATCTCTAGCAAAAATTATATCATCCACATAAATAATTACAATTAATGTTCCAAAGTCAACATTTTTCACATAGAATTTTCTATCAGTTTTTCATTTAGAAAGGTCATCATTCACAAGTAATTATAAACCTTAAAATACCAAGCAAGTTGATCTTGTTTAAGAAAATGCAAAGCTTTCATCAATTTACAAACTTTTTTTCATCCTCATAAAGTAGAAAACCACAAGGTTGCTAAATGTAAACTTCCTCCTCAATCTCACCATTTAAGAAAGATGAATTTATACCATCTGATAAAATTTATAATTTTGGTGGGCATCCAATGAAATAAACATTCTAAAAGTTTCTAATATTACAACTGGGATAAAAGTGTCATCAAAATATACACCTTACACCAATGTATATCCTTTACAAACAAGTCTTTATTTTTTTTATTGAAACTTTTCCATACTAATTCAATTTTTTTCTATACACACATTTGGTTCAGATAACATCTTTATTCATGGGCCTTGGAAGAAGTTCTCATTTTTCATTCTTCTCAATCTGATCCAACTCTTCGTTAATAGCATCCACCCATTCTTTATGTTGAATAGCCTCTGAAACTGATTTTGGTTTAACTTTTGAGATAAGTGAAGTCTGATTTTATAATATCAAATTTCTTCCAGTCTGAACCAGAGCCTTCTGATTCCCAATAATGTTTTCAGATTCAACATGTTTTCATAAGGTGTGAAATATCAAATATTATTTCCCAGATAAAATTCATCATCACATGATTCTTCTGAATTATGATAAGAATGTTTTGAATAACTTTCACTATTATTGGAAATCTCGAATGTATCCTCCTCATCATTCTCAATAACCTTTGTTATGGAACATTGATTTTAAATTACCTTCACTTAATATGAATCCCCCAACTTTTTTAAATATTGGTTCTAACATTTGTAACTTCTTACATTTGGTGAATAAACCTTGAAAGTTCATTCCTCAGCTTTCTCATCAAATTTTCCCATGTCCAAATTTTTTATTTTGAGCAAACATGGACTTCCAAAAAACATTGAAGTATTTAAATAAAGTTTTTTTATACCACATTTAATATGGATTCATGTTGGTTTCTGGTCTCAATAAACATCTATTTTGAACATGTACAGTAGTATTAATAGATTCTCTCTAATAGTACTTTGAAATTTTGTATTCTTCCAAAATACTTCTTCCCATTTCAACCAATCTTATATTCTTTATTTATGCTACTCAAATGTTTTTTGGATTATAGGGAGAACTATACTTATGCTTAATAACATTATTTCTTAGATAAGTTTCAAATGTATTTTTTTTGAATTAAATACCATTATATGTTATTAGATTCTTGATGGAAACCCAAAATTATTTCTCAACATCTTTTCTGAATAATTTGATCATTTCAATAGCCTCTGACTTGTGCTTCAGGAACATGGTGTTTTTCATCCAATTGAAATCATCAATAAAAGTGATAAAGTATAAATACCATTTTTTTTATTTATTCCTCATTGCCCCACATAGATCGGAATGAATAATTTCAATTGTTCTATTATATTGAATCTCAATTATCTTATGAATTTTTTTAGTCGTATTTCTTTTCTGGAAAGTAATACAAAAATATTCATCTCTTATTTTAAATTCTATAAAATTATGGAAAGGATCATCCTTATAATGGTTATTAATGTTTTTCTACCCAAGGTTCCCATGTTTTCAGTGCCACAATTTTTTTCTCTTCAGCGCTCAAGTAACATGAGTTATTGAATTCTCCTATTTGAATGAGATTACCACTAGTTCTTTCTCCTTTTGTAATAACTTTTCCATTATTCACACTTTTGATGATAAAATAATCCTTTCTAAAGATTACTTATTTTACATCATCAAAAAAAATTTACTTACACTAATTAGGTTATGGTTTATCCCATCAACAAGTAAAACTTCTGTAAATTTCAATTTCTCCACTTCAATCTCTGCCATATTGATTCCTCTGATTTTTAAGAAACTTTCATTCCCAAATGTAACTAGTCATCCATCATGACTTTCAATATGTTTCTATATTTTATATCACCTATCATATGTGAATAAAAACCACTATCAATAATCCATGGTTTTTTCCTCTTACATGCCTTCAAAGTTATATCGACAACAAAAACTCTTTCCTCAACCTTCTTCTTTTTCAGCTTTCTTTTCTTTTATATCATAAGAAACATGTTCTATAAGGAGTGTTATAAATATTTTAGAATTATGACCATAACAATAACATATTCCAAAAAATTCTTTTATACCTTAAAATTGATTATTTGTTGGATTATTTCTAACATCTTGAGAATTCACCTTTCCAACTTCCTATGAGTTAGGAGAGTTTCTCATTCTTCATTCACTATTTATTCCACTTTTCTAAAACCTTGTTCTATGTAGAGATAATTTTTTACAACAATTATAATCCCTATATCCATAGATTCCAAAACACCATCAATATCCTTCAAATATTTATTTTCTATTTAGTAAAGATATTTCTCTATAGAAACTTTGTTGAGATTGGTAACTTCTTTCAGCTCTAACATAATCATGATGTGGACCATCTTTTCTTTTGAGTGATTTTTAAATTTTTGTATAATTGATAGATTTATCAATTCCTTTCTCCACCCAATATTTCCCAATATCTTTTCTAGAACCTAAAATGTTAAAATAATCAGATGAAACATTGTTTTTAGTAAGAGAATATTTCACATGATTCTCATAATGAGCCTTCTCAGTAACTTTAGAAGTATCGTATTTTCTTTCCGTAGCATTGGTGAAGTTTTCATTAATATTTTTCAAGGTACTTTTAGACTCAATAGTTTTTTATTGAAACTTGTAAAACACTTTTCCTTAGCTTCAATCTTCTTTCCAATATCTTCAATCATCTTTCCTTGTTCAGAAATTATAATTTTGTAACTTAAAATCTTTTGAATGTATTCATACTCATACTTAATGACATCTTTTCTTCCATCAACAACTTCTTCACAATCCTTATTCATTACACTAATTTCTTTATTCATATTTTTTTTCTCAATAAATGCAACAAGTTTGGTTTTGAGATGATAATCTCTATAAGATTCTTCACCACCTTTTTTACTCTCTAAAGAATATTTTAATTTCTCAACTATTTCAATTAAGGTTTTGAATTTTTATAAACTTTAATATTTAGAAGAATCTTTGTTAGTTGAGTCTGATTCAACCTTCTTACTCAACATATTTTTTTTCTTCCTAGAAAACTTCTTCTTGAATTTGTTGGAGTACTTATCTTCTTTATCGTTTTTGTTACACTTATTCTATCATGGTTTTTCATTGGAATTATCTCAATATTCTCCAACTTCCTTCTTGGGTAAATTAATAAAAACGTTTCAGGTTCCACATCACTTAAAACATTTTATAGGAATCTTTCCTCCATACTTTACTATTCTAATTCGATAGTTCTTGGATATTAGAGACATTTTTCTCATTTAACTCATCATCTTCCTTACCATCGAACTCACAATGATTGAATTTATCAACATCATGGATTTTAATCTTTCTCATTGCTTCAAAATCCATTTTATCTTTCATATTATTTTTAAATATTGGAGATTTTATCATTTCATAAGAAAAGAGAAGTTATGAAACTCATCAAGAGATAAATCATCCTTATCTTCTAAATTAAAAATTTTAGAATCAAATATGTCTCAAAAGTTTCTCATGAGTTTCATCCCAATTATAGAATATTCTAGAGAATCTATGAATCATATGATATTGTAGCCAATTTCATTTACACTGGTGGAATTATTGATTAATTATTTAATCATCTCTCGTTCTGTTGTCTTCATATTTTCTACCCCATATTTTTAGCTGTTCTTCCATGACATTTGTATTCCCTTCGAAAAAGATTTCCATCTTGTACCACATACTTTTTAAAGTCTTGATACCCATCATCTTCTGATAAAAATTATCTGATAAAGACATAAGAATTTCATTTATAGTCTTTAAATCAACTTCTATGTTTCTCATATCATCGAATGTCATGGGATAAACTTTATCAATATGTGGAAAACCAATAGTAAAAATATCAATAAATTCCAATCCAAGAGATAGGAGATATAGAATCATTCTATTTTTTCATCTATAATGATTCTTGCCATCGAATGTCAGAATTCCTCTACTATTGAAAGAATTGATATTATCCATGATAAGGATTCAACGAGGGAACCTACCCATGATACCAATTAATATTACAAGTATCGAATAATAACTAAGAAGGGGGGGTGGAATCAGTTGTTCACTTTTTATAATTTTAAAAACTTTTTGAAACTTAGCCATAACCACCTATTAATATTTATATCCTTATCATATTTTATTGAATACTCATGCATGAAAAATATAGTATAAAAGAAAATCACACAAGATTTACAAGGCTCTGACTCATTTTAAGAACTTATGTTCTTTCAATAGCTACTCTTGTGGGTCTATAAAAATCCATTGTTATGAAGATGTGAATAAAACTTGTGTCAAATCCTGTTAGACACCTTATATCTCTCGATATGAATGATTATACTAACTACTATCAATTTACAATGTTTTATTTTAAAAACAATTGATCTAATAAAAATAATAATGTATTTGTTGAAACTTCTCCACAAATGCTTAGTGAAAATCCTCAATCCGATTTGGATAGATCTGATTCTCTCAATCTGATGATGTTGGATCCTGATTTTCTCAAATACAATGATGTCGGATTCTAGATCTGATTTATTTCAATACAGTGATGCTATATTTTGGACCCAATTTATTTTAATAAAATGATTATGTATTCTAGATCTTATTTCTTTCAATATAATGATGTTGTATTCTGGATCCGATTTCTATCAATACAATGATGATGTATTCTGGATCTGATTTCTTTAAATATAATGATGCTATATTTTAGATCCTATTTATTTCAATACAAAGATGATGTATTCTGGATATGATTTCTTTCAGTACAATGAACTTAAACTCAATCTGTAAAAACTCAATCTCCTCTGGAATGATCAAAACAATTATCCTTCAATCATATGATAACTTCCACTTCAATTTCTCCAGTGCTACCCCTTTTATTCGTAAGTAGAGAGTTTATTATAAATAAGTGATATGAGAATGTTTTTATAGGAAAATAAGAATCTAAGAGTGTGAAACTTAAAAACTTTCCTCGCTTTCTCAAATCTCAAAACTCTAAAAATATCTCGTATTTAAACATCATCTTTGACTTTGTCAAACCTCTATAGATTTATATGAGATTTATGAAAAGGTTAATGTCATGTTTGACCACTTTAATTATTCTTAATAATAAGCTCATTACAATTTATTTATCAAACCAATAATGTTGAATGATATTGTTGTAGAATTATGGTGCCGATTTTCTAGTGAATTATGGTTACTATTTTCACAAAATATAGGTTACGATTCTCTTAGAATGATTTATGATTCTCTCGGAATGTAGGTTACCATTTTCTCATAATTCTGTTTACGATTCTCTCATAATACTAGTTAGGATTCTTTCAGAATACCAATTATGATTTTATAAGAATGATAGTTATGATTCTCTTAGAATGTTGGTCATGATTCTCTCAAAATGATGGTTACAATTATCTCAGTATGTTGGTAATGATTCTCTTATAAATATGATTATGAAAATATGATTATGAAAATATGATTAAAAAATCCATTTTTCAACAATGAAATACTTCAAACCTCTTCACCATTTCATCAAAATATTTTATCAAGAAATTTTTCATGACTTATGAGAACTTCTTGATCAGAAAATCATAATCTAATTTTGTTTTAGAAATTAGGAAAACTTTATATCTCCTAACTTCACACTCTTCATTCAAAACCCTTTAACAGATTCATTCTTTCTCTGATTATAAAAAATATAGTCTTCCAGAAAACAATAAATTCTACCACTGATTCTTTTGGATTAAATGGTCTAAATACGATGCAGATGAATCCAATTCTTGGAAGACAAAAATTATAATACAAAAATGGTTATTTGTCAAAAAATACAAAAAATTTGTTAAAACAATTTATCACAAAGGTAAATAAAGTTCTATTAATTTTAATTCATGCTCAAAGATATGTTGTTGGAAATAATGATTGGAAATTGGCCAATAACCTCAAGATATTTGGATTTTAAATTATGTGGAAGTGGTTTTAATCCTAATACTAGTGGTATTTGGGTTGAGGGAAGGGATTCAGGGGTACTGAGTTCAATGAAACTTTCAAACTTATCATGTTAATTCTATATTGAAAGAGAATAAATTTTGATGATATTTGTAGAATCATTGATAGTCATGGTAGCCTCATAATGAACAAAAACATAAATTAAAATATAAAAATTACACTTTTATAGTCCTACATAAAACTCATTACATGAATAATAACAAAATTACAAAAATATTGATGAATAGAAATAAAAATCATAGAATGGGTTGAGTAGAGAATGTTGTGTGTGTGTGTCATTGGAGATCACTACCATAGAATAGATAAAAAGAGTATATTTCTCTTTATTATGGTGTTTCATAGCATCAAGGATATTGAAACGTACCTTTTCTCCCCAAAACTCCTTGGATAGTATACCATTGTGAATTTTGAGGATTATCATCACTCTTTTAAAGAAGGGTCTTCTAAGTATTATAGGGGAATGTCCTTGGGACCAAGTATATTCCATATCAAGAATATAGAATTCTACATGGAATATAAGATTTATCACTCTCATGAGAACATCCTCTATTACTCCTATTGGGTGTGTTGTGCTTTGGTTCACAATAGGCGTGATTATGACCATTTTTTGATGTTCTCAAACCTGTAAAGAAGTATAAATAGATTGAGGCATCACATTAATCAAATCACCTAAATCAAGCATTGCATTAGAAAGGAATTTCTACCATATGGAGAAAGGTATCATAAAATTTCCCAAATACTTGAATTTGGTTGGGATTTCTGGTTGTATCAAGTTGATACAGAACTTATAAGGTTTAATCTTTCAATCCCTTTATTTCACCATATATGGGTGAAACGTTCTTTAATAAATTTTGCATAATGGGGATTTTTAGCTGTATCCATGGGAGTAATGTTAACTTGAACCTTTTAAATGAACTAATGATCTATTTATTAATTTAATTATCAACATTTTTCTTGAATTTATATATTTTTTAGGGAAAGGTAATGGGGAATATACTACTCATGAGAACACTAAATGATAACATTTTTACCCTTTTTTATTATTTTTATTCAATTGAATCTTTTGAGGTTAATGACATTGAGTTTTTAAGAGGTGGGAATACCTATTGTATAGCCTCATTAGATTGAGAAATATTTTCACCACTATAAAGTGTGATAGAATATACATTACCTTTTTCCTTGTGATTGGAAATATGTTGGGATGGTAGTTTCCCAAAACCTTGCATCTTTATCTCACCGATGGTGTTTTCCAATTGTCTTACTTGAGTTCATAGGTCTTGAATAGATGATTGTGTGGTGTGTTAGAAATAAAGGTTGTAGGATGAAATTTTCTCTACCATGTCATCAATGACTGGTTCATATTTGGGTAGATAATGGTAATTTTTAGAATATTAGGGATAAGAAGGTTTTATACCTTATCCTTGTTGATATAAATTCTGTTTGGGGTAGCTTGAGTTTCCTCCTTATAGTTACTTTTTTTTTGACAATCAGGGTTTTGATTTGACATGAATGGTTATTTCTTGAATGGTGGTACTTCATGAAATTGAAACTGGAGAAATACTAATTTTAAAGATTATATGAATCCTGAAGTTGGGTTCATTGATCAGATAAATGTATTCTATCAGAACAAATATCAGAATGCAATGGAACAGACATAGAGTGTGAATTATATTGAACCTGAGATAATTTAAGTCAAAGTGTATGAATTTCATAATGTTTATTATATACCATTTGTTCAAGATTTGAATGGATTTATTTTTGAACTCCTTGAGTGTGTGAAATTTCTCTTGTACCAATTTATTTTTCATTTTAAACCATGTTGGTTGTTATGTCATGAGTAAAAAACAAGGGTTTTATCCACTATGGAACATCCAACTACATTATATATCTTCTATGACTAATGGGGACATTGAATTAGTAATTTCCCACTAATTTGGGGGTGTGGGAACTTGAGAAAAGTTTTTTGAATCTCTCCCAAAATTCAACAAGGGTCACTCCTTCTGATTTCTTAATACCGCAAATTTCTTTTCTAATGGATACTGTTCGGGAGGTATGGAAGAACTCCACCATAAGGAGTTAGTTAAGGTCATTCCAGCCCCCAATTTTGGTAGTAATATAGTATATCCAATCTTTGGCTACACTATCATGGGAGAAAGGGAAGGACCTAAACTTTATGAGGTACTCAAACCCTTTTTGGGGATTTGTGGTGGGGTGTACTATTTGAAAATCCTTTATATATTTATGAGGGTCCTCACTAGGAAGACCATAGAATTTAGGAAGGAGGTTGATGAGGCCCAATATCATCTCAAAGTTGGTTTCTTCCCAAGTATATTGTATGTACACAAATTAGAACTCCACATCTAGGGTGGTCAGTTATTTTTGGGTTCGATTATTCATATCCTTTTTTCTAAGTTTTTTTATTCAATTTAAGATTGCTTTAGGGCCACATGAGGTTCCAAAAGGTGATCCTCACTGATACTTTATTTTACTACTCTATAAGACCTAATTTATTTATGGAGAGTATTTTCAATTTCAAGGTCTATTTCAGACAGTTAATATTTTTTTTATTGGGTTACACAAATAAGATGTGATTTTTTAAAAAAATAATTAAATAAAAGAATACAAATTAATACAAATTAAAGGAGAAAAGAAAATAAAATGGAATATTATAGATATATATATAGATAATAAGTGAGACATGAAAATGATACACAGCAAAACAAACATAAACAATTTAAAACAATCAAAAAGGATGGGGGATATTGAAAGGAGTAAAAAATAAAATAGGAAAATAGTGAAATAAAAATAAAAAATGATCTTGGATTCCATGAAATGGGGCCAAAATTTGATTTCATTTTCACGAATATCAAATTTGAAAAAAAAATTACTACATTTTCTATAGTATAGAAGGAACCCTAGATTGCCTCTTGATGGATCCTTAGATCCTTAATTTAAAATTATTTTTTTGATTATGTTTCATAAAATATAGAATTGGATAAAGATGGTGGTGGTTTTATGATTTTAAAAACAAAAACTGAAATTATGTTATAAAGTGAGAGAAAATTGTTTGAGAAATAATGATAAACTCAGGTGAGTATCCCTCAATGATTAACAGTCATCGTTCCTAAGGGAAATGGTAAGGATCATTGATTACTTTATTCATACATACTAAAACTAGTATTTTATTTGAGTTATTAATATTTTATAACCTAGTATTTTACCGATCAATTATATTGATTATCGACAACCTCTCAAAATCAATAAAATTATGTTCATATAATAACCAAAATCATTAAAGGAATCACATCAACAATGTGATGAGTTGACTAGATTTGTGTCTATGTCAAAACAATTATTAATAAAAAATACATTTTTAGTTGTTATACCATATGTTTGTCATTAAAAAATTCAATGCATAATCACACTCATGAAACAGAAGTTGTGAGAAAAGAGGAAAACATGCTCCAACCATCACAAAATCTAGTTTATGCATAGATACGTAAGGATTATTGTTCCTTTTACTTGTATTTGATAATAACATAATAAATAAAATATAATAAGGTATAAATGAATAATTATATACAAAAAAATATAAATTCAATTATCTTTCAATGATTACAAAGGGAGAGCTTTAGATTACAATAAAGAACACCCACCAAATTGATTACTAAGAGGTTTATAAGTACATGATTGAAAATATGATTAAAATGTATGAATAAATCTCTCAAATTCAACTCAACCTTACCCTTGGTAATTCCAACCTTTCCAATGAACCATGGAGTATTTTTAGAGAGAATTTTTGTAAAGTTGGGTTTAAAAAATGAATTATCTGTGAGTGTAGGTGAGATTATCATGAAAAACTTTTCCACCACATTTATTCAACATTATTTCTAAAAAACTTCACAAAATTTACTAAAAATTCATTAAATTTCTATTCATTTTAGTTTTTAACCCAATGGAGGTGTAATCAACCCAATTGGACGTCTGAAGCCTGAGTTATGGACCAGTCTCTATAGGTGGATCCAATCTGTCTCGCCTAGAATGTATTCACTTTGTAGGACTCTTTTGGGACTCTTGTGATCATATCCATATTTTGGACTAGTTTTATGAATTTAATCCCAATTATCATAAAATACTATAAAATTAATATTCACATTTGGATAAGTTTAGTGAATATTGTGATGGAAAAGTGTACTATTATAAAATGGGATAATCTATAATGACATCTTTTTAAGCATGTTTTCAAAAAATTAATTCAAAATATATATTTAGTGAAATTGGATTTAATAATAGAATACTAAAACCCATAAATAATTTAATACATATGTATAATAATGATTATATATGATATATCATTGTGCGATCACACCCCCACATCTAAACCTTTGTACTATTTGAAAATGTCTTATATCCTATTCAATTCCCATTCTTAAATAAATGGTATGAAAAAATACAATACTATTTTGAAATGAAATCCATCATGTCTTGTTTATAAAATCAATTTTCCTATCATTATTCTTATATCAAATTCAATTTTTTTCAATTTCATTCTTTCACCCATGAAACATATCGCAACCTACCTAACATAGAAGTTTTTTTCACTCCAAGAACATATGAAAGTGTATTTATTCTCATTTCCTATAGTTCATGGGATATTTCCATATGATTTATGATATTATAAGTTATATACTAGAAGAAACTATTATGATACTCAAGAGAAGTTCCAACATGTTATTCTAAGTTTCAAGGGTTTGTAAGATTTGATTTTTAAATATCTGAGGCATAAGAGGAGTGTTTAATCGCTTAAGTAAAAGGCATGTAAAAATTCAGTAAGTTTTCACAATTAATATACTCTCTCAACCCGTAAAATATTTTATCACTTCAAAATCAATATCCTCTTTTTTTTTCCTTTTTGTTGGGTCATAGCCAATCTATGAATAATAATGAGTAAACTTCTTCTTTGCTATTTATCTTTTTTTATTTTATTTTTTATATTTTTTCCAAATTGAAGAACTATTATTTTTAAATATACAATTTTATTTGGATATATAGGGAAACATATTTAAAATAATTATATAATATCACTTATAAATCCAATGTCCAAAATAGTTTTAGGTGTCCTTTTAATCAAACCATAACAAGGAATATTTCCCCTAAATTCCCATGGAAACACCCTATCCCCCACACATACTGAAAATAAAACATTAATGTACACAAGAAATGGGTAGGTAAGGATAAATTATCTTATAAATTTTCTATATAATATAAATTTCATCATCTCTAAGGCTTAATGAGGGTAAAATGTCAATGTAACTAGAAATAGAGTTTAATTATACAATGGGATTTTCAATGAATAATGGACTCTATCATAATTACAAACATTGAAATCTTATGGGTTCAAATAGAATCAAGGAATCTTTTAAATTACCTATATGACCTGAGAGTCTCAATAAAGTTATTAAAAGGAGTAATTTTCAATAAAGATCTTATAATGTCTCTTGGGAAAGGAATTAAACATATTTGTTAGCGCTAATGAGGCATGGGTTTCAAAATTCCTTTAAACTCCAAATAATGATTTGAAATAGAAAATATAGAAAATGATTCCATATAAATATTCATTTGAAAATTATTTTTTCATGAATAAAGGTATTCTTCTCACAATTGACCCAATATTGAAAAATGATTTTGGATATTCTTTTTAGGATCAATGTTTATCTAAAAAAATTAAAAAAAATAAAACCAAACCAAAAATGGAATCACAAAGTTTTTTTGTTGTTTTTTTTTTGTGTTTTTTATTTAAATCCTAACTATCATATGCCATCCTCCCCTACACATGAAAATTAACTTATTCTCAATGAATGAAAATAAAATAAAGATATAGTTAAAAATGGTAGAGATAATGGAAAACCTACTATATGGTGTCATATGTGGCATCCAGTAGTTATATTTCCTCCACAGAATGCTTTGGAAAATACTTGTATAATTTTTTAAGTCTCTTCCCACTTATAGTAAACCTCTAAATACTATTATCAAGAAAAAAATGTATTACACCAAAAGGGTAAACATTAGTAATAATATAAGTATTTATCCATCATGAATAAGATTAATTGGGTGGATCTTTATTCTAGAAATGTATATGAGGACCATCTCACCATTATGAAACTTCTTTTGTTGAATCATCTCGTCATGGATATCCTTTTTATTCTCATTATAAATTCATGTGTTCTGAATTTATTTCAACTCCAAAAAATGAAACATCTTATGCTCACCTATATTTGAGATATTCATATTACATTATTTAACAACCAAACATGTGTGGTGATCTACCTCAATATTAAGGTAACAAGACTTTATAATCACAATACTATAAGTTGAAATTATGATTGGGGTGTTAAAATCTATACAGTATGTTAAAAGTGCATCACCCGAGTGAAAACTCTAATATTTCCTATTAGGTTGCACCATTTTTTCCAAGATTCTATTAACTTCCCAATTTGAAAATTTATATTTCCATTTTTATGGGGGTGATAAGAAGTGGATAATTTATGAAAAACCCCATAATTATAGAGAAATGTTTTCATGTTTCGATTGAAAAATATGATCCCTGATCACTAATGATGAGTCTTGGGAAACCAAACTTGCTGAAAATCTGAGATCTCACGAAGACAACAACCATTTGAGAGTCATCTTTCCCAATATCCTTTCCTTACACCCATTTAGAGACATATTAAATAACTAATAATATGTACACAAATTGAAAATAATTTGGAAAATCCCCCATGAATTCAATGATCCATGCCTCAAAGATCTCACAAAATAACATGAGTTGTTGGGGAATTTAATTCTTCTTGGAGATATTCCCAGTGAATTAACATCATGTCCATGAATTACAAAATTTATGGTAATATTATTAATATTTTGGCCAATAAATTCTAGAGTCAAGGACCTTTCAATCTATATGTTGAGATCCATAGTGGTGCCTACAAGACAAAGTGTGGTAGAAGCTCTTAACCAAGGTGAATTCATGGTTAGTGACTCACCAATGAATATCCTAGTCACTAAAAATTATCCACAAGTATGGGTAATCCCAAATGTACCATTATGAATCATTCTTAAGTATTTTGGATTTTGAAGTTCTAAAATATGTGTGGACCCGTATGATTTTTAAAAATTAACAATGTCCACATACCAATGGGTAAGTCCCACAACATCAAAAAGGTTCACATGAAGGAAGAATTCTCTAATGAGGAGAGTTGAATCAAAATAATGATACAATGGTGGTGAAATCCTATTTATGTGATTAGATACCACATTCTACACTCCTTTCTTATCTAAAATCCCTAGGTCAAACTCATAGGGAAGGATCATCCACCGTATGATGTGAGGGTTAGTTTTGGGTTTTATAATGAGAAATAGAAGGGAAACCGGATTAGAAAACACAATGAATTTTAACCAAAGAATATATAAACATAATTTTTCCAATGAAAATATAGTATAAATAAGTTATTTTTATTGTTCGTGTAGTTTTCTTGGGCATTGTCAAGGGTAAAATAGAAATACGCAATTACATGAGGATACCTCTCAACCATTTGTGATGAAACTATACCAAATGAAAAGTTAGAGTCATCACATATAATATCTAAGGGGAGATACCAACTTGGTGGTAGGATGATGGGATGTGATGTGAAACTCCTTTATAGTGAATTAAATAAATCTTCACAATTTATATAAGAAAACAAAAAATATTTTTGTAAAAATCAAGTCAAGGGAAGTGTGATCTTAGTAAAATAATTAATGAATTGGCAATAAAATCCAACATTAACCAAGGCATATTACACATCCAGAACACATTTTCTAAATTTAAGGGAGTAAATTATTTCAATTTTTGACTTATCAACTTGAATTATATTATTCAAAATAACTTTTCTAAGAACTATCCCCATATCTATAATGAAATGAAATTTCTCGTAATTTAATATAATATCTTTTTTAATGAAATGGTAAAGGAAATAACCTATGTATTCTAAAAAACCATAAAATTAAGATCCATAAACTATTAAATCATCTATAAAAATCTCCACACAATTCTGAAGGTACTCATATAAAATACACTCAACAAACAACACTAAAATGTACGAAGAGCATTACAGAGACCAAATGGAATCCTCTTGTATGAAAATGTTCCAAATGAATAGATAAATGATGTATTTTCTTGATAAAAATGGGATTTATGGATTTCAAAATTACCTGAATATCCATCAAGGAAAGAATAATGGTACATATAATCCAATCTTTCTAACATTTGGTCAATTAAATGTAGAGGAAAGTGGTCCTTTAATGTGGAATTATTTACTCAACATTAGTCGATACAAACTCATCCACTATTTTTCACATGTGTTATAACCAATTCATTCAGCTCATTTGAAAAAAACTTTATACCTATTTTTTAGGAATAATTTTCATTGGTATAACCCATTAACTATTAGATACTAGATAGATGATCCCATAAATAAGTAATTTTCTTAGGTACAATTTTATAAATTCATGGAGAGAGGGATTAAACCGATATTGAGCTTGCCTAAAAGTCCTAGCCTCATCATATAAAAGTATATGGTTCATGAAAATAGATGGTATAATCCTAGTAATATCAGAAAAATAAATTCCTATTGAATTTCTTTACTCTCTCAAAAATTCTAGAAGTCCTGATTGATGCTTGGAGAGTATTTTTTGGTAATAATGATAATAAATTGGTTAATAAACTCAAGATTGTTGTATTTTAAGTTAGGAGTAAGTGTATTTAATTATAATATTGGGGGTTTTTATATTTAGATAATTAATTTAAGTGGATTGAGGTCAATAAAACATTCAATCTTATCATGTTTATTATATATGGAAATATAATCAATTACAATGATATTTTTCAAACCATCAATATTCATGGGTACCTCTGAATGAACACACTCATCATTTAAAACATAAATAAAACACTTTTCCAGACCCACAACACACTAAAAACATAAATTAAAATAAAAATAATCATGGATTGAATAATAGGAATAAAAATTAGAGTATGGGTCGAGAAGAGAATGGTTTGTGTGTGTGTGTGTGTTGTTAGAGAGAAATCCCATCAAATGGATAGGAAGAGTGGAGTGATCTTGAACAAGGTGTTTCATAGAATCAAGGAGATTGAATCATAACATTTATCCTCCAAACTCCATAGATAGTGTACCATTTTGACTGCTAAATATTGTATTATTTTTTTAAGGATGGTATTTCTATGTATAAGAGGATGATGTCCTTGGTTTTAGGTGTCTTCCATCTCAGTAATATATAATTTTATAGGGAAGATGAGATTCTTCACACTCATGATTACATCCTCTATTACTCATGTTGGGTGTGTTGTTCATTTTTTGGAAAGTTACATGATTATTTACATTAGTTATATCTCTCCAACCTATAGAGAATTATATATAGAGTGAGGCATCACATTAATCAAAGAACCGAAATCAAGAATTGCATCAGAAAAAAAAGGTCTCCACTACATTAAAAGATATCATAAAAGTTCCCAAATCCTTAAATTTGGTTGGAATCATGTGTTGTATTAAGGATAATACATTCCTCCCAAGGATGAATATATAATTACCCTTTATTCCCTATCTAAGGGGTTAAATTTATTTAATAAATTTGGCATAACAATAAATTTTTTTAATTTTATCCAAGAGATGAATGTTAACTTGTACCATTTTAAATATATCCATTATCTCTTTATCAATTTTATTATAAATTTTTTTCTTATATTTATAGTCTTTTTGGAAAGGGAAGAGGTATGAATTGTTCATGGGAATCCTCAATGATAATTCTTTTACCCTTTTTCATTTTTTTCTTCACTTTAATATTTTTAGGGTAAATAAAGAAAGTTTTCATGAGGGGGAAATACCTATTTTGTAAAATAATTAGAAGGATAAATTTATTGACTATAAAAAATGTAATAGTATATACAGTAACTTTTTATTTAGGATTTCTAATAGGTTGGAATGATATTTGTTTAGAACCATACATATTTATCTCACTAATGGTGTTTTAAAATTTCCCTTCTTGAGTTCATAGGACATGAATAGATAATTGTGTGGTATGTTAGAACTGGAGGCTCTAAGATTCCATTTTATTTACCATTTCCTTGATACTTGGTTCATATTTAGAAGGAGGAGTGTTATTTGAGAAGGTGTGGGATAATAAGTTTGTATACCTTTTCCTTATTGACACCAATTCTATTTGGGGTAACTTGAGTTTCTTCCTTATCTGTAATATGGTTTTTTTCACTCAGGGTTGGAATTGGCCTGAATGGTTCTTTATTTAAGGGTGGTACTTATTGAAATAGAAACCTAGGAAATATTATTGAAGAAGACTTAGATGAATCCTAAAGTGGGGGGGCACTGATCAGAGAAATGTGTGTTATCAGAAAAAAACCACAATGTAATGGAACAGGTGGATGGTATGAATTACCATAAGCCTGAGATAATTATATTAGAAGGTTATGAATTTCATCAAGTTTATTATCTACCATTTTTTCTAGAGTTAAATGTATTACCTAATAAACCCCTTAAGTGGGTGTAATTTCTCTTGTACCTAATTTTTGTTCATTTTGATCCATCATGGCTATTATGTCACGGTCAGTTATAGACTAAGGAACCTCCAACTACAACATATATCATTCCACGATCCATACAAATAATTCCCTCATATAAGTATTTAATTTATAAATTTTCACTAATTTGGTCATTGGTGAAACTTCTGAAAAGTCTTGTGAATATCTCCCAATATTCATGGAGGGTCTCTCTTTATGATTGTCTATTGCCACAAATTTCTTTTCTAATGGATCAAGTTCATGAAAAAAGGAATAAATTCTATAGAAATAGTTGATTGAGGTCATTACACCCCCCAATTGAGGTATGCATGTAGTATAGCCAGTCTTTGGCTACACCATCAAGGTAGAAAGGGAATACCCTAAACTTTATGAGGTCCTTAAACACATTTTGGGGTTTTATGGTGGAGAAAACTATATGAAACACCTTGATATGTTCATTATTTTTCTCCCTAAGAAGACCATGGAATTTAGAAAGGATGAGGATGAGGCCCGATCTCAACTCAAAGTTGGATGCTTCCTTGGGATATTGGATGTACATTGGTTGGTGCTCTATATCCGAGGTGGTAAATTATTTTAAGGTTCTATTATTCACAACCATGTTTTATGGGGTTTCATTAGGTTAAATTTTAGATTTGTTTAGGACCAATTTTGGTTCCACAATGGTCACCATAGTTATAATTTAATTTCCTACTCTAGAAAAACATGTTTATGAGTGGAGATTCTTTTCAATTTTAGGGTCTATTTCCAATAGTTTTTCTTTTCTTGATTTGATCATGAAAATAATTTGTGATTATTTTTTACATTTTTTTATTTTTTCTATTTTTAATTAAATATGAATTAATAAAATAAAATAAACAAAAATTAATATAAAAAAATATAAGTGTATATTAAATAACAAGTGGGGGAGAATATAGAGAAGATAATAAAAACTCATAAATAAATAAAACCAATAAAAATAATCAAAGGGAATGAGAAATATTTAAATAATTAAGAAATAAAAAATGGAAATCATGAAATAAAAAGTGAAAAATGATCATGTATTTCCAGAAACAGTGCTAAAATCTGATCACATTATCAAGCACATCAAATTATAAATAATTTTTACTATAATTTCTTCATTATAAGAGGAACACTAGGTCATCCAACAATGGAGCCTTAGATCATAAATTTTAAAAGATGGTTTTGATTATGTTTTTACAGAATCAAAAATTGGATGAATATTTTTGGGTTCTTATTATTTTTAAATCAAAAATCAAAACTATGTTATAAGGTGAGATATATTAGTTGGAGAAATGGTGATCAACCTGGGTGAGTGTACCTTGATGCTCAACCATCATCGATCTCAAGGGAAATGGGAAGGATCATTGATTCCTTGATTTATAAATAATGAAAAATGTATTTTATTTTATTTTGTACTATTTTATATCCTAGGATTTGATCGATCAAAAATATTTATTTCTAGTGACCTTCCAAAATCAATAAAATTATGATGATGTAAGAACCGAACTCAATAGAGGCATCAAATAAAAAATATGATGATATAACCTGATTTGGTTCAATGTTAAAATTTATCTCAAGACAAATAAATTCATATATAGGTTTTATACCTTATTTATTACATCAAATGACACAATCCATAAGCACACTCGTGAAAGAGAAGAGGTGAGAAAAGAGGAAAACATGCTCAAATCATCATAAGATCTATTTTATGCATAGAATTATGAGGATTCTTATTCCATTTATTTGTATTTGATCATACCATAATAAACACAAAAACAAAATTTAGAAATTAATAACAATATACAAAAAATTGAGAAGTTCTACTACCTTCCAATGATTAAAAACATCGAGATCGAGATTACACCAAAGAACCCCACCCCACCCCCACCCCCACCCCCAAAATTTATCACTAAGATGTATAGAAGTAAATTATGGAGAAGATTTTTAAAATAGATGAATAAATCTTTCAAATTTTACTCACACTTACCCCTATCCATTCCAACATTTCCAATTATCCATTGAGTGATTTTAAATAGAAATCAGGAAAGTTATATTCTAAAAAGGTTAATGGTCTATGCGTGTAGGTGATCTGTTCAGGATATAATTTTACACAAAATTGATTTAACTATATAACTAACAAAAAAATTTAGAATTGATTAGAAAGTCAGTGTAGATATGGTCATTTGAGTTATCTATCTGATGGAGGTGGAAGCTGTCCAATTTAATGTACTAGTCATGAGTTATGGCATAATCTCTACAGGTGGGTCCAATCTATCTCACATAGAATATCTTCATGTTGTGGGACACTTTTGGGGCTCTTATTATCAGATCTAGATTTTTTTCTAGTTGTACATATTTAATACCAATGATATTATAATTCTAAAAAGTGTAATTTTCACATTTTTATGAGTTTAGGGAATGTTATCAAAAAAACAGTGAATTACTATAAAATTTGGTCATTCTACAATTATATCTTTTTAAGAATGTTTTTAATAAATAAATTTCAAATATATATTGAGTGAAAAGGATTTAACAATGGGATAATAAAACTCATAAACAATTTAATATACAATTCTAAGGGTGATAATATATGATATATCAATTTGAGATCAAGTTTACATTAATAAGGATTTAAAGCACAATAAGTCCCTCAACATTAAGAAAAAATGGGAAAAAATGGAAAACATATGATACATACAGATGGTGTCATTAATATAACTCCCTCTTACATGTACTAAGATTCAACACGAGATCATTTTATTAGGTTAACCAATCCCATTCTGGGATTTGGGATAGATTCCTAAACAAATCATAAATCTATAAGATAATCCCATGATAAGAAATAATCCCACCCCAGAAGTGTGCGATAACCCTGAACTTTTGTCCACTCAAAAAATGTGATATCTTAAGTATCCTTGGGTTTTATAACACTAGTGAGTATATTCCTTTATAAATGGGGCCAATAAATCATTATGGATATGGGTGTTATTGGGAGTTTCCATTGAAAACATAAATAGAGAACACAATGTTAAAAAAAATAAAATATGTTGACCCTTTAATGAATATAAAAGTTTACTTTTTATTGTTTCTATTGGGATATGTTTTTCACCCTTTAACTCTAAACTGACCCCATGATTAGAACTATTCAACTCATGGCCTAAAGTTGGAAGACGTATTATTCTACCAAAATACTTGGCAATACTACCTTCTTAGTGAGAAGCTTTTCATTTATTCTAACCTCAAGAATCATGGGTATATCTTCACTCAGAGAGACATAAACCTTATAAAAAATAAAATGACTGGATTTTCAACATGAATATGACTTTTAAATAGTCTATAGTCAATGAAAATAGAATTTGGTGGAATATTCTCTTGGTTTTAAATCTCATTCACATTTTCTAGGAAATGTGTCAAAGTAGTTATCATCATTGTAGTTATATAAGGTGGATGAAGAAGATGTATCGTACCTCTAATAAATGGTAGTGACCCATATGTTTCTATGGTATGTGAGGGAATCCAAACATTGATATGTTAATTGTGACGTCTTTCATAAAAATATTCACAGGACATGTTCCTGATGAATTCATTGAAGGTGGTGAGAATACCATCCTCTTCTAAGGAGGAACAGTGGTTTCAGTCATGCTTTTTAGAGGAAGTTATAATAGAGTTCCATACATCTCCCTTAGAGTTACATCATGGAGTGGAAAAGACATACTGGGATCTTTAGAGGTAGTTTTTATGGCCATGGATGAAGAAGAGTATTTCAGATTTCATCTCTTGATACCTCATCGGTCGGTATGTGAAGTTCGATCATCTATTTTTGGTGAGTTTAACTCAACCCATTGAGGTACTAGAATGGAAGTGGTATGGTATATCCAGGTATTTCATGATGGTATTTCCATGCATAGTGAGATGACATGATGTTATATGGGTGATCATGAATCACCTAAATAAGACATCCCACTTCCTCACCATCATATATAAGAGTTTAGTGGGGAACTTTGGAAACTTCTAAGTGTAGAAGATCATCTGGATTCATGGTGTTCTCTCTAAAATTGTCTCAAACTATGATTATTGATTCATATATCAGTTATAGAGAGGTTTCTAGGAGACTTTTATGACCTGATTACATATGATAATTTCATTCCACCACTAGATAGAAAACCTAACTAAGTGGATCATTCTGGTCATGGAGGATATATTGTGGGCTTGTATATTTGACTTTGGCCAAAGATGGGATAATCATTTATCCACAGTAGAGATTTCATACAAAAATAACTATCACTCTAGTATTGGTATGGTTACTTTCTAGGAACTTTATGGGAGACCTTATAGGTAATCATTATTCTAGTTAGAGTTGGGAGAATTATTGCGTATAGGGTCAGATATAGTTTATGAAATGATAGAGAAAGTGAAGACTATCTAAAAGCAAATGAGGACGTATCAGATCTATAAAAATTCCCATGAAAACTAACTAAATAGGCCTTTTGAATTTTTGTGTTGGAGTAAATATGTTCTTAAAGGTCCCATCTCATACTGGTTTGTGGAATTTTGGTTAGGTTAAAAAGATATCTCTAAGTCTCATCAATATATTTTAAAATTATACACAAGATTGGTGAGGTCTCATACCATCTAACTTTGTTACCACAATTAGACCTAGTTTATGACATCTTTCATTTTTCACATCTGATGTGATGTGTTCACAAACTGTCATATGTTATTGACTAGGGAGAGAAAGTAATTGAAGAAGAATCCACATATCCAGAGTATCTTCTAGAGATAAAAAATAAGTTGGATAAGATTCTTCATGGATGAAAGACTCCTTTTACAAGTTCTTTAGCGGTGTAAGAGTCTTTATGAGGGTTTATAGGAGATAATAAAAAACAATTGAGATCAGTATCCTCAATTTTTAAATTAAATACAAATTTTTTGGATGAAAATAATTTAACATGTAAAGAATTTAATGGATACAATTTTTATGATTAGACCCTTTGAATATTTTAAATAATATTTATGGATCTAGTTTTGGTTTTCTAGTATTTTGATGAGAATCACAAAGGATATGATGAAGATGACAAAGCTTACAAGAGAAGATGATATTTTCGAAAATTCATAACTACAAGATGTGAAGTTTGGAATAACACACTTAATGTTGCATAGGAGATATAGTTATATGGTTTCTATCCAAGTTAAACATCACACGTCCATGTGGATGGGCCTATACATCATGTAACACTAGACGACCAGATCATCCTACAAGAAGGTACACACCCAAGGATCCTGGGTGGATAACATATGGTTTATGCTAAAGATACACTAGGTGAACCCTTCAGTAGAACACTACTTAGTAGTTGATTCATACACTAAGTGACAAACCCGAACCTATAATCCATGTGAATAGACTTACACATCATGTAGTTTTTCTTTTTCACACCATGTAGACTGGAAGGACAATGATAGGTTGTTGACTTTAGGTGACACCATGAATACCCCTTTTAGAAACATTGCTTACTCCCCTTTTCATTGGTTTCAAACCTTCAATTTTTCACTCTCTAAGTAGTGTTACAAATGAGATTCAACTATAGAGTTTGTGATCCCCTAGATAAGGTCAAGTATCCTAGCTCGGCCCATGTGGTCCTTTTTCTATAGCTTTAACATGGATGTAGTTATGTATCTCTCTATGTGGGATAAGAGTCATGATCCTCTACTTATTTTACCTATGTAGGGTCAAGTATCCCATCAACTACACCTAGGAAATATGATCCCCTCCTATAAGATAATACAAATGGATCTAGGTATCGCCCCATGGCCCAAGTTGTGATCCTCTATCTGTATGTTGAACTCAAATGGGGCTATATATCCCAATAATCCTAGAGAAAGATCCCATATATATGAGTTGAATTCCATCATATGAGGTGTCTTCTAGTGAGGTGTGTTTTCCCTTTGGGGATTTCCTGATACTTCTCATGGAACTCCATTTGATAGTATAGAATGTGAATCCATTTTTTGAATATTGATTATTTTACAAGATGTAATATCTAATACATTAGTGGATGAATCATATCCTGTTGTGAGTGTATATAGGTTCTCCCTTCTTTATCCTCTTTGTTATTTTTAATAGATGAATCTCCTTGGATTCTTTTCTTCTAGTTGATTTTAGTGTTCCCCATTGGGTATGTATATTATCACCCTTGTATGGGCTCTACCCACAAGTATCATGTATTATGTATATGACATGTTGTTCGATTGAGTTTTTGGTAGACCTAGTGTGGGTGGTGCATAGTTTTTCTCAGTGGATATGGTATTATTAATGTTATCTGGCTAGAATTTACATGTTGGGATATTTTTCTCTCCAGTTCTAAGTTTGGACATATATTTTATTTTTTGGACCTATATTTTTTCATTTTTCATTGATTTTGTATTTATGTTCTCTTTTGTGTGATACTAAAGGTTGTACATACATTTATCATCCCACATGTTTAATATTTCACATTACTCTAGTGTGTATAGAGATATGTGTGAATGTGTACTTGTTCATAAGGATATGGTCTCTCATATGTGTGATATGTCAACTTGGTTCTAGTTACTAGTCCCTTACCCATTGAAAATATATTCGTTTTACTCCCAAACCCCAGACATAGTTTTTGGGCTAGGCTCGGTCATGTGCCCGTAAAGGGCTCACAGTCTAGGGTTTCCCTCTCGCCATTGCATGCTCCTTCGCTGCGAACGGTGTGACGCTCCTCCTCGAGCTCGGTGGGCTGGTGAAGGAACACTGCTACAATGGCATCGTGCGGTTTCGTGGTCCCCTCTCAATATGGATATACACTATGGGCTTATGTGGTTGTTGGTTCAGATCTGTGGGTGTAAGTCCGGTCCTCGTCGACGGCATACTCTTCGGAGCGCTCCTGGTTTTGTTCTCGGTAGCTCGCTGGTGTCATGCAGTTTGTCTCTCAGCGTCTGAAGGTCGCACTTATGCGTCAGCGGTTCATGGGGTCTTGACTCTTCTCAGGTGAGTGCGTTGGGGTTTCGTTGTGTCGGATGCGATTGATTTGGTCGGTGGAGGCGGGATCTTCAGAAATAGGGCGTTGCTTGCGCAGTTGTCGTCTTGCTGAAGTTGACGCCAAGGGGGATTCCGGCGGGCTCTTCCGACATGGTGATGTTGGAATGGTGAAAGGTCAGGAGATCAGGCGGTTTGATCCTCCTATGGATGCGGTGAAGTTGGTGTGAATCACTGCAGTTTTCTTGTTTTCTTATTGATTTGGTTTGTGATGTGCATCTATTGAATTTGAATTTTTGGTTTTGTGATTGTCTATGGTGCGGGTGATGATTTTTGTGGATTCTGGATTTACGATGGCGACGACAAGATCTTGCCGGAGTTTATGTTGATGGTGACGACATATGCTGGTGAAGCTTGCCGGCGATCCGGGGTAGTGGTTTTGTCTGAAGATCATGGCATGTCAGGCCTGGTGTTGGCTCGCGGCTCGAGGTGTCAGGCTCGTGGCTCGATGCATTGATGGTGGTGTTTTTTAATTTTGAAATCTCAACCTGTTTGTATTTTGTGGTATTGGGTTTCTGTTGTATGGGTACCGGCAACCCATAATCTGGTTTTTAAAAATGAAAAAAAATGACTTGCAGCCTTACCCATTGGAAGAAGGATTAGGATGGAACACTCAGCTTTCCACTAACCAGATAGACCCCAACATGTTGATTCATGTCTATATATATATATATGATAGACTACATAGGGTTGAATATGTGATGATGATGTCATTGTGATGGGATATATAGAGTGAGAGATGTGAGGATGATGTGTTTTCATGGGTTTAATAAGGTTTTTGATGTGATGAAGATGTTATTTTTATGGGTTACATGGGGTGACACAATAGGAATTTCAGATAATTGCGATGGATTATTTGTGACGGATTCTCAACACAAAAATTCATTTGTGACGGGTGTCCGTCGCAAATAATCCTTCGTGGAAGAAAGAATCGTAAATGCGATTATTTGCGACAGTCCATCGCAGAAAATATTTTTTGCGATGGATATACAACCCGTCACAAAATATTCCCAAAATATTATTTAAAATCCCTTATTGTGAGGATCCTTCATAAAAAGTTATTGTAAAAGGATGAATAATCTGTCGCAAATAACATTTTTTCAAAAAAATTAAATTATAAATAATTAAAATTAATACATTTATAAATATTTAAAAATTATTATAAAAAATTAAAAAATTAAAACACACATAAAATTAATACATAATTTCAAATATAATATGTCTATCATACCAGATTACAAAATAATCATAAAATCTTCTGAAATCATCAACTAGCATCAGGTGGAGGAAGATCACTCGAAGGACCAGGTGGAGGAAACTCCATACTAATGCCACAGGCAACTCACTGCATATACTCCATCAACTCCTCATCTCTCAGATGCTACTGCTCATGATCCTCCTCCCTCTGCTGCTGCATCTACTATATCATCTCATTCTGAGCTCTCAACCTCTTCTAATAATGTACAGTAGACGATGACATCGATGAAGACTCTCCATAAGCTCCCTTCACACTCACTTATGCCATCTTATAAGTACCATAATAACTTGTAGGTGTCAGACGAGAACCAATACCAATCACTCAAACTTTCTCAACACCTTGCGAAGTCGCATGTATCCAAGCCCCCTCATCGAAATCCAAATCATCAGTGACTTCTTGTTCAGCCTCATCTTGACTCTCCCATGAATTTGAAGTCATAGACTCATATGTTTCCTTTAAATATAATGACAAATTAGAATAACAATAAAATTAATATTCATGGAATTTTTTAAAAAAATCACTAACCATAATATGGCATTGTTGTTCACCTACAAATTCTCCTACATGGGGATTAGTATACATATTATTATAAACTTCAAACTCCATAATATATGGGTATGTAGTGGCCAATATAATATAACAAACATGTTATAGTTAAAAATAAATATTCATTAATAAATAATATCGCTTACCATGTGTCATCAATATATGCCAAATGTACAACTTCTGGCCCTATGGGTGACCTCTTGCCACCCCCGGCTTTATCATCCAACTGATGATCTCATCCTAAAAGTCTATCCTAGCCAGAAGGTGCACAACCCATCACATACCTAAGCTCATATGCTTCGTTAATTTTTCAAATTATTAATAATATTTTGAAATTAACACTATTATTTACTATTTATTATTAATAGTAAGTAAATAAATATATTTATATTAAAATATTTCCTAATTAATGTAAATATATCAAAAACAATCTGAAAATTTTATTTAAACCAATATACATATTAAATATATATATACATAGATAAAAACATACATAAATATTTAATATTTATAAATAACATTGACTAATTAATTAGTAATTATTATAAATTATGTAAGGATTATTATTAATTATTTAAATTATTATTAAATTTTTAATAATTATTATATATATGTATATCACGAATTCATAATTAATATAAATACATAAAATATATTATGACTCTTTTTTTTAAAAAAAATATATACATATCAAATATATATATATATAACCTTAAATGTATTTTTAAAATGTTTATATATACATATTCAGATGTTAATATATATATCTTACATGATTTTGTAATCAAATATATTTTTACATGATTTTTTAAACAAAAATATATATATCAAATAAATATATACATACATACATACATACATACATATCAAAAATATTATATGTTTTTTAATGTTTATATATATTTATGTCTGTATATAAATATATATCAAAAAAATTACACATTTTATACAACTTATATATATATATATCACATGTTAATATACATAAATGTATATATATATATATGTGTATATATTAATAACCAAACACATTTTTTTAAATGTTTATATACGTCTGTCTGTGTGTGTGTCTATATATATATCATAAACTTTACACATTTTTTTAAACTTTTATATATATATATATATACATTCACATTTTAAAATACATACATGTATATATATATATTAAAAACATTACACAATTTTTTATATAAATATATTTATTTATTTATTTATTTAAAAATTTACACATTTTTTAAAATGTTTATAGATGTATACATAGAATGTATTGTTTACATATATTTATATTAAAAAATTCTTAATTAATCTAAATGCATTAATATGAATTTAAATTAAAATATTTATTAATTAATATAAATATATCAAATATATTTTTGGTAGTTTTTTTAAACAGATATACATATGAAATTTATATATATATATATACATATATATATACATATATGTATATGTATATATATATATATCAAAAACCATAAACATATTTTTAAAATCATATATATATAAATACATAAAAATATCAAAATTAAATAAAAACATGTTAATATATATATACACAAAAATATATATCAAAATATAATGGTAACTAAATATACTTATATATATATATAAATATTAGAACAAAACACATATAAATATCAAAATTAAAAAATGTGAATACCTAAAAATCAATTAAAATAAATTACATAAACCATATTACTATCAAAATAGAGATTAATACAATTACATCAATCCTAAATACCAAATAAATCATGAAAATAAGATAAATTTATAAACCTAGGGTTTTTTCAACTAGTATATTTAACATTGAGTCAAAATACACAAAAAAAAAGAACCATATTAAAACCAAAATAGGGATTAATATAATTTTTTCTATCCTAAATATCAAATAAAGTATGAAAATCAGAACATTTAAACCTAGGATTTTATCAAAATAGTATATTTAAAATTGACAAAAAAATATGAAAAAAAATGATAGAGAACATAAGAAGAGTCCATACCTTGAAGATCTAAGCCAAAATCTGCCAAAAATCAGGAAGAATGGGTACCCACAGAGGTGCAAGGAATTGGGTGTCGGGTAGGGTTACTCTACCTCATTCGGGATAGAGAGGAAAGTATATGAGGAAGAAATTAGAGGCGCAATGGATTAAAATTGTCTTTTTTTGCACCAAACTATTTATGATGGCATTAATTCCATCGCAAAAAAATTCACGAAAATTATTTGTGACGAAAACTAATTTCCATCGAAAATAATCCAGAACTGATGAGAATTTGTGACAGATAATGTTATCTTTCAGAAATGCTTATTGTGGTTACTTTTTGCATCAGGTGGTGGGAATACCAGCCAAAACTATTTGTGGTGGATTATTAATTCTGTCACAAATAATGATTTTTTTATGGAATTAATAGTCCATTGAAAAAATAGTATAAAAACACTATTTGAAATGGTTTATCTACCCATCGCAAATGATTTAATTTCTAGTAGTGTCATGAATATGATGATGTGGATTTTATGTTATTATAAAGGAATCTAAATGTGTGGTTATAATATTGATATGGTGTTTTATTATAAAAATTAAATGTTCTTTAAAATACAGAAACATGATATCATCTCCACTAATTTAAATTGTTAGATACCAAACAAGTATGACCATTATAGGTGAAATATTTTGTGTGAAAATTGTGAGATTCTTATATACTATTATTTCTTTCATATTTTCATACATATTTTATACCCTGGATTATCACATATTTCTACTTAGTTGATCTTACTCATTTTTATCTTGGAACATAGATTTCACATGGATATCACTTTTCATTGAAATATGATCCTAATATGTACGTATAAGTTTCACAAATCTATAGTGTACCAAAGTTGTTTTGTAAGATATCTCAATGAATAATGGGAATACTTTTGTTCGGGTAGCTGGTGTGGATCTTTGGGAGATTTCATCTTGCATTTCCTCCATTGTATTTTTTATGTATCATGTAGTTGTAGTCAATATTGGGTGATTTTAACTACTCTATCTAAATATATGTAGTTTATTGGTGTGTTTTTTTATTTTTTTTACTTGGGATTAAGAGGGAAATGCCTCCCATAATTTTGATATATACTCTCACTACTAGTCATCAACATGTTTCCTATTAAAGGTGGGATTCAAGGTTCACTATTGTATCCTCTACTAACTCAATAGGGGATTTAGTGGGGGTGGGTCAACAAATAATTGTTATGAATATAGTTTTATTTGACTTTATTATTTTAGATGCATACAATAATTTGATAATGTTTTTGAGATGATTAGTGAAATTCTTGAGAATTTTGGAAAAGATTAAAGTTATGACATAATTGAGAAGTGATTTTTTCACTATCTATGTTAAATAAATATAATTTTACCAATTTTTATAATATAATTCATTGTAGATAATCCCAAATATTTTCAAATTATAATATAAATTATCACATTTTTATATATTAGTTTATTTTTTAGTTAAATGAAAAAATGACATAAAATTATTCTTTTAATGATTTAATTATCAGTATGGATTATAATTTCATGATCAAACCTATTTTATCATTTTTTTATATTTTGAATTAAATTTAATCCAGTAGTATCCCTGGAGGATTTATAAATAAAATTGGTTCTTAACATTCCTAAATGACTTATTTGACAATATATCAATATCACTATAGGGGGAATATTATTATAACTGAGAATTAAGGAATGTAAAGGGAACATATGTTTACATGAAGAAGTTAACTGGCCATTTAAGTGATAATTTGAAGCTTATGTAAGAATGAAATGGAGTTTTTGAAAGTAATGTAACTGTGAAAGAGAGGACACATAAGTGAAAATGAAAAATCAGTTGTCTCATAAGTGAGGAATTTTATATCATCAAAGAAAACATATAATGTTGTAATCAAGGAAAATTAGTAAGCTAAAAGGAAGATAAATAAATCATTATAATATCCTTCTATCATTGAAAATTTCGGATGTCTATTTTTGTAACACATATAAATTTTCATATGTAAATGATAAAAACCAATGGAAATTGGAATATCGTAAATTATGAAAGTGAATTTAATAATCCTCCACCATTGAAAAATAGCGATTTGATGTCTTTATTTACGATTAAGGAAAAAAATATTTTCTATAAGAATAAGAGGTTAGAATAATCACTTTTAGCTTTCCATGATATTTTAAATGTGAATTTCAAGATGTGGAATACTTCTTTGATCCAAAAGGATGATCCTAAACCAAATTCCACAAATTATTGGTATGAGTTAGAGAAATATTTCTTTAAAAGGGAATGGGAATAAAAGGAAAGTAGATCCATTAAAATTATAGAATGTGAATGGAATAGATAAATGTGGGGGTACCATGTTTAAAGAAGTAAAGTGTCTTAGTGGTGTGTATCATAGATACACCAAAGTAAAGGTGAGTCTTAACTTGAGAATGAGATGAAGATATAAAAAATCACGACATGGGTTGATTCAAAGGATGTATACACCTCCCTAAAGGTGATAAGGATAATATGAAAATACCCTTATACCCAGAAATAAATAATCATGCATGGGTGAGCATATGAAATACTATAATTATCTAACACAGGAGGAAGTCTTGTTTTGAAGAGAAGATTTCAAGGAAACAATAACGAAGTATTTTTTATCTTTACTTTTCTAGTGTAAATTTATTTTAACTTCTAGTTATCATATTTTTTATTATAAATTTGGGGTCCTATAAAAGTTATAAAGGCTCCTATGTAAAATTGTATAAACCCAGGTTAAAACCTAAAAAACCCTAGAATTGGGTGAATTTGGGATAACATCATAGTGAAAGGGAGATATCCATGATGCATGGAAGCAACCACAATGTAAGACAAATGACCATGGTGTAGGGAAAGGGAGTTGGATTTCTTTAAGGTGCAGTACTATGGTGTGGCACTGAGCATTGTGATTCCAATATGAAAACCATTTCTTGGTGCTCATCTGATGTAGTATAGTCTGGGGACAACATGGTGCAGGTAGTACAACCTGAATGTAGAAGGGTTTTGTAGATGCGATGTTCAGGGTGTGGCAACATAGTCTAGGATCATCATATCATGGTTTGGCAGGGCACAATGTGGTGATCAATGTAAATCCTATGTATTTATTCTTTCAAACATTGGGACATTAGGCAATGTATCTTGGGGTGTTTGGAATATATAAAGGGTTCCCACTTAACCTAGTTAAAAAAATTATTTACTTAATAAAAAAGGGATTGACCCATACTTGTTTTAATAAGTTTGGATTATTTATCATTGATTTCGTGTGATTCAATGTTTATTTAAAATTACAAGTTTCAAGGACTAACAAAAATTTCAAATGGGAAACATGATGTTAATAATAATTAATATTTTCCCTATAATTATAATATATCTCACAATACGAGTTTTAAATGATTGAAAATCATATATAAGTACAAAGTTATTTGTATTTATTGATAAAGGGGTGAATCTAGTGTGTTATGGGTAAAATTAAATTTTATAATTCAAGGGAAATAATATTATTACATTGAGAAAGTGGTAGTGAAATGATCTAAATGGAGGGAATTTATAAACCCCATTAGTTATTAGGGCTAAATTGTTTGATAATGATGGATTTTGGAGAACACTATATTTTTTAATAATACATGAATAAGGAAGGGTCATGATAGGTCACATATATGTTCATTGGTTGAAGAATAACATGTTAGTAGTGATGGATATAACACCATTCAGTATAGTTTCGTGTGTGTGTGTGTGTTGGTGTGTGTTCAAGTGTGTGTGTATTTTAGAGCATTAAGTGTTGAATAAGAGATTGAATCAAGTATGAGGATGGTTGTGGATTATTTTAGAGAATACCAGAGTATTGGTAAATATAATGAAGTAATTTGGGTGGAATATTACATGAAAAATTATGTATTTTATTTCTTGGTGTGATATATAATTTCAAAGGACATTACACTCACTAAATATATCCCATATAAAATTATATTCATATCACTGAAGGTGATATAACAGTTGTTAAGGGAATATACTACTCAAACTATATCATAAAAATCATATGGTGCATATCTCTATCAATGTGAATTAACACATACTTTTTTTATACATATAGTTATTTATTCATGAAATAAAGGTAGTGAGAGGCCTTAATATAGATATTTGCATTCCTTAATGTGGCCAATGACATTGAATTGTATTATGAAAATTGGCATACTGAGATACAATGTTTTGAAAAATATCACTTTACTTGATATTAAACTATATTTTGGGGATATGATGAAATAATAGTATTTCATAGAGAGAAAATTTCATCACATGCTATCTTTTAGGGGAAATATAATGAAATTTAGCTAGATCAAACTCCCATGTCAAATGAGTCACTATAAACTAAATCCAAATTTGGACTCTATTTCTCGATGTGGGTTTGATTCTAGGTGGTTCATTATAATTTGTGTTTGAATAGATAAGGTTGACCACATCAGGTGGATATTAGTGGTATACATACAAGTGGAAGAAGATTACCCCATTCTTTATTTTTTAAAATTAAATATATCTGGGTGGTGGAGTGATCCTAGATATAGAATGAATATATATATATGTATGTAATTATTATATTATAAAAGGTCAGGAGGGGTAATTTCAAAGTTATAAAGATAAAACAAGGAAAATATGCAGGAATCTTGGGAGACAGGAACTTAAGACTTTCCTAACACCCCACAAGGTGGCTACGACTAATCCATACCTAGGGGGGCTATAAAATTAATATATATAATAATTTAAGAAAAAATAGAGTTATGTTTTTTATTTGAGTTCTAAGGGAGTATTGTGCACTGTGGGGTTTCCCTCACCCTTATTTTACATGTTTTATTTATAATATATATTAAATTATATATATATATATTTCCAAATACATTATTTTTTTAATTTTTTCATCCAAAATTATTCATAATATTCTTTAGTTATATTGTCTTGTTAATTATTTTTTATACTCAAATCATGATCCTGATATTTTTAATGTCATTTGAAAACATTTAATTAATGTTTTTAATTTTAAATAGTTTTATATTTTATTTTTGGCGGTTTAGCCCAAGAAAAATATGAGATCATCATTAATTTTTTTTATTAAGTAGAATATAATGGAATCTTTTGTTTGGTCATTTGGAGATCATAATTGTATATTTTAGCTAAAATTTTATTTAAGGAATCATCATGTACATAATAATATTGGGTGGTTATTACAATGACTATAACACACAAGGATCTCTCATTGTTACCCATAATCAATAATATGACTATAGGAATTTATATTGATCAGTGATTCAATAAAGTATAAGGATTTTTACTATATTTTTCAATAATGGCCTACAATGTTAATATTTTAGTGAATAGATGAGTATTAAACTTAAAATGAGTTTAATAAATTAAGGATTTATCATTGAAATTTATAACATTGATTGTGTGATCTAACATGATTTTTTCAATGAAATAATTTTAAGGATTCCAATTACTCTTTAATATAGAGGCCAGTGTGCCACATATCGTGGTTTGTGTTTGGTGGTAGTTATTCAATGGTTCTATATAAAACATGATGGGATAACTATCTTGACAATAAACATGATTTCATGAGTCATTATATTGACCATCCTAGTTAAATTTAGGATACGACTCATCAAGTGACGTTCTTCAATGTTCAATTATTGATGGTGAGATAAACATTCAATCAAACAGATGACCTATGTTGCGACACATAAATATTCACTCCACAGAGGAAATGATGTTTGTGATGGATGATCCATTTTCTCAGGTGGAGGTGCTAAGGGAATATATTGTGTACTTTTCTCTTATAAATTTATTTATAAAAGGGTTTATTTAAAACTTTGGGTTTTTTGTAATTATTTTAATAATTTCACTATAATTATTCATCGCCTAAAGGTATTCTTGATGAGTCCCTAATACTAGAATGTTTTTTTTTAATTTTTATCCAAAATGATTTGGTTTTTATGGAGTTCTAGAATCTCTATACACAAAATTATAAATTTTATTATGCCATCCTATGAAGACAATTTAGTGGAGTTATGGAATTCCTTCACCTAAATTTATATTTTATGTTGTGTGATCTTCAACTAATACATGTAGAGTTATTTCATTATTTTTCATAATGATAGGATATATGTTATGTGATACTCCATGATGGGGTTTGTTATTCCTTTATCAAGAACAAATGACCAACATAGAATCATCCCCTATTATCTATATATTTTCTCTAATATCTAAGTATTTGATCAATTTGGACCTTGTTTTAGTGAGATTATATTCAAGAGTCTTGTTATTTTGAGATAGATTTTTTATTATGGGATTTATATTAATTTATTCTAATAAGCTTGACCTTTGTATGAATACAAGTGATTATCAAGGATGTACAAACTTTTCAAATGATATATGACCAGATATTGAGTTTGAAATCCATTTCTAATTGATTTTTGAACTACTTTAACCCTATAGTGTTTTAGGATGTGAGGTCACAATGGTATATTATGAATTCATATGACTTAATTCTTATAGATGCATGAGATAAAATTTGGAATTTACTAGTACATGGGATATCATATTAGGTTATTATGCTACCCCAAAATTAGCACTTCTGTAGTGACATACTCATTGTTATTCAGTTTATCTAACATTTTATTGGAATTCATAGTGGTCATGAAGTTTGTTATTATAGTTCATTGAGTTATTTGACACTTTTTTTCTATAAATAGTATATTATTCAAGACTATGATGGTGTATGATTAAAGGATCTATGATATTTAAAATTGGGTTGATCAATTGTTTTGGATTTCACCCCTTGGTTAGAGGATTTCATATTTTTCATAAGATATGTTTAACAATGAGATTTTGAGGACATATTAGTGTGAGTATGATTATTTTAACAGAGTCGTGTGTATTTTTTATCTTAAGATCATGAATTATTCTATGGTGTTTAAATGAGTGATATTTAATTAAATCAACTCAATTGATCTGAGCTAATCTGACTTGACATTATGGTTGTTATAGAATTATGACATATTTATGTTTGGATAAGTTTCACCACTACCTATGTTATGATAATATCGATCATAATGTATGACAGTGGTCAAGGTATAGTAACCATCTTGTGAAATTTAGAGGTAGTTAATTTATGGATAGCTTAGATATGGAGAGAAGAGTAGATATTGTGTGTATGATGAGGGTTAATACAATACTATATCATCATTAATATATTTTAGTACATTTCATGATCACTTATGATACAAAATTTATTTTATAAACATTTTTTATAGTTGTTAGTTGAGATAATGAATGATTATGTGAAAATAGAGATCTCATTTTAAATTTAGGAATAATACACATAGTTAGGGTTTTAAGGGAATGGTGATCGATTGATGATGTACTTTAGTTGATGAGGTGAACTTATTCTAGTGGAAAGATAGCTCATTTGGAGTTAGGATTTATTGACTATGACCATCATGATATTATTAAGTTGATTGGTACTATTTGGAACAATTTTAATCCTTTTGGTTGTGAGTTTTGAGGTAGATGATATAGAGGTGATATTTAGGTTGGTTAATTTTGTGAGAAAATAGTTACAAAAGTGGGAAGGTTAGTATCATTTTTACCCATTTATTTGATTTAAATTATCATTAGGATAACATTTATTTGAGTTGGTCGATGAGTATGATAAACTTAAAAGGATTTTATCATTAAATTTAGGGCATATATACGTTATTGGTCTATATTCATGGTTTAGAAATGGTCAATCTTGAATCATTTGATTGGAAAAGGTGGTTGGTTAACTTAGACCCCCCTATTTACATTATATTCTTTAAAATAGCCATATCTAGATGATACGAACTTGATAAAAATTCTACCTAGCCTTATTATGATGATATTAAATTTAATATGTAAATTACTGGTCATTTGATATCTATGATATGGAATGAAGTAGATGAGGAAGATTTCCATTGGTTAGACTCCATGATAATTAATTTTCACTTTATCTTTGATCATATTAGACATAACTTGGGAATTATAATGGTGAGTCATGGAATGGTTGTTCCTTCCTATTTCACACTTATGTTGTAAATTTTTAAATTTAGGGAGTTTAATGATATCAAATGAGGTTTTTTGTTACTATTCATTAAATCATAAAAGGAAGTGTTGATTGATAATACTCCACTATTTTTAGTACATCATTGTATTTCAAGGATGAACCTTGAGCTACAGAGATGTTATTAAATGAGTCCTATATAGAGTATCACCGCATTTATATTTTACCATTATATATGTTCTAAATTGGAAATTTAGTATTGTGATTTTAAGGACTATAAGTTATCCCTTAAATATCAAATGATATATGTTAATTTTTTTTATAATTAATGTGTGATAAAAAATCTATACTCTTATTAAGGATCATAAAATTGTCTATATTATCATTGATTATATGATAATTTTATCTTTTCATGACTCCCAGGAATAAGATTTGTAGAACATATCATATGATAATGTATTGTTTAGGCCATGTTTTTTATGGGATACTATAGTTAGATGTATCTATTTGATACTCATTTCAATTTTCTATGATGATAAAGCTACTTGAGATTCATTGATACCTAATTACATTTTAATGATTCCCAACCCTTTGAATTATAAGAAAATGGTGTAGATTAGTCTTGTACTCATAGATATATAAGGTTCTTTTATATTGTATTTTTATAGACTTGATCATAATATATGGGATTTATATTATATGTGTTAATAGGATAGTGTCAGCAAATTGAACTCTATATATAGTTCATTATATAGACACATGTTGATTAATTTATGTGAGATTACCATACCCATTTATTATCATCATGATTCAATGGATATTTATGTCTTTTATAAGTTATAGCTCTATAATTTCATGAGAGGATTGTGGAATGTCATTAGATGATGTGGATTAGATGTAAAAAAAATTGGTATTTTATTCTTCCATTAGTATTTTTTGTCTAATTATAAACATATAAATAACGTTTCATGAGGTTTATAACTTATCTCGTGTTATTTTTCTTGGAAATTTGTTAATATTCAAAGGATATATGAAATATGGAATGTAGAGATGTATTTTTTAGCTCCTCTTATAACTTTGTTTCTTTTAGGGATTAATATATATATATAAATGAGTTGAGAATTTAATATCCTAGATTTCAATATAAGAATATATTTTCTTCTTCTCAAAATTTTTTTATCTATTCTCATCTTAGTAGATTTTTTATTCCTATATTTATTAAATTGTACTTCATAATGGTTTAATTGAGAAACATAAGAAGTTTGGTAAATACATTCCATAAAATAAATGAATTCCAATTTTAAAACAAGTTTTCTATGGTAATAAATAAAAATATCATTCAAACCAATACTAAAATTATAATTTTGATAGTGTGGTATCATATGGAGTGTCACATTTCATTATCAGTGGAATTTTTATTTGGATTATGGGGCCATAGAGGGTCCACACATCCATTATTTAATTTTTTATATATTTATTTATTAAATTGGTTATATTTCATATTAACAAGGGTAAAATATCTAATATATACTCCCATTTGGACTCAACACACCAAGGAGGAAGAGGATAAGATAACCAAGGGAACCTGAGTGATGTCATTAAAAATTTATAAGGTAGTATTTTTTAACCTCTTCATAATTTTTATTCATATATCTTGGTCATGTTTCATGGAATTTTTGTTTATGAATTTTAGTTAATAATAATTTATTATGTTTAGTATAGTGGTAATACATAATAAAATACCCCCCCCCCCTTTTCACTCACACACATAGGTAGACTCGAACATGACACCTCCTCGGTGAAATTTGAGGTTTCTACTAACTAGAATACAACCTCACTGTCAATTTTAATTATTAATAATAATAGAAAAAATTAATTCGGTTAATGAACCATATATAATAATACACACACTCTCATATGGATATTGGACTATTACACCATTCCTCTATGGTCTTGACCCACCTATAATTACCAATTTTATTATAAAGTACCCAAAATCCTAGAAATTCTCATCCTAATTAAACTAATTTCTCAGAAACTTTGTCGTATCAAATTGATTTTTTAAATGGATATTATAGTAAATTCATAGTATATTTACACATGACTAGTTTTACTTTAAATAATAAAATAGATTTTGTGGGTAATTACAATTAATTTATGTTGAGACAGGCTTTTCCTTTTGAAGACAAAGCCCAAAAGTGGTGTGATTATTCTCTACGACAGTTGTGGTGACTCTAGAGACTCCGAAAATTATTAATTTGATACTGTGAAGGGATTGATTCTTCCTTGGTAACATTGCTGCTAACTTTCACTTTACTTCCCATCATGAGGTAAATATTCTTCTTAGCGGTGATTTAAATGATTTGATACTTCAAAAAAAAATGTAGTTTCACATTTTAGTAATCATACTCCAATTCAATGCATGATTCATATTCCATAAAAAGTGTGGTGATTACAGTGAATATTGTTATTGTTCCCTGACAATGTATTATTGTATAAAAGAGGCACCAATGGTGGAATAAGGTAGATTATCTATTTCGGGTTAAGGTTTTATATCAATTACTATGGATATTTTTATTGACTTTATCATTAGAAACTATCATTAAACATTCCTAGGAGTATATTCGTGGAGGAGTGCAGATGAAATTTCATTGAACTTCCACACATTGTACTCAAATTTCCTATATCATAAGAGTGGTAATTTCTCTATTATCGCCCAATTGGAAGTATGATGCATTTTAACTAAAATTTACAATGAAAATTTAACATAAATTTCCTTTAAGATTTACACTGAATGATCCACTAAAACTATAGTGACCCTCAGTTTTCATACATTAACATAAAATCAATTTTTTGGAATAATTAAAATATTAAATGAACATATACCCAAATATAGTATTAGTCTAGTTCCTTGGAGACATGGAAACATGAACACTGGTATATAAGTGAGCTATATTATCTCCCACTAGGTTCTTCTTGACTAACACCTTTCTTAGACACATCATAAATAATATGTATCTTCATAACTTGGGGGAAAGTAAACAAAAAAATGGGTGAGATTGGATGCTCAGTAAGGGTGAACAAGGGATACATTTAAGCATAAAGATGTGAATAGGGGTATGATAATGTGATCATAACAATAGAAGATCCTACCCTTCATATCATAAGATCATAAACATGAATCGTGGCATAAATCATGGTAGTTAAAAACAAATGAGTCATAAAGCCATAAATAACATAAGACATAAAAGAATAATATAGGAATAATACATGGAATTGTGGCAGACACATAAGAATATAAAATTATTTCCATAGTAGTCAAGGCATCTCTTCCAAGGCCATCTTGGTAGTATGGGTTCACTCCCCATACCATATTGGTAGTCATGATTCACTCCCATGGACATATTAGTTGTATGAGTTCACTCCTCGTACCATCTTGGTAGTCCTAGTTCTCTCCCATGGCCATCATAAGTTTCAAGGTTCACTCCCAGGCCCATCTTATTCTATCTCATTAGATATAAATCTTTACCTAATGCATTGGAGGGAGATATGGGTCTCACCCATCTCATAAAGAAATCATTCATATGTTTTCCACAAAATCATAAAAAATCAAATCATAACCCATGAAATGAAATGGGTATCATAAATATGTAACCATATCAAAACCTATGTAAAAATATAAAGGTTTCATAATCATTTCATAAAAATCCTAACCCACAAAAATAAGAGGGTTTCAAAACCATATAACCATTGAAAGAGAAACAGGTTTCAAAAACATAATTCCATAAAAACATAAACCATTAAAATAAATAATATGAATGGAAACATTGAATAATTTTACTATAACTTCATGAGTAACACCGATGGATGTCATCTTAGATGGGGAAAATTTTTAAGGATCTTTTAAAAATATTTCTTGAGGAAAATATACTTTCTTCTTTGAAAAATGATCATCAAAATATAAAACATTTTGAAAACAATTTTCTCTGAAATTAATTTGAAAAAATAAAAAGAAGACTTGAAATCATTTTGAAAAATATTTTACTTGAAAACTTATAATATAATCTTGAAAACCTTTTGAAAACATTTTTTAAAACTCAGTTTTTGAAATAAAACTGATTTCCGACCAAAAAGAGAAATACAGCCATATTTTTCTTAAAAACTTTTTGTTATTTATATTAAGTTACAAAGAGTGAAAATTATTACTAATACATATATATATCTTTAATTAAAAAATTATAATAAAAATCATGATTTTTCTTGAGATATAGATCATAATATTACATCAATGGAAACATAATCATAAATAATCCTGATAAACATTGAGATTGTTTCAATAAAATCTTACAACATGGTAACTTGGGATCATACTCTCCATGTAATAAAATTAAATTACATGAAGCCTTAAATGTCATTAAAATAATTATATTCATGATATAACATGTCGAATACACCTCGGAAAATAATGTAGGTGCAAACAAAACATGCGTCTCAAAGATGGTAAATTGAGACAAAACTATCATACTGATTTGGTAAATTTGGAAACATAAACCCTATGAAAGAAATATCATAGAATGGATATGTAAATACCAATAAATTTAATACTAATAATCATATAATACATTCATGGGAATTATATACACACACAAAAGAAAATAGTGGGGAACATGGCATGTATCTCACATATATATAAATTGAGAATAAATTCCCTTACCTTGTGTCTTGACTCTCGTCATTCTCATACAAAATTCTTGTACAATAAATATAATTTTATTATTCATCTATAACATAACCATATTTTTATATCTAATTCAATATATGGTTTTATTATTACATTATATTACCCTCATGTTAATAATTTTATGTTATTGTTACGCTTCAGGTAATATTTGCTTTGTTTTTCATATGTGTTGTAAAATAATTAAAGAATATTAAAGAAATAATAATTATCATATATATCATATATAAATATATTTTCCATCATAATTATCATCCATGATAGGTGTTAAATGAAAAATGAACAATCATCGTTTCTTGAGGTAGTAGTTCTCCATACACATAAACAGTATGTTCGTTGCCCATTAGATGGAAGTGTGTGAGAGATTAGGTATAACCATTATAATAATAAAATATAATTATATTTAGGATACTGGTTTTTTTGTAGTAATTTAATTAGGATATTTTATGTATTGGAGAAAGAAAATAAAATAAAGGAGCTTGAGGGAGAGTGTTACCTCTTAATAAGTTAAATACTTTTGGTTTTCCCCAAAAGGATTCCTTGGAAGGATTTCAAAATGAAGGGATGACTAAATAAAAAAGGTAGTGATGTTTGGAAGTGTATTGGTTAGTTCTAGGATTATCCTAATTGGTTTTAGAGGTGTTAAGAAGATGTATAGTCAGTCACCTTTTATAGGGAAGGGAAAGGAGACTCTTGGAATTTTTAAAAAACAAGTTAGGTGTTCCCATGTTTTTTCCTAAAAAAAGTAATAAAAAACATAAACACTCAATAATGGAAGGTTAATGGACAAAATATTGACAAAAAATGGGTTTTGTTCAAGTGACTAGGTCATTTGGGCCTTTAGGTTTAAGGTTTATTCCATTTTTAAACTTAATTTTACCTCAATCACTCTAATTACTTTTTAACTAAATTCACAAATTATTTTGGTAAAACAATTAAGTTGAAATTATTAGAAATTAAAATTTATTATGATTAAAAATATTTAATCCATTTTTTTAACTTCCAAACATAAAATTTTTAGAAATTAATTTAAAATTAATCTCGTAGATGGGACGACACTATAGGTTTTTAATGTAAAAAAAGATCAAAAGTTTGCTATGTTTTTATTTTCCATTTCAATTGGAAATTGGTTCCAATGGTCTATATTAGATTAACTTATGTATATTTTATCTAATTAATCTTTAAAAAAAATTAATATATAATTTAACTATATAAATAAATTAGATGAAAAATATTTTTGAATTAAAATTCATTATTTTTCACTATTCATCTAAAAATGGTGTTTCTCAGAAAAATCCAAAACATTCATCCTAAGATAATTTCAACATTCAAAAATTAAAAAATAAAGTTTGTTTTATCAAATTAAATTTATAAAAGTGTCTAAAATTAATTTTATTGTTTTTCACGGAAGGACAATAAAAGTAGTTTATTTGAGAAAATAGTATTTTAAAACATATAAAGATTTTACAAAAAAATATATGTTTCATTATAAATATGTTATATTTATATAAAACCATTACAAAACATATATTAAAATTAGTTATTATCATTCATATTACTATTTGTAATGGGTAGGTTATAACTATCTCATTTAAATAATTATAACAATAAAATTATATTTTGTAGAAACTCGGGGTTGCGTTTAATGTACGCCAAGTCGATGTTCCATGTAGTGCAAGAAAATTTGGTATTGAGTGTAGCCTAAGACAATTCAGTGTCATGTGAAAGGAATTTTTGACTTAGTGTAATGAAATGCATCAATTACTTTATTCTAAAAATAAATTTCCATAAAAAAGCTCAAGGTGTTACATTCTACCCCCTTTAAAATGAATTTCTCCCTCGAAATTCATCATTCGGGTAAAAAATGAGGATACATATGTGTCATCATATCCTAAAGTTCCCACTTATATTCCTCTAACTTGTGATTTCTCCACAAAAATTTGACTAGGTGAGCGGTCTTGTTTCATAGACCTTTATATGGTTGATCTAGAATTTCAACTGGTTGTTCTTCATAAGAAAGATCATGCTTCAGCGGTATGACATCTAAGTTCAGTACATGTGAAGGGATAGGTATGTACTTCCTTATGAGAGATAGAGGAAACGCATCATGGTATCGAGAGATATTTGGAGTAAGTTCCAAGTGATAGGCCATCATCCTGATTAGATCAATAATTTCAAAGGGACTGATATACCTAGGGCTTAGTTTCCCTTTCTTCCTGAATCATATTACATTATTCTAGGGAAATATTCATAGAAACACCTTCTCACCAACCTCAAATTCTAAAGTACATAGTCGGTTATTAGCATAATTTTTTTCTGAATTGGAGCTACCTTGATATACTGCTAAATGGCTCTAACCTTCTCTTTCATTTCCTCATCAATATTAGGTCCCAATAGATTTCTATATCCAACTTCATCCCAGTACATTGGATATCTACATTTCTTACCATAGAGGGATTCATAAGGTGCCTTATGAATTCTTAAGTGAAAGATACTATTGTAAGAAAACTCAACTAGAGGAAGGTAATGATACCAACCACCTTTGAAATCTAGAGAACAAGATCTTAACATATCCTCAAGGGTTTGAATTGTTCTTTTAGACTGACCATCTTTTTATGAATGATAATTAGTGCTAAAACTCAATTTTATATCAAGTGATTTCTAAATATTCCTCCAAAACATTTAGGTAAACCATAGATCCTGATCTGATACAATGCAATATGGTACTCCATACAACCTTACCACTTCCTTAATTTATATCCTACCAAGATTATCTAGAGAGTAGTCTTATATGATAGTGATGAAGTGTGAAAAATTTGTAAGGTGATCGGCTACAAACCATATAGCATTAAACCCTTTAGAGTTTTTTGGGATTCCAATGAAAAAATCCATAGTGATGCTCTCTCATTTCCATTCTATTATAGGTAATGGATGCAACATCCCTTTCAGAATTTTTATTTCAAACTTAACTTACTGGCATACCAAGCACTGAGATAAAAACTCTGTGATATATCTCTTTATTCCATACCACCAGAATAATTATTTCAAATCTATATACATCTTCGTACTTCCAGGATGAATAGAAAATGAAGAACTATGAGCTTCCTCTAATAGATCCTTCTTCAAATTCAGTATGGAAGGAACACGTACACAGTTCCTGGACCTTATCATTCCATCTCGATCAAGGTTAAACTTGGGAAGATTTCTAAAATTCTTTTACAGCTCCACATCTTCCTTCTACACCTCCTTACTCTTCACATGGATAGAGGGTTGAACATTCATTTGAGAAAGATAATATTTTACCCTTTCTTCAAGATTTCTAGATCCATCCTTTAAAAATCTGAAAATATTGGAACTTTTTTTATCCTCATCATGGATAAGTAGTAATGATCCATTTGACTCAAATCATCAGACACCTTGTTCACTTTCCCACGGTGGTAATGTATTGATCAGTCATAATCCTTTATCAGCTCTAACCATTTTCTCTGGTTAATATTCAACTTATTATATGTGAATATATATTTTAGACTTTTATGATTGGTATATATATTAAACCTTTTTCTATAAATATAATGACTCCATATATTTAACACAAAAATTACCGCCACAAGCTCCAAATCATGAGTTGGGTTATTTTTCTCATGAATCTTTAACTGACGTGAGGCATAAGTAATAACCATTTTATTCTTCATAAGAATGTGTCCAAATACCTTCATGGATGTATAACTAAATATTAAAAACCATTCTCCACTATAGGGTAATGTAAGTATAGGTACGATGACTAACATTCTCTTTAGTTCCTTGAAATTTTCCTTAAATTCTTCTATCTAGAGGAACTTAACACCCTTTTGAGTTAACTTGGTCAAAGAATTAGATATTCATGAGAAATTATCCACAAACTATCGATAATATCTATCTCAACCAAGAAAGATATGGATTTCAGTCACCTTGTTTGGTTTAGTCCAACATTCAATAGCCTTAGTCTTTTATAGATCTAATGAAATACCCTCTCTTGAGATTATATGACCCATAAATGAAACCTTTTGCAGCAAATTTTATACTTTTCAAATTTTTCATATAGTTTATTATTCCTTATGGTATTTATTACAATTATCAAGTGATCTTTATGCTCTTACTTGAACTTTTAATAGATAAGAATATCATCTATAAAGACTACCACAAACAAATCAAGTTAATCTCTAAAGACTCTATTCATCAAATCCATGAAGATAGAAGGGTAATTAATAAGACCAAAAGGCATCACTATATATTTATAGTGTTTATACCTTATACAGAATTTCCTTTTTGGTACATCCTCCTTCTTGAACCTCAATTGATGATATCCAGAATAAAGGTCAATCTTGGAAAAGTATTGAGCTCTGCACAGTTGATCAAACAAGTCATAAATATTGGGAAGAGGATACTTGTTCTTTATTTTGATCTTGATCAACTCACGACAATCAATAAAGAGTCGCATTGATCCATATTTTTTTCACAAAAAGATTGGGTGTGCCCCATGGTGACACACTCATCCAAATGAATCCTTTATAAAGTTTTTCTTGTAGTTTTTTCTTAAATTACTAAAACTTAATTGGGTATATTCTATAAGGAGTTTTGGAAATTTTGGCAAAACCATGTATGTGTTCTATTGCGAACTCAACTTCATGTTTTGGTGGAAGGCTAGGAAACACTTCCATAAATACATCCAAACATTCTTGAACAGTTGGAATATCATTGATGTTTATTTTATCCCCAACCATTTGAGATAAACATCCCTAATAAATGGGAATTAAGACCCATACATCGGATGTAATCTCCACCAAAAGTTCATACTTATTTTCACATTGATGGATGATCATAGGATCATTTGAAATATCAAACACAACTTCCCTTACTCAAAAATTGATGCGGGATTTATGCAGATAAAGACATCCTATTTAAAAGATGACATCAAATTTAACCAAAGGAAGAATTTCCAGATTTACAAGAAGAACATTCCCACAAATTTCAACTAGGGAGGAATCATAGACTTGAGATGCAATCATCATACCATTAGTATTATTCACTACTAATTCCACATCTAATTATTTTTCTAGAATTTTAACACCCTTATAAAGTAATTTAGATATGAAAAAGTGGGTAGATCCAGAATTAAATATTACAATATTAGTTCTATATTAGATGGTAAGTGTAACTTTCACCACGTCATTATTTCACCCCTCATATGAAATAGTGATTGAATGTGATTTCCCCTTGTCCCATGGATTAAGAGGTTGGTGATGTCAATCATCATAACCATACCTTGATTTTTGGAATTGGTTAACATAATTCTCATTCTCCTTACACTTGTAGATTTGAAGTATGTGAGGTTAATTTTGTGTTGGTTTTTCTCTATTCTCATCGTTAGCTAACTTCTTCCCACCCCTTCATCAATAAAAAACCATATGTCCTTCCCTTACACCATTAAAACATTTATTAGATCCCTTAAGTATATTTCCTCTATGCTTCTTCCCACACTTATAGCATAAAGTAAAGCTCATGTTCTTCTCTTCATGGTTTTTATATTTTCCTTTAAACATTTTCTTGTTTTTCTAATCAAACCCATGGGATTGATACTTGACTCCAACCTCTATTTCAGCCATGATTTCACTACGTAAAATCTCTTTGTAGCTACTAAATTATCTTATTTACAATGCCATTATGATACTTGGATTTAATACACTAAAGAACCTATCAACTTTACTTTTGGGTTGGATGATAATTCCTAATGTGTACCACAAAAGTCTTGTGAAATTAGCCATGTATAGGTACTAAAAAATTCATCATAAATTTGATTTAACTAGAAGAAATATTTCTCTACACTAATACAAATAATCTAAGGAATGTAATTATTGAAAAATAAGTTCTTGAACTAATCCCAATCCTTGGATTCAATTTCATCTTACTTCCTCATATTCTTTATTAGAGTCCACCACTGGTCCACTTCACCTTCTAAATGATAAATATTTAGAATAACTTTATCATGCTCCGAACACTAGAGAATAGAGAATATATTTTCATTAGTATGGATCCATTGTTCAGAAACTAGTGAATCATAAGACCTTATGAAAGAATTTGGATGTTTTCTCATGAAAGACTCAACATAATTTTGTTCCCTCTTTTGATAATTTGGAATTCCACTACGATTCATAGCTTGAGAAAGCAGTGTGAGTATAACAACAAGATTTTTCATTCCATCTCCCATAGCATTTGGTTTCTCATGGAAAAAATTGTTTCATTTTCCATCACAATCGACATTAACATGGTTTCTTCAGGTTATAGTCATTGAATAAAGCCAATAGCATAGAGTATGAAATAGTTATCATAATGAGGAACCTCATAATCATGAAAATTAATTTATAGGATGTTTAAATTATGAAACCTTCCTTAATATATAACACCCTTGGTTTATCCTCGGTTATTCATAGAAAACTTCTATTTAAATCCTTCATGATGTTTCATGAAGATTTTGTGAATTTCCAAAGCATATCCACTGAGAGTGTCAAACTAGGTGTGCAGTAAGGCCCATTGTCATGTACGAGGTTATGTTGAGTTAGGCCCCAAACACCTTGTAAGAGCTATTACCACTACTTACATCTGTTCCAGAGCCACATCGACCTTTAGTATACAAACATGGATATATTTCTAGGAAACCACTCTCTCTATCCTTTACCAAATTCCAGGACATTTTCCTATATTTTTTCATTCCATTATCCTTATCCTTAAACATGTCCTTAGGGTTCACCAGTGAAATTAATTCCCACATCTGTTTTTTTTTACATTTTGGCATCAGTTTTTACTCTAATTCTATAAAAGTGATGTTAAAATTTGAATTTTCAACATCATTTTTTATAAACCGATATCTAAAATCAGCCCTTGGGGGTCTTCAATGTTGGTTTTCATATAAACCAACATTGAAAGTCAGGCATCATCGGTCTTCGACATCGGTTTCTATAAAAATTGATGTCGAGTGTTATGATTTATTGGTATTAAACGTCATTTTTTATAAAACAACATTAAAAAGTTTAATATTGACATTTGAAAAAAGGTTTTTTAGAAAATTGATATCAAAATTATGATTGTACATGGTTTTTAATTTCAATTATTGATAAAACCTGATGTGAAAAGTATATTTTCAAAAAAAAATCACATTGGTTTTAGAAAACATAGATGATTAAACATTGAAACTCTTAATATTTGAATATATTAGGTTTCTCATACTTCAATTTTACAGGTCATGGAGCTAAAACAAACTTATGGATCAGAAGTTATGGTCGTCGTAAGTTGTACCAATTTATGTTTCAATAGATTCAACTTTCTTCAATAAAAACATGAGAAACAAGAACCAATAATTATACAACAAATGACCACAAAAAATAATAAACTTAAATATTCGACCTAATTTTAATTATTTTAGTTTTTTCTTTTGAATCGATCGGTTTTTTGTCATTATTTCACTTCTTTTTAAGGAAGAACACACGCGGTAATGAAGACGGTGACCGATAAAAAAATTTCACCTTAAACGATGAAACTCATACATATTTTTTACCTTTTTATCACAATTGGAAGAATTATTACTCATCATAAAAAAAATTATTCATATTTTTATTGATAAGGAAAAAATAATGAAATTAAAACATGATAATGCATACCCTATACAAATCATCGATTGAAGAATTGTTTAAATTTTGATTGTATCGAAGATATAGAAAATTTTGAAAGAAAGAGAATGAGTATGTATATATTGTAAATAAAAATATTTATGGTGGTGATTCATTAAAATTTAAGTGTTTTTTTTAAAATAGAAATGTGCATTGTGAAAAAAACTAAAATACTAAACATGAGTATTTGAAATTTACTTTTAATGTGTGGTAAATATATAACTAATGTTAAATATATTCTCATGTTGATGTTTTAATGTCGGTTATTGAAAAAATAACACCAAAAAGTGATTTTTTTTTATGTTATTTATTTGAAAAACTGATTCCAAAAATGACTTTTAACGTCTGTTACTAAAAAAATTGATGTTAAAAATCAAGTCTTATAATGTTCAAATTACAGCGTCCATAAATTTTGATTCGTATATCCGTTTTAGCTCCACGACCAGTCAAATAAAATATTGATAAATTATATAGAACTTAGATTTTATTTTTAACATCATTTATTGAAAAAATAAACACCAAAAAGTTACTTTTGATATTGGTTACTGAAAAAAATAATTGATGTTAAAAAAATATTATAATGTTCAACTTCTAACATCCATAACTTTTGATCCGTAAGTCCGTTTTAGCTAAAAGACCTATAAAATAAAATCTTGAGAAATTATCTATAACTTGGATATTATTTTTAATGTTATTTATTAGAAAACCCAATTCCAAAAAGTGACTTGTAACGTTGGTTACTGAAAAAAATGATGTTAAAAATCAAGTCTTATAATTTTCAACTTCCGACATCCATAACTTTTGATACATAAGTTTGTTTTTGCTCCAAAAAATATCAAATTCAAGCTTGAGAAATTATATAAAACTTATATTTTATTTTTAATGTCATTTATTTGAAAAAATGATGTAAAATGGTGATTTTTAATATCAGTTACTGATAAAAACTAACGTTAAAAATCAAGTCTTATAATTGTCCACTTCTGAAGTCCATAACTATTGATATGTAAGTCAATTTTGGCTCCACAACCTATAAAATTGAAGCTTGAGAAATTATATAAAAATTGGATTTGATTTTTTATGTAATTTATTTGAAAAATATATTCCAAAAAGTGACTTTTAACATTGTTCTTAAATAACTGATGTTAAAATTATGACTTTAAAACCCATTTTTTCCACTAGTGGTTCTCATTAATGTTATCTCGTCCTAGTTTCCAAATGTTAACTTAAAATATTCTCTGATACCAACTATAGAGACCCTCACTTTTCATACATTAACATTACATCACTTTTTTGGAATACTTAAAATATTAAATAAATAGATTCACAAAAACCATATTAGTCTAGTTCCATTGGAAACATGAAAAAATGAATACTAGTATATATATGAGCTACATTATCTCCCAATAGGTTCTTCTTGACTATAACTCTTCTTAGAAACATCAAAAATAATACATATCCTTATAAACTGGGAGAATGGAAACATAAAAGTAATACATTTAATTATAGCAGACACATAAACATATAAAATGATTTCCATATTAGTTAAGGAATCACTGTCAAGGCCATCTTGGTAGTATGGGTTCACTCCCCAAACCATATTGGTAGTTATGGTTCACTACCATGGTCATATTATAAGTATGAGTTCAAGCCTCAAACCATCCTGATATTCATGGTTGACTCTCGTGTCCATCTTAGTAGTTGAGGTTCACTCCCAAGACCATCTTAGTCTATCTCATTAGATTTAAATCATTACCCAATGTATTAGAGGGAGATATAGGTCACAACTATATGATAAAGAAATCATACATACATTTTCCACAAAATAAAAGGAAATCATATCATAACCCATGAAATTAAATGGTTATCATAGACATGTAATCATATCATAACATGTGAAAAAACATAGAGGTTTCATAATCATTTCATCAAAATCATAACCCATAAAAAGGAGTGGGTTTTAAAAGAATATAACTCGTCAAAGAGAAACAGGTTCCATAAACATCATTCTATGAAAAAATAAACCATTTATAGATATAATATAAATGAAAACATTTAATCATTTCCATAGAAAGGCATGAGTAACACCAACAGATTTTATATTAGATGGGAAATAATTTTGAAATATATTTTAAAAACATTTCGTGAGGAAAATATCCTTTCTTCTTTGAGAAAGTCTCTTTAAAACATAAACAATTTTGAAAACCATTTTATTATAAAATAAATTTAAAACATATAAATAAGACTTGAAATCAGTTTGATAACTATTGGGACCACTTTGTGTATAAGGTTGTATTTTTTGTAAATAGTTGTCAATGACGATCAAAATGAAGAAGATCAAGAAGTACTCCAATGAAATGGAGGAATGGAAATTCAGATGATTGTTGTACTGATCATAAGTTCAAAGAACATGTGTCAAAGGTGACACATTGTTTACAACAGTGAATAATGGTGAGGTATAATCCATCTGAGAATGATGGATAAATAATAATACATGACGGTTGATGAAGACCATGCAATTCTTCATGATTGCATGAGAACCATGCAAGAGACTTCCTAAAGAATAGAATCGTATGATTTGTATGAAGTAGAGAATGACGGTTGAAGAAGTAGACAGTGTGGAAGGGATTGGAATTCTAATATGGCCATGCACTTCACATTGTATCAAAATATGATGATTATAAATATGATCTATCAAAGGATATATATCACGATAATGGAGTTTGTGATGAAAGAAGAATATTTGATGAAGTAGGCAATTTGAGGTGATTCTGCTTGTTGACAAAGCAAACAATGACACACAAATTTGTTGAAAAAGGGGATTTCATGGTGGCATGTCGAGTTCAAGGGATGTGGTTATGGATTCATGTTTGATTAAAGGATTTTGAAAAAGGAATGAATGATCTGGAGGCGGTACAAAAAGAGCAGATATAAGGTGTCGCTGTTTTCCAGTGTTTGCCAAATTTTTGGGCCTGAAAATTGAAAAATGAATAAAAGTGGTTTTTGGAAAAGGGACTTGAGTGACGTGTACTTTAAGGCTTGGAAACTTGCGTGAAATATGTTTTTTATGATCAGAACATAAAAATATGGCAAAGGGATAAGGGTCGTGTAAGTTTTGGGTTAGGTCGCACAAGTGACTAGCGCGTCAAAAGGGACTTGCGCGCCGTTGACTTGAAGGAGAGGAGACTTGCGTGCCATATGTTTTTCAAGATCAGAACTTCAAAATATGGCAAAGGAAAGAGGTTCGTGCAAGTATTAGTTTGGTCGTGCAAGTGAGTAGCGCGACAGAGGCTTGGGCGGTTGGAGTTGCATGCCAGAACTTGCGCGTCGAGGGGAGACTTGCACGCCGTCACGTAGGGTGTCCAAATGCCTATAAATACAGGTCGACCCCTCCTCATTCTACACGAGCTCAACACTTAGAGAAAATCAGAGCTCCCATCGCATAGGTGTGGTGGTCGCACAAGTGGTGTGTGGTCGCGCAAGTATAGGTTACACGCCAGTTTTTGAAGTTGTGTGACAGATCATTGTTGCACACTGAAATCGGTTTGGTCATAAAAGGAGGTGAGTCGTGCAAGCTAGAATCTGAAGAAGGAAACATCGTGCAGGTGTTTTGGTGACACTTGTGTGCCAGTTTGGACTTGTACACCAAGACTTGAGCGTCGTCTTGAGACTTGCACACCGGACTTGGAGAAATGTGCCAGGTATTGTTGAAGCCCTCCTGTCTTTTTGGAGCTGTACAAAAGTCGGAAGATTGCCCGATACCTTCAATGAAAAGTAAGATTAAAGAGGAAATCTAAATGATACATGCATGATCTCATGCATACATAGAGAACTGATTTTGAAAATTCCAAGTAAGTGGAGCTTCATTTATTGAGCAATCACATAAGTGGTTGTGATTCAGGCAATTAGAGATAAGAGGATCTAGTGCGTTCAGTCATTGCACTAAAGAAGAAGGATTGTACTAAAAGGAGCATCAACTCAGAACCCTAATGCAAGTAATGTCTCATGCTTAACAGGAGACAAATAACTTAATGTCTATCTGATGAATATACCTTTATGTCTATAAACTGAGTGGGACTTCACTGAATTCAGTGAGCCAGGGGGAGTCAATGGGAGTGACCCAAGGGACGCAATGTGCTATCCCTAAACTTTTGTAAAGGTAGTGAGCCTGGGACAGAGTGACTGTTCTCGAACCTTTGTAATCCACAGCTAGTAAAGATTAGTGGAATTTGGTACGACCGGAAACTTGTCAGTGTATGCTCCTTGGACGTATCCCTTAGTGGTGAACCAAGTAAAAATTTATGTGTCACCTCTTTGAATGTGAATGTTTCATTACTGATCATATCCATCATATAGGTTTAACTAGTTCCTACCAATGTGGTAATAAGATCCTTGTTTTTAAAAGAAAAATTTGACACCCTGATTCACCCCTCCCCTCTCAGGGTGTCACAGGGTCCTACAAGAACCTTTTTCCTTGAAAATATATTAGATAATCATGAAAACATTTTTGAAAACAAAATTTTTGAAAAAAAAATATATTTCTGACTGAAAAGAGAAATACGGTTAGATTTTTCTTAAAAACAGTTTCTTATTAATCTTAAGTACCAAAGAGTGTAAAAATGATAAAATACATGGATATATCTTTAATAAATATAGGATAATAAAAATCATGAGTTTTCTTAAGATATGGATCATAATATTTCATCAATGGAAACATAATCGTAAATAATATCGATAAATGATGAGATTGATTCAATAATCTCTTACCACATGGTAACTTGGGATCATACTCTAATTGTAATAAAAATAAATTGAATGAATATTAAAATATCATGAAAATAATTATATTCATGATATAACATGTCAAATACACCTCATAAAATAGTGTAGATTTACAACAAAACATGTGTCTCAAGGAAGGAAAATTGAGACAAAACTATCTTACCGTTTTGGTAAATTTTGAAACATAAACCCCATGAAATAAAGATCATAGAATAGATATATAAATAATAATAACTTTAAGATTAATTATTATATAACACATTCATGGAAATTATATACACAAAAAAAAAATAGTGGTTAACATGGCATGTATCTCCTGAATATAAAAAGTCTGATGAAATTCCCTTACCTTGTGTCTTGACTCCCATCTTAATCTTTAAAAATTCCTTTATAATAAATATAAGTTTATTATAAATATATCATAGAACAATATTTTTATATCTAATACCATATACGGGTTTATTATTACTTTATATTACCCATTTGTTAACAATTTCTTATTAAGGTTACGCTTCAGGTGATCTTCGTTTAGTTTTTCACATGTTTATTAATTTGTTATATATTTGGTCCTTATTCTTATATCAAGATTTCAAGAATTTAAAACATCATATAAATATCATTTATATTCATTATATGTGTATTATAATAATCTATATAACATAAAAGTGTAAAAATGGAACACACCATTCATGGAGATTATAGGTCGTACGTGCGCATAAATGTTGCTACCGTTTTATTGATATATAGAAAGAAATAAAGTATGTTAAATATATATTTATATTTTTATATAATAATTACTGTATAATTATTATTTCATATATATAATATAATTTCACTAAACTCATCCTTAATACATTCCGTGTAAGGTGTGAATGAATCACATCGCTTTGAGGGGGCAGTAGTCCACACTTCCTCAAACGAAATTATCTTATTTACACAAAATGGATAGTATAAAGATATGTGTTATAAAATAATTAAATAAGATTAAAATATATAATAATTATCATATATATAACATATAAATATAGTTTACATCATAATTTTCAACCATTAAATGTAGAAAATGAAAAATCAAACAATTATCATTTTTTTGAGGCGATAGTTAACCTTACACATAAACATTATGTTCATTACCCATTAGATGGAAGTGTGTGTGAGTATAGGTTAGAACCTTAGAATAAAAAAATATATGTATATTTTGGATACTATTTTTTTATATAATAATGTAATAAGTATATTTTAGGGGTGGATAAATAAAATAAAATAAAGGAGCTTGGGGGAGGGTGTTACCTCTTAATCAGGTAAATCCTTTTAGTTTGTACCAAAGGGGTTATTTGGAAGGATTTATGACCAAAGGAAGGATTTAAATAGGAATTTAGTATTTTTTTGAATTTTATGGGGAAGATATTATATGAACATAAGTGTTTTTAGATTTGTGAAGAATATTAATAGGTGGTGGCCTTTTATAGGGAAGGGAAAGGACACATTTTGCATTTTTGAAAACAAGTTAGGTGTAACCACGTTTTTACCTCACAAAAGTCACCCCAAGCCAAAAAAAATTAATAATGGAATTTTTATGGACTAAATAGTATTATCCAATGTGTTTTGGACAATTTTATAGGTCATTTTTTCCCCTAAGTTTAAGTTTTATTCTCTTGTTAAGCTCAAATTTACCTTTATAACTGTAATTAATTTCAACTGCATTCACTATTATTTTTTATAAAAAACTAATTTGATATTATTAAAAATAATAAATTATTATGATTAAAAATATGAAATCTATTTTTTCAAATTAAAAACATAGAAGTAGATTAAATTAATTTAAAATTAATCATGTAGATGGGACGACACTTGGGGGGTTTTAAGTAAAAATGATCACAAGTTTAATAAGTTTTTATATCCAATTTAAATGTAAAATTGGTTACAATGACCTAAATTAGATTAATTTTGATATATTTTATCTAATTAAACTTTATAAAAAATTAAAATTTAATTTAAATATATAAATAAATTATATGAAAAATCATTTTTGATTTAAAATTAAGTATTTTTCACTATTCATCCAAAAAATGATTTTTCTCAAAAACAATCCAAAACATTTTCCCTAAGATAATTTAGATATTAAAATTCATAAATGAAGATTATTTTAAAAAATTAAATTTATAATAGTGTCTAAAATTAGTTTCATTTGTTTCATATAAGCACATAAAAAGCAGTTTATTTGAGAAAATAGTATTTTAAAACATGTAAAGACTTTACTAAAAATTATATTTTTTATTATCAATATGTTATATTTATATAAAAACATTGTAAAAAATATTTTAAAAGTATTTGTTACTATTAATATTAATAATATTAATGGATAGGTTATAACTATCTCAATTAAATAATTATAACAATAAAATTATGTTTCGTAGAAACTTGATGTTTCATGTAACGTACACAAAGTTGGTGTTGTGTCTAGCGCAAGCCAAGTCGGTGTTGCATGTAGCACAACAAAATTCGGTTCCATGTGAATGGAATTTTTGACATAGTGCAATGACAAATATAAATTATTTCATTAAAAAAAGGTCCATAAAAACTCAAGGTGTTTCAAAACATCCATTTAAAGTTTCATAAACACTTCCATCTAAATACACTTTAACTTCCTTAGGAAGTTCCACTAAAAGCTACACTAAAAATTACACTGCAACTTCCAAAGGAAGTTCAATTGTTCATTTGAACTCTTTACATAAAATTCAATATGTTTGATATATTTAATTCTATGAAAACTATTGATTTTAAAATATTAATTTCTATTGAAATGATGAAAATTTCAAGTTCATAGAATTAATGAACATGTTTTATGTATATATCTTTGATTTTAAATTTCCTATGAACACTGGTATAATATTTTCTTACTAACAGTGAAATAATGATTCTTTTATCATAAAAACTTAATCACTTGGATTCATTTAATAAATTATTTATATATGTTGGATAAATTATTATTTCTGACTTTTTAACCTTTGTTTTCTCACCAGATATCTATTTGGCTGCAAATTCTTGGGTCGTATTTTCAAACATAGTGGAAAATCTATTTTCCATTTAGTAAAATGATTTTTTTAAATTTTCTTTTTTGATTCATATTTTTTATATGAAGATTTATTTCAATGTTTTATGTTTATATTTTTTCAATTCTATAATAATATATTTTTTAGAAGTCACTACATCCCATAAAAATAGAGCACAAAATACTATTTTACTATTTTACTTATGAATGTTCCACAAGAATTTATACAAAAAGTTATATTAAAAGTTAATTTATTGCATGTATTTTTATGGAATTTACTCTATAACTTCTCGTGGATATAGTATAAATTTCACTAGAACTTCCACTAGAGATTACACTAGAACTTCAAACCCTATTCTAGGAAAAACACCTTTATGTTTTACTAAACCCATACCATGTATTATGGAATACCCAAAAAACATTTTTTATATTGATCTAAAATTTTCATAGGATTGAGGTTTAGATTATTACTATTGTTTCCCCATTGGAATATACAATAGAGATTTCACTAGAACTCTCAGTAGAGATTCAAATGTAACATCAAGTAAATATTCCATTGGAACTTCCAATGTAACTTTAACTTCTAGTGGAATACAAGTGGATATTTTACTTCAAGTTCTGGTGGAAGTTCTAGTAGAATTTCCACTCTATGTTTTAGTGGAATATCTTTTTAAATTCCAGTGGGAGCTCCAATAAATGATCCGGAGGAACTTATAGTCCTATTCTAGGAAATTATATTCCAAATTTACCTTATGTTTTGATTGATAATTGTACTATAATTTTTGGAATCCCCAAAAAAACATGTTTTTACACTGCAAATTCAAGTGAGGATTCCAATGGAATTTTCATTAGAAATTCCATTGGAACTTTCAGTGGAATATCCACATTAGTTTATTATAACTTCCACTGGATATTCCACTACAACTTCAAGTGTGGCTTCCACTAGAACATTAAGTGGAGATTCCAATGAAACATTAAGTGTAGATTCTACTAGAATTTTAAGTTTAGATTACCCTAGAACAACCACTAGAACTTTAAGTGGTGATTCCACTAGAACATCAAGTGGATATTCCCCTAGAACATCAAGTAGAGATTACAATAGAACATAAAATAAACCATAAAGTGGATATTCCACTGGAATATCAAGTATATCTTCCACTAGAACATCAATTGGAACTTCCTATAGATATTATAGTGGAATATCCACTTGAATTTCTAATGGAAAATCCAATTGATGTTCCAATGGAAGAATCAATGTATCTTGAACTTCTTTTATTATTCTAGGAAATTATTGTCCAAATATTCCCTAGGTTTTTACTAAAACCTATACTATAATTTTGGGAATCCTTAAAGTAACATGTTTTTTATATTGCACTGAATTTTTTACAGGATTCAAGAGGGAACTATTCTTTTTCAGCCCAACTAGAACTTCCAATAGAGCATCCACTGAGATATCAAGTGGAACATCCAGTCCTATTCTAGGATATTGAAATCCAATGATACCTTAAGTTTTTTATATTCCAATAAAAAAAATTAGGAATGAGATGGAAATTTCTCTATTATTTCCCCAATGGAAGTTCTAGTGGGGATTCCACTTGAACTTCCATTAATATTATATATTATTTTATTCCCACTTATTTTTGTTTACATTAAATTTCTAGGTGTACATTTTAGGTGAAATATGACATCCTTATAACGAGTTGTATAATAAATCCAACCCTATTTAAAATATGGTCACAAAGAATCAATGAGTAATACTAAATTTTGTAAAATGTTTCAGGATATTATATCCAATAGTGACTCAAAAAAAGATTTTAAGAAATAGGATAGATTTGTTTTCTATGTTCTTTATACATTTATTCTTAAGAAAATACATTCCCAATTGGAGATGTGGAAACACAATTTTTTGAAGGTGGTGTGAAAATGATGTTTGTGATAACTGAAGGGGAAACAAAAATAGAATAATACAATTATTTAAAACCATCCAAGTCACCTATATATTTCAAAGATTTAGAAAAAGTGTCAAATTACTCACACATAAGTAAATAAAAACAGAACTTTTGGAAGCTATTATGGGCAATGAAGTAGAATACTATGTGGACACAGATGCACTAATCTATTCGTACACATGATCTATTGTACTTTTAATTACTATAAGTGTTTACTTGAGATTGGGATTTATCACATATGTTATTAGTTTGATAGATATAATAAAACTAATGTTTTATCTTGAAATCCACCAATAGTTGATGAATTATATCGATGAATTTCCCAGGAACTAGTCAAATATTGTGGGGGTATGTTGTGTCATTATTGGCATGGACTAAAATTTATTTTCAATTCTACATGGAATTTTTCTTAATAACACTGTTATTGTTTTAATATTAGTATTTTGAATTAAAAAGACTAGTGAAAGGAAGTTAAAAGGTGGTAATATTATTTTAACAAAATGGATCTTGTCAGATTTTGATGCAGCTACCAATAAATAACTAAAGAGTTAACAAGTTCATTCTAGTGGGGTATGCCTTCCAATTACATTATTATTTTTATTATTCTATAATGAAACATGGTTATGTAAAATGACATATTATATATTTGGAAACATGAGGAATTTGCTCAAGTGATAACATCAACTATGAAATATGGTGTTGCACTGCACCATATTTTGAACTATAAGGGTAGATTACATGGTCTTGAAGAAGAAAATCCAATAATGAAAAAAAAACTAGAGACTATGTAATACATATTCTTTAAGAAAGGTGTAAAATTAAAAAACTTGAGTATTTGATAAGTTTCAATATTAATAAAGAATAAGAAATCAATGTAACTAAATATAAAAATCTCAAAGTGATCCATTATTTGATAGACCTAAACCCAACAGTAGATCCCAAGGAAACTGGGATCAAGGAGATGGTGGTATATACCTTAATTGAAGAAGGATATACATCCTTCCATATACCCAATGCAACAATAGAACCCCAAGATAAAGTTATTAAAAAATCACACCTCTCACAGATAGTAGCATTGCTGAAAATCCTGAAGAAGATACTCACCGAATCTGATCGCTAATTAGACATGTTAAATTTAAAAATAGAAAGGTTAAAAAGTTGGAATCAAAATATTTTTATGACACAAGCACAAGAATATGAAAACATTGAAAAGAAATTCAGATCCAATAGTAGAACCATCCAAGAAAAAAAATAATTAAAATTCCAATTATTTTAATAAGATTGGAAAATAAAAGGGCTATCTCAAGTCAGTTTTTCATACTGAAATGGGTGATGCAAAGTAAGTAGTTCGACACATTATTATATGAGTGCTTTCAGAATATTACTCAGTTGGATCCTGAACATCATGTTGTTAAGAACCCCTAATATAAAATTTTATATTAAACTTCTCATAATAGAACATGTTTTTGTATACTTCACTATTCTTTTTTTCAGCGAAGAAGTATGAAATTTTAACAATAAACTATTGTTAGTTTCAATGTATTAGGTTTTTTCACTTTTTAAACAAAAGAATGATGTGCAGTAGAGTAATTACTTTAGCTAAAAAATATTTTTGTCAAATAATTTCCACCTAGTGTCTCATTCTGCATTCAATTTAATGATATCAAGTAATAGAAGAATATCAATAAATAATAAAAAGTATCAAATGGGAAGTGAAACCATAATTTTACTAGACAATTCACATTTATTTATAGTACTAATATAGTCAATATATATTCCTTCAGTTAAAAATATAATCATTTAATTATTTTATAACCATATTTATTTTTATAGGGAATAATTTCAGGGAAAAATCAAAACCTAATATAAATTTTTATTAAAACCCCAATTAAGGATGAACTCCTTTTCAATGTAAAAATATTTATCCCAATCAACGGCATAAATTTTCATTAGATAGTGCTTATTTTTAATATTGATGGAAAATATTTCAAACACTACAACTTGATGCTCCCTCGCTTTTGTGGTGGTGGGAATGATATATATCAAAATGATGCATTATTTACAGGATATTTTCCTCTCCTTGACATGATATATATTTTTAAATGAAGAAAATATAAATTGAAACTTAAATTTATACTATTTTTCATACCTATAGAAGTATTTTATTAAAGAAATGCTCGAGAATTATAGCCCATATTATATAGAAAAAAATATCCTATATTAATTGTCAATGATTCCCCTTAACAAGTCGAAACAAGATTAGACTATGGATTAATTTTTTTCTACCTTATGGAAAATATGGAAAAATGTAAAACATAAAAAAATATACAAAATAAAGTTGATGATCTATGGGTTTATATAGTGCACTAATTTCTTATTAAACCTAATAATATCTTAATGGAATGTTATTTTTAAGTAAGAGTTATATAATACCTTTTTTATCTCCTCCATCCAAATAAAAAATCAATCAATCATGAGTTATAAATTTTGGTTGAAAGTGGACGGGAAGATGTTGTCATGTTTTTTCAATTATTATATAACATATTTGAAACATGTTTTTATGGTAGGAGTTACTTGCTATAATCAATTCTACAAGAAATGATCAAATAGACCTTGTGTGGAATGAAAATTATTTGGATGATATTATAATCATTTTCCAGTAGTGTTGAAACATGTTTAGAACACTATGTGGGAATTACTTACTTCCATTAGTGATTCCAAAAAACATCAAACATCCCTTGTGTGGTATGAACATTTCCTAGAACATATTTTCCTAATTTTTTAGTAGGGTTAAAACATGTTTAGATCATTTTTTAGTAGTTTTCAAAATATATTTACTATTTTTTCACATTTTTAATGGAACATCAAATGGAATATGTTGTGGATATATGTTTTTTTGAAAAAAAATTATTCTAAATGAATTAAAATATAGAGTTTTCAGTAATGAATAAAAACAATAATTCCTTAAAATGGTTTCATGCATAAAAACTAATTGGTTTAGATATATCAAAATTCAAAAACAAAACAACACAAATGTCATCCAATGTGTGGACTACTCAACCTCCCTTACAATTTTAAATATATATACCTCTAATGGTGAAGTTATAAATTTTTTTATGGTTCATTCTATAATAGATAATGAAAAAAATTAAAAACATATAGGTTACAGTGATGATGTTAATGAGATTAAATTGAAATGTGTTTCTATGGTAGAAAATAGTAAATTTACATGAATTGTAATTCCCTACTTTCAAAGAAAATCATTTTTTATGCCACTTTACTACAATGCTGCTATTAGAAAATAAATAAAACATAAAAATTAAATATACATTCAACATAATAGTATAATTCTTAGTTTTAATCAATTGTGACTAGTTTCGGCCTCTAGTTTCTAAAAAACTTTCTAACCTATCACCCTCTTTCCTGATGGGTTTTCCCTTGAAGGTATCCTTTCTTGAAACTATGTCAAAAGTGTGATGAATGAGATAACTATTTATTTATATATTTATGTTACTCAACTCTTTTATAAAATAACTAAAATTTGAAATAGAAATTTTTTACCCCACATCTATCTCACAGGAGACATTTATCAACTTTATTCTCATTCATGTTAATTCTTTGAGGCATTTTTCTAAAACTTTATTTCTATTAACATCTATATTAATAAAATATTTTTAGAAAATTAAAATACCTCCTATAATTAAGGTACACATCCTCAAAATATATTATTTGGGAAGTGATCTCAAATCTATTTAATCAAAAAAATTAAAACATTGAAACAAAAATACCTAACCAACTCGATTTTTTAAAATGAACATTGAAAAAATACATTGGAATCATCCTATAAAACAAGGAAATGATATTCATAGACAACCATTTCAATGTCATGAATAAATAGAACTCCACTTTCATTACATGAAATCTAAAAACATGCACCAATCATTTGATATTCATGTTAAAATAGATAAAAAAATATTAGGTGTGTACCTCATAAAAACATTCCATATCAATGCATGGTAAGGATAAATATTATGATGAAACTTATCCCAAATATTAAATACAGACTTCATTTCTCGATAACTAATTTTATCCAATATTCACTAAAACACATTATAGAAATCTATAATAATTAACTTGTGATGAACATAATCATTAACCATTCCATTAGAACTTTAACTTAACTGGGTATTGGGAATACCCAATGTTAAATTATATTTTAAAAATAATTGCACCCATTTTTCTCACAATAGAAAGATATCTTCTAGACTTTGTGATTTTCCATCCCCATAATCTTATATAAGGGAATCCCACTACTAATAAAACTATTGTGCATTATGTTACTAGAACATATACTTATTAAATTTTGTTTAAAGAAAACTAGATCTATATTTCATCCAATTACCTAAATGTTTAATTCCATTTTTCATTAAATTCCAACTAAAAAGATAGTGTTGGGTTCCAATTAAAATTTCATAACATGATTTTCCAATTATTTTATATTGATTAGTAAATCTAGTATGAGGTATTTTCATGTGATTCACTTCTAAAATTTTCTAAAACAACCAACAAAAGGAACTTACAGTTTAATTATATAACAAATCTTCCCCAAAAACTAAAATCTCATGAAATTGATTAAAATCAAATAATATTATTAAGGGATTGTACTATATTATTATTGAAATTGGTTTCACATATGAAAACATATCAAAATAAATCATAATCTGTATTTATATTTAGTTTATCCCAAAAAATATTTTAATTTTTTTTTCAAATCAAACTACATTGTATAAAAAAATAATGTATTATCCTAAATTTTTTTTTCAAACACTCTAACATGAAACATGAATCCACATGAACCAATTCCATTTTTCATTTAGACATCAAAAAAATCAACTAATCCACATGTGTGTACCTAATAATATCATTACCTTCTATATTTTTTTTTACCATTAAGAATGAATCATTTGTTTTAATACCCGCCACAACATTCACATATAACTCAGATGCTTGTTCTTATGTTATTTTTCTTTGTTATGTGATCATATGAATCGATTTAGGATTTTCAAAAGGATGATTATGCTCTCCATGAATACATTAAAATCATATTACCCAAAATGCAATAAATAATCCCTCATTAAAACACAATAGCCTATACGTTCCTTAGCATGTTGAAATTTCACCTTGATATCATGCTTTTCAACCTTTTGATGACCTTATTTTCTATATGCATAAAGGCTCGATGTGACAAATAATGTATCCTTTACCCTTTTATTTGTGTACTTTCAGAATACATTGAATCCATTGTTTCCCCAAACATAACATAGAAGAAATATACATCCCCAAGTGATTTGAATTTAATCCTAACATATAGTTTAACAGATTATGATGAAACATACATCACCAGTATTGGAACTGAAAAAAATTGAAATATCGTTTTATCAATGAAATTAAAGCTGAGTTCTACTAGAAAATCCACAGTAAGTTCTGCTGAATGGTCTATAATTCAATTTTTATTAAAACAAACAATAATTATTTTAAAAAGAAATATATTCATAATAATAAAAAATGAAGATATATTAATACATTTTTAGATGTAACTAAATATATAATATATATATACATAAATTTAGTTATATTTTTAAATTTACAAATATATTTTAATTTTCTATAATTATGCATATATATTTTTTCTAAATAATTATTTCTTTATCACCTAGAACTTACAGGGGAAATTCCACTGGATGTTTCAGTAGTTTCATTGGAAGGTTTATAATTAATTTTTTTATAAAAAATAATTATTATTATTTACAAAATAAATATTTTCAAAATTATAAAAATTGAAATTATATTTATAAATTTGTAAATTTTACCAAATTCATAATATATATACATAAATTTAGTTTTATTTATAATTGTATAAATATATTTTCATTTACTATAATTATGTATATATATATTTTTCTAAATAATTATTTTCTAATAAATTGGAATCCCCCCTGTAAGTTCAACTAGATAGTTTATAATTCAATTTTTAACAAAACAAACAATACTTATTTGCAAAACAAATATATTCATAACAATAAAAAATGAAAATATAGTTATACATTTCTAAATGTAACTAAATTTATAATATATATACATAAATTTGGTTATATTTTTAAATTGATAAATATATAATCTTTTACTATAATTATGTATATATTTATCTTTATAAATATTTATTTTTTAACCATTTTATGTTCCACTTGAAGGTTATTAATTCAATTTTTTTAAAAATAATGATTATTTATAAATAAAATATTCAAATTATAACATATCAAAAATATATTTTTAAATTTTTAAATTTAACTAAAAGCATAATATATATATATATACAAAAATTTAGTTATATTATATATGTATTAATGTATTTTTATTTTTTTGTAATTATGTATATGTTTATTTTTCTAAATATTTATTTTTCTATCCTCTCGAACTTCCAATGAAAGTTTTATTAGAATTTTTATAATAAAATTTTTGAAAAAATAGGAAATAATTATTTACAAAATAAATATATTCATAATTATAACGGATGAGAATATATTTATTCATTTTTAAATGTAACTAAATTCATAATATAAATTCATAAGTTTAGTTATATTTATAAATGTATAGATATATTTTTATTTTCTATAATTATGTATATATTTATTTTTCTAAATATTTATTTTTTTATCCATTAGAAGTTTCACTAGAAGTTCCACTGAAAGTTTTATAATTCAATTTTTGAAGAAAAAAAATTATTATTTATAAAATAAATATATTCATATTTATAAAAATGAAAATATATTTATACATTTGTAAATATAACTAAATTCATAATATATATATACATAAGTTTTTTTATATTTATAATTTTATAAAGATGTTTTCATTTTCTATAATTTTGTATATATTTTTTTCTAACTAATTATTTATTTATCCATCGGAAGTTCCACTATAATGTTTATAATTTGTTTTTTGAAAAAATAAACAATAATTATTTAAAAAATAAATTTATTCATAATTATAAAAAATTAAAATAGTTTTATACATTTTTAAATATAACTAAATTCATAATATATATACATAAATTTAGTTATATTTATAAATTTATAAATATATTTTCATTTTTGATAATTATGTACATATTTATTTTTCTAAATAATAATTTTCTTATCTACGCGAAATTCCAATGGAGGTTTCAGTGGATGCTCTACTCAAACTTCTAATGAATATTCCAATTAATTTCTGGTGGAAATTCTAGTGTAAGTTCCAGTGGGAGTTCTAGTATAAGTTCAAATGGAATTTCCAGTGGAAGGTTTAAAATTCAATTTTAGACAAAAAAATATAATTATTTATAAATGAAATATATCCATAATTGTAGAAAAATAAAATAATTATACATTTTTAAATATAACTAAATTAATAAAATATTTCCCACATAAAGTTTCAATAAAATTTTCAATGAATGTTTTAGTGAAAGTTTATTGGTTTTAGTGGAATTTATGGTTGATGTTTTAATAATATTCAATAAAAGTTTTAGATAAACATCCACTGAATTTAAAATCATAAATTATCACTGAAAATTTTGAAACTTTTCAAAACATCTATCAAAATTCACCACAGAAACTATCACTAAATACCACAAACTTCCATTTTATTGTAAAAACATTGAACAGAACTTAAGAAATTCTATTTGGTGAAAAATATCTCAAGTTGTACAGAAAATAGAAATAAAAATATAACAAACATCAAACAAATATGAATTACCTTAATTTTTTGTCATTAAAAAGGAAGAGAATATATTACACACAACAACAATCTAATGTATGTCGTCTAAAAAATTCCACTCGACTGATGTTTTCTAAATGAATAAAAACCAATTTATGTCAGCTATTAGAAA